>OY757013.1:127115357-127715357 GCA_963580285.1 Lucinisca nassula | reverse complement strand
CTTTATATATAGCAGGAGTCTACTTCAAAATTTAGGGGTGTCAGGTTGTGTGTTCTTCAAAATTTATTTGGAAAATGGCTAAACCATTTTCAAACAGTGGAGGCCCTGATCAGATGTCGCATTCTGCGGCATCTGATCTGGGCCTGCACTGTTTGCCGGGGTACCTGTTTGGGGGCTTCTGGTACTAAATGGGTTAAATGACAAATAGACTAGTCCAACATATAGCAGTGGAAGAGTCCATCAGTATACTATGGGTTAAAACACTGTATCTATATTTTAGCTGTAAAGCGGCTTATGAAAGAAGCTCAAGAACTGAGAGAGCCTACAGAACAGTTCCATGCCCAACCTCTTGAGGTGAGTACTTGAACTCAGGGTTTGAAATTTACTCTGATCCCACTGAATAATCAATTTAGCCACACCTATTTCTGACCTTGAACCAATCAGATTACTTGATGCAGCTTATTTCTACATATTCATAAACTGAATGTCAAACTTTGTAGATCCTGATCAGATGGCTTCTTCAGAAGCCATCTGATCTGGATCTACACTGTTTGCAAAGATAGGGCTTGTCGCCTACAGCAGGGTAAAGGTTAAATACTCGGGCCACCTCAATTACTTGCACCTCCACACATCTGGGCTTGAAGAAATAGATCAAGTTGCATGTGTTTCCACAAAAAAAGCTGAACCAAACCAAATTTGGGGACTGGTAAACTGCTTACATATGTAGGTCTAAGTCACCGATGCAAAGTGGTGCAAGTAGGGCTGCTCCTTATAATGCTTCTTACACCTAGCATTTTCTTTGGGCGGTGGGGCTTGAGATAATATTTGATCTCAATGTCGGTTACAAGTCCCACAAAATAGGAAGCAGCGTCTCCGAAATGAGCTAAATAGTGTTGACAGGGACATAAATCTCAACATAAACAAAAGCTATATCTGTTCTAAAATTTAGAAAGCTAGATAGATAGATAGAGAGATAGATAGAGAGATACATGTAGATAGATTATCTACATGTATCTATCTTTAAAGATAGATAGATAAATGGATAGATAGATAGATAAAGATAGCTAGATACATGTAGATAGATAGATTTGTTTGAATTAGTGTTTAACGGCCCAGTCAACACTATTTTAGGTAATTTTTGAGCCCGTCAGTTTACCTATCCACACTTTCCTGGGCAGGCTTATACCTAAGCGGTTAACCAGTACAGTGCACATGCTTTCGTCAGAAACTGACAACTGCTCTTCTTGAATCAGCTGAAGGGAGAGAATGACCGTAGAAAAGATTTCATGATCAATCTCCACAAAAGAATGTTTCCGACCCCAGCAGGTATCGAACCCGCATCCGACTGAGCTACCGAGGCCGGCAGATAGATAGATAGATAGATATTGTCAATGAAACGGGCCTCCACTTAACCATTAAGTAGTCGAGAGACACTGCGTCTAAAAGCAGTTAGGATAATTTGACTGGTCAGCTCCAAATGACCATCATAGTTGTGTTTGCAGCAAAGGTAAGGGTTGTTGTGTTCAGCAGGACAAACATAAATTATGATAAAACGTGGTGTGGAAAATTATTTCCTCAAACCCTTAAGATGTCGAGAAAAACTGCATCTGAAAAGGTTGTCTGTTTATGTCTGTTGAATCTTCATGCAAACTTCCTTAAAATATTTTTGCATACAAGCAAACAGTATGGACCCAGATCAGACTGCTCCTAGAGGAGCAGTCAGATCTGGGACCACACTGTTAGCAATAATGACTTGATAATTACCCGCAGACGACAAAGCATACGACAATTGTTGTGATTGACATTTTATGGGCTAATATTCTTTTTTTTTTTTTTTGCATACTAGCAAACAGTATGGACACAGATCAGACTGCTCCTAGAGGAGCAGTCTAATCTGGGTCCACACTGTTTGCTATAATGTTACTAGCAGCGACAAAGCTGACAACAATTGTCATGATTGGCATTTTATGGGCTAATATTGTTGTTGTATTTTTGCATACAAGCAAACAGTATGGGCCCAGTTCAGACTGCTCCTGGTCCACACTGTTTGCAATAACGAATTTGAAAATTAACCGCAGACGTCAAATCAGACGACAATTATCGTTATTGATAATTTGTTTCTTCAGGATAACCTGTTTGAATGGCACTTCACAATACGAGGCCCAGCTGACTCAGAATTTGATGGTGGCCTTTATCATGGCCGGATAGTCTTGCCTCCAGAGTATCCCATGAAACCTCCAAGTATTATCATATTAACGGTAAGGAACAATAAAGGACATAATTTTAGTGAGCAGTTGAACAATTGTTTTATGTAGGAGTGTTCTGTTGTTATATGTCAGACATGTTCATTTGTCATGTTCATGTTCATTTACGGGTGTCCAGTCTATTCTGTTCATTTAAATTCTATTTTTGATGGTGAAATCCTGTGAGCAAATATTGTCGACCCTGATCAGATTACACATGGATTGTCTGATCAGGGTCTGCTCAGTATGCCGAAGTCCTTTTTACAGGTTTACAGGTAAGAATGTGTTAACATGTCCCAGAGGATCATATCTAGTCGATAATATGCTCCATCGTCTGTTGTCTGTGAACATTTTCAAAGGGCTGGGCCCATTTCTGTTAAATTTCATATGCAGCCCCATGGCAAAGGAGAAAATAAAGTTTGTTTGATTGGTCTTGGTTAAATGACCAAGATGGACACCATGCCCATATATGGCAAAGCCTAAAAAATGTATTCTCCAGAACCAGATAAGGTAAGTATTTTGTGATAACTGAAAGATAGTTTTTGTCAGTTCTCCATAAAAACCTATATTGTGGGTATTCATTAGAACCACCTGGGGGAGGCTGGGTGAGGCAAAGGTGATGTATATGTTGCGTCATTTGGGCGTCCAACTGACATAAGCTTACAATTGGACATGGTAGAGGGGGTCTGTTGTTATTGTAGCCCCGCTTTGAACAAGTGGGGGCTATATTGGATTTGCCTTCCGTAATTCCGTACTTCCGTAATGCCGTTATTCATCATAACTGAAAAAACGTTTGAGGTATTTTCATGAAACTTCCCACAAATGTAAAGCACTATGAGACGATGTGCAGAGCGCATGAACCATAACTCTGGATTGTCTACTTTTGGAGTTATTGCCCTTTGAACATTGAAAAATGACAACCGTAATTCCGTTATCCATGATAACTAAAAAACTGTGAGTTATTTTCATGAAGCTTCACACAAATGTAAAGCACTATGAGACGAAGTGCAGAGCACATGAACCATAACTCTGGATTGCCTACTTTTGGAGTTTTTGCCCTTTGAACATTGAAAAACTGCAATTTTAACCTTGTCATCAAAATACGTTTGAGGTATGTTCATGAAACGTCACACAAATGTAAAGCACTATACGACAATGTGCAGATCTCATGAACCATAACTCAGGATTGCCTATGTTTGGAGTTATTGCCCTTTGAACAGAGAAAAATGGCAACCGTAATTCCGTTATTCATGATAACTCAAAAACCGTTTGAGGTATTTTCTGAAACTTCAAACAAATGTAAAGCACTATGAGACGCTGGATTCCCTACTTTTGGAGTTATTGCCCTTTGAACATTGAGAAATGGCAATTTTAACCTTGTCTGCTCAATAACTCAAAAAGCTTTTGAGGTATTTTCATGAAACTTCACACAAATGTAAAGCACTATAAGACAATGTGTAGAGCGCATGAACCATAACTCTGAATTGCCTACTTTTGGAGTTATTGCCCTTTGAACATTGAAAAATGGCACTTGGAATAAACTCAGTACAGTAATAATTTGTGTCCGTTCCATAATGTAATGAATTTGGTTTATTAGATAATTCTACAATACCAATTTCAATCCTTTTTACCCCCTTTAATTAGAGGCTGAAACCTGAAAACATTTTTTTTCTTGTATTTTTCTTTTCTGATAGCGCATTAGAGGGGCTATAGTCAGATCCTCAGACATTTCTAGTTTCTCCTTTTTCTACACTTCCATTCTTTTTCCTCTTTCTCCTCTGTCCCTTACTTTCATGTCCTCTACCATCTCTTCTATCTCATTTCTCACTACACAAAATGACCAACAAGGGTTACCTGCAACATAGGTTTATATGGAGAAATAAGGAAAACTATGCTTCATTTATCACAAAATACTTACCTTATCTGTTGCTGTGCTATTGACTTTAGGATCAGTGTGCAGAGTGTCCAACTCATATTGGCCTACAGTTGGGCAAGGCTTGCGGCAAGTAAGGGAAGAGGTGGAAAGCTGTTGTTTCCTTGCTTTCATTCAGTTTCCTCTTCTCCCCTGTCCGTTCTCTCTCATCTCCTCTTCTACCTCTTTTCTCCCTTTTTCTGGGAGACACCACAAAATGACCCAAGGGTTGATGAGTAGTTAAATGCCAACACACTAAAAATCAGTGGGCAGAATCAACTTTTAGACAGGATTCTGTAAATTTGTTTTATATTGAATGACATGCAACAATTCTAGAATTGTACTAGAATAATACAGAAATCATTGCACAAAAACAGAATTCCTAGGTTGCGCATGAAGATTTCAGAATTTTGCAGAACATATACAGCAATATTCCTATATTAACCCTTATCTTGCTGTTCACGACAACCCCTATCTTTGGAAACAGTGTAGATCCAGATCAGATGGCTTCTTCAAGAAGCCATGTGATCAGGATCTACACTCTTTGACATTCAGTTTATGAATTTGTAGACATAAATTAAATCAAGTAATCTGATTGGTTCAAAGTCAGAAATGGGTGTGGCTAAAATGAATATTCAGCAAGATATGGGTTAAGACCACCTTTGGGACTGTTCTATGGTGGTCTTGACCAGTCCCAACGGTGGACTGCTACTTGAGGACACTAAGGAAATAAAAAACCAAGAAAGAACAACTAGAACATTTTAACCCATTACGATAACTTACCTGTGTGACATAGTGCATTTTTCAAATCTCCAAAATGGCTACTTTTCTGATGAAAATTCGTGATATTTTGCTTATAAATACTGCAAACATAGGTTGTGGGTGCTCGTTAGAACCGCCTCATAGCGAGTACCCACAACCTATGTCTTGGAGCAAAAATAAGAAAAATAATATTTACCCCCTGAAACCCCATTTTTCTCTATATAAAGTGGGGTTTAGAGGGGTTTTCGTTTCACGGACTTGTTAACATGATGCTTATCTTGCTGAATATTCATCTAAGCCACACCAATTTCTGTCTATCAACCAATCAAATTACTTGATGTAATTTGTATCTACAAATTCATGAACTGAATGCCAAACAGTGTAGATCCTGATAAGATGGCTTCTTCAGAAGCCATCTGATCTGCATCTTCACTATTTGCAAAGATAGGGGTTGTTGTGAACAGCAAGATAAGGGGTAAATATGCTTTTTAAAGCATAATTTGTCACATTTTTTGTGGGTCTTAATAGCAGAATTTTACTGTAAATTGATTGCGCAAGATTTCAGATTTGTGTTTATTTACAGCCTAATGGAAGGTTTGAAGTCAGCAAGAAGATATGTCTAAGTATCTCAGGTCATCACCCAGAATCCTGGCAGCCGTCTTGGTCTAGTAAGTAGTTTGTTTTGGAGTTTAATCACCCAGTCAACACTATTAAGGTTATATTGAGCTGTTCAGTTTATCTAAACACACTTCCTTGGCAGGCTTATACATATGCAGTTAACCTGTACAGTGCACATTCTCTGACTAGAAACTGACAACTGCCCTTCTTGAATCGGGGTAAGGGAGAGAATGACAATAGAAAGTATTACATGATCAAGCTTCAAGACCTTCATGTTGCTGACCAGACAGGTAATGGAACCCGAGACCTCCTGATCACCAATCAGACGTGCACTTGAGTGAGCTTCTGAGGCGCTGGTCTAGTTGGATGACCTCAAAGCTGTCCTACGTGATGGTCAAGATGAGACCTGTTGATTGGTGCTTTTAGACATACAAATACAGCGAAACTTAGTTGGCTAGAACATAGTTGGCTCGTTATCACGATCAGAGCGTTCATTATTGTAAATAAATATATATGACTACAAGTCACAGAGCTTACATTAATTGTTAATAAAGTTACGTGAATACAAATCACAGCGCTTACATTAGATATTAATAACGGCACTTAAATACAAATAGCACGACCCCCGCCCATAGGGGCTTGAAGAAATATATGGGCTGCATGATGCTTCAACGCAGAGCTGAATCCGGCCCGCACACTAGTACTGGTAACCGCTTAGAGGATCTAAGCCTGTCCAGGAACCGCGGTGTGAGGCGGACCGTCCATGCTAATAAACTCTATTGGTTTCATTGGGCGACAGGGCTTGAGATGTCATTTCATCTCAATGTCGGGTAAAAGTCCCACAAAATTGGAAGCAACGTCTCCAAAATGACCTTTACAGTGTTGAAGGGGACGTTAAACCTCAAATCAAACAAACAAACAAAATACAAATAGCAGACTTCACACCGTCCTCGGTAGCTCAGTCAGATGTGTGTTTGACTGGTGATCAGGAGGACGCAGGTTCGATATCTGCCCGGTTGGGCAACATTCTTTCGTGGAGATTAATGAAGAAGGTTATATTGAGCTGTTCAGTTTATCTAAACACACTTCCTTGGCAGGCTTATACATATGCAGTTAACCTGTACAGTGCACATTCTCTGACTAGAAACTGACAACTGCCCTTCTTGAATCGGGGTAAGGGAGAGAATGACAATAGAAAGTATTACATGATCAAGCTTCAAGACCTTCATGTTGCTGACCAGACAGGTAATGGAACCCGAGACCTCCTGATCACCAATCAGACGTGCACTTGAGTGAGCTTCTGAGGCGCTGGTCTAGTTGGATGACCTCAAAGCTGTCCTACGTGATGGTCAAGATGAGACCTGTTGATTGGTGCTTTTAGACATACAAATACAGCGAAACTTAGTTGGCTAGAACATAGTTGGCTCGTTATCACGATCAGAGCGTTCATTATTGTAAATAAATATATATGACTACAAGTCACAGAGCTTACATTAATTGTTAATAAAGTTACGTGAATACAAATCACAGCGCTTACATTAGATATTAATAACGGCACTTAAATACAAATAGCACGGCCCCCGCCCATAGGGGCTTGAAGAAATATATGGGCTGCATGATGCTTCAACGCAGAGCTGAATCCGGCCCGCACACTAGTACTGGTAACCGCTTAGAGGATCTAAGCCTGTCCAGGAACCGCGGTGTGAGGCGGACCGTCCATGCTAATAAACTCTATTGGTTTCATTGGGCGACAGGGCTTGAGATGTCATTTCATCTCAATGTCGGGTAAAAGTCCCACAAAATTGGAAGCAACGTCTCCAAAATGACCTTTACAGTGTTGAAGGGGACGTTAAACCTCAAATCAAACAAACAAACAAAATACAAATAGCAGACTTCACACCGTCCTCGGTAGCTCAGTCAGATGTGTGTTTGACTGGTGATCAGGAGGACGCAGGTTCGATATCTGCCCGGTTGGGCAACATTCTTTCGTGGAGATTAATGAAGAAATTTTTTCTGCTGTCATTCTCTCCCTTCCGCTGATTCAAGAAGGTCAGTTGTCAGTTTCTGGAGAGAGAATGTACACTGTATAGTTAACCACTTATGTATAAGCCTGCCAGGAAAAGTGTGGGTGGGTGTATACCTGGCTCAAAAATGACCTAGAAGCCTCTGTGTTGTAGTGGTTATGCTACTCGCCTTGTAAACCAGGGGTCCCAGGATCGATCCCCGGGCTTCTCTAGACTTTGGGATGAGTCTTTAAATCGGTGTCCCATCTCCGTATGACCTTAGCTGTTGGTGGGACGTAAAACTCCAACATTCACTCACTCAAAAATGACCTAAATAGTGTTGTCTGGGCCGTTAAACTCCAATACAAACAAACAAAACAAAAGCAGACTTCACATTGATTGTTCATAGTGATATATGACTACAAATATTAGGGCTTACAGTAAATGTTTATTAAATTATTCAACTATAAATAACAGGTCATTCATTAATAAGGATATGTGACTACAAATATCCCGCCCATAGGAACCTGAAGAAATATATGAGCTGCATGATGCTTCCACGCAGAGCTGAATCCGGCCCGCACCCTAGTACTGGTAAACCGCTTAGAGGATCTAAGCCTGTCCAGGAACCGCGGTGCAAGGCGGACCGTCCATGCTAAAAGACCCTATTGGTTTCATTGGGCGACAGGGCTTGAGATGTCATTTCATCTCAATGTCGGGTAAAAGTCCCACAAAATTGGAAGCAATGTCTCAAAATGACCTTTACAGTGTTGATGAGGACGTTAAACCTCAAATCAAACAAACAAAAATGTGACTACTAAATGCGACATGTGATCAGGGTCTAATCTGTTTGCAAAAAAATGTCAATAAGTATGTAAAATAACTGAACCTGACACCCTAAAATTTCAGGAAGACTCCATTAAGTTGAAAAGGAGCTAAAATGCATAATTACAGTTTTGTTGGATACCTAGGAACCTGTATGGTATAGGCAATTTAGCACATATATCTTTTATTTCATACTTTGTACACCACAACATCATTATAACATGGTTCGTTAATAACACAGATTTGGATATGAGTGAGTGAGTGTTTGAGTTTTACGTCCCACAAACAGCTAAGGTCATACGGAGACGGGCCCTCGGTTTAAAGACTCATCCGAAAGTCTGGAGAAGCCCGGGTTCGATCCTGCGATCCCTGGTTTACAAGGCGAGTAGTGTAACCACTGCACCACGGAGGCTTCTCACAGATTTGGATATAACACTGTTTCAAGATGGATCCCAAAAATGTCTAGATTATATAGAAAATTATTATATTGTAAATTATGATTGTACTGCTATCTCCAGCACTGACAAAGGACCTCATCTGTGTTTCAGTAAGAACAGCTATGCTAGCTATCATTGGGTTTATGCCAACACATGGTGCAGGAGCTCTGGGCTCTCTGGACTACACACCAGAAGAAAGAAAGATACTTGCTAGAAGGTAAATTTAATAGGGAAATAAACCACAACCTCTCCACAGTTTATTATAACACAGTTTTGAATATAACATTAATTTGTTTAAAGATGGATCCCCAAAAGTAAGATTATACAGTAAAATGACCATAAATTGTCATTTTTCTATAGAATCTTTTTATTTTGTTTGGATATAACATAGGTGTTTAACCCTTATCTTGCTGTTCACGACAACCCCTATCTTTGCAAACAGTGTAGATCCAGATCAGATGGCTTCTGAAGAAGCCATCAGATCAAGATCTACACTGTTTGGCATTCAGTTTATGAATTTGTAGCAATAAATTACATCAAGTAATTTGATTGGTTCATAGACAGAAATGGGTGTGACTTAAATGAATATTCAGCAAGATAAGGGTTAACTAAAAAGGTTTTGGCTTTGTGTTACAAAGAGATTGGGATGTATAGTGAAAGTTAGTAACTTCTCCAGAGCATGATCAGTAGTCAATTTTTTATGTCTACAAACTTGTCTTGCATACCACGGATTTTCAAAAATTAGAGAGCCAGTAGCTAGATATCATACAAAACAGAAACTGTAAGAACTACTCGGGTGAGTTATAAAGGCACTTCATCAGGTCTTTGTCCTCAGCCATCGGGGCTTGAAGAAATAGATTGGGCTGCATGATGCTTCCATACAGAGCTGACACAGACAGCACACGAGTACTGGTAAATGGCTTTGAGGTTCTAAGTCAACTCAGGAAAAGGGGTGCGAGTCGGACTGCCCATGCATATAAACCATGTTGGTTTCATTGGGTGGCAGGGCTTGAGATATCATTTCATCTCAATGTCTGGTAAAAATCCCACAAAATTGGAAGCAATGTCTCCAAAATGACCTATACCGTGTTAACGGGTATGTTGCATTAAATCAAACAAACAAACCTCTATGACTCTTTTTAAACTGCATGCCTAACTGCATGTTCTTGTCAGAGCTAGGATTAGGGTTTGTGGTAAACATTTGGTTGAGTGTTCAGATGATTTGTTTAACTACAGCGTTGAGTCATGCCTCAATTGTTCATTTAACCTTTACCACTCAATGGGCTAATTCTGCAGACTACAAACTGTTGATATTTTTCTTACATTTCCCAGAAAACGGGATTTGACGTCTCATGCAAATTATACAATTTGCATACAATTTGCATGAAAGACAATTTGCATGAGATGTCAAATCCAGGAGACAATTTGCATGAGATTTCAAGTCCTGTTTTCTTGGAAAACCAGAAAACTTGACATCTCATGCAAATTGCATGAAATGTCAAACCCGGGAGACAATTTGCATGGGATGTCAAGTCCTGTTTTTTTTTCTGGGAAAACTAAGAAAACATATTTCAAAATGTTGTCTGCTAAAAAAAAATACCCAGCATGCAGAGTGTTATGTTAAGAATTTTAGGACATTTTGTATTGTATTGTACTTAACATTGCAGGCCCAGATCAGATGCCGCAGAATGCGGCGTCTGATCAGGGCCTACCCTATTTGCAAAAAGTTAAGCTATTTTCCAAATAAATTTTAAAGATAAGACAACCTGTCACCCCTAAATTTCGAATTGGACTCCTGCTATATATAAGGAGAAAGATTCCATTTGCTACCAAAAGGGTTAAGCTACAAACTCACATGCACACACATTGTACTACAATCGAACTTCAATGGCTCGAACACCTTTGGGACCATGAAAATCTGTTCGAGACAGGGGTAGTTCGAGCCACTGAGGGTTACTGCCAGGAGGCATAACGACATACTTTAGGACATCTTTTTTGGTGTTCTATAATGAAAAATGTATGCTGTGTGTACTCATTAGAATCGCCTCATCGAGGCGATTCTAATGAGTACACACAGCACACATTTGCAAGAAAAAGACGATAATATCCTAATTTTTACCCTCCCTATTTCTTATAAACAGAAATTCCCTAGGGACTCAAGAACGGGTTTGACTCAGCCATGGTAAACGAGCCATTGGTGTTCGAGCCATGGAAGTTCTACTGTATTAAACTTTATTGCAGGTCTCGAGATTTCAAGTGTTCAGAGTGTGGTAATGTTAACAATGTCTTAAAGCCTGTAACGGAAGAGTCGGAGAAAACTAGACAGGAGATAAAAGAACTGGCTTCACAGATTGATTTTAAGGTACAGTCAGACCTCTTTGTAGAAACATTGCTATCACTCCCACCAATCGGGGATTGGAGAAATAGATTAGGCTACAAGGTGCTTCCACGCAGAGCTGAAACTGACCACACGAGTACTGATAAACCGTTTAGAAGAGGCAAAGTGGTGTGAGTTAGATGGTCCAATGCAAATACCTTATGGTTTTATCAGGCAGCAGGACTAAAGATGTTATTCCATCTCAATGTCGGGTAGAAGTCTCACAAAATTGGAAGCAACGTCTCCAAAATGACCTAAATAGTGTTGATGGAGACCTTGAACCTAAAATCAAATCAAACAAAATAACATTTCTAGCTGGCCTCAGCGGCTCAGTCTGTTTGTTTGTTTGTTTTGTTTGATTTGAGGTTTAACGTCCCTGTCAACACTGTAAAGGTCATTTTGGTGACGTTGCTTCCAATTTTGTGGGACTTTTACCTGAGATTGAGATGAAATGACATCTCAAGCCCTGTCGCCCAATGAAACCAATAGGGTTTATTAGCATGGACGGTCAACCTCGCACCGCGGTTCCTGGGCAGGCTAAGATCGTCTAAGCGGTTTACCAGTACTAGTGTGGGGGCTGGATTCAGCTCTGTGTGGAAGTATCGTGCAGCCCATATATTTCTTCAAGCCCCAATGGGCGGGGGCGAAGCGGCTCAGTCTGATTGGTGATCAGAGTGCAAGGTTATAATTTTCTTTTTCATGCTCAACTCACTTGAGGATGAACTTGTCCTGCTCTCATCCTGCTCATAAATTTTGAGATGCCAACAATTTGGCATTTCAAAATTGATAAGCAGGACAAACAACATACTTTGCTGATCTGAGGTGAAAAATTTCCTCATTTGTATTTTGAGATTTATGACCATGACAAATTTCATGCGCAAGTGAGTTGAGCATGAAAAAAGTTTTATGACCTCGGGACCAGGAGGTTGTAGGTTCAATTCCCACTGGGTCGGCAACATTCTCTCTTGGAGATGGATCATGAATTCTTGCACACCAGACAAGGAAATCCGTGATTTTACCCTGGGATAGAAATTTATGTTCTGACCCTGGTGTTCCGACCCCAATATTGAATATTAAGGCGTGTTTGATAAATGCACTGGTTGATTACGACCTCATGCGCTGCGTCGTCATGCGTGACGTCACTAAACATTCCTGTTGTCATCACAAAATGGCGGACGTCGGTAACCGAAGTGACAGCAGCATTAAAAATTCGCAATAGAAATGGAAGGTATGCAAGAAAAAGAATCCAATATGGGTGTGAGGGGTGGATAGAAAAATCCGTCCCTCGGGATCACTGTCCGGCATCACTCGGCAAGCCTCGTGATGCCGGACAGTGACCCTTGGGACGCATTTTTCAATCCACCCCTCACACCCATATAAGATTCTTATAATCTTCTTTGAGGCCATTCTCTCTCTTCCTCTGATTCAAGAAGGGCAGTTATCAGTTCTGGTGAAAGAATCTGCACTGTACTGCATAACTGTATATGCCTGCACAGGAAAGGTATGGTTTGGTAAACTGGCCAACTTGACTAGACCTAAATATATTGTTGAATGGGCCAATAAGCTCAGAACCAGACAAACTGCGTAGATATTCTTTGGAATCACCTCAGTATTGTTGTAGGTTAGACACACCTTAGCAACTCATGGCCACAACATTTGATTTCAGAGTAATTAAGAAAAAAGGCTTTTTGTTACCTATTTATAATGCTACCTCTTAACGGGAGTCTTCATTGTGAAAACTCTTTATAACAACCAAATTTCAGGGAACAGTACTGTCATTCTAATATCTGAAAAATGCATGTTTTTGACCTTCAGTGAAGGGTTATCATGCAGTGGCTGCAATGGTTTAATCATTTATGATTAGGATAACCAAACCCATGTGGCACGGGGCCTTCCTTTATGACTCTAAAAATGACATCTTTCTACTTTAATCATCATGATAACAGGTCATTGAAATGAAGACCCCTCATAACCCCACTTTATATGGAGAAAAGTGAGGTTTAACAGGATATACATAATTTGCCTTATTTTTGCTCAAAACATAGATTATGAGCACCCATAATCTATGTTTATTAAGCAGAAATGAGAAAGATGTTACAATTTTTACCTAATATTTGTCATTTCTGACACCATGTTGGATGCCTAATTTCAAATGGACATGTTTTCCTAATGATTTTCCTTATTTATGCTCCAAACATAGATGAGTGGTTCTCGTTAGAACCACCTCATTGAGGCAATTCTATCAAGAATTAATATGGTAGAAGGGGAATATAGTATTGACCCTGTCTGTCGGTTCATCTCCGTCTGTGTCCGAGATAGATGTAGCAATTTGCTTTTTAAGTTTTCTTAATTGTGCTACCAGGTAGGGGCATCTTTGTCCTTTGGACACATTACTAGTCAGACATGAAACCTTACCATGCATATTATCCTTTTTGCCCTATGCCACCTATTCAGATAGCAACAGATAACTTACATTATTAATTGATTATCCCATATTACACAAGGTCAACCAATATTCAAAAATCATAAATCATGTTTTTAATTGCATCAATTAATAAAATTGTCATTAATCAAGTAATTTCGTATTGGCCCAGTTACAGGTCCTCGGTCAGCTGTATTGGCCTCGGCCTTCGGCCTCGTGCCAATACAGCAGACCTCGGACCTGTAACTGGGCCAATACGAAATTACATGATTAATAACATTATAATACCACACCCGTGCATAGTGTATTCTTTTCTATCAGCAAAATGGTTACTTTTCCAATGAAAATAAGTGATATTTTTCTTATTCAAACTCCAATGAAAATTAGTGATATTTTTCTTATTCAAACTCCAATGAAAATTAGTGATATTTTTCTTATTCAAACTCCAATGAAAATTAGTGATATTTTTCTTATTCAAACTTCTAACATTGATTGTAGGTGCTCATTAGTACCACCTCATTCAGGTGGTTCTAACTAGTACCCACAACCCATGTTTTAGAGCAGAAATAAGAAAAATAATGTATACCCCCATAAGCCCCAGTTTTCTGTATATAAAGTGGGGTTTAGAGGGTTATTCATTTTATGGACTTATCATGATGGGTGGGTATTTTGTGATAATTGGAGGATAATTTTTGACAGTTTTGCAAGAAAACCTATGTTGTGGGTATTCATTAGAGTAGGAACAAACCTTATTCGTTTCTAGGTTATTTCAGTTATCACTTTAACCCATTTGGTACCGGAAACCCCAAAACGGGTATCCTGGCAAACAGTGCAGACCCAGATCAGATGCCCCAGAGTTCGGCATCTGATCAGGGCCTACACTGTTTGCAAAAAGTTGAGTCATTTTCCAAATGTATTTTGAAGAACCACAACCTGACTCCCCTAAATTTTGAAATGGACTCCTGCTATATACATGTATAAGGAGGAAGATTCCATTTTCTTGCACACCAGATAAGGAAATCCATAGTTTTGGCTTGGGATAAAAATTCTGTTCTAAACCTGGTGTTCTTACCCTAAATCGAATATTCTCGCATGTTTGATAAATGCACTGGTTGAATACGACCTCATATGCGCCGTCGTTATGGTTGACGTCACAGCACATTACGTGACGTCACTACACATAACTGTAGTGTCATCACAATATGGCGGACGTCTGTAATCAAAATGACTGCAGCATTAAAAATCTGTGCTAAGAAATGGAAGGTATGCAAGAAAAAGAATCCTATATGGGTGTGAGGGGTGGATAGAAAAATCTGTCCCTTGGGATCACTGTCTGGCATCACTCGGCAAGCCTCGTGATGCCGGACAGTGACCCTTGGGACGTGTTTTTCCATTCTCCCCTCACACCCATATAAGATTCTTATATTCCATTTGGTACAAAAAGGAGTTAATCTGACATTTTCAGGATGAGAAGGAGAAAAATGAAGCATTAAAAGAAGCGAAAGAACAGTCTGATGGCTCACAACATATGGAGGAGAATTCAAACCCAACTGAAACTCAGCAACAACAGAGTATGAACAGTCCGCAGTCCCCTCCAAACACGTTTATCAACCCCTTTGAGGGGTTTCCATTCAGAATGCCTTTCATGCACCAATTTCCTCCACAACAAAGCCAAGGGCAGCAGAACTATACAAGTTTGTCACAAGTACCAAGATTTCCTTTGCCATTTGTTTCACCATTCTTGCCTCCCCCACCACACATGTTGAATTCTGGGAATAGATCAGTGTTTCCAGGTATGGTTCCCCCTTGGTCTCCTGTAGTGGGAACGGGTGCAAGACAACCAAATCCAGGTGAAAATGTGACTGTAAATAGCAGAGAAACTCACAATGTGCAGAATAGTGTGCCCACTACATCAACCAATGTGGCTTCAAGTTCACCTAATAATGCAACAGAAGAAGGTGATCAGGGAGCCCAGAGATCAAAGGAAGATAGTCAAAATACTACATCTACAAGCTCCATGGAAGATCCATCATTAAGAAGCCATACTACTGGAGTGAGGAGAAGACTTGCTGCCTCTGTGAGGCCTGAGGAGAGAATGACAGCACAAGCTACTTCTACACACACCCCAGCAGCCCCTGTTCAAACAAATCCAAGACAGACAAACAGTCGAGCATATGTGTTGTTTGTAAGCTTACTTGTTCTTGCAATTCTATTACTTGTTCTTAGAAGGCTGTATATGTTTAAAGTGTTACCAGTTCTTTTCTAGATAATTTGCTTCAAACTAGCTTCTAAAGTGGCTGTGCAATAGTAACTAACTGAAAGAATAACTACAGACAAACTTCATTGGCTTGCAAACCTTTGGAACAACGAAAATCTATTTGATTTGAGCAGGGGTTTGAGCCACTGAGGGTTACTGCAAGGAAGCATAACAGGGTTAATTTTGGGACATCTTTTATTGTTCTATAATACAAATGTATGCTGTGTGTATAATACAAATGTATGCTGTGTGTACTCATTAGAATCTGTTCATCAAGGCGATTCTAATGAGTACACACAGCATACATTGGCAGGATAAAAGTAAAATCTCCTTATTTATCCCACACCACTTATGTAGAGGAATTCTCTAGGGACTCAAGAACCGGTTCGACTCAGCTATGGTAAATGAGCCATCATTGTTCGAGCCATCAAAGTTCCACTGTATACATTTTGACAAACCTCCCTGGACCTAATTTAGTTGATAGTGCAGTGAAGTGTTCAATACTTGTCACCACTGCAGCCGGTCTTCCAGTTTATCTTGCACCCTAGCTATCATAACTGATGTTTAGTGGTATCTTAACCACCAAGCACTAATAACAAGTACCGAACAGCTTTTCAAATCAGTTTTTTTTCTCCTTTTTCAGAGAAAATAAGGCTTGACATTACATATGAATTGTCTGCCGAGCAGACGATTCGTATGTATTGTCAATCCTTATTTTCACTGAAAAATAAAAGAAAAAAAGAAATATTATTGTCTGCCCTAGCATTATACCGAAGCAATCTAATTAGCCATGTCAAATACTGTATGGACTACTACATAAAATTTAGAGAATTGACTGCCAAAAAATCATTTGATCCACCAGATACGCCAGGGCCTCCTGATCCAAAATAGCTGGTCTTGGACCAGTAAACATGCTCTTATTTTAACCCCTGAGATCGTATGCTATGGTATTAAATTTTTATATTTTTGGCTGTAGCCCAGGTATGGCATTTCTTACCACTTTAAGGGGAATTTTGTAGACCATGTATTCCTTAAACCCCCTTGTCCTGTTAGCTGCTGGCAGCATGTTAGCCCTGTGGCCCTTGGAGCATTATTCAGTAATAGTCTGTTACATATGTTACCCATAGCAGTAGTCTGTTACATATGTTACCCATAGCAGTAGTCTGTTACATATGTTACCCATAGCAGTAGTCTGTTACATATGTTACCTGAACAAAAATGCTACAGCTGGTTGCAGCATGTTAGCCCTGTGGCAATTTGGGCATTACCCAGTAATAGTCTGTTACATATATTACCTTTAGCAGTAGTCTGGTACATACTTAACCTGAAGAAAATGCTAATGCTTAGAAAACTGTAGAAGTTGGGATTCATTTTCAAATGGATCAAGTATTGAAAGTTATTTATTCTTTAATCAAGTGATACATGCAATCTATTTATCCGTATACATGTAAATGACTTACAGTAATGATTTTTTCCTCTATAGATGTATTCTCTAAATTTCATGCTTGTATGGAATATCATTTTGAGTTCATGCTTATTGTTTAAAATGCTTGCTATCATTTATAGTCAAGAAAATCAAACATCTCTACATTTTTTTTTTCCAACGTAAATGCCTTTGTTCTATTCGAGTTCCCAGTTTTTCAAAGCATTTATAGGCTAACCCTTGTTCTGCATTTATTAACCCTTGTTCTGCTGAATATTTATATAAGCCACACCCACTACTGATTATTAGTCAATCAGATTACTTGATTCAAATTATTGCAACAAATTCACAATTTGAATGACAAACACTGTAGATCCTGATCAGATGGTTTCTTCAGAAGCCATCTGATCTGGATCTACATTGTTTGAAAGGTAAGGCATATCCGGGCTCAGCAGGAAAAGGGTTAATTAAGCCACACTCATTGCTGACTATTAACCAGCAAATTACTTGATATAATGTATTGATTCAGTTCACAAACTGCATGACAAACAGTGTAGATCCTGATCAGAGGTCAGAAGCCATCTGGTCTGGAGCTGCACTGTCTGCAAAGGTAGGGGTCATCATTTTCGGCTGGATAGAGGTTAACAAGCTTGTTAGTGGTCAGAATTTTTCCTGTTATAGTATTAACCCATTTCAGACTGGAAACCACTAAACGGGTTCCATGGCAAACAGTGTAGGCCCAGATCAGACGCCGCAGAACGCGGCGTCTGATCAGGGCCCACACTGTTTGCAAAACAAAAAGTTAAGCCATTTTCCAAATAAATTTTGAAGAAAACACAACCTGACACCCCTAAGTTTTGAAATGGACTCCTGCTATATATAAGGTGGAAGATTCCATGTGGTACTAAAAAGGTTAAAGTCCAAAAAATATATTACAGTAGTATTTTTGTTGAAAAAATGTGAGCAGCTTTTGCAAATGTAAAAGCTACACACATTTTATCACCAAAAACATAAGCAACTTTTTCATAATAGATGATGAAAATTTTAACAATATGTTAACTTATAACATCATTAGTTTCGCACAACTGACTCAAGCTCTTTTGTTTTAAGATAGTTCTTTAATTTGAAAGTGTAAGATGTCAAGGGGCCAGTTTTTTAAAACTAAAACTGTCAGTAGTTAACTTATCGGTATAAGTTCATTCAATGACAAATATACTAGTTTTTTTTTTTGCAGAAAAAAATGTAAGCAGAAGCTGCTAATATTTTTTTTTTGCACAATTTTGACCACTAATGAGCTCATAATGCTAATATTGCTTTTTATCATATGACGTCGCGTCTGAGAGTGTAATAACGCCATGCAATATTTTCCATAATCCACTAGTGGATTAAATATGCAAATTAGCTAGATACGTCCCGTAACGTTACATGTACGACGTCCATAACGACTTCGCTTTTACTAATGGAGGAATATTGATATTTTTGTAAACAATTGAATATATAATGCGTTTTAAATGTCATATGATAAACAGAATCTTGCATTCGTGCTCATGTATTATTGAATTTATTAAACTGGTTGACGAAAAGGGATAAAATGCTCGGCAGAGCCTCGCATTTTATCCCTTTTCCTCAGCTCGTTTAATAAATTCAATAATACATGAACACTCATGTAAGATCCTCTATGAACAACTGGGTCCAGATGTTTTACGTTATGTCAGACATTAGGAAAACATGTCCATGTGAGATAATGGCATTCAACATGGTGTCAGAAATGACAAATATTAGGTAAAATTGTTTTGTTTGTTTGTTTGTATTGGGAGTTTAATGGCCCAGTCAACACTATTTAGGTCATTTTTGAGCCCGTCAGTTTAAGGTCATTTTTGAGCCGGTCAGTTTACCCATCCACATTTTTTCCTGGGCATGCCTATACTTAAGTGGTTATCCAGTACAGTGCACATTCTTTTCGCCAGAAATTGACAACTGCCCTTCTTGAACCAGCGGAAGAGAGAGAATGACCGTAGAAAAGATTTCATGATCAATCTCCATGTAAGAATTTTGTCGACCCGGCAGGTAAAAATTGTAACATCTTTCTTATTTCTGCTTTCAACAAAGATTTTTAGTGCTCGTTAGAACTGCCTCAATGAGGTGGTTCTAATGAGTACCCACAATCTATATTTTCGAGCAAAAATAATGCAGAAATGTTGCCCCCGTAAACCCCATTTTCCTCTATATAAATTGGGGTTTAGAGGGGTCTGTTGTTTCACAGACTTGTTATTGTGATGTCTTGGACAGTCAGTTTATATCTTATTCTAACACACTGTGCCTATATAGGCATTGGAAAAGAACTGTGATTTATTATAACACAAATCACTGTGCATTCGAGTGTGATGCAAAAAGCCACCGTTTTATGAGTGAGTGAGTTTAATTTTACCTCCCACCAACAGCGAAGGTCATACGGAGACGGGACCTTGGTTTAAAGACTCATCCGAAAGTCTGGAGAAGCCCGGGATCGATCCTGCGATCCCTGGTAACCGTTTTATGACCTCATTTGAAGATTCTATGACATTAGATGATGAAATGATTTATTCTTGCATCAAAAACACAAGAAAGGGCCATTAGTGTGTGTGATACAGTCAATAATGTTGCCGGAATTTTTTTTCTAACAATTGTGAAAGGCTGGGAGAATCTGAAAGAAACAACAAACTTAATGTCGAGTTTTAGTGTGTTAGAATCAAAATAGATCAGCTCTAGTCTGTGATTTGTTGAGTAATAAATCACAGTTTGTTGATTAGTTGTAAGTAGACAAATACTTGACGCTATGCACTTATGATTTTTTCAGCTTTACTACTGACCTCCAAACTGTGATTTATTTCTACGACAAACAATTACTGCTAGAGCTGATCTACTTTTTAACTCCTGAGATGCCAAGAAAACTGCATCTGAAAAAGTCGTCTGTTTCGTCTGCTGATATTCTTGCAAACATTTAAAAAATATTTTTGCATGCAGGCAAATATTGTGGACCCAGATCAGACTGCTCCTAGAGGAGCAGTCTGATCTGGATCCACACTTTTTGCAAAAATGACATTTTAAGTAATAGGCAGACGACAAAGCAGACGGCAGTTGTTGTGATCGGCATTTTATAATTGCATTTACATATAAGACACTTTATGCAGAAATCCAGACTAACTCTACAGTACTTTACATGTATTTATAAATTTATGCTGCTATTTTATATTTGTCATGAAGAAATCTGCTTTATACTGAATGCTTGGAAGACTGGCCCAAAGTTATCAAGCCTTGTCCTGCTGAATAAATTTATTTTGTCAGACCCATTTTTGACTATCAGCCAATCAGATTTCTTGATATAATATATTCATTCAAATGCAAACTGAATGTCCAACAGTGTGGATCCTGATCAGATGGCTTCTTCAGATCTGCACTGTTTGCAAAGGTAGGGGCTATCATGTTTAACAGGGGTTATTGTGTTCAGCAAGGTTTATGATGTTCAGCAGGGGTTATTGTCTTCACCAGGGGCCAGTTTTTCAAAGCATCGTTAGCTTAACGAGCTTGTTAGTGGTCATACTGTTAACTCTTCTAGCAAGTACAATATCGTAAATTTTGGTATTTTTGCTGAAAATATGAGAGCAAATTTGCCATATTTAATGATCAAAGTTTTAACGATACGTTAACTAACGACGTCGTTAGTTTTGGACAACTGGCCCCAGGGGTTATCATGTTTAGCAGAAAGAGAATATCGTGTTCAGCAGGACAGGGGTTAAACTCCATGCATGCTCACCTCATTTCAGCATATATTAGTCCTATCATCCAAATACTTACGCTTATATTATTTTATTTTATTGTGGATTGGTAATGGTTGAGAAACAGACTTATATGTAACTTAACAGTCGCTTGGAACGGGCCTCCGTGTCCTAGTGGTTAAGAGCGCTGACTCTTGATCATTAGGTCTCTCACCGCTGTGGTTCAAGCCTCGCTCGGGTCACATGTGAGACGCCAAGTTCTGCAACGGAAGGTCAGGTGGTTTTTCTCCGGGTACTACGGTTTTCGCCCACCTCTGATTAACGATCGGCTCGATATGAGTGAAATAATCTTGAAAGGGCCGTAAAACCAAAACCAAAAAAAAACAAAAAAAAAAAACAGTCGCTTGGCCTTGGAATATAGTTCAAGGTCAAGGTCCAGTGTGGATGGTCTAACCGAAGAGGTTGCCAGAGTATAAGTATCTTCCAAGGCATTTTTGTAGCAGTTATGGTTGTTGAGAAACTCACTTAACCCCCACCCCCGAAAAAAATACTTCATTTACCCTAAGTATTCAGACACCTCAACTCCTTACCATTTATTGTTCTAAAATTTGAACAAGAACAGAATACTACTCAATGTAGTGCCTAAACATAGCTGGATAAGTGTCAAACAGTATAGAACCAGATAAGAAGACACATTCTGCAGCTTCTCATCTGGGTTTTCTTTGTTTGCTCAGGCATATCTGTTCAGATACATACAGTAAACAAAATATAACATTGAAATGGAAGTTGCATTTGTTATGACCTCGACCTATATTGCATGGCCCATTAACATTTTGACATGACACTTTGAATGAGGTTCATCTTTGTTTGACCTTGACCTTTATTTCTTGTAAATCTGTTTAGTTATCCATAAACTTTATTTATTTGTTATTTGATATTATAAACTTGTTTACTTTACTGTTTTAAAGATGTTTAAGTATATGAAGTATGTCACAGATGTCATGGTAAAGATCACAAATGTTATCAGATTATTTACCAGTACACCACAACCTCTTTATAACACTATTAATGGGGTCCAAAGCAGAAACTGTGTTAGTTAAACAACCATTATATCCAAACAAAAATGTGTAGATTATATAGAAAAAATGACCATTTATGGTCATTTTTGGACGGGTTTTTTAAAAAAATCCAACCTTTAAAATAGCGATGTCCGGGCGTCCTGCGGGCGGGCGGGCGTCGTCCCAGGTTTACCTTTTGGTTAACCTTTTTTTCAAAGTGATATTTTTCATCTATTCTGTAGCAGATTGTTTTAATATCAGGACTGATGCATAAGTGGAGGTACCGCTTTCATGTATTATCCATAAATGGCGCAAAAGACTAAAATTTTGGCGGAAATTTTCATTTTTCAAACTTGTGTTTTTCAGGTTTACCTTTTGGTTAACCTTTTTTCAAATGCCAGTGTAGTGGATAGTGTGCTGGACTACGAATCCTATTGTTGACTATGAATCTGAGGGGCGTGAGTTCAAACCCCGGTGGAGACATTTATTTTTTTTTTTTGTTGTTCTTTTTTAGCTCACCTGTCACGTAGTGACAAGGTGAGTTTTTGTGATCACATTTTGTCCGTCGTCCGTCGTGCGTGCGTCCGTGCGTAAACAATTTCTTGTCCGCACGATAGCATCTTCATTTATGATTTGATTTTAACCAGACTTGCACACAACTTGTACCACCATGAGGTCTAGGTTCCTTTCTTGAACCAGCCATATCCCATCATGTGTTACGGAGTTACGGCCCCTGAAAGGTCAAAAATTGCCTATTTTGGTCTTGTCCGCACGATAGCATCTTCATTTATGATTTGATTTTAACCAGACTTGCACACAACTTGTACCACCATGAGATCTGGGTTCCTTTCTTGAACCAGCCATATCCCATCATGTGTTACAGAGTTACGGCCCCTGAAAGGGCAAAAATTGCCTTTTTTGGTCTTGTCCGCGCGATAGCATCTTCATTTATGATTTGATTTTAACTAAACTTGCACACAATTTGTACCACCACAAAATCTCGGTCAAGTTCGAATATGGGTTATGTCGGGTCAAAAAGTAGGTCAGTAGGTCAAATCAGAAAAAAAAAACTTGTGAAGACACGATAGGCCACAGTTTTGGTCCGATCATCATCAAACTTGCCCAGAATGATCATCTTGACAATATCTCAGTCAAGTTCGAATATGGGTGTTGTCGGGTCAAAAAGTAGGTCAGTAGGTCAAATCAAAGAAAAACCTTCTGAACACACTAGAGGCCACAATTTATGTCCAATCATCATCAAACTTGCGCTCAGAATGATCATCTTGATAATATCTTGGTTACATTCGAATATGAGTCATGCCGGGTCAAAAAGTAGGTCAGTAGGTCAAATCATAGAAAAACCTTGTGAATACACTAGAGGCCACAGTTTTTGTCTGATCATCATGAAACTTGCTCAAAAAAATTATCTTGACAACTTCTAGGGCAGGTTCGAATATGGGTCATGTAGGGTCAAAAAGTAGGTCAGTAGGTCAAATGAGAGAAAAACCTTGTGAACACACTAGAGGCCACAGTTTTGGTCCGATTATCATCAAACTTGCTCCGAATGATAGTTTTGACAATATCCGGGTCAAGTTTGAATACGGGTCATGTCGGGTCAAAAAGTAGGTCAGTAGGTCAAATCATAGAAAAAGCTTGTGAACACACTAGAGGCCACAGTTTTGGTCCGATCATCATCAAACTTGCCCAGAACGATCATCTTCTTGACAATATCTCAGTCAAGTTCAAATATGGGTTATGTTGGGTCAAAAAGTAGGTCAGTAGGTCAGATCATAGTAAAACCCTCTCAACACACTGTTGGCTACAGTTTTGGTCCGATCATCATCAAACTTGCTCAAAATGATCATTTGACAATATCTCGGTTAATTTCGAATATGGGTCATGTCTGGTCAATATGTAGGTCAGTAGGTCAGATTGTTGAAAAACCTTGTGAACACACTAGAGGCCCAAGTTTTGGTCTGATCATCATCAAATTTGCTCAGAATGATCATCTTGACAATAACTTTGTCAAGTTTGAATATGGGTCATGTCGGGTCAAAAAGTAGGTCAGCAGGTCAAATCATTGAAAAACGTTTTGAACACTCTAAGAGGCCAAAGTTTCAGTAAAATCATCATAAAACTTGCTCAGAATGATCATCTGGACAATATCTCAGTTAAGTTCGAATATGGGTCATGTCAAATCAAAAAGTAGATCAGTAGGTTATTTTGCCATAACTTTTGAACCGTTTAAGATAGAGCCTTCATATTTGGCATGTAGGTTCCTTCTGACAAGGGCTTCCCACTCATGAAGATTTGACCTGTGACCTTGACCTGTGACCTACTTTATCATACCTTTTGAACCATATGCGATAGAGCCTTCATATTTGGCATGCATGTTTCTTGTGACAAGGTTTTCTCAGCCATTCAAAACTTTTGACCCATGACCTTGACCTTTGACCTACTTTGTCATAACTTTGAAAGCAATTGAGATACAGCCTTCATATTTAGCATGTAGGTTCCTTGCGACAATGTTGCTTAGATTGTCCTCTACCAAAAAAGGCTAAAACAATCCCACTCAGATGACTAAAATGGCCACCGGAGGTAGAAATAGAAAAATATTGTAAATTTGATTCAAACGGAAATTCCCCCTAAACCCTAAGGCCAATTTGATTCAAAGTTCCCAGGAATGTTGCCTAGGTTACTCCCTACCAAATAAGCTAAAATCACTGTGTTGATGAACAAGATGGCCACAAGAGCTAAAAATAGAATGTACTCGAGACAGTGACACACAGGTGAGCGAACCAGGGCCCTCTGGGCCCTCTTGTTTTTTCATTCTATTTTTTTCTTTATTTTTCTTTTCT
This sequence comes from Lucinisca nassula, assembly GCA_963580285.1. Taxonomy (NCBI): domain Eukaryota; kingdom Metazoa; phylum Mollusca; class Bivalvia; order Lucinida; family Lucinidae; genus Lucinisca; species Lucinisca nassula. Next base: position 127,690,407 of record OY757013.1, on the reverse strand, counting down.
TCTCCATAAACACATATGAACAATTATTATCTTCCTCCCCTGATAGTTGCTAGTAATAATGCATACATGCATGCACAGGCATGGAATTTCCTTTTTTTTTTTTTTTTTCCTTCTTTTTTTAGCTCACCTGAGCACGAAGTGCTCAAGGTGAGTTGATGTCCGTCGTCCGTCAACAATTACTATAAACGACATCTCCTCCTGGGATAATGGCCCGATTTTAAAATTATTTTACAGAAATGTTCATTAGGTGACCCTTTTTCAAAATTGCTAAAATCAGTGGCCACTAGAGCTAAAAATAGAAAAAAATCTTTATTTTTTTTTCTTCGTAAAACACATAAACAAATCAACCCCCCCCCCCCCCCCCACCTCCACAAAAAGTTGTTAAAAATTGCTGAAATCAGTGGCCACTAGAGCTAAAAATAGAAAAAAAACTTCTTTTTTTTTTTCTTCTTAAAACACATAAACAAATCATACCCCCCCCCCCCCCTCCACAAAAAGTTGTTACTGGGTTAGGATATTGCATTTGTTCTGTACATACATGCATACTTAGTTTTACATACATACCCTACCCACCCCACCCTACCCTAGCATACCCTACCCCACAACCCCACCACACCCCTATCCCAAAACAACCCCAATCCACCCCCAACCCCACCCAATCCCACCACTCCCCACCTTACCCTACCTCACCCCATCCCACCCTCCCAAGCCCACCCCACACCCCACCCCACCACAAATTCCACCCCGTCCCACCCGACTCCTAACCCATCCCACCCCACACCAGCACACCCCACCCTACCCCACCCATGCCACCACCATCCTAACCGTACTGAAAAAAAAACCCGTCCATAATGCCATTAGGCATTTTTCTTGTTTCTATATAATCTACATATTTTTGGGATCCACTTTGAAACCATGTCATATCCAAACCATGTTATAATGAACCATGTTATAACAAGGTTGTGGTGTAGTATGCTTTGCAAAGAATATTTCTCTGCTGGGTTCTAATGGGAGCATTATGGGGCCATTATGGTTCTCTTGTTTATGACTTAGGTTCTTTTGTCATTTAGAAATTTTATAGGAAGATTATGAGGGGTGTTCATTAAATAATGAAAACTTTTCTGCATTTTTCTTTTTTGTTTGACTAGAAAGGATATTTCAATTGTTAGTACACAAAAAATGTCCTGTTTACTTTGTATAGAGATATTAGCAGTCAGTATGTTTTCGTATTGTCTGAAACCGAGTGCATATTGCCCGTAGATTACAGGCATCCGTGGCCTAGTGGATAAGAGTGCTGACTCACAATCATTAGGTCTCATAGTGCTGTGGTTCGAGCCTGGCTCTGGTCACATGTGAGGCACCAAGTTCTGCAACGGAAGGTAAGTGTTTTTTCTATGGGACCAGAGTTTTCCCCCACCTGATTAACTATCGGCTTAACCCCCCCCCCCCCCCCCCCCAAAAAACATAAAAAAAAAAAAAAATAGTTTCTATTAATAAATCAGGAGTACTTTGAAAGAAATAAAACAGACAACCTGATGTTCTGCATTGCAAAACATCAATGTTTTTACTGACTCCATTTTCACATTGGCTCCATTGAGTGTGGTTTTCAAAGCATAGGAAGACTCTCAACAACCTGCATTATTTCCATATCAAAACACTTGACAATATATAGTCTGATTTTTTGTACAGATTTCTATGCCAGACAGGGCTGATTCACAAATCCTGTATGGAGACCACCTTTGGGACTGTTCAAAAGTGGTCTTTAAGACCACTTTTGAACAGTTCCTAAGGTGATCTCTGGCAGGAGGACTCTGTATGCAGAAAACACAGAGAAAGAATAATTGCAACCTACTAAATAAGGTTTTTAAAGCAGAAATAATCTTAATTTTAGGTGGTTTAATAACCGAATTTCACAATACTTAGATTGGGGCTTGGAGAAATAGAAGTACTGATAAACCTTTAAGAAGGACTAAGCCTGTCCAGGCAAAGCGGTGTGAGTCAGAATGTCCAATGCTTATAAGCCTTCTGGTTTGATTGGGCCACAGGGCTTGAGATGTCATTTCATCTCAATGTCGGGTAAAAGTCCCACAAAATTGGAAGCAGTGTCTCCAAAATGACCTAAGTAGTGTTGACGGGGACGTTAAACCCCAATTCAAACAAACAAAAATCATCAAAATTTTGGCCACCGCCCATCGGGGCTTGAAGAAATAGCATGATGCTTCCAAGCAGAGCTAAAACCGACCAAACACGAGTACTGGTAAACCGCTTAAAGGATCTAAGTCTGCCCAGGCAAAGCGGTGCGAGTCAGACTGTCCATGCTTATAAACACTTCTGGTTTCATTGGGCGGCAGGGCTAGAGATGTCATTTCATCTCAATGTCGGGTAAAAGGCCCCTCAAAATTGGATGCAACATCTCCAAAATGACTATATAGTGTTGACGGTGACGTTAAACCTAAAATCAAACAAACAAATCATCAAAATTTAGAGGTCAGACCTACTGGAGTAAGCAGTATTGTTGCTATGGCAATGGATTCCATGACTAAATTGTTAGAATAATACACGTTCAAGAAAATTCCATACTTGGTATTCAGAAGACCACTTCAGCATACAATTAAGTTTATTAGGTATTCTTGTTATTTACTGAACACCTCTTGTAGTGTCAATTATTAGCGGTTACAGTTTTGTGTATATTTGTTAATATAATTTCAATATTTCTGAATAATTTTACTTAACTTCACGTTTTTAACACCGACGACTCCCAAGGGTTAAACCTTACGATGCCAATCACACCAATTGTCATCTGCTTAGCTGTCTGCTGCTTACTTTAAAACTTTACAAATTTAGTCATTGTTGCAAACAGTTTGGACCCAGATCGGACTGCTCCCCTGTAGGAGCAGTCTGATCAGGGTCCACACTGTTTGCATGTATCCAAAACATGTTTGGAAAGTTTGCAAGAAGGCATAAACAGACATTTTTTTTCACAGGCAGTTTTTCTTGGCATCGCAAGGGTTCATAGATCATTTATTTTCATTGGCTCATTGCTGTTACTAGACATTTTATGAAATGGACACAAGAGATCCGAGGAAAGGTATTTTGGATTAAGATGTCTTGTTGATTATGGTGATCTTGAATTCCATGAATAAAATTTATGTTACAATATGGTTTGTGTTATTTTATACTTTCCAGGGATTGATTACATTACTTGTAACTTCCCAGTTTGATACATTGTTTCCTTGTCATTCACCTGGCAGTAGCCAGCCTCATTGTCCCAGATAATAATAATAATCAACCTCATTTATAGAGGATAACATACTTATCTTCCATCTGGCCCTTTATTTTTCCTCCTGGGCAGAAACGGTATTAAGCAATGTGGATAAAGTCTCTTTTTCAAGGAAACAACACTTGGTGCTTGCTGGGATCGAGCCAGCTACCTCTAAAATCCGATGCTTTTCCACTGCACCACAGTGCTCCACTGTCAAATGCGCGTCTGACTGGTGATAAGGAGGTTGCAGGTTCGATACCTGCTGGGTCACGACACTTATCTAGGAAGGCTTATAAATGAGTGTCTTTGCAGTACAGTGGAGCCCAATAACTCAGTGGCTGTGCCCTAGCCTCAGAGACTGAAAGATTTTGCTGTCCAAACATGCTCCACTGGGATCATTTGCAGGATGAATGCCATAAAGTGCGCATTCCTTTGGATTTGAACTTTAACTGGGGCCCTCCATGCATGGAGAGTCATCCCATGTGCAGGTCAAAGAGCCCTACTCTAATTACATGATTATTGTGTAGGCTTTCATCCTGCAGACCTGGAGTGTATGTAATGTTCACCTGCAAGTAGTGGTCAAATATGACGTAGCAAAGTGTAAGTAGGAAGAAAGAAGGAAAGAAAGAAAGAATTGTTCTTGCCCTAGAAAGTCTACAGACCACAGTAAACATATTAAAAAATAGCATTTATTATTGTGCTATGTAATGTTAACCGGTACAATGTCACTGTGATGCTGCTTTCACAGTAAGTTCGCCACACCCTTGAACATTGGTTTCTCTGTTCCAAGCCGGGCTCGGTGTCTTGTCGGATGAGCATCTGACTGGTGATCAGGCTGACGAAGGTTCCATTCCTGCCGGGGTCGGCAACATTCTTTCCTGGAGATTGATATGAAATCTTTTCTATGGTGAGTCCCTTCTGCTGATTCAAAAAGGGCAGCTTCAGTTTCTGGCTTAAGATTGTGCACTGTACAGGTTAACAGCTTACGCATAAGCCTGCCCAGGAAAAGTGTGGATAGGTAAACTCAGCAGCTCAAAGATGAACTAAATAGTGTTGACTGTGCCATTAAACTCAAATACAAACAAACACATTGCATCCAATTTGTGTGACTTTTACCTAACATTGAGATGAAATGACATCCTAAGCCCTGCCACCCAAGAGGATTTATATGCATGGACAGTCCGACTTGCACCACTTTGCCTAGGCGGGCTTAGACCCTCTACGCGGTTTATCAGTACACGTGTGGTCAGTGTCAGCTCTGCGAACAAACACCATGCAGCCCAATCTATTTCTCCAAGCCCCGATGGATGGGGACCTCTTGAACATTAGTGTTTCGGTGCTTCACAGCAAGTGGACATATCTTTATATAAATAAGCAACATGGGAATGATTCTGTCGTTTTATTGTCATTTTTTCACATGCATCTTATCTTACAATCTCAACAGAATTCATTTAAAATCACCATTTAAACATGTAATAAATACATACATGCTTAAAATGCATGTACAGAAACACAAAATTAAACTTGTTTCATACTTAACAAACATGTACAATTTTCATTGTTTTTCTTTAGATGCGAAATATCACAATGTTGAACCAACTGAACATGCAACAAATTGGCATTAGTTACCATCAACAATAAAAACAGGTTTGTGAAAAACTATGCCCTCAACCATATGCTGGCCTTTAACCCTTCTCTTGCTGAATATTCAGTTTAGCCACTCCCATTTCTGACTCGGAACCAATCAGATTACTTGATGTAATTTATTCTTACAAATCCATAAACTGAATGTCAAGCAGTGTAGATCCAGATCAGATGGCTTCTGAAGATAGGGTTTGTCGTGAAGAGCAGGATAAGAGTTATTCCTTATCCCGCTGAATGTGACAAGCCCTACAGGGTAGCACCTTTGTGCTTTTAGCACCTGGCTACCTTACAAACTAGTCGAACTTCAATGGCTCAAACACCTTTGGGACCACCAAAAACTGTTCGAGACAGGGATTGTTCGAACCACTGAGGTTACTGTCAGGAGGCATAACGAGAAATTTTTAGACATCTTTTCGGTGTTCTATAATAAAAATGTATGCTGTGTGTACTCATTATTATCGCCTCATTGAGGCTATTCTAATGAGTACACATAGCATACATTTGCAAGATAAAAGACTAAACTCTCCTTAATTATCCCCCACTATTTCTTATGTAGAGGATTTCGCTAGAGGCTCAAGAATGGGTTCGACAAATCCATGGTAAACGAGCCATCAGTGTTCGAGCCATCGAAGTTCTACTGTAGTATCTGTCAGTGAAATGCTCTACCTTTGCACACAATTGTAGATCCAGTTTAGATTGCTTCTGCAGAAGCCATCTGATCAGGATCTGCAGTTTGTGACTTGAATGAATGTATTATATTGTGTAATATGATTGATGAATAGTGTTTGTGTTTGACTTTTACATCCCACCAACAACTTAGGTCATACAGAGACAGGAGTGAGTGAGTGTTTGAGTTTTACGTCCCACCAACAACTAAGGTCATACGGAGACAGGAGCTCGGTTCAAAGACTCATCCTAAATTGGAGAAGCCCAGAATCGAACTCACATCTAAAAGGTTGTCTGTTTATGTCATCTGCTGCATCTTCGTGCAAACCTTCCAAACATTTTTGCACAAAGGCAAAAAGTGTGGACCCTGATAAGACTGCTCCTTGAGGAGCAGTCTGATCTGGATTCACACTGTTTGCGAAAACAACTTTCACAAAAATTACCAGCAGACGACAAAGCAGATGACAATTGTTATGATTGGCATCTTATGGGTTAAAAGATTGCTCCAGATATAGAATATGGATAACTTTCAAATAAATTTTCAAATTTCTTCAATAACAGAACTTCCGTGTCCTTGCTAGAATTACTATGTTATGGCAATTCCAGCAAGGATACAAAATATAAGTGCCAGCGAGAAACAAATAAAAATGTCCCTTTACTATCTTTATTACACCAAAGTGATTAGAGAAGCCTGCATGGTGTAGTGGTTATGCTACTTGCCTTGTGAACCAGGGATCGCAGGATCGATCCCGGGCTTCTCCAGACTTTCGGATGAGTCTTTAACCCGAGGTCCCGTCTCCGTATGACCTTAGCTGTTGGTGAGATGTAAAACTCAAAACACTCAAAGTGATTAGATATGGGATTTTATTGTGCTCATTGTCCTCCACTCTGGACTAGAGATCAGTCACCACCTGCTAGAGCTACCTTTATTACGACTTATAACTCGGGGGTATGTCCTACGAGTTAGCGCGAGTTGTGGCTCTGTTCTTTTGGATAAAACTGTTCTACATGTTCATCCCGACATGTCCACGACAAAATCGGGAAAACTGTGATATATTTCTTTTATATATGTAGCAAGTAATATCTTCTCAAAGGAATGTCGTAGCCAGCTCGTGATATCTCGGCATTATATCATATGTTGACGTAGCAACTCGTGACTAACTCCTAGTAACACGTGGTATGTTGTAGTGGCTAACAGCAGACTAAACTCGCAGGAGATCCTCTAAATTACAGCGAGATTGACATGATACGCTACAAACTAGTTATGAGGTCAGTACAAGTAAGCTCCGCCCACTTTAGACTACAAGCTGTCCTGAGAATTTTAAACTGCTTAAGATTCTTGCAGGCTCTTTCTGACAAGCTGCAAGTTGTGGTGTGTTGAGCGCCCTGTGGTGAGAAGCAAAGAATGTTAATACAAGAAATAAATTTAATTTTTTCTGCTATTCATTAAAGTATGAATGCAGTGGGTTGCCTGTAAAGTAAATAAACCCCAAGGAGTTCATGTAAACTTTGCTTGCCCTTAACCTTTTTTGTACCAAATCGAATCTTCCTCCTTATATATAGCAGGAGTCCATTGCAAAATTTAGGGGTGTCAGGTTGTGTTTTCTTCAAAATTAGTTTGGAAAATGGCTTAACTTTTTGCCAACAGTGTAGGCCCTGATCAGACGCTGCAGAATAGACGTCGCATTCTGCAGCATCTGATCTGGGCCTGCACTGTTTGCCATGGTACCCGTTTAGGGGTTTCCAGTCTGAAATGGGTTAATAGTGGAATTTTACTTTGTTTCATAATCAGGGATAATAACAAATATTTTATGACCATGGATAACAAATATTGCATGATCATGGATGATAAACTATTAACAACCAATCTCCACTAAAGAATCTTGTCCTACCTGGTGGGGATCAAACTTACAACCTCATGATTACCAGTAAGATTCACATCTGCATGGGATGGCATGTCTAAAAATATCACAGAATATTTCAGGGTCCAGTTGTTCAAAGCATTGTTAGCTTAACGAGCTCGTTAGTTGTCAAAATGTGAACTAAAGCAAGTTCAATAGCTAATATTCTGACATTTTTGCTGGAAAAATGTGAGTAGCTTTTAGTTGCTCTCATTTTTTCAGCAAAAATACTAGCATATTTGCGATATTAAATAAAGTTTTATGATATGTTAATTAACTACTTTGTTTGTTTTGAACAACTGGGCCCAGATGTATTCGTTCCCCTGAACCCACTTTGAACTGAATGGAATGTTCTACTCAATATATAGGTAGAATACATTTTGAAACTTAGAAGTGCCAGATTGAATTGATTTTAGAAATGGATTTAAAAAGGGTTAATTTTTTTGCAAACAGTGAGGGCCCTGATAAGATGCTAATCTGGGCCTCCACTGTTTGCCTGTGACCCATTGTGGGGTTTCCAGTATAAAAATGGGTTAAAAGCTTCTCGGTCCATCATTTTTTGTGTCATTATTCAATCTCCTTTCTTTATTACTAGAACTACAGTTTAATTGTGTAACCTATCTTCTATCACAGTTTCAAAGGCAATAAAACTCTCGATTGTGCATAACGTCTCTATCCACAGCTCTCTGCAAGGACTTTGATTAAAAAGTAAGTGCTAATCTTCAGCCTTGTCCTGTGTCCTCATCATCACCTTCAGGATCATAGATCTACAAAGAAAAATAAAGCAATTCCAGCTACAGTCAACCCCCTTTATACAGACATTTCATATAACAACAAAACCCATTATAACAACAATTCCAATGGAATAAATCCTAAGCTCAAGATCACATAGACTTCATGCGGAGGCCTTCATGTGGACTGAACAAATTATTTGTCTTAATCACGATGGAAGTAAGTGGGAGGATTGTGGCAACGTAAAATCAATTAAAGCCCCCCAGTGGAATTTGTTTCTGCAAACCGTTCCAAGGCGGTTCTTCTGTCGCGGTTTATTTTTGTTATGGTTTGTCTTTGGGTGTTTGTGTCGTTTACATTATTTTATTTTGGATAGCCTATTGGCCATTTTGTGGGAAAGTGACTATCCTTTTGGCTTTCCACTGTTGAGGTTTCCATTGGGGTCTGTTGTTTCATGTTTGTGTTTCTTTCCCTTTGGTGTTTCTGATGGGAGCTGTGGGTTATTTGTATCAATTCCTGATCACTGCCTCCACTTCTACTTTGTACTGTAGAACACTTAAGGGGAATGGGAACACTCGACAGATTTTTCCGCCATTTTTCAAAGGGAGGCAACTTTCGGGACTTCCTGTTCACCTTTCTATAAGCCCTGTCCCACTGAAAAAGGGGTCTACTCTTAAAGGAAAGAATTTGCAACTAATTTCCCAGTTGTTTGACAGGGGCTGCCGCCTTTTTCTAAAAAATTAAATAAGCTATTATGAACTCATCTCAAACTGTTCAGTTCTCCAAAAATATCAAAAGGCACTTGCATTTTTTACAGCATGTATCAAAAGTCTGGTTTCTCGTGCATTCCATCAGAATCGTCATATACCTGTGGAACTCGATGTGATATGTGATAAATAAAAACCTAACACGACTGTGTCAAAACTGTTACTCGAGCATTTATCAGCCAATACTGGTGCGTTTGTGATGTCTCTTGTGTGAAAGTATTGGGTTAACCATGAATGGAATGCATACATTTCAATGATTTTCTAAAAATTGATAACGAAGGAGCACAATGAAACTTAACAACCAACTCTGATAAAATTTTGGTGTCTCTGACCAATTTTTTTTTGGAAATCGAAAATCTGCCAAAATGTAAATTCGCTAAAAGGTCCACTCATGAAAACCGCAAAAATTTGCTAATGTCTTGTTATACCATTAAAATCCTGAAAATTCGGACACCTTGAGGACTTTGTGTAATTCTCCTGAAATTTTAACAATTAACAAATTTGTTTCATGATGCAGTAAGGAGTCCAAAAGGTGTAGATGGATTGGCAAACAGTGTAGACCCTAATCAGACTGCTGAGCAGTCTGATCTGGGTCTATACTGTTTGCTTAGGCCTGTAGGTCCCAATACTTAGGATCATTACGGTAGGTTTTGTCATGCAATAGCTGATTAGAGGTGTCACGATTCACCCAAAACTCGATTCACCGCGGTACAAGGGCTTCGGTTTGATTCACGATATATTGTTTTCTTAATTTTCGGTACGATTCGGTTCGAATGTCAGGGCCGAAATGTCCGGCCGCTTAAATCAATTAGTGGAAGAAAAAGAAATAAATCTAGCGAAGATCTGCCTTCGAAACAGTTCGGATAATAATGTTTGTTGATCTTCTTATATATTTTTGATGTAAGAAGGATCAGTTTTATAAAATTTATGTCCAAAAAGAAAAAATAATTTTCGATTTTTTCGTAACATGAGCGGTATTCAAATCGGAAAATGGCCGACCGGGGAGTGAGGGAAACTCGTGAAATAGAAGATGCGCCAGCAAAGTTTAAATCCGTTGTCTGGCAGCATTTCGGATTCGAAAAAAAAGAACAAAATGGGGTCAAGTCTGTGGATAAAACAAAATGCAAAATCTGTAAAATTGATATATCCTATGCTACCGGTTCAACAACAAACATGTTTACACATTTGCAATGGAAACACCCGGTCGAATATCAACAACTACAAGATCAACAACCCAAACAGAAAGCAGCTAAAACAAGTGTGAACAATTTTCAAATTTATCCTTCAATCATCACCAAATACCCATACTTACCTATAGAATTTTACTTAATTAAGTTTTTAAAGTTTATTGTTACATTAAATTTAGTTTCGTTTCACTTTCACCTTTGTTTTCCAACCAGTGATCCTTCATAAAACGTATCGCGATACGTATCGTATCGTGAGACAAGTATCGTGATACGTATCGTATCGTGAGGTAAGCGTATCGTGGCAGCCCTATAGCTGATTTGACTGTTTACTGTCATTCTCAGTAGAAGCCTCCATGCTGTAGTGGGTAATCCACTCCTTTCATAAACCAGGGGTTGAATGTTCGATTCAGAGCTTCTCCAGACTTTCGGAGGTGTCTCTCAACTCCATATGACCATAGTTGTTGATGGGCAGTTAAACTGAAAACAAACACGTACACACACACATACATCTTTCTTAATATACCTTAGCAAATGGGTGGTCTTTTAACATCACAGCAGTCCACCTTGAGTGTGGATCATGATCTAAACAGTGGGACAAGAAATCCTTCCCCTCCTCACCAAGGTTCTCTGGAATTGGTGGAGAAACTCCCATGCCAACTTTGAACATGATCTGATAATTACTTTCCAACTCGTGCCAAGGTCTCTAAAATAAAAAATTAACCAGCAATAGAAGCTTAACTTCAGCTAAGGAGGTGTATGAAGGATAATATAGGGATTATTTTCCTTATTATATCTGATAAGGACCGCAATTCCTCCCTTCACTATCTACATTGGTAGATTATATGCATAGCTTATAGGTTTATCACCATTCTCTGACAACTGCATCAGAGAGTCAGCGCTTTGGCTCAGTGGTTAGAACACTGGGCTTTCAACCGAGCGGCCTGGTTTCAAATCCCACTATATTTCGGATTTTTTCCCAGCTACGCTTTTTTCCTTTGCTACAGCTTTCATGTCGAAAGACATCTTGGGAACACAAATGTTCAGATTACTTGATAGAATCACCTCAAACTTGTGCAGCGGAGCATAGCTCTAAATGAGGAGGAATAATCTACAGAAAGAATTTTGACAACCTGGCAGGTTCCATACAAGATACTATTGGATAAATACAATAAGCGATTATGTATTCACAGCTTTCTTGAAACAGGTGTGATGCCAATATTGAATACAGTTTTTAATGTAACCTGGCTGCTATGGCTGGTTTCAGGGCACCTAGAGACAGAAAGGTGATGATGAAAGGCCAAGCTGAAGTACCAACTTAACGCTATATGCATTTTGGCCGCACAAAGCGAAAATGGGTCTCTGGGCATGTGCACTAAGGGAAGTCTCAAATAAGGGTGTACACAAATGTAGAATACAGCCTTTCCTGGCTTCATGATGCTGATCAGACTGCACAAACATGCAGACACATACTCAAACATGCCTCTAAGCTTGGTGCAGCCCTTTTGGGAACATCATTTCTGGTAGAATCTGAACCTGACCCTGATCTTCTAGCCAAATCCAAGGTGTTACCAATGCTCCATAGAATTATCAAGATCCCTGGTCAGCTGACTTTACCTGATGAATTAAGGTAAATTCTACACCATCTTTTACAAAGGAGACACCTTCTCAACTTCCTGTCTTTTTCTATGTACCCAATCTTATACATACAAGAAACATGACTGTTTTATGGAAAGGTTAAACAAAAGGTCAACCTGCTGTTTGATGCCAATCTTCTTACCTGCCCACCTAAACATTGCTATATTAAAAGGACAGAATTTTGAAAAACGCATCAAAAATCATTGGTCTACCCTCAAACTAGGACCATACTAGAAATGTTTTCCGAGGAAAACAATGTCCCCCACCACAAATATATCTTAAACACCCATTTGATTTTCAAAAGTAAGTTAAGGTCACCAAAATGTAAGCTGAAAACAAGGAGCCCTTGACCTTAGAGTGCAGACAAGCCATTTTTGGTCCAAAATTGAATGTTTAGGGGCCTCTGACCTCGAAAAAAAAGGTCAGGTCACCAAAATCTAATCAAAACAGCGGTATGTTGTAATGATATATTGTACCAAGTTTGACTAAATTACTCAATTTATTAATGAGATAGAGTGCAGACAACTATTTATGGCCCAAAATTGACTGTTTTGGGGTCGCTGTGACCTTGAAAATGAGGTCAAGGTCACCAAAATTTAATCAAATCTGCAGTATATTGTAATGATATAATGTACCAAGTTTGACTAAAATTAATCAATTTGTAAATGAGATAGAGTGCAAAAAAAAAAAAAAACCTTTTTGGCCCAAAATTACTTGTTTGGGAGACCTGTGACCTTGAAAAGAAGGGTCAAGGTCACCAAAATCTAATCTATTCTGGGGTATGTTGCTGTGATATAGTGTACCAAGTTTGACTAAAATGAATCAATTTGTTAATGAGATAGAGTGCAGGCAAGCCATTTTTGGCCCAAAATTGACTGTTTTTGGCAGCCTGTGACCTTGAAAATGAAGTCACGGTCATCATAACCTAAAGACTGTTTTCCCTCATCCTAATGATGCAACCATGCAAGTTTTGTCAAAATCCATCCATATGTTCATGAGATATAGTGCTTCCAACAGGATCCACACAAAAACACTATGTCCCCTCGGGGTGCAATCAAAGTAAAACAAATGAAGTTTTAACATCTTTTTTACATGTAGCATATTTGCCCTAAATATTCGGATACCGTAACTCCTTACTTTACTTGTTTTAAAGTTTGAATAAATTAAAGTTAATACTTGATGTTGTGTCAAAATATAGCTGGATATGTTTCAAACAGCCTAGACCCTGATGAGATGCGTTCTGTGGCATTTCTTTGGGTCTACACTTTGCTCAACCCTGTCTGTCAGAATATATATGGTAAATTCAAGAGTGCAAGAATACCCTAGTTGACAAGGGCAGAAAAACAATTTTGGAAGGAATTGCTCTCTTTCATTTATCCATTTCTCTTACCTTCCCAGAGGACATCTCTATGACAACACAACCAACACTCCATATATCAGCAGCTCTACCATGACCTTCCTGGTCATTTCTTGTGATCACTTCTGGAGCCATGTATGCTGTAGAAAAAAACAGTTTACCGTAAATATCCTAAAAATTTGGACACCTTGAGGACTTGCTGTAATTCTTCTTAAATTTTAACAACTTTGTTTCATGATCCAGCAAGGAGTCCAAAAGGTGCTGATGGAATGGCCAAACAGTGTAGACCCTGATCAGACCGCTCCTTTAGGAGCAGTCTGATCAGGGTCTGCACTGTTTGCTCAGGCCTGTCTGTACCAATACTTAGGATCAATATGGTAACTAGAAATTACAATTTCATGGTGTCTGGTGATCAGCTGTCAGTCAGCTGTTGAAGCCCTGTAAGCTGTCCATGCAGCAATTGCCATTGCAACAAGTTTTTGTTTATGAACATGTCTGGTCTGAGTAAACAACCTGACAGTTAAGCAATCTGAATCATGGAAAAAATGACAAGAAAATTATCGCTGCTGTTACAAGGCTTTGCAGAGCAAATATGCTCGAAGACCCCAGGGCTATGTTGTTCTTTCTTTTTTTTCAGTTTTGGTTTTACATCCCTTTCAAGATTATTTCACTCATATGGAGGCGATTGTCAATCAGATGTGGGCGAAAACCAGAGTACCCACAGAAAAACCACCAGATCTTCCGTTGCAGATGTTAGCATATCACATGTCACCTGTTGTTCAATGCCTTGTCAGTTTAACCTTTATCCTGCTGAATAAACTGATTTTGCCACACCGATTTCTGACTATCAACCAATCGAATTACTTGATATAATGTATTCACTGGATCTACACTCTTTGCAAAGTTATGGCTTGTCCTGTGTTGACAAACATGTTAGTGGCCAAAATGTCAAATAGTCATGCAAATACAATATCTGTTACACAGATCTTTTTTTCAATGAAAATTGTGAGTAGCAACTCACATTTTCTTTAGTAGAAATATCAGCATATCTGTATTGTTTTAACAGGATGTTAACTAATGGCAGCATTAGTTTTAAACAACTAATCCGTGATTATTTGCAACATCTCATTCTGAAGCTTCAGTAAAAGACTGAAAAAGAGACAAAAAGACAACATCAGGGCCCGTATATATACCTTTTTTCATGCTCAACTCAGCTGAGCATCAAATGTCCTGCTCATAAATTTTGAAATGCCAACCATTGTTGGCATTTCAAAATTAACGAGCAGGACAAATAGTATTCCCTGCTCATCACAGTTTCTGCTTTGTAACCCAACAGTTATTTTATAAAGACGTGAATCCCCCCCCCCCCCCCCCCCCCATCGGGGCTTGGAGAAATAGATTGGGCTGCATGGTGCTTCCACGAGAGCTGACTCTGACCACACACGAGTACTGGTAAACCGCTTAGAAGGACTAAGCCTACCCAGGCAAAGTGCTGTGAGTCTGATCATCCAATGCATATAAGCCTTCTGGCTTCGTTGGGCGGCAGGGCTCGAGATGTAATTTCATCTCAATGTCAGGTAAAAGTCCCACAAAATTGGAAACAATGTCTCCAAAATGACCTATATAGTGTTGACGGGGACGTTAAACCCCAATTCAAACAAACAAAAATAAAGACGTGAAGTATTTCTACAGCTTTTGTGTCATTTACCTGTAGTTCCCACTAGCGAATTCACTTCACCAGCCATTGTAGTATGGTTCTTTAACTTTACAGAACAACCAAAATCTCCAAGTTTCAAACAACCAGCAGAAGTCAGAAAAATATTAGCACCTGAAACAGATTAATACAAGTACATGTACAGTAAAATTTCTATATTAAGACCACCTTTGGGACTGTTCAAAAGTGGTCTTTAAGACCACTTTTGAACAGTCCCAAAGGTGGTCCCTGACCAGAAGACATTGTGTGCAGGAAATTCCAAGAAAGTATAACTGCACCCTTCTAAATAAGCTTTTTAGAGCAGAACTAGAGCTGTCAGTGAAACTGACTAGGGCCCCGGCAGCGCTATCAGAGGAGTAGGAAAAAAATTTGTGGACGGACAGACAGACGGACAGAGTGATTACTATAGGGCACCCACACTTTCAGTGCGGGGCCCTAATAAGAAAGTTATGGAGGATAAAAAAATTTGTAGACGGACAGACAGACAGACAGACGGACGGACAGAGTGATTACTATAGGGCACCCACACTTTCAGTGCGGGGCCACATTATGGTTAACATTTCTGCCAAGTAATATTTAAATCCATCCAGGAATAATAACAAAGTTATTAATTGGACACAGGAAAGACACTTTTTTTGACCTTTAACCTCTAAGTATGACCTTGACCTTTGAGGTACGGACCTGAGTCTTGCGCGCAACACTCCATCACATTATGGTTAACATTTCTGCCATCCAGGAATAATAATAACAAAGTTATTAATTGGACACAGGAAAAACCACAGGAAAGACCCTTTTTGCCCTTTAACCTCTAAGTATGACCTTGACCTTTGAGGTACGGACCTGAGTCTTGCGCGCAACACTCCATCACATTATGGTTAACATTTCTGCCAAGTAATATTTAAATCCATCCAGGAATAAGAAAGTTATGGAGGATAAAAAAATTTGTGGACGGACAGACAGACAGACAGACAGACGGATGGACAGACAGACAGACAGACGGACAGACAGAGTGATTACTATAGGGCACCCACACTTTCAGTGCGGGGCCCTAATTCGTCTTAATTTCAGGTGGTCTTAATAGCGGAAGTTTACTTTACTTTAAAATAAGCAGTCACAATTTAACCAATTCTATACTGGTGGATTCCTCCATTGTTATATGTTTGCCAAGTCCATTTGTCATTTAAGGGGAGTCATGTCTATTTTGTTAAATTTTGTTTTAATTTTGATGAAAAATCCTATTAGCAAGCAGTGTAGACCCTGATCAGAAGCTGCATTATGTGACATCTGATTGGGGCCTGCACTGTGACTTCTGATTGGGGCCTGCACTGTAACTTCTGATTGGGGCCTGCACTGTGACATCTGATTGAGGCCTGCACTGTGACTTCTGATTGGGGCCTGCACTGTCTATGTCCCTTTTATGGGTTTCTAGTAAGAATGAGTTATAGGGCAAATAAAAAAGGTTCAGATTTCTATATAAGAGGAGGCAGATGTGTTACAAGAAAATGAAGACCAAAAGCCACCTTAATTGTCTTTCTGAGAATTGCAGTTTAAAACCCAAAATAATTCACTATTGTAAAAATCCTAAAAATTCTGACACCTTGAAGACTTGCTGTAAATCTCCTAAAATTTTAACAAATTTGTTTCACGATCCAGCAAGGAGTCCAAAAGGTGCAGACAGTATGGCATATAGTGTAGACCCTGATTAAATTGCTCCTTCATGAGCAGTCTTATCTAGGTATTCAGAAAATGTTTAAACTTTCTGCAAACTGTGAAGGCCCTGATCAGATGCTGTGTTTCACAGCATCTGATCTGGGTCTGCACTGTTAGCCAATGACATGTTTTGAGGTGACCTGTTCATCATGCTAACAAGTCCGTGAAATGAACACCCCCTTACACCTCATTTTATATAGAGAAAACTGGGGTCTAGAGGGGTATACATTATTTTCCTTATTTCTGCTCATAGGCATAGGTTGTGGGTACTCGTTAGAACCGCCTCAATGAGGCAGTTCTAACGAGCACCCACAACCTTTGTTTGAAGTAAAAATAACAAAACTATCACAGATTTTCATCAGAAAAGTAGCCATTTTGGAGATGTGAAAAATGCACTATGTTGCACAGGTATGTTTTCGTAATATTTAAAATGGGTTAACCCTTATTCTGCTGAACACAAAACAACCTCTATCTTTGCAAACAGTGTCAATCCAGATAAGATGGCTTCTAAGCCATCTGCTCAGAATCTATACTGTTTGTCATTCAGTTTAGAACATATGGCTCCTTCAGAAGCCATCTGAGGCTCCTTCAGAAGCCATATGATCAGGATCTACACTGTTTGCCATTCAGTTTAGATCATATGACTCCTTCAGAAGCCATCTGAGGCTCCTTCAGAAGCCATTTGATCAGGATCTACACTGTTTGTCATTCAGTTTGCAAATTTGAATGAATAAATTACATCAAGTAACTTGATTGGTTGAAATGTAAATGGGTGTGGTGCAATTAATTTATGCAGCGAGATAAGGGTTCACATCTTCAACTGGTCTCCCAAAGAAATTCTTAAATTTACAACCAGATCCCCAAAATCATTTCTAAAATTAGTGAAACTCAGTTCTATTTTTACCTACCTTTAATATCTCTATGAACAATGCCATGATCATGCAGAACATGGACAGCTATCAGTAGCTCTTTGGTATATCGCCGGACAAGGTCCTCAGGCAGGCCAAGACGTGACACTTCATCTAAAGTCCCCCTGTCACAGTACTCCATGAACACTAGCATCTCAGTCTGGTACAGGCAGAAATAAAATTTATCACATGAATTACATCGAAAGCAGTGTCAAAACATTACTAACGTTTCAAAGCTTATGGGAATGAAGGATTCACTGTTTTAAGGAGATATGGACCAAAGACTTTTATCTTTGGAGGCTATTTTTCATTGTAGTGGAATTTGAAGGTTTTTCTATTTTTAGCTCTGGTGTCCATTTTGTTTAACAGAGCGGAACAGTTTAGGCAATTTTAAAAGAGGGTCACTCAAGGAACATTCCTTTGAAATTATTTTCAAATCGGGCCATTTGCCTAGGAGGAAATGTCATTTAAAGGTTTTCTATTTTTAGCTCTGGCAGCCATTTTGTTTATTTGTTTGTTTGTTTGTTTTGGAGTTTTACGGCCCAGTCAACACTATTTAGGTCATTTTTGAGCCGGTCAGTTTACCTATCAACACTTTCCTGGGCAGGCTTATACGTAAGCGGTTAACCAGTACAGTGCACATTCTTTCGCCAGAAACTGACAACTGCCCTTCTTGAATCAGCGGAAGGGAGAGAATGACCGTAGAAAAGATTTCATGATCAATCTCCACGAAAGAATGTTGCCGACCCCGGGAGTCGAACCCGCGTCCTCCTGATCACCAGTCAGACGCGCATCCGACTGAGCCACTGAGGCCGGCAGCCATTTTGTTTAACGGAGCAGAATGATTTAGGAAATTTTGAAAGAGGGTCATCCAAGGAACATTCCTGTGAAATTATATCAAAATCCATTCACTGGTTTAGGAGGAGATGTCATTGGAAGAAAAAGTTTATGCACACACACACGTACGGACGCACGACGGACAATAAGTGATCCCAAAAGCTCACCTCGTCACTACTTGACAGGTGAGCACCCCTAAATTTTGAAATCAACTTGTGCTATATATAAGATGGAAGATTCCATTTGGTACAAAAAGGGTTAATATCCAGATGCCCAGCTCCTTACCACACTTCTTCTAAGGCTTGAACAAGAATAATTTACTGCTCGATGATGTATCTAAAAATTGCTGGATGAGTGGCAAACAGTGTTGACCCTGATGAGATGCCATGTTCTGCAGCATCTCATCTGGATAAGCACTGCTTGCTCAGGCCTGTATGTCCAAATACATACGGTAAATACAGTACATACTTTCCACATGAAACGTGTAATGTCATTTAGCAACATCACATAACAATATTACTCTATCTATGAAATGTTTTTATAGGAGCTATAACACACTTCTAGGTAGAGAATACAATGCTCAAAATGACAAGCTGCCCAAAATGGCAAGCTCAGTGAGCTGCATATAACCAATTTTCAACCAATGAAAAGCAACATTACATAATGATGTCAGGTTTCTGACAGTATACTGCAGAATATAGTGACACACATATTTGATGTTATCAAATCAGACATCACATTACATACGTAAGTGCAATAGAATGAAAAATGGAATTGATAAAATTTGTGACATAAAATGATTGCAAAGATAGGTCGGCCCTGCAACTTTTTGGGGAATGGGAAAACCTTCAGGGGAGGCAACTCCTGCGAAAGTATGTTTGATTCCCATGTCAATAGGGGTCAACTCTTAAAGGAAAGAATTTGAGCCTGAGGAGCAAATTCTTTCCTTTAAGAGTAGACCCCTTTTTCAGTGGGACAATGCTTATACAAAAGCAAACAAGAAGTCCTGAAAGTTGTCTCCATTTGAAAAATGGTGGAAAAATCTGCCAGGTGTTCCAATTCCCCTTAAATAGATCTTAATTTGGTGATTGATACTTCAAGGTGTGTTCAATAATCAAAACATGATACAGTTCAGTTTTTCTTTTTTTCTAATGACATTTGATGTAAGGACAAAACTAGTAATAATGACAATTTTAACAGAATGACTTCTTAGCTCAAGATGAAACAGATATTTCCCATCAAGTTTTAAGGGGAATGGGAACACCTGGCAGTTTTTCTGTCATTTTTCAAAGGGAGACCCCTTTTGGGACTTCCTGTTCGCTTTTCTATAAGCCCTGTCCCATGGAAAAAGGGGTCTACTCTTAAAGGAAAGAATTTGCTCCTCAGGAGCAAATTCTTTCCTTTAAGAGTTGACCCCTATTGATATGGAAGACAAAAATACTTTTTTCAGGAGTTGCCTCCCCTGAAGGTGTACCCATTCCCCTTAAGTCAATCTGCCTTACCATTCGTTAGACATGTTAAAACATACTTTCAAGTCACTGGCAATGCTGGATATTGCATTTGAATCATTTTAGCAATCTAAATCTACTATAAAATCGTCTGATGCCTTCCACTGATTTTCGCGTCAAACTGCATTACAGTTTGAGAGATCCTGAAAACAGATTTTCAAGATGGCCACACGGCAGCCACCTTGGATATAGGATCAGAACCTTTTTAGCAATTCTGAATCCACAACTTGCCCTGTTTTCCAGATATTTTCAATTCAATCTGCTCTACATTTGTGAGGAGATCTTGAAAATAGATTCTGGATACTGGATCACAACCATTTAAGGGGAATGGGAACAACTGGTAGATTTTTCTGCAGTTTTTCAAAGGGAGACAACTTTCGGGACTTCCTGTTCGCTTTTCTACAAGACCTGTCCCATGGAAAAAGGGGTCTACTCTTAAAGGAAAGAATTAGCTCCTCAGGAGCAAATTCTTTCCTTTAAGAGTTGACCCTATTGGCATGGGAGACAAAATTACTTTTGGAGGAGCTGTCTCCCCTGAAGGTGTTCCCATTCCCCTCAAGGCATTCTGACAGAAAAGTCATGCTTTTCACCATGTTTCAAGTCAATCTTATTTATGGTCTGGGAGGAAATTTGAAAACTGATTTTCATGATTGCCACCAAATGGCAATGAAACTGATTTTAGCCCGCTACTTCATATATACCCTGATACTTCATATGAACATTCAATCAATTCAATGCAATGGTTTAGGAGTTGTTGAAAATGTGAAAAGCTGATTGACAATAGACATCAAGCCATGACATAAGCTGACATAATAATCATTACTTACTCTATGGACCTCCACGCCATAGTATTTCACAAGGTTAGGATGATTTATGCCCTCAAATATTTTAATTTCATCTATGATCTCTTTAAAATGAACTTGCATATCTGCTGTAGAAAATTTCATCTGAAAATATAAAAAAAAGGTATGATACATGTAGGCATAATCAAATCAAACAAGACATTGAAGAACAATGGTATTGTACATGTCAGTGTTCCATTTTATTTTTCACTTTATATAAAGAAATCTAGGGTTTACAGGAGTATACACTATATTTCACATTTCTTCTCCAAGACATAGCATAGGTTTTGGGTACTCATTAGAACTACCTCAATGTGGTGGTTCTAACATGCACCAATAACCTACAGTCGAACTTCAATGGCTCGAACACCTTTGGGACCTCGAAAATCTGTTCAAAACAAGGGTAGTTTGAGCCACAGAGGATTACTGCCAGGAGGCATAATGCGATACTTTTAAACATCTTTTCGGTTTTCTATAATGAAAACGTATGCTGTGTGTACTCATTAGAATCGCCTCATAGAGGTGATTCTAATGAGTACACACAGCATACATTTGCAACATAAAAGACTAAAATCTCCTCAATTATCCTCATCAAATTCTTATGTAGAGGATTTTGCTAGGGACTCAAGAACAGGTTCGACTGATCCATGGTAAACGAGCCATCAATGTTCGAGCCATAGAAGTTCAACTGTATATGTATGTAAAAAAGTCATTTCAGTGTCACATCTGTGCAACATAGTGCAATATTTCCTACAATCAACCCTCTTTATACCGACATCTGATATAACGAACAGGGGCCAGTTGTTCAAAGCATCGTTAGCTTAACAAGCTCGTTAGTGGTGATATTGTTAACTCTTCTAGCAAGTACAATATCGTAAATTTTGGTATTTTTGCTGAAAAAAATGAGCAGCTTTTGTATCCGCAAAAGCTGCTCACATTTTTTCAGCAAAAATTTCAGCATATTTGCCATATTTAATAATCAAAGTTTTAACGATACATTAATTAACGAGGTCGTTAGTTCTGAACAACTGGCCCCAGATGAATGGAGATATTCAAGAATATTTTATCTAAATCGCCTCTTTAACTCCAAGAAATAAATGTTGTGGTTATCCGTAAGAGGCGATTCTTACAAATGTCCACAGCATTTGCTTCTTGGAGTAATTGAGAGAGCAAGAGCTCCGCAAGAGGGGCAATATACGCCCGTGGCAATTAGTAAGATGGAGCATATACGGTATATACTGTCTGTTGTACAAGTTTGGGTTTGTGGAATGTAACCAAGGAACAATATGTGCTCCACATATTCTTACCTGGCACTATTAAATACCCTCAATGGCTCAAACTACCTGTCTCCAACAAATTTTCATGGTCGGTAATAGTTGGTGGACCATAACCTCAAAATAATATAGTCATAACTCTGGCAATAAGTGGTGAACTGTAACCTTGAAATAATATGCGCTGCTCCACATCATAGTCTAACGATACATAAAAGTTTCAGCTTCATCAGATGTAAAATGTGGGAGCCATTATCCGGAAACAAAATATGTTTAGAAAAATATGTGAAAGGGGAATAACTCTGGTAATATTTGGCAGACTGTAACCTCAAAATAATATGCAATTTTCCACATCATGGTCTTACTATAAAGTTTCAGCTTCATCAGATGTAAAACGTAAGAGGAGTTATCCAGAAACGGAATGTTAAGAAAAATCTGTGAAAGGGGTATAACTCTGATAATATTTGGCAGACCGTTACCTCAAAATAACATGCACAGTTCCATATCATGGTCTAATTGTATGTAAAGTTTCAACATCATCGGATCTTAAATGTAGGAGTTATCCGGAAACAAAATTTTCGCAGAATTTTTCAAAGGGGCAAAACTCTATTATTATTTGGTGGAAGATAATTTAAAAACAATATGCGCTGCCCCACATCATGGTCTTTTTTTTTTTTTTTTTTTTTTTTTTTTTTGGTTTGGGTTTTACGGCCCTTTCAAGATTATTTCACTCATATCGAGCCGATCGTTAATCAGAGATGGGCGAAAACCGGAGTACCCGGAGAAAAACCACCTGACCTTCCGTTGCAGAACTTGGCGTCTCACACGTGGCCCGAGCGAGGCTCGAACCTACGGCGGTGAGAGACCTAATGACTAAGAGTCAGCGCTCTTATCCACTAGGCCACGGAGGCCCGTTCCACATCATGGTCTAATCATATATGAAGTTTCAGCTAAATCGGATGTAAAATGTAGGAGGAGTCATCTGGAAAACGAAAAGTTTGCAAAAAATTTCAAAGGGGCATAACTCTATTATTATTTGGTGGACCATAACCTCCAAGCAATATGCTCTGCCCCACATCATGGTCTAACTATGGATGAAGTTTCAGCTTGATCGGATGTAAACTGTAGGTGGAGTTATCCGGAAACGAAAAGTTTACAGACGGACAGACAGACGGATGGACCGATGGATGGACGGACGGACGGACGCCCGGGGCATAACAAAATACGACCATTTTTCAAACGGGATTGACTAAATTTCCCCCTATTTCAAATATAGGGCTCACCCATGGTTTTTCATGCATTAACATTCGCTGGGTCCGGAGGAAGCTGTTTGAACACGAGGGAGCCAGGCCGAATGTTCAAATATCTTCCGAGGGATCCGGCAAATGTTAATGCAATGAAATAACCATGGATGATCGTTGTTCTTGCATAACTTATGACTCTGACAGCAAATTTTGATGAAAATGTCCAAAAGCTCCATTTAAACTCCATATAAACTCTTCAAATGCGACCGGCGAACCAACATTGCGGCCAGTTCAGAATGTTGTTTACAATGACGTTGTTACGCAGTAACCATCTGACGTCATCATAGAACCTTAAAACGCTACGTTTAGGGCAATATTGTTACATCGCTCAACGTACTGTAAACAAAGCTAGACAGTCTTGAGATATCAAAAGCTCAAAATCCATGTTCAAACAGCACGCGAATTTCATGATTTGAACAGGGTTTTTGCTGTTTGAGCACGGCTTTTGGTCCATTTGACAATGGCTTCAAACAGCCATGCGCATAGATATTTACGCAAGAAGAATTTTTGAACCCAATTTCAGACAAAAGTGTCAACCTTAGAAACACAGGAGTGAAAAGGTTTAAATCCCAATACTTGCTGTTAAAGATTAATATATTCAGTGTTCAAGTAAACACATTAACCCTTATCTTGCTGTTCACGACAACCCCTATCTTTGGAAACAGTGTAGATCCAGATCAGAGGCTTCTGGAGAAGCCATCTGATCAGGATCTACATTGTTTGGCATTCAGTTTATAATTTGTAGCAATAAATTGAATCAAGTAATTTGATTGGCTGATAGAACAGAAATGGGTGTGGCTTAAATGAATATCAGCAAGAAAAGGATTAACCCTAAATATTTGGACACCTCAACTCTGTACCATACCTTAAAAGTCCTAAAAATTCAGACAACTGAAGAACTTGCTGTAAAGTTTATTAAAGATACACATACAGTAGAACTTCGATGGCTCAAACACCGATGGCTCGTTTACCACGGCTGAGTCGAACCCATTCTTGAGCCCCTAGGGAAATCCTCCACATAAGGAATAGTATGTGATAGTTTAGGAGATTTTCATCTTGTGTCTTGCAAATGTATGCTGTGTGTACTCATTAGAGTACACACAACATACATTTTCATTAAAGAACGCCAAAAAGATGTCCCCAAAATTATCTCGTTATGCCTCCTGGCAGTAGCCCTCAGTGGCTCGAACTACCTCTGTCTCGAACAGATTTTCGAGGTCCCACAGGTGTTCGAACCATTGAAGTTCGACTGTAGATTTGAATGATGATATTATTGAAATGACAGGCTGTAACATGTCTGTTTGCTTCCATACAAGCCTGCTGTTTATCTGTTATTATGACAACACATCCGTGTGTCTGTACACTCATTCATATCCTCAAAATGGTTAAATTTCAGATAAAAATGCATGATAATTTTCCTGTTTTTTTTTTTTTATCAAAGCCTGGGTTGTTTGTGCTCGTTAGAACTGTCTAATTGAGACAGTTCTAACGAGTACTCCCAGCTTGTGTCCTGGGGCTGGAATATGAAACCAAACTGCACCTCGTAGACCCCGGTTTTCTCATTATGAAGTGGGGTTAAGATCTCGCTCATTTTATGGACATGCTAGCGTAATGCCGACGCCACCACAGTATGAGAGGAAGAACGTTTGATGGAGTATGTGGATTAAATAACCATCAGAAAACACTAGTTTATGAATATACAACTAATTGCATAAACCATTGTACCACTGAAGCTATTCATTGTATTGTTGTAGGGAGAGGACTATCTAATGTTGTCATAAATTGTGTCCAATCCCTTTGTACTTTTTGCAATAAAATATGTTTAATCTCAACTTGCTGCAATTTTCCAAACATTTTAACAAATTTGTTTCACGATCCAGTAAGGAGTCCAAAAGGTGCAGGCAGAATGGCAATCAGTGTAGACCCTGATCGGACTGCTCCTTCAGGCAGTCTGATCTGGGTCTTTCACTGTTTGCTTCGGTCTGTTTGTTTGTTATGGAGTTTAACGGCCCAGTCAACACTATTTTAGGTCATTTTTGAGCCGGTCAGTTTACCTATCCACACTTTTCCTGGGCAGGTTTATATGTAAAGCGGTTAACCAGTACCGTGCACATGCTTTCGCCAGAAACTGACAACTGCCCTTCTCGAATCAGCGGAAGGGAGAGAATGACTGTAGAAAAGATTTCATGATCAATCTCCACGAAAGAATGTTGGCAACCCCATCAGACTGAGCTACCGAGGCCGGCTATCTGTCCCAGTAATACTTGGGACCATTACGATACTTGTTCTAAAATTTCAACAAATACAACTTACTATCCAGTGTAGACCCTGATGAGATGCCACAGAAAGCGGCAGACCACATTTGAACACATCACGCAAACATGCCTACATAGTTTTGACCCCCTTGAACTCCACTTTTATATAGTAAAACTGAGGTTTACAGGGTAAACCTTATTTTTCTTATTGCTGTTCTAAAATATAGATTGTGGGAACTTGTTAGAACCGCCTCGATGAGGCGGTTCTAACGCGTACTTTGAGCAGAAATAAGAAAAATACCATAATTTTTCATCTTAAATTTTTCATTTTTTGGGCAGTAAAAGTTAGTGTATTTATATAGGGGTTTTCGTAATGAGTTTTTTGGTCTTAAAATCCACTTCTGAACAGTCCCAGAAGTGGTCTGAAAATAGGAATTTTACTGTATACGAGTATATGACCCAGCTCAAGTGAAAAGGGTGCAGACATGTACAGATGGCAGTCACTCAAGCATACATATATAGCATTCTAAAGGGGCCAGATCTGCCCAGGATATTATGAACTGTTGATGCTCACACTTTTCTTCTTCAGTCCACTGTTATACTCTAAAGATGTGATATGTGCAGATATATTTCTATAAACAGGTAATCCTTTCACAAAACTGAAAATTGTGACATGTTTTTTTCTGGGGCAGACTCTTTTGTTTCAATCTTTTCGGCCCCATCAGTGACCCTCAAATAGTTTCAAAATGCAGTGGAATCAATGATCCCAGAGGACTAGAAAATATTACCTACGCTATGATGAAGGGCAGGTAGACTTTTTATGGCACCCATACAAACTGCACCTGTACATTTCATCAGCTGTGGCGAAGTTAAATATGTTCTATAAATAGATACTCCTTTTGAAGCCTGAAAATTATAGAGTGTACAGTTTTCTTCTGGGGCAACTAGCTAATTTCGTTCTAATAATTAGGCCTCATCCGTGCCCATAAAATATATGTAGTTTCAAAATTACACAATGAAATAAAATTCTACCTCCTTCATAGCCATTAGCTCTCCTGTATCCATGTTGACAGCACAGTAAACCTTCCCAAACTGTCCTTCACCTGCAGATAAACGGAATACAGTCAACCCTCTTTATACGGACATTCATTAAATAGAGGATCTTACATGAGTGTTCATGTATTATTGAATTTATTAAACGAGTTGAGGAAAAGGGATAAAATGCGAGGCTGTGCCAAGCATTTTATCCCTTTTCCTCAACGAGTTTAATAAATTCAATAATACATGAGCACAAATGCAAGATTCTATTTATCATATGACATTTTCAACACATTTTATTCACGATTGTTTACAAAAATGTCAATATTCCTACGTTAGTAAATGGGACATTGTTAAGGACGTCGTACATGTAATGTTACGGGACGTATCTAGCTAATTTGCATATTTAATCCACTAGTGGATTATCAAAAATAATACATGACGTGATTACACTCTCAGACGTGACGTAGACATGTTAAGTCTCCCGAAAATCGCGGGAGACTCCCGAAAAATAGCTTTTCTCACTCATCACGAAATTCAGGATAAAACTCCCGGAAACATGAAAATACCGTTTTGGAGTAGAGTTTTGAAAAGCTGCGCTTGTATTTTCGTGTGTGAAATCCAGCGGAAAATCCCAAGTTAACCCGTGAGTAAAACTGATAATAACTAGAATTTGTTTTTCTACAAAAACACAGATGTCTCCCCCGCTTATACTATGCATCACTTTTAGCATTCATTAAAATGGGCACAAATTACAAAAATGACAAAGGGCCATAACTCGCAAAGTATTTTTCGGAATTTTGTCAAAAGTTAATCAGTTCATCTACTCATCACCATCAATATACTCAACAACTTTCAAGGCTCTAGATCCAATAGTGTTTGAGATATTTTGCTGACAAGATTTTATTAAAAAAATTTCAAAGGGCAATAACTCTTAAAAGGGGCATAATCTGGACGAGAAAAAAAAATACGCATCAGCTAATTTTCCATGAGGAATCCATATATGAAATTTCAAAACCCTAGCATACATGGTTCTAAAGTTATGCTATGCATCACTTTTAGCATACACTACAATGGGCACAAGTTACCAAAATGACAAAGGGCCATAACTCGCAAGAATTTTTCGGAATTTTGTCAAAAGTTAATCAGTTCATATACTCATCACCACCAATATATTCACCAACTTTCAAGGCTCTAGCTCCAATAGTTTTTGAGATATCTTGCTGAAAAGATTTTTTTTAAAAAATTTCAAAGGGCAATAACTCTTGAAAGGGGCATAATCCTGACGAGAAAAAAATACGTGTCAGCTTATTTTCCATTAGAAATGCATATATGAAATTTCAAAACTATAACATACACGGTTCTAAAGTTATGCTATGCATCACCTTAGCATACATTACAATGGGAACAAATTACCAAAATGACAAAGGGCCATAACTCACAAAGTAGTATTCAGAATTTTGTCATAAGTTAATCAGTTCATCTACTCATCTCCAACAATCTATTCTCCAACTTTCAAGGCTCTAGCTCCAATAGTTTTTGACATATCTTGCTGACAAGATTTTATTAAAAAAAATTCAAAGGGCAATAACTCTTGAAAGGGGCATAATCCGGACGAGAAAAAAAAAACGCGTCAGCTAATTTTCCATGAGGAATCCATATATGAAATTGCAAAACCCTAGCATACATGGTTCTTAAGTTATGCTATGCATCACTTTTAGCATACATTACAATGGGCACAAATTACCAAAATGACAAAGGGCCATAACTCACAAAGTATTTTTCGGAATTTTGTCAAAAGTTAATCAGTTCATCTACTCATCACCACCAATATATTTACCAAACTTTCAAGGCTCTAGCTCCAATAGTTTTTGAGATATCTTGCTGACAAGATTTTATCAAAAAAATTTCAAAGGGCAATAACTCTTGAAGGGGACATAATCCGGACGCGAAAAAAATACGCGTCAGCCAATTTTCCATGAGGAATCCATATATGATATTTCAAAACCCTAGCATACACGGTTCTTTAGTTATGCTATGCATCAAAAGCGTAATGGACAGACGAACGACGAACGAACCAGAACCAATATGCTCCTCCAACTTTTTCAAAGTTGGGGGCATAATAAGAAAGTTATTGACAGAACACAAAAAAGGCCTTTTTTTACCTTTAACCTCTATGTATGACCTTGACCTTTCAGGTACCAAACTGGGTCATGCGTGCAACACATCATCTCATGGTGGTTAACATTTCTGCCTAGCAATTTCAAAATCCATCTAACAATAAGAAAGTTATTGACCAAACACGAAAAAAGGCCCCTTTTTTACCTTTGACCTCTATGTATGACCTCGACATTTTAGGTACCAAACTGAATCATGCATGCAACACATCGTCCCATGATAGTTAACATGTTTGCCAAGTAAATTCAAACTCTATTTAAAAATAAGCAAGTTATTGACAAAACCCGAAAAAAGGCCCCTTTTTTTACCTTTGACCTCTAAGTATGACCTTGACCTTTGAGGTACCAACATGGGTCATGCGTGCAACACATCGCCTTATATTGGTTAACATTTCTGCCAAGTGATTTCAAAATCCATCTCAAAATAAGAAAGTTATTGACCAAATACGAAAAAAAGGCCCCCTTTTTGACCTTTGACCTCTAAGTATGACCTTGACCTTTGAGGTACCGACCTGCCTCATGTGCACCACACATCATCTCATGGTTGTTAATAACTATGCCAAGTAATTTTAAAATCCATCTCAAAATTAGAAAGTTATTGACCAAATACGAAAGGCCCCTTTTTTGACCTTTGACCTCTAAGTATGACCTTGACCTTTGAGGTACCCACCTGCCGTATGCGCACCACACATCGTCTTATGGTTGTTAATAATTATGCCAAGTAATTTTAAAATCCATCTCAAAATAAGAAAGTGATTGACCAAATACGAAAAAAAGGCCCCTTTTTTGACCTTTGACCTCTAAGTATGACCTTGACCTTTGAGGTACCGACCTGCCTCATGCGCACCACACATCGTCTTATGGTTGTTAATATTTCTGCCAAGTAATTTTAAAATCCATCAAAAAATAAGAAAGTTATTGACCGGACACAATTTGCCCATACATATACATACCATCAAACTTCCAAGGGAGATAATTCAAAAAGTATAAATGCGAGAGTTATAGTTCTTGCGCACTGCACGTCGTCTAATGCTGATTAATATTTATACGAAGTTTCGTGAGGATAGCTCTAACGGTTTTCAAGTTACAGAGCGGACACAAAAGTGTGACAGACAGACGGACAGACAGACAGACGCCCGGGGGAAAAACAATATGTCTCTCCGAAAAAAAATTTTTCGGGGGAGACATAATTAATGCACTGTCCAGTATTCACGGTTCCACACCTGCCGATGGGCATTAACAAATGAAAACAGTCGTTTCTTGAAGTGTTTGCGAAAATGAAAGTAAATCATACCGGTTAATTTCCTTCAACCATCGGACAGTACAAGTTAACCGAATCTTGTTAACAAGAGGGCCCAGAGGGCCCTGGTTCGCTCACCTGATCCAAAGCATAACAAGTGGGCCCCGGGCAGGGTCAATTTTGGCCCCAGGGCTAAAATTTGAACAATCTTGGTAGCGGTCCACAAGATGAAGCTTCATATCGAATATGAAAGTCCTGGGCTTTCTGGTTTCAGAGAAGTAGATTTTAAGGTTTACCCTGCATATAGAAGTCTATGTAAAACACGATTTTCCCTATATAAGTTTGTGTTAAACCAAAGGGCCCCGGAGCGGGGGCATTTTTGGCCCCAGGGCTATAATTTGAACAATCTTGGTAGAGGTCCACTAGCTGAAGCTTCATAACAAATATCAAAGACCTAAGCCTTGTGTTTCAGAGAAGATGATTTTAAAAGATTTTCCCTATATAAGTCTATGTAAAACCAAAGGGCCACATGACGGGGGCATTTTTGGTCTCAGGGCTATAATTTGAACAATCTTTATAGAGGTCCACTAGCTGAAGCTTCATAACAAATATCGAAGACCTAAGCCTTGTGGTTTCAGAGAAGAAGATTTTTCAAGATTTTCCCTATATAAGTCTATGTAAAACCAAAGGGCCCCAGAGCGGGGGCATTTTTGGCCCCAGGGCTATAATTTGAACAATCCTGGTAGAGGTCAACAAGATGAAGCTTCATACCAAATATCAAAGACCTGGGCCTTGCAGTTTCAGAGAAGAAGATTTTTCAAGATTTTCCCGATGTAAGCCAATGTAAAACAAAAGGGCCCTGGTGCAGGGGCATTTTTGGCCCCAGCACTATAATTTGAACAATCTTGGTAGGGGTCTACTAGATGAAGCTTCATACCAAATATCAAAGACCTGGGCCTTGCAGTTTCAGAGAAGAAGATTTTTCAAGATTTTCCCTATATAAGCCCATGTAAAACCAAAGGGCCCCCGTGCGGGGGGGCATTTTTGGCCCCAGCACTATAATTTGAACAATCTTGGTAGGGGTCCACTGGATGAAGCTTCATACCAAATATCAAAGACCTGGGCCTTGCAGTTTCAGAGAAGAAGATTTTTAAAGATTTTCCCTATATAAGCCTTTGTAAAACAAAAGGGCCCTGGTGCGGGGGCATTTTTGGCCCCAGCACTATAATTTGAATAATCTTGGTAGGGGTCCACTAGATGAAGCTTCATACCAAATATCAAAGACCTGGGCCTAGCGGTTTCAGAGAAGAAGATTTTTCAAGATTTTCCCTATATAAGCCCATGTAAAACACAAGGGCCCCCGTGCGGGGGCATTTTTAGCTTCAGCACTATAATTTGAACAATCTTGGTAGGGGTCAACTAGATAAAGCTTCATACCTAATATCAAAGACCTGGGCCTTGCGGTTTCAGATCAGAAGATTTTTAAAGATTTTCCCTATATAAGCCCATGTAAAACCAAAGGGCCCCCGTGCGGGGGCATTTTTGGCCCCAGCACTATAATTTGAACAATCTTGGTAGGGGTCCACTAGATGAAGCTTCATATCAAATATCAAAGACCTGGGCCTTGCGGTTTCAGAGAAGAAGATTTTTCAAGATTTTCCCTATATAAGCCCATGTAAAACCAAAGGGCCCCGGTGCTGGGGCATTTTTAGCTCCAGCACTATAATTTGAACAATCTTGGTAGGGGTCCACTAGATGAAGCTTCATGCCAAATATCAAAGATCTGGGCCTTGCGGTTTCAGAGAAGAAGATTTTTCAAGATTTTCCCTATATAAGCCCATGTAAAACCAAAGGGCCCCCGTGCGGGGGCATTTTTGGCCCCAGCACTATAATTTGAACAATCTTGGTAGGGATCTACTAGATGAAGCTTCATACCAAATATCAAAGACCTGGGCCTTGCGGTTTCAGAGAAGAAGATTTTTCAAGATTTTCCCTATATAAGCCCATGTAAAACCAAAGGGCCCCCGTGCGGGGGCATTTTTAGCTCCAGCACTATAATTTGAACAATCTTGGTAGGGGTCCACTAGATGAAGCTTCATGCCAAATATCAAAGATCTCGGCCTTGCGGTTTCAGAGAAGAAGATTTTTAAAGATTTTCCCTATATAAGCCCATGTAAAACACAAGGGCCCCGGTGCGGGGGCATTTTTGGTCCCAGCACTATAATTTGAACAACTTGGTAGGGGTCCACTAGATGAAGCTTCATACCAAATATCAAAGACCTGGGCCTTGCGGTTTCAGAGAAGAAGATTTTTTAAGTTTTCGGTGAAAAAAATCTATTTTTGGCTACTGTGACCTATATGTGCAACGGACGGGAACCATTTGAACAACTTTGAAAGGGGACCACCTAAGGATCATTCCTGTGAAGTTTGGTCAAAATCCAATCAGTGGTTTAGGAGGAGATGTCGTTTGAAGAAAAGTTTACGGACGCACGCACGGACGCACGGACGCACGCACGCACGCACGCACGCACGCACGCACGCACGACGGACGACGGACAAAAAGTGATCCCAAAAGCTCACCTTGTCACTACGTGACAGGTGAGCTAAAAACGCCGACCGTATTTGTCATGGATCAGTCTATTTGACTATTACACTGTAAACAAAAGCCTCAGGTGCTCTCGATAAGCCTACAATCTTCCGCGTGACAAGGTGTGAAAATAGGATTAAATATGTCTCTAATTTGCATTTATCCCTCTATCATAACATTTTAACCACAATCAATGTGAAAATGGTGCAATCGCTCTAAGACGTTTAGCTACGTCTAACGGTAGATGTATGCACAATAATAAATGGACTATTCTGTTGTCTCGTGCATGGTTAAGTTTGGGTGCCAAAATAACAGATGCTGGGCGGGAAAAGTCGAACACATCTGTATGGTGATGTTGGTGGTTGACACGAAGCTTCCGGGGATGGGTCTGGAATTGTGCAAGGTGCCGTTTTCTATCCAGCTCTATCCTCGGCCGTTTAGCTATCGAGAAAATATTTTTTACAGGTTGCAGTGATTTATGAAAAGAAAATGCCCCATTAAAATAAAACAATGACATTAAACAGGTGAAGGGTTTCTGGGGTCGTATGGCGTCATTTACCGATCGTATGCATAAAAAAGGTACCGGCGGTTTGTGGACGGTGGATTTCATGGCGAGTTTGGTGGCGGAGATCTTTGATGTTCGCCTCCAACTTGTCTGCTGAGCGAGTGTGAAAGTTGTGGATGGAAGGGTACTCGTCTTGCAGCTGGATCATTAAATTATAAACTATTCTGCATTCTTTATTATCTTATCTCACTAAGCTAACAATTTTGATCTTTTGAGTATATCGGCTGCAGCTCGTGTTAATCATGCGTGTCAAGTTTATATAACTATCATTGCTAATTGGACAAGCTGTTATGACATATCTGCAATTAACTCCCACTTGAAAATGTACCGTTATTGATTGTGACAGCTACCATAGTACCTACCGTATTTCAAATACGCACTTAAGTCAGCCAGGGAGGGGGGGGGGGGGGGGGGGGGGGGAGCATAAAGTTGTTGTGCTTGAAACTTGATAGAAACCTTGGATTATATTTATAAATGTTGGCTGGGGGAAATTTGGGGTCCAAAGCAAAACCGTGCTGTATCCGAATTCGTGCGGTAACGAATCATGCTTTAACAAGGTCCGGGTGTATCTGTCTATCTATCTATCTATCTGGGCATAAATGTTAAGATATGCACTTTTGCTGTAGCATTATACACCTGGGGGTGTGGTTGGGGTGGGGGGCACTGGTATGGCTAGGTGTTAGTTTGAAGGCATCTTCCCAAGGAAATGATTTTAAAAAATATTAATTAGATATTTATCCATGAACAGGAGTGTAAAGAGTAAACAAAATAATGTTCAAAAAGCTTTCAGAATGCACCATTTTCCAACATATCCTGGGAGCTTGCCCCCAAGGCTTCGCGGCTTTGGCGCTCACCAATCCTCCTCGAATGTGTTGTCTCCCTCATTATTATTTTCAAAACTTAACATGTCTGGTGACGTCATATGATAAATAGAGAATCCAGGTTCGCATCAAATTTATCAGACAAGGCTTGGATGACGCTTGTAGAATCGCAAGGCTTGCCCGGCGATTCTACATGCATTCTCAAAGCTGAGTTTGATAAACCTGTTATCAAATGACACGAATCTGGTTTTCTGTTTATCAGTTAATCCCCTTGTACACTCTTACATTTTTGCCAATTTTTCCAGCAGTCCAGTTTATAGAAGTGCAATGTTACATTGACCTTGAAAAGCTCACTTGTCCTGAGATACGAACCTTTATCAGGTCAAGGTGTTACAATGCAATTAATATAGGGGGAAACTGATAAACATACAAAAATCATTATAACGACACTTTCAATGGAACAAATCCTTGGTCAAGAAGCGACAGATGAAGGAGAAATTCAGGAATACTGTATTTGATACTCCAATAAACAAAAGGTGTGGACTTTTGTTAGAATGTCCTCCGAGAATCACTATAAGAAATCCCAATGAGGTGTAGTATAATATAAGAATCTTATATGGGTGTGAGGAGTGGATGGGAAAATCCGTCCCGAGGGCCACTGTCCGGCATCACGAGGCTTGCCGAGTGATGCTGGACAGTGATCCTGAGGGACGGATTTTTCTATCCACCCCTCACACCCATATTGGATTCTTTTTCTTGCATACCTTCCATTTCTTAAAGCGGATTTTTAATGCTGCAGTCACTATGGTTATCAACGTCCGCCATATTGTGTTGACACGGATTTCCTTGTCTGGTGTGCAAGAATAATTAATAAGT
The DNA here is from genome assembly GCA_963580285.1 of Lucinisca nassula. Classification (NCBI taxonomy): domain Eukaryota; kingdom Metazoa; phylum Mollusca; class Bivalvia; order Lucinida; family Lucinidae; genus Lucinisca; species Lucinisca nassula. The sequence continues at coordinate 127,655,603 of OY757013.1, read as the reverse complement.
GACATTTTGACTTAGTTACTCCAAGAAACAAATCCTGTTAACAAATGGTATGGATATTTGCTAGAATCTCATATGTAACCCCTGTGACACTTAAACCCACAGCCTTGAGAGACCTAATGTTTAAGAGTCAGCACTCATAACCACAAGGCCATGGAGACATGTAGACACCCAATGAGAACCCAGCTGGGCTTGAAGAAATAAATTGGGCTGCATGGTGCTTTCACACAGAGCTGAAGCCCACGCCACATGAGTACTGATAAACTGTTTAGAAGGTCTAAGCATGCCAAGGCAAAGTGGTGCGAGTCAGACAGTCCATGCATAGAAACCTTATTGGTTTCATTGGGCAGCAGGGCTTGAGATGTCATTTCATCTCAGTGTTGGGTAAAAGTCCCACAAAATTGGAAGTCACATCTCCAAAATGTTAAACCTCACATCAAACCAAAACCAAATCCGTTGCAGAGCTTGGCATCTAATGTGACCCAAGCGAGTCCTGAACCCACAGCAGTGAGAAACCTAATGTTCAAGAGTCAGCACTTAACCACTATGTCATGGAGGCTGGTACACATCCCATGTTTTCCCTCATCAAATGCACTTACCTATTTTATTTCCTTTCTGCCAATGAAAGTTCACTTTCCTAGTGTTGATATGGTAACTGACTTCACTCTTCTTGTTTGTAACTCTGCCAATGACCCGTCCCTCCTGTAACTTATTGTTTCTTATCTGCTCCAACTCCCTTATCTTGGAGACTGTCCTGTCCTGGGGCTTATAGCTGAACACACTTGAGTGGGGAGTATCTCCTGATGATACAGCTGGACACAGAGAGAAATAAATTTTGGGCCCAGTTGTTCAAAGCATAGTTAGCTTAACCATTTTTGTACCAAATGGAATCTTCCTCCTTATTTATAGCAGGAGTCCATTTCAAAATTAACGGGTGTCAGGTTGTTTGTTTGTTTGATTTGAATTTTAACGTCCCCGTCAACACTGAAAAGGTCATTTTGGAGACGTTGCTTCCAATTTTGTGGGACTTTTACCCAACATTGAGATTAAATGACATCTCAAGCCCTGTCGCTCTATGAAACCAATAGGGTTTATTAGCATGGACGGTCTGCCTCACACCGCGGTTCCTGGACAGGCTTAGATCCTCTAAGCAGTTTAACAGTACTAGTGTGCGGGCCGGATTCAGCTCTGCGTGGAAGCATCATGCAGCCCATATATTTCTTCAAGCCCCTATGGGCTGGGGCTTAGGGTGTCAGGTTGTGTTTTCTTCAAAATTTATTTGGGAAATGCCTGAACTTTTTGCAAACAGTGTAGGCCCTGATCAGACGCCGTGTTCTGCGGCGTCTGATCTGGGCCTGCACTGTTTGCTAGGGTACCCGTTTTGGGGTTTCAAGTACAAAATGGGTTAATGAGCTCATTAGTGGTCAAATTGTTAACTTTTCTAGCAAGTACAATATCAAATACAGTGGTATTTTTGCAGAAAAAATGTGAGCAGCTTTTGCAGTTGCAAAAGCTGCTCACATTTTTTTCTGCAAAAATATAAGAATATTCGCCATATTAAATGGTCAAATTTTTAACGATATGTTAGCTAACAACGTCGTTAGTGTTGAACAACTGGACTTGAAATTATACATCATGACTGGTACAACTAGAACTGTCAGTGAAACTGACTAGGGCCCCAGCAGTGCCATCAGAGGAGTTGGATTTTTTTTCAAAGGGCTATTACTCTTAGAGTATTGTAGCTAGAGTTACGTTGGTTGCCATGTAATTGTGTAATGATATTGTGACCATATATCTTAAGTTTGAAGTTGATGCATTTGACTGTTTGTAAGTTATGAATTAAAAACAAAAGGGTATTACTATATGGCAACTGTCAATAACTTCAGCTTCAGTTTGTAAACATGAAAAATGTTGATGGATAGACGGGCAGATGGACAGACGGATGGACGGACGGACAGACAGGGCATTACTATACGGCACACTGTCACATTATGGTTAATATTTCTGCTAAGTAATATTTAAATCCATCCAGGTATAAGAAAGTTATAGATTGGACACAATAAAAAAGACGCTTTTTTGACCTTTTATCTCTAAGTATGACCTTGACCTTTGAGGTACGGCTGTGGGTCTTGCGTGTGACACTTCGTCACATTATGGTTAACATTTCTGCCAAGTAATATTTAAATCCATCCAGGAATAATAACAAAGTTATTAATTGGACACAGGAAAGACCCTTTTTTGACCTTTAACCTCTAAGTATGACCTTGACCTTTGAGGTACGGACCTGAGTCTTGCGCGCAACACTCCATCACATTATGGTTAACATTTCTGCCAAGTAATATTTAAATCCATCCTGGAATAAGAAAGTTATGGAGGATAAAAAAATTTGTGGACGGACGGACAGACGGACGTTCTGACAGACAGACAGACGGACGGACAGAGTGATTACTATAGGGCACCCACACTTTCAGTGCGGGGCCCTAACAGACAGATGGACGGACAGAGTGATTACTATAGGGCACCCACACTTTCAGTGGAATAAGAAAGTTATGGAGGATAAAAAAATTTGTGGACGGACAGACGGACGGACAGAGTGATTACTATAGGGCACCCACACTTTCAGTGCGGGGCCCTAATTAAGAAAAAGATCAGCTCTCGAGTGATAAATCACAGTTTGGAGGACAGTTATAAAGTAGATCAAATCATGAACACATAGTTGTCTACTCATAACTGGCCAAAGACTGTGATTTATTACTCAACAAATCACATACTAGATCTGATCTACATGTAATTCATTTCTAACACACTAAAATCAAAGATAATTTTTTTGTTTCCGTCGAATTCTCACAACCTTTCCCCCTCACTGTGCCTTATCAGAACGCATAGTAGCAGATAAAAGCAACGTTTCCTCATAGTAGGTGATAAGCAACGCATAGTTTGAGATAAAGTAGTGGTCAGATGCTGTTCAAACACGATTTATCCTTCTAAGTCAACAACAATTGACTGCCAAAACGGTTACACGGAAGTCCAAAAGTATCTTAAAATTCATTTCAGGCAAGGCAAAATAAAAATACGTCTTTATTTTGTCAAATGGCAAGATATAAAACGAACACCCCTCTCTGCACTGTTACAGAGCCTGAGTATAAACCACATTTTTCCGTCACCAAGATGCAGGCTCCATGGGTAATGTGTAACACTTGTTTGAAATATGTAGCCATAGTCTATTAATAGAATTTGCAATGAAATATATATCAAAGATCAACAGAGATTAGCAATTAAATTGAGTTAACACAGCAACACATAGTATGGAAAATCAGAAACGCATAGTCCGAAAGCTCGGCAACGCATAGAACCTTTGGATATCCGCGGGAAATGCATTGCATGTAGGCCGCTGATATTGAACTTCCTCGTCCTCACCTCTGCTTCCCGCCACTTCGACAGACTTTTCTTGTTGTGTCTAATTTTGGAAAGTAGACGCCTATCTTTTTTATTTTTTTTTTATATATTTTTGTGGTGTTTGCCAACGGACAGCTTTAATATAATCTAGTCAGTCTAACTTTTTGCAATGTCTCGTTTTCTCTGTGACCAAACATTTTGCAATGTCTCGTTTTCTTTGTGACCAAACAAAGCTTGGTCCCCATGCTCATCATCTAGACCTCGTGCGATTTTTTCAAGGAACACTCAAGACGTAACACTTTGATTTATTTTCCGGTTAAGGCGCTTTCAAGTCGAAAGTTTGCTGGATCACGCCAGGTTGGGCTGAAAATTACTGATAAAGTTTTGGTGTCGTACTGCGAAATCAATTGACGTTTTCTTAGGATGAAAAGATACCCGCCTTTTTCAGCAGTTATAAGGTTGCCAGTTGACTTTGAGCCAGCCATGATTTGTTTGTTTTGTTTGCTTGAACTGAGGTTTAACGTCCCCGGCAACACTATTTTGGTCATTATGGAGATGTTGTTTCCAATTTTGTGGGACTTTTCTCCGACATTGAGATGAAATGACATCTCAAGCCCTGCTGCCCGATGAAACCCAAAGGCTTATATGCATTGGACGGTCTGACTCACATCACTGTGCCTGGGCAGGCTTTGTCCTTCTAAGCGGTTTACCAGTACTCATGTGTGGTCAGTTTCAGCTCTGCGTGGAAGCACCATGCAGCCCACCTATTGCTCCAAGCCTGGATGGGCAGGTGACAGAGCCAGTCATGAACCGTAAAGCTTTTCCGTGGAACAAATGTTACACGAGCTTCCAAAACCACAAGGACTCTTTTGGGTATTTGATTTTGTCGTAGTTTCCCATGAATACATGTAACAGCGAGCAAAGAAGTATAGTGTTAGGGCAATATTTTGCAAAGGTAACATTCCACAAGCAATAATTCTCAGTATGGTGCAGAACTCGTTCACAATACCGGCAGCACATAACTTCGAAATTAAAGTCGGAATGATTTCTGTCATTTCTCGAATCAGATTTCCTGCAGAGCTTTCAGTAAATAACTTCTTTCTACCCTTTTTTTGTCTAGCACTTCTTTTTGTTTTTGTCTTTCTTTGGAGCCTTAGGTGATTTCTTTAACGTGGGTGGAATCTCATGATATAAAGGAGTCTCGGATATGAAGGAGTATTTCTCCGTACAAATCTTAGGTTGATTCTCAGGGGAACAGAGCTTTTACAGCTCTTCTTTGGTCTGTTCAACCACAGGTTGTGTTTTATTTTCCTATATATATCTACAGAAGAAGATGACTTGCTGAAATCAGTGAAGGTAAAAAAACTAACAACTACGCGTTCACTTTATCATCTACTATGCTGTGCCATAAAATTGTAGGACAAAGTCAGAAGAACTACTATGCGTTGCTTTTGGTATAATAAAAGGGGGGAATAAATTAATCAGAAAGGTCATTCAGCATCAACATAAGAGGAAACAAATGAAAATAAATTGTTTGATTCATCAAAAACTTTCAACTCAACAGTATAGTGTAATATTTTAAATCAGCAGAAGCCAATCTTTTGAGGTTTTTGTGTGTTGCATGTCTAGCACAGAACTGGGTCATGTGGGTTTAGATCATCTCGCTAGCAAACAATCAACGGTGTTTCTGCTAAAAGACAGGATAAATAATTGGTATAATCAATGGAAAATTCCATAGAATTATTGTTTTAAACCACACACGTTTTTGTCATCGTTTTGACAAGGTCTTTCCACAGACCCCAGCCTGTAAACACATAATTTGTTTTCAACTATGCGTTGCTTATCACCTACTATGAGGAAACGTTGCTTTTATCTGCTACTATGCGTTCTGATAAGGCACAGTGCCCCTTGTTCAAAGAAATTCTGCCAACATTATTGAATGTATTACACATATTTATGCCCTTTCGTATGCTGTTTTTGAAGTGAGAAAATAATGATTCACAATTTAAAGTCATAGAATCTTAAAGGGATGCCATAAAACAGTTGCTTTTAGTGTCACACTCTTTGTCACAGTGATTTGTTGTAGAATAAATCACAGTTCCTTTCCATTTCCTATTATAGGCATGCTGTGTTAAACCCCTGTCACACCAGGGCTGCGTTCTCACGGCGTCCAAGAAAAATGCAGAACGCCGATGTGCGCGCAGTACGATCGCAAACATCGCCGTAGCAATGCAGTGGCATCGCCAGTAGGCGCGCAGGGATCGCATAGAACGCCAAGCGACGGCGCGCATTTTGAGCATGCTCAAAACAAACGCCGTCGCTCGGCGTTCTGACCAGTGCGCAGTGAGGTCGCCGTAAGGTTGCCGTAGCAGTGCAGTAAGGTCTCCTACAATGCTACAGGAGCTCGGCAGGGGCGCACAGAGGTCTCCTACAACGCCATATAAGCTCCGCTTGTATAATTGACTAACTGATTGATTGATTTGAAGTTTAACGTCCCATTCAACACTGTATAGGTCATTTTGGAGACGTTGCTTCCAATTTTGTGGGACTTTTACCCGACATTGAGATGAAATGACATCTCAAGCCCTGTCGCCCAATGAAACCAATAGAGTTTACATGTATAAGCATGGACGGTCCGTCTCGCACGCTTTAGCTGGGCAGGCTACGATCCTCTAAGCGGTTTACCAGTACTCGTATGAGGTCGGTTTCAGCTCTGCGTGGAAGCATCTTGCAGCCAATCTATTTCTTCCAGTCTCGATGGGCAGGGGCCGCCCGCTTGTATAAACAGTGGCTAGAGTAGAGTTTCATTGTGTACTGTCCCGAAAAATCTACTTCTGAGGTGACTCATCCCGGGTAAGATAATGGCGTAGGATTTGCTCCTGCTTGCGGTGATTGCGGTGGACTTGCTTCCGACGGCACAGGAGTACTGGTAAACCGTTTAGGGGATCTAAGCTTGCCCAGGCAAAGGGGCACGAGTCGGACCATCCATGCTTTTTAACCATATTGGTTTCATTGGGTGACAGGGATTGAGATGTCATTTCATCTCGATGTCGGGTAAAAGTCCCACAAAATTAAAAGCAACGTCTCCAAAATGACCTATAATGTGTTGATGGGACGTTAAACCTCAAATCAAACAAAACTGTTCGACTGATGAAGATGTCTGTTTACACTGAGAACGTCTTCAACATTTGAGCGCCGTAAAAGCGCAGTGCACGCATTGTGAGCGTCGTTAAAGCGCTGTGCATGCATTGTGAGCGCCGTAAAAGCGCAGAGGAAGCGCCATGAGAGCGCATACAATCGCCATCAAGAACGCCAAAGGATCGCGATAGATCGCCATGTAAGCTCCGTAGCAACGTCTTGGTCGCTGTAGGGACGCCATGACAGGTCCTGTTCACAAAAAATATCCCATATTTCTTGCGATCTCGCGGCGTTCTGAAAAATTAAACAACGCCGTCCCATCGCAGTGAAAACGCGGCATAGTGTGACAGGGGCTTTAGAAATAATGATTTTCAAGTGTTAACCGCACCTTAAAATGTGAATCATTTGCATCAAAATACATGCTAAAAAAATACAGTGCAATTCCACGATTAAACCATATCGAGCTGCATAAATTAATAAAGCCACTCCCATTGTTGATTATCAACCAATCAAATAACTTGATATAAAATGATATTTTTAATGTAAAATTAATTTTAATTAATAATATACCTACCCATCACTACAATTATAGCCTTTTCACCAGACGCAGGTCTGGGACAGTCTGACACAAAAAAATTTAGCCAGAAATGCCACCGGCATGTCCCTTTTCCCGTGACCTCCCCAGCGTCGAGCCCTGATTGGTCGCTGATGTCACATGACCTATCAGACCAATAGGCAGACGATACAGGTCACGTGACCGCGATTTTCGCGCCGAGAGGTCATTATTTCTTTCAGGAAAACAAATATTTCAGGCGGGGCTGGGAGGCGGGACATACCATTGTAGTGATGGGTAGGTATATTATTAATTAAAATTAATTTTACATTAAAAATATCATTTTAATATCAAATATAACTACCCATCACTACAATTATAGCCTGAATTCAAAGCAAGTGGAGGGTTGGATGAAAAATAAAGTTACACATACCTAACTCCTCCAACCTTGGTTGTTTATACCCCTTTTAAAACCATCCAATGATGGTAACGTAAGGGAGTATCCACCATGACTGCAAGGGATCCAAATCCAAAATTCACAAGTGGAGAAGATAAATGGACAGGAACCGGAGTCAAAATAGAAGGTTCATACCTATTCAAACAGGCTAACAAACAACCAAGGAAAATAAAATCCCAAAATAAGTGCTGCTCATAATAGATTGAGAAGCTACTAAACTACCCAAGGAATGAGTACCACTACGAATGGGAACCAAGCTCCTTAGGTGAAGGGATGAAAAGTAGCGTTGGAACATCCATTACGCAGTAAGAAAAAACATTCTGAAGAAAAAACGGAGTTCCAATATGCCCAAAATGTAGAAGGTTCTAACCTCATACTGTATTCTGAATGATAATAGGGCAGAAGTGAAATTAGCATATACTGATAGAAGCTTTATCACTTTACAAATCCACTTTGCAATCAAGGATGGTTAGAAATATATCCAAAACCCCTTGATTGGAAAGAAAAAATTCTCATGATAATCTCGAAACGTATTAAACGTTCTAATGTATACAAAAAATTCACATTAGCCTACGATCCACGAATCCTGGAAATGACAGGATAAATAATAGTTTCAGACAAGGTGATTTATAGCCTGAAACAAAAATAGGTTGAATGAGAAGAGAAAAAGAAGTCATTGTTCTTCTCATACCTGAAAACAACCCTCTGCAATTGGCAAAGCATGACTATAACTTCTACTAACTGAAGCAAATGTCAAATGAAATACAGCTTGATTATCAAATGAACAAAAGAAGCTGAATTCACCGGATCGAAAGGTGGTTTAGAAAAGACCACAACACTCATGCAAGATTCCATTTGGATTCAAAGTCCTGGAAACCTGTCGGCATAGTGAAAAACCCCTTCAATAAACTGGTGATGGTAGGGTTTAATGAAAAAGTGTGAAGCCGACTAAAATTTTAACATGTTCGAGATTACTGATCTGTACCCTTCTCTTAGATGAAATAGAAATTGAAGGGTAGAGAACAGACAGAAAAAGAAATCCAGTAAAAAAACCTCCCTAGAGGAATTGTCTGGATTTATTTGCCTTTTTCTACACCAACTAGAAAATATCTTCCATCTTCCAGAGTAAAACTTGAGAGTGGAGATCTTTCTATATTTGAAGAAACACTCGGCAGAGAAACCAGAAAAGTGTCTACCTCTGGTTTGATTCCTGACAACATCTGGATGTGTAAGTAAAGCATTTCTGGATTGAAATGGAATGCTTGACCCACACCTTTTAGATATTTGATCTGGAACTACTAGAAGACGGGTTGCAAGTCTTGAGACTAGGCTCAGAATGACTAAAAAACCAAGATCTCTGAGGCCATAGGAGGCGTAATCAGAATGGCTCGGCTTTTGGACGCTTGAATTTTTTTCCTAGAACTAGAGGAATTCAGTTGAATGGTGTAAACGCATATGTAAAAGATTCCCCCAATCTAGAGATTTTAAATCAACAAACAGGTGATCTGAAACTTGAAACATAATGGAAGTTGATTGGAGAACCGAGTTGTTCGGACATTTGATTAAAAAAGGCCCAATAAAGGTTCTCTCCATTTGAGAAAACGCCCTGTAGAGAACGGATGGTGAACTGGTCTATAGGGGCGATCCCAATGACATAATCTGCCCTGGAGGTGTCCGACAAGGATAGACATACCTTCCTGAAGACACCAAGTTATAATCTTCCATGTAAAAGCAAACAGGGAAGAGTAATGAGTCACTCCCTGATAAGTAGAAAAAACTACACTATTCATTTGTCTGGAGTAACAATAATGAAGCTGTTCCTCAGTTTGGAGCTATGAAGAACTGATAAACCAAGGAAATTTGTCTGAAGTTTCAGAATGTTTATACACATATACATATATACATACATATACGCATACACACACATATATATAAATAGCCCCGCCTAATATAGGCCCCACGTTCCCTGAACAACTAATCCCTGAGGTTCGAAGTGGGAAACCAACCTGAAAGGCTGGCATGCGAAAAAAAAAACAAATAGGGAATAGTCTCTAAAAGAGGAGACCCCATTTGATACTGAGGGATTCATAAATCGTAGAGAGCAATCTTGATAATGGAATTTATTGCTCCTATAGACCGTATGGTATTTCCAGTGATAATATTAGCAAAAAAAACTGGAAAGGTCTAAGATGAGATTGTCCAGGGAAACTGGATCCAATTACTAAGTTTCTAAAAAGGGGAAACAAACCCCTGACATAAATCGAAAGTTTTTCGGGGCGTGAAAAAATTGGAGAAGTATCTTTGAGGTAGAATCAATTTCAACTTCTCGATAAAGTGTATGAAATCTAAATTCACAATAACCTGTACACGTTAGGACAAGGTATGATAAACAGTATCTGTAAAAATGATGACAAAACCCATCATCGGAACACTACACAAGATTGGGGCCTAATTCTATGATGAGAGCTGCTTAATTAATTTCTATTAAGTTGGTGAACAGGGAAAACATTGATCCGTTGACAAATCCAACAAAGGAAAGGCAACGGACTGATACACAAAAATTCCATCCAAGGTGAAACGAAGGTATTTGCGTAATGACCTATGGATGGAGATGTGAAGGTTAGCGACCTTTAAAACTACGGAAATCGTCCCCGAATTTGGGAAATTTGACCTGACTAATCGAGGACGAAGTTTCCATTTTGAGATGATCGACTCGCATCATCTTGTTAAGTGTGAGAAGTCGATGATGAGTCGATTTTCCCATTTTCTTCTTTTCTTTTCATTGATCCGTTGACAAATCCAACAAAGGAAAGGCAACAGACTGATACACAAAATTCCATCCAAGGTGAAACGAAGGTATTTGCGTAATGACCTATGGATGGAGATGTGAAGGTAAGCGTCCTTTAAAACTACGGAAATCGTCCCCGAATTTGGGAGAATTGACCTGACTAATCGAGGACGAAGTTTCCATTTTGAAATGATCGACTTGCATCATCTGTGTTAAGTGTGAGAAGTCGATGATGAGTCGATTTTCCCATTTTCTTCTCGACCAGAAAGATCCGCCTGTAGAAGCCTGGGGAAAGGAGAAGTTTTTCTACTTACACGGCTTTCTTTTGGAGAAGAACCCTTCCTCTTCCAATAAAAAGATTTCTTTTCTTGATACTATTTACCAGAAATAGTATTTGCATGTGAGAAAGAGAAAGGATTCCTAACGAACTCAATCCAGTAACCCTTTCTCCAAACTCATAAAACTCAAAATATATTTGATAAAAGAAGCCAAGGCTTGATAGAACTGAAATAGCTCGGCTCCTACTGGAAGAAGATGAAGAGGAGGGGAAGGAAGAAAGTCATTTGTTAGACTTGTGTCTTCCTCTATTGGGAGATTTCGTTCCAGTCCGACCTCTGGAACGAAAGGACCGTGTACCCTGATCTGAGAATGATCTACTAGTAGATGGGGACTGATTGAGATCTTCTAGTCGAGGGTGATAAGCACTTAAAAGTCATCGGAAGTAGTCGAAGAGCGTCTCTTGGTTGCGGTACCTGTACTTGATACGCTCTCCGAAGACTTCAAAAAAGACGAGTGCCCACGGTCTTGAAGCTTGATTCTAAAAACGTTGGGAAGACATGGTCCGCTTATAGTTTTAGAATCAAGAGGCGCTGAGGCTCTAAGTTTTCATTTACTATGCTCAGTAAAAACTGAACCAGTTATCAAGAGCAGAGTTGCGCCAAACATGCAACATGGTGGTAGACAGCCATGGCATGTAAAAAATGACCGGGAAATAAACAAAAGCATTAGAATAGCAGCTATATGGTCGGAATGCCCTTGTTTGAAGGCAAAGTGGGTAGAACTAGAATACCAGTCATAATGAGAACCCACTTAATAATAGTCCTGGTAAGAAGCTCCAATGTTAGAGCGTCGAAACAGGAAGTAATGCCAATTTCCCTGACGTCATATATACAGAGACTGAATCTGGGTCGAATTTAGGAATTTCATAAGAACAAAAAATTGATGTTTTTTGTTGTTAGAACCAATGTTCCAAGTTCTTTTCGCACGAGTGCCCCCGGTCTTGAAGCTTGATTCTGAAAACGTTGGGAAGACATGGTCCGCTTATAGTTTTAGAATCAATAGGTGATGAGGCTCTAAATATGTCCTTCTCATAATCGCTAAATAGTAAGGACGAAAAAGGACCAACCTCTGAGTATTGATACATCCCCAGAGGATAAATCACTAGGCCCAGATTCAGCTCTAGGGGCAAAACACTTGAGGCTCAATTAAACTTCCCCAGTGTTAGGCCCTTTATTGTATATAGTGCACTGAACATGCGAAATTGCCGAATCAAAATTGAGCATTCAAGGAGCCGTGCCTAAAACGATCAAGGCCGAATCGGCCCAAGGCCGAAACGACCCACCGAAATAGGCTGAATCGATCCAGGTGCAAATTCGGGTCGAAAACGACCCAGGCCGAAACGACTCAGTACCGAAACGTCCCGGATTCACTTGCAATAGTTACGGTATTCCAATAAACGATGCCCAAATCTGTATGTTTTACAAGGGAAAACAATCCAATTTAATGATTATGATAACAAAAATTTATCATAATAAGAGGAAAGAAGCATATGACCAAGGTAAACTAAGTACCGAAGGTCCGGAAAGGTTACCCGATAAAAACCGGGATCGGAACCGTACCAAAATTCGTATGTAACATGGATTCGGAAAAAAATTTTGGGCATAGGTTCCCCGCACCCCGGAGTCCCCGCAATTATGAGCAGGGTCTCTACGGGGCGGTCGACGAACCTATCCTAGTCAACCCAGGCCCAAATGGGAGGAGGGGACATAGACTGGCTCATCTTGATTCGGCAATGGTGACCCACACGAATTGGATGAATTCTGTTTAGAAGATACTATAGAAAGGCCACAAAGGGACCTGAATATTATCCATCTGCATCGTGGGATTTATAAGTGCTAAACGAAGACGGGTCTTGCACATGTTCAAAACTAAATTAATGCTGAGAATTTTTATTCAGCGATACGTCTTCCGATACCGGAAGTGGAAGGAACACGCACAAAAACCGTCCTCTTTTCTGGCAATTTAAGTTTCCACAACGCCGACTTCTATTAAAACATTACCAGGAATAATACGAGCGTATACCCTGGCACATAACATGAAAAGAAGTGTGGTGCTTATCAAAAACCAAAAACGGTTGATCACATGATAAACAAAACTTCCAAGTGAAAATTCAAAATGGCGGACAACCACTACACATGTAATGTCGGCAGAAACACGCGAAATAAAGTCTCTAAGAATTTCGGAATAAACAGTAAGCTTAAAAAGCCTAAGTACGTTGTGGAAACTCAAGGTAAGTGCAAAATCAAAAAAGAATAAAACACTTATCCGTTTATTCATTCTTCCATGGAATGTGGTTTGACGATCCTATCCCAAGCAAGTCTGAAAAAATAATGACCTCTCGGCGCGAAAATCGCGGTCACGTGACCTGTATCGTCTGCCTATTGGTCTGATAGGTCATGTGACATCAGCGACCAATCAGGACTCGACGCTGGGGAGGTCACGGGAAAAGGGACATGCCGGTGGCATTTCTGGCTAAATTTTTTTGTGTCAGACTGTCCCAGACCTGCGTCTGGTGAAAAGGCTATAATTGTAGTGATGGGTAGTTATATTTGATATTAAAATATTTTTTCAGTTCAAAATTTTAATAACAAACAGGGTAGATCCTGATCAGATTCAGAAGACATCTGATCTGGATCTACACTGTTTGCAAAGGCAGGGGTTGTAGTGAACAGCAAGATAAGGGTTAAGAGAATTAAGCATTTTTTTCTTTTAAGGGGAATGGGAACACCTGGCAGATTTTTCCGCCATTTTTCAACAGGAGACAACTTTCGGGACTTCCTGTTCGCTTTTCTATAAACCCTGCCCCGCTGAAAAATGGGTCTACTCTTAAAGGAAAGAATTTGCTCCTTAGGAGCAAATTCTTTTCTTTAAGAGTTGACCCCTATTGGCATGGGAGACAAAAATGCTTTTGCAGAAGTTGCCTCCCCTGAAGGTGTTCCCATTCCCCTTAAAACCATATTTACAATGTTTCTGGTTTCGTTTTGAGTTTTCTACAACCATTGTCTTCTAATATGAGACCACCATTGGGACTGCTCAAAAGTGGTCTGTAGACCACTTTTGAACTGTCCCAAAGGGGGTGGTCATAATATAGGAACTTAAATGTACAGTACATGTATTTACATTGATTTTTGTAAAGGTTTTGGGTTTGTTCTAAAGAAGGCACTCCTAAGTTATTGATAAAGAGCTTCACCAGGCTGAATCTCTTAGCCAATAACATAATTCTATAATAAATAGTACAAAAGCATTTTTATAAAGCTTTGCCTAAAAAAGCAATGCGGTAATAATCTTATCCTGCTGAATCAAATAATTTAGCCACACTCAATTATGACTATCGACCAATCAAATTCTTTAATATAATGTATTGGTTTAACTCACAGAATGACAAACAGTGTGGATCCTGATCAGATGGCCTGGATCTACATTTTTTTTCTTGTTCAGCAGGATAAGGGTTAAGACTGCGTATCTACAGACTGACAAGAGCTCTCATTGTACATACAGTTAAACTTCAAAGGCTCGAACACCTTAAGGACCACGAAAATCTGTTCGAGACAGGGGTAGTTCGACCCACTGAGGGTTACTGCCAAGAGGCACAACGGGGTTAATTTTAATATTTTTGATGTTCTATGATAAAAATGTATGCTGTGTGTACTCATTAGAATCGCCTCATCGAGGCGATTCTAATGAGTACACACAGTATACATTTGCAAGATACAAGTTTAAAACCTCCTTCATCATCATGCACTACTTCTTATGCAGAGTAAATCCCTAGGGACTCAAAATCGGGTTCGACTCAGCCATGGTAAACGAGCCATCGGTGTTCGAGCCATCGAAGTTCTACTTTACAACATGAACCAGTGGGTGGAAAAAGCCTACAATAAGACCTTTGTGACAACCGAACAGATCAGCCAGCCTGACCAGAGTATTAACTTATTAGTCTTGGAACAGCCCACAGGCTATAAAACCTGATGCAAATGGTGAAGACTGATCAGGGTGGATGCATAGATTGATTAAAGTTTTTGCTGGATGCACAGGTTTTATTTAAGGTTTTGTCATGCACTGACTTGACTGTCAAGTATTGTTTTCAACAGGTCTATGAAACTGAAATCCTGCCAACTCCAGTTTATATGTTTAAGAAAAATGCAAGTTAAATTGTTTACTTTATTTCATTTCTTTAAGTTAAAAAACATGAGGGTTGATCCAGACATTTGTAGACACCCTCTTATAAAACCTGAAATAAAAATTTTGACTACACACATTGCTGAATCTTCCATGAATAAATACTAAGTTCTAGCTAGACTGTTGTCGTCAATCTGCTGTTACTAAACTATACCTATCTACTATTTTATATGAAGTAATGCCTTAAGTTTTAGTTACTGCTGCCAAAATTGATAGTGAATCTTTTAAGCCCAGTCACATATCAGCCACCTACTTGGGGATCAAAAAAAAATTCTAGAATCATTTTGACAATTAAGATCCTGACTCTGTATTATTTATTTTCAACAAATCACTCTAAAACACAGAATGTGTTCATGTTTAAGTTTTACATCCCAACAATAAATAAGGTCATATGGAGATGGGGCTTCAGTTTTAAAGATTCATCTAAAAGTCTGGAGAAGCCAGGAATCAAGCCCATAACTTATTGTTTAACATAGAATGGGGATACTTTATAAAACTGATGAATCAATATTTGCAGCAGCAATAAGAAATATATCACACATTTCCTTCGGAAAAAATTGCAATCTTCAAAAGTGGCTTAATCATCACAATTCCATGGGTCATTCAGCCATAGGCTTTCATAGTTATACCATGGTGTATGTGCATGAATGATGCAATACTGTGTAAGTTCCACAAGTGCATTTTTGCAAGAACATTTGCAGAACCATGGTACATCCAATTAATCATATTTGCATGCAACTAGTCTATCCACATGGCAAGATATTTTATGCTGAATTTAGGCATGGTCTTCCATACACTAAAACTTGACTTACGTTCAATATGCCCTACATACACAAAGATAATGTAATGTGTGCTTGGTTAATGCTTGGCACTCTGGGTAGAAATTTCAGCAGACACCATTTTAAAATATTTCTCTTATTTTTCCCTGAAAACAGGTTTTGACATTTCATGCAAATTGTCTCTAATGGGATAATTTGCATGAAATGTCTAAATCTGTTTTCTCCAATGGAGATAATTAGCATCAAAAGTCACAAAGGAGATAATTAAATTTCTTTCAAAATGGGAATTTCTGATTTTCTGACACTGAATTATAAATATTGAATGTAGGACAAAACGTCCCATGGACAAAACGTCCCATGCCTTTTTTGACCAGGTGGACAAAACGTCGCACTTCGTTTTTTCAGGGTGGACAAAACTTCCCACATCATATTTTCTGAGTGGATAAAATATCCCACACGATTTTGACAGGGTGGACAAAACGTCCCATGCTAATTCAACAGGGTGGACAAAACATCCCATATTCTTGAGGTGGTGTTAGGGAGGGGGATGGCTGATACATTCCTTTACTTTCCAATCAGAATGTGTTAATTGTAATCAGTAAAAATACTTTCCCAGTTTATAAGTTGGTACTAATTTCTGGCCCCCGCCCATTGGGGCTTGAATAAATAGATTGGGCTGCATGATGCTTCCACACAGAGCTGACACTTACCGCATGCAAGTACTGGTAAATCGCTTTGAGGTTCTAAAGTGGTGCGAGTCTGACCGCCAATGCATATAAACCCTATTGGTTTTATTGGGTGGCAGGGCTTGAGATGTCTGGCAAAAGTCACACAAAATTGGAAGCAACGTCTCAAAAATGACCTATACTGTGTTGACGGGAGCGTTAAACCTAAGTCAAACAAACACAAACAAATGTACTAATTTCATTTCAATTAGTTATCAATTAGATAGGTCTCTATTCTTAATCAGAATGTGTTAATTGTAATTGGTCCAAATATTTTCACACTGTGTATGATTGAGCTAATATTTCTAATACCATTTCAACAAACAACAATTAGATATTTATTAGATAGATTGGACAATTTCTTTTTATCAAGTATAATGATTCCCTTCTAATTGAATATGGGACATTTTGTCCACCCTGTCAAAATAGCAAGGGACTTTTTGTCCACCCTGTCAAAATAGTGTGGGATGTTTTGTCCACCCTGAAAAAATGATGTGGGACATTTTGTCCACCTGGTCAAAAATGGCATGGGATGTTTTTCCATGGGACGTTTTGCCCGGCTCTCATAAATATTACATAGAAACTTGTATTTCACACTGATACTAGAATATAAATGTCAAATAGAATTTGTTGTATTTTACAAATGCAACAGGAGAGCCCTCTGGCAGTTGGGGCATACATATGTAACTGTAAGATTACGATAACACTCTCGTGTGGAATAGTGTTTTCTTTCATTTCTCAAAAATAGCTACTTTTCCAATGAAAATCTTTGATATGTTTCTTATTTATACTTCGAACATAAGTTTAGTTGTTGTTAGAAACGCCTCATTGGGCACCCCTCTAATCCCCACTGTATATAGAGAAAAATGGGGTTTACAGGGATGCACTTTTTTTCCTTGTTTCTGCTCCAGACACAGGTCATGGGTACTTGTTAGAACCGCTTCAATAAGAGGGTTCTAACAAGCACCAACAACCTATGTTTGCAGTATCAATAAGAACAATATCAACGATTTTCAACAGAAAAGTAGCCATTCTGGAATGTGAAAAATGCACTATGGCCCACGGATGTGTTATCGTAAAGTGATACTTTGGTGTTGCTTTGTATGAGGAATACCTCTTTCTTCTAGTGTGTCACAATCACAGACCAAAATATTTAATATGAATGGATAAAGACAGAACTTCCTTCAATTCAGTATTACAGCCACACAAGCTTCTATGAAAATTAAGATGGGAGTCTCTCAAGAAAGGAAGAGACAATAGGCTCATACTTTTAAACAAAGGTCTAAAGAGTGCTGCCAGCATTCCAACAGAAAATCTTGTTCCCCCAGATAGGCACTGTAGAAATCATCATTCACTGGCGTTTCAGACCCTTACTGCAAGAACTGACATTTATAAGTTTCATTCTTCCCCCAAACCACTAGATATTGAAATGTCTGTCCTGATTCAATTATTTGACAGCGGAAGGTACTGAGGATTGTGTAGCTAAGTTTACCTCTTGACAAACTTCCAATATCCAGGCCTCATACTGACCAAGCTTTTCCATGCCTGAAAGACCCGATTTCGCAGCCTCAACCGTCATCCTGCTGAACATGACAACCACTACCTTTACATACAGTGTAGATCCAGATCAGTTGGCTTCTGAAGAAGCCATCTGATCAGGATCTACACTGTTTGTAATGCAATTTGTGAATTGAACAAATACATTACATCAAGTAATTTGATTGGTGAATAGTCTGAAATGGGTGTAGCTAAATAATTTTATTCAGAGGATAAGCCTTAAACAGTCATTTTAAACAGAATATAGGAAAAAAAAATCATAATCTAAAAAGCCTGAAATCAAGAAAAATATCAAGCTCTAAAAGCCTGAAATCCTGCATATGCCTGAAAAATATGAGGCCTGAATATCACAGGTCCTGGTGTATGAATGTCATTTGACTTGTCACCAGTAATTATTCTGATTCTGATTAAGGTACCTCTAGTTCGTCGATGAACTTCCATAACAATACCTCCATCGTCACCGTCATGAAGATCTACTTCAATATTACTTTCTGATGGGCTCTTCTTTGTACCTGTGCAATAACAGACCATGCAAGCGTCACTAAACTCAATACACCAACAAAACAACTGATGCAAGAGCCACTGACTTTCTCTATTAAAAACAAATACGCATACTGCTTCATTTGAAACAAACAATAACAAATGGCATGCTTGTCAACTCGCCTGAATCTTATTCAAGCAGGGAGGTGATATACCGTAATGATCCTCAGTATTGGGACAGACAGATAGGCATAAGCAAAACAGTGTAGACCCAGATCAGACTGCTCCTGAAGGAGCAGTCTGATCAGGGTCTAGACTGTTTGCAGTTCTGTTTGCACTTTTTGAACTCCTTGTTGAATCGTGAAACAAAGTTGCCAAAATTTTAGGAGAATTATAGCAAGTCCTCAAGGTGTCCATATTTTTAAGATACTTCAGAAGAATTACAGCAAGTGCTCAAGGTGCCCAATATTTTTAGGATTTTTACAGCAATACTTCAAAGCTCCAAACAAACCAGTTAACTGAGGTGAAAACTGATACAACACTCTTAGCCCTGCAAACATAAATTGGGACGGCACATGAGAGCCTTGTGACCAGCTTGGATAGGTCATTTTGAAAAGTTGCTTCCAATTTTGTGGGACTTTTACCCAACATTGAGATGAAATGACATCTCAAGCCCTGCCACCCAATGGAACAAATAGGATTTATATGCAGGGAATGTCTGACTCGTACCACTTTGCCTGGGTAGGCTTAGCCCTTCTTATCAGTTTGCCAGGACTCATGTGCAGTCGGTTTCAGCTTCGCATGGAAGCATCATGCAGCCCATTCTATTTCTTCAAGCCCCAATGGGCAGGGGCGGTATAAACAATGGTAAACACAAACGTGCATGACAATGTGACGTCAAGTGCCATATTAAGCCTTCTGGGTAAATTTCCAAGCCAATTTTGACTGGACATGTTCAAATATTGCATGATTTTGTGGAGATACTGGCTTATTTGGAGCTTCATGGAAGAAATGATACCTCTATAATGGAACTGTAGCTCCGCTCATTTAGTTTAGTATGGATATTTTCACAAGTCCTGGCCAATATGACACATTATTCCAACAGACTGTTTTTAGTCAATGTCAACTATTAAACTTATTCAAAATTTGAGCTTCTTAAAGAATTTTTAGGCAAGAGATAAGAGACACAGCCAAGACATCTAAACTTGTAAATACCAGAAACATTTCCAGAAGAAAAACTATGCCCTCCCTCTACCCAGGATAAATATGACCCCAAAACATGACCTTAAAAATGAGGTCAAGGTCACCAAAGTAGGATCAAGATTTTAATTTGTTTCCATGATATAGTACAGGCAAACTAAAGATGACAACCATTTAACCATTAGACTGCCAATCATGATATTTGCTAACTTCATTTTCTCTGATAATTTTTTTTTATTTTGCAAACAAAATAAGCTTTGATATTCACATGTAATGACAAGCCTTATTTGCCCTGAAAAATTATGAAAAAAAAATAAGATTACCATCAATTCTAAAATGTACATAGTGCTTTAAACTTTAACATATTCTTGTTTTGTTAAGTGAAGGATACAGTCTGAAGATGGATGATGTACTGTGAAATTTAAGGCCAACTAAAAATACATATGTTCAGGGTTTCATGACAGAAACAAGAGGCCCATGGGCCACTATGCTCACCAGAGCTCAGGTGGGCACTGCCCATCCTGCCCAATGGCAGCCATGTATTTTAACATGATATCATTTTAATCTACCAAATGAACCCCCATGTCCGAATGAGCACCCATGTGGACTCAGCATCTGAAAAGTTAGGCCTTTTATGAAGTAGAGGGGGTGGGGCATGGACCCAATGGAGCCCTGGTTGGTATCACTAAATGCGTCTTATCATAAGAAACAAAAATATATATGGTTTAGCAGTAGGGATCTGTAAGGCCTCTTTAACAGTGGAGGGGTTGGGGCATGCCCTGTTGATCCCAGGAAAGCCCAAACTGTTGTCCTTAAATGAGTCTTATCATAAGGACCAAGTATATATATGGTTCAGTGCTGGGAATCTGACCGGTTTCAGAGATTTGAGACCCTTTTATGAAGTGGAAAGGATAGGAATGGCCCCTGTGGATCCCGCTACAGTAGGTGTGCTAATAATAAGGAACAAGAACATATATGTTTATGGGGTGGGGATTTGAATGGTTTCTGAAATATAAAGCCTTTTATGAAATGGAAGGGCGGTGCACATTGCCTCAGCACAAAGAGACCCCCCAGGTTGGTGTGATTGAACGAGTCTTATGACATAAGGAACAAGTATATGGTTTAGGGGTGGGGATCTGAACTATTTCTGATATATATGGCTTTTAATGAAGTAAAGCGGTGGGGCATGGCCTGGGCATGCCCAGGGGATTCCCAAGCTGGTGTCACTGAATGTGTCTTATCATAAGAAAGATGAATATATATGGTTAAGGATGGGGCTAAGAACATTCTCTGAGATATAAGGCCTTATGTGAAGTGGAGGGGTGGGGCAAGGCCCAGGGAGACTCCCAGGTTGGTGTCAATGAATGTGTCTTATCATAAGGAACAAGAATATATATGGTTTAGGGGTGGCCATCTGTAGGCTTTCCGAGATATTGTGATATTATGAAATGGAGGGGGTGAGGCATAGCCCAAGTACATCCCTGGGAACCCCCAGGTTGGTGTTACTGAATGCGTCTTATCATAATGAACAAAAATATATATGGTTTAGGGGTGGGGATCTGAACAGTTTCTGAGATATATGGCCTTTTGTGAAGTGGAGGGGTGGGGCAAGGCCCCAGCACGTCTCTGAGGACCCCCAGGTTGGTGTCAATGAATGTGTCTTATCATAAGAAGCAAGCATATATATGGTTTATGGGAGGGGATCTGTAAGGTTTCCGAGATATTGGGCCTTATATCAAATGGAGCAAGCATATAAATGGTTTATGGGCGGGGATCTGTAAGGTTTCCGAGATATTGGGCCTTATATCAAATGGAGGGGGTGGGGCATGGCCCCGGTGCATCCAGGGGACTCCCAGGTTGATGTCACTGAATGGGTCTTATCAAAAGGAACAAGAATATATACGGTTTAGGGGTGGGAATCTGAATGGTTTCCGAGATATTGGGCCTTTTATAAAGTGGAGGGGGTGGGGCATGACTTGTGCGCATCCCTGACAACCCCCAGGTTGGTGTTACTGAATGTGTCTTATCAATAGGAACAAGAATATATATGGTTTAGGGGTGGGGATCTGAACAGTTTCTGAGATATATGGCCTTTTGTGAAGTGGAGGGGTGGGGCAAGGCCCCAGCGCATTTTTGAGGACCCCCAGGTTGGTGTCAATGAAAGTGTCTTATTATAAGAAGCACGCATATATATGGTTTAGGGGTGGGGATCTGTAAGGTTTACGAGATATTGGGCCTTTTATGAAATGGAGGGGGTAAGGCATAGCCCCGGCGCATCCAGGGGACTCCCAGGTTGATGTCACTGAATGGGTCTTATCATAAGGAACAAGAATATATATGGTTTAGGGGTGGGGATCTGAATGGTTTCCGAGATATTGGGCCTTTTATTAAGTGGAGGGGGTGGGGCATGACCTCGGCGCATCCCTGAGGACCCCCAGGTTGGTGTTACTGAATGCGTCTTATCAATAGGAACAAGAATATATATGGTTTAGGGGTCGGGATCTGAATGGTTTCTGAGATATATGGCCTTTTAAGAAGTGGAGGGGGTGGGGCATGGCCCCGGCACAACCTGGGGGACCCTCAGGTTGGCATAAAAGCATATGGCTGAAAGAATTTTACTCAAGAAACATTTCTATTAAAGTTTTGTCAAAATATCTGCAATGACTTGGCAGTAAATGCCATTTTTCAATTTTCCCCATTATAAGTCTATGGAAACTCTAAGTTGCCATAGCAACCAAACTAATGGGCCGATTTTCATAAAAAACACAAACTTTCAATCCCCCAGCCCAAGGATGCTACAGATAAAATTTGGGCTGAACCGGTCCAGTGGCTTCAGAGAAGAAGATGTTTGAAAGTGTTGACGTCAGACGACGACAGACGACGACAACGACGCCGGACAACTGCCTATCCTATAAGCTCCCCCGGAGCCTTCGGCTGTGGTGAGCTAAAAAAGAATGTAGGGATTTTTTGAACAAAAAAATATGACAAATATTTTACTAGAAAAATAGTTCCAGATATGGAGGAGTGAGTGAGTGAGTGTTTGAGTTTAACGTCCCACCAACAGCTAAGGTCATACGGAGACAGGACCTCCGTTTAAAGACTCATCCGAAAGTCTGGAGAAGCTCGGGATCGATCCTGCGACCCCTGGTTTACAAGGCGAGTAGCGTATCCACGGAGGCTTCTATCCAGATATGGAGGAATAATGAAGACAATTTTCACTATTTCTGATCAGCAACGTATGTTAGAGTACTTTTTAGAATCGCCTCAACGAGGTGATCCTAAACAGTACCCACAATATATCTTGATCGAGAAAGAAGAATTATATCCCCAAGTTATTCTCAATACTCCTCTTAGCTGGAGCCACATAGAAATACAGTAAATTCCTATATTAAGACCACCTTTGGAACTGTTCAAAAGTGGTCTTAAGTAAGACCACTTTTGAACAGTCCCAAAGGTGTTCTCTTAACAGGAGTCACTTAGCATAGAAAACACACAAAAAAAAATAATTGAAAACTTCTCAATGAGCTTTTAAAAGCAGATTTAGTCTTCAATTTAGGTAATCTTAAGAGTGGAATTTTACTGTACACAGAAGCCTTCGTGGTGTAGTGGTTACGCTACTCGCCTAGTACACCAGGGATCACAGGATCGATCCCGAGCTTCTCCAGACTTTCGGATGAGTCTTTAAACCGAGGTCCTGTCTCCGTATGACCTTAGCTGTTGGTGGGACATAAAACTCAAACACTCACTCACTCACTGTACAAATTTCGTACATAAGAGCACAAACATACCACAAAAAGCTTAATTCTAATCTTTGTTCAGAATACACACTAAAAAGGTTCTATGTTTCACCCCACAAAAAATAGGTATGGTCTGGAAACCCTAATCACATACTTTTTTATTTGGCCTAAACTAAACAACACACGGGAGAGTCAACAAAAACATGGGGAGTTAGCAACAATTCACAAATCAACTCAGTGAAGCAGCATAGAAAGCAAATATGCCACTAGGAAAATAAAATCAACATCACTACTAAAGAGAACTGTGCAGTGAGCAGTCTTACCATCATTTGAATCGATACTGTTATCATCAATATTTGTGAGCGACCTCGCATACTTCACTGACAAAAGATTAGCATCATCACTGAATATTATTTAAGAAATATGAGCCAACGCACAACAAAACCTACAATAAGCCATGTGCGCCCAGCAAAGAATCAGATCAGCCTGCACATCCATATAGTCTCACCAGAGACTTCTCTTGCTGCATGAAGGAGCATTGAGCCCTTTGCTAACCTTAAAGTCCACAACGAAGACTCTGATCAGACTGCACAGATGCGCAGGCTGATCTGAGTCTTCATTGGGTGCACATGTCTTATTGTAGGTTTTGTCGTGCGCTGGCTCATATATCAGCTCTAACAGTGATTTATTGAGCGATATATAACTGTTTGGAGGTCAGTTGTAATGTAGATCAAAAATAAGCACACAGTGCAGATGACTTGTCTACTTACAACTGACCTCAAACAGTGACATAACACCCAATAAATCACTAGAGCTGACCTATTTCAATTCTAACACACTAAGGTTGACAAAAAATGCTATTGATTCCTTCAGATTCTCCCTATCTTCTGCCATTGTTTAAAGGAATCCCGCCAATATAACTGACTGTATCACGTTGATACAAGAAAACGACGTTACACCATCTAACGTCATTTAACAGTGAATGAGGTCATGAAACGGGATAAAAAGGCGGCTCTTCAGGTCACGCCCTTCCGCCCAGTGATTTATCACATAATATATCACTTGATTTTACTACAGTCTATATAGGTGACCAGTGTTAGAATCCTAGTTTGGGAGTCCTACCATTTTGACTTCCTGGAAAGTCTTTGACAGAAAAATAACATAGGCCTATATTGTGAGAAAGAAGGAATAGTAAGTCAGAGCGTAATGGCCCAGACAACTCTATTTCGGTCATGCTGAGCTGTCAGTTTATCTAACCACACTTTTCCTGGGCATGTTTATAAACCTGTGTGGTGCATATGTTTTACTAGAAATTGACAACTGCCCATCTTGAATAAGCAGAAGTGAGAGAATAACCTAAGAAAATACCGTAATGATCCTAAGTATTGGGACAGATAGGCCTACGCAAAGTGCAGACCCAGATCAGACTGCTCCTGAAGGAGCAGTCTGATCAGGGTCTACACTGTTTGCCAGTCCATCTGCACCTTTTTGGACTCCTTGCTGGATCATTAAAATTTTAGGGGATTTATAGGAAGTCCGCAAGGTGTCAAAATTTGTAGGATTTATATGGTATTTCATGATCAATCTCCATGAAAGTATTGCAAGATCCGGCGACTCCTGATCACCAGTCAAATGTGCATCCAACTGAGACACCAAGGCCAATGGTCATAAAAAATTCTGACACCATGAGGACTTACTGTAATTCGCCTAAAATTTTAACAGGTTTGTTTCTCGATCTAGCATGAAGGCCAAAAAGTGGAGACAGAATGGCAAACTTTGGTAAGTTGCAACAATATACTGTATCAAGTTTGAGTATGATTCATAAATAACGGAAGTGTGAAATAAAGCTATTTTAACCACAATTTGAGTTTGAAGAGCGGATGAAATAGAAAACAGTGCAGACGCTGATCAGACTGCTTCTTCAGACTGGGCCTGCACTGTTTGCTTAGGCCTATCTGTCCCAATACTTAGGATCATTATTGTAGTATCTACAAAAGTAGTTTTAGAGAACATTTTGAAGCCACTGATTCTCCAAACAAGATATTGATTAGCTTTATGGAGAGACTAACATGTCTGAAGATGGCAATCATTTTCCACTTAGAAATATATGGGTATATAGTTGTTTTTTTAGAAATTTGTTTAGAAAATGGCTGAAATTTCTGCAAACAGTGAAGGTCCTGATCACATGTCATGTTCTGCATCTGATCTGGGCCTGGGTTTCGAGCATAAAATGGGTCAAATACACCTAAAGAACCTTAAGTCAATTGCTTTATAATGATTAAGCATACTACTACTCAGTATGAATACAGAGTATCTTACACGAGTGGACATTGAATTTTATCGCCTTTAAATTTGACAATTTGTTCCACAAAAAAATCCATGGTTGACATAGACTTCCTCATGACATTACTTAAACCTGCCAAAATGTTATTATGTCTGGTCATACAATTTTTATTACCCAATGTTATCCACTGCTTATCAACGACATCAAATGATAAACTTTTAATTAAACTTACGATTACTACCAGAAATAGCTGCCGGGGCAGTGTTTGGCAAATTCTGGTCTCCACCTATGAGCTTTGCCGAGCCTGACCTTGACATTCGGGCATCCCCTGATGGTGCAGGCCAGGAAGGGTAGCGATTGTAGGGCTGTCGTAGAGTGCTCATATCACTTCCTGACCTAGGCATTGGTAAACTTCCTGAAATACAGTAGAACTTAGATGTTAACACCGATGGCTCATTATGGCTGAGTCAAACCTCATCTTGAGTCCCTGGGGAATTTCTCTAAATTAAGAAATAAAGATGAAAAATTTATGATATTTTCGTCTTTTAGCCTGGGAATGTATGCTGTGTGTACTCATTAGAATCGCCTCAATGAGGCGATTCTAATGAGTACACACAGCATACATTTATATTAGAGAACATCAAAAAGAAGTCTCAAAATTATCCCCAATAATGTCTCCTTGAAGTAGCCCTCAATGGCTCGAACTACCTGTGTCTCATCCCCGTGATTTCTCCTAGAAGTAACCCTCAGTGGCTCAAACTACCCGTCTCAAACAGATTTTCATGGTCCCAAAGGAGTTAGAGCCATTGAAGGTTGATTGTATGTACACAATATTACTAAAGTAACTTGATCTGTTGCATTGTATCACATTGAACGGGTGTTTCCAGATCACTGTATCACACGAAATGTGCAGCATAAAGTGTGATGTGTAAAGATCTGGGAAGAAACATAAAGTGTGATGTGTAAAGATCTGGGAACAAACATAAAGTTTGATGTGTAAAGACCTGGGAACAAACATAAAGTGTGATGTGTAAAGATCTGGGAACAAACATAAAGTGTGATGTGTAAAGATCTGGGAACAAACATAAAGTTTGATGTGTAAAGACCTGGGAACAAACATAAAGTGTGACGTGTAAAGATCTGGGAACAAACATAAAGTGTGACGTGTAAAGATCTGGAAACAAACATAAAGTGTGACGTGTAAAGATCTGGAAACAAATATAAAGTGTGACGTGTAAAGATCTGGGAACAAACATAAAGTGTGATGTGTAAAGATCTGGGAACAAGCACGAAACATGAAACAAGCATAAGATAAAATTACTACAGTGATAATCTGTTTATCATATACCTATTTTTAGTCCTTTTTCAAACTTAAACAAGGCATCGCATGCGATACAAATCCCCTCGCACAAGACAACTTTGTGTGTGGAAAAAAACTGAAATGGCAAAAGTCCAACTTAGTTGAGATATTATCATAAACAACATTTGTGTAAAGTTTGTTTAAGCTCCCATCATTAAATGTAGGTTCCAGAGTGATGACAATGTTTCTCTAAAAATAGCCATAGTGACCTTGACTTGAGGCCATGACCGTGAAAGTAGATCTTGCTTAAGATATTACCATAAGCATCTTTTGTGTGAAGTTATATTAAAATCTGTTAATAAATGTAGGTGGTAGAGCAAGTTTTTCTTAAAATAGCCACAGTGACCTTGACCTTGAGGTCATGACCTTGAAAGTCAAAGCAACTTGAGATATTATTATAAGAAACATTTGTGTGATGTTCTATTAAAATCCATCAATTAATATAGGCACTAGAGCGATGACAAAGTTTTTCTAAAAACAGCCACAGTGACCTTGACCTTGAAAGTCGAGATCGCTCGAGATATTGTCATAAGGAACATTTGTGTGATGTTATATTGAAATCGGTGAAGAAATGTAAGCACTAGAGCCATGACAAAGTTTTTCTAAAAATAGCCACAGTGACCTTGACCTTGAAAGGGGAACTCGCTAGAGATATTGTCATAAGGAACATTTGTGTGAAGTTATATTTAAATCGGTAAAGAAATGTAAGCGCTAGAGCCATGACAAAGTTTTTCTAAAAATAGCCACTGTGACCTTGACCTTGAAAGTCGAACTCGTTTGAAGTATTGTCATAATGAACATTTGTGTGAAGTTATATTGAAATCAGTGAATAAATGTAGGCGCAAGAGCAATGACAAAGTTTTTCTAAAAATAGCCATAATGACCTTGACCTTGAAAGTCGAAATGGCTCGAAATATTGTCATAAGGAACATTTGTGTGAAGTTATATTGAAATCGGTGAAGAAATGTAGGCGCTAGAGCGAAGACAAAGTTTTTGTAAAAATAGCCAAAGTGACCTTGACCTTGAAAGTGGAACTCCCTAGAGATATTGTCATAAGGAACATTTGTGTGAAGTTGTATTGAAATCGGTGAAGAAATGTAAGCGCTAGAGCGATGACAAAGTTTTTCTAAAAATAGCCACAGTGACCTTGACCTTGAGGCCATGACCTTGAAAGTCCAACACGCTCAAGATTTTTTATATGGAACATTTGTTTGAAGTTATATTGAAATTGGTGGAGAAATGTAGGCGCTAGAGCGATGACAAAGATTTTCTAAAAATAGCCAGCGACCTTGACCTTGAGGTCATGACCTTGAAAGTCAAACTCTCTAGAGATATTTTTATAAGGAACATTTGTATGAAGTTATATTGAAATTGGTGAAGAAATGTAGGCGCAACAGCGATGACAAAGTTTTTCTAAAAATAGCCACAGTGACCTTGACCTTGAGGCGATGACCTTAAAGTCGAACTTACTCGAAATATTTTTATAAGGAACATTTGTGTGAAGTTATATTGAAATTGGTGAAGAAATGTAGGGGCTAGAGCGATGGCAAAGATTTTCTAAAATTAGCCACAGTGACCTTGACCTTGAGGTCATGACCTTGAAAGTCGAACTCACTCGAGATATTTTTATAAGGAACATTTTTGTGAAATTATATTGAAATTGGTGAAGAAATGTAGGCGCTAGAGCGATGACAAAGTTTTTCTAAAAATAGCCACAGTGACCTTGACCTTGAGGTCATGACCTTGAAAGTCGAACTCGCTCGAGATATTTTTATAAGGAACATTTGTGTGAAGTTATATTGAAATTGGTGAAGAAATGTAGGTGCTAGAGCGATGACAAAGTTTTTCTAAAAATAGCCACAGTGACATTGACCTTGAGGTCACAACCTTGAAAGTCGAATTCGCTCGAGATATTTTAATAAGGAACATTTGTGTGAAGTTATATTGAAATTGGTGAAGAAATGTAGGCGCTAGAGCGATGACAAAGTTTTTCTAAAATAGCCACAGTGACCTTGACCTTGAGGTCATGACCTTGAAAGTCGAACTCGCTCGAGATATTGTCATAAGGAACATTTGTGTGCAGTTATATTAAAATCGGTCAAGAAATGTAGGCGCTAGAGCGATGACAAAAGTACGTACGTACATACGTACGTACGTACGTACGTACGGGACAAATGCTATATCCCCCCTCACAACTATGTTGTGCGAGGGGATAATAAGCAGGAGATTTTGACATTAAGTTCAGTAAGTGACGTAATCATGTTTACACGTATGGTTGGGCATTTCCAATGTCTGCTTTCTAACTTCCCAGCAAAAGCCGAAACTCAGAGGTAGCTTCTTTTTAAAGGATGGTGATACAGAACCGGTAAACGCCAGTATTAATATATTCAGCAGGATAAGGCTTAATTCAGACAATTCATATGGGCATCATCTTTTCATTTTGCAATAAATGTTTTCTATAAAAGGGTAATCCTTTGGAAGCAAGGACTACAAAACAGAACCGAAAACTGTAGAGTGTACAAGGCTTTTTTCTGGGCCAGACTACCTAGTTTCAGCCAATTAGGCCTCATCAGTGACCCTCAGATATTTTGAAAATTCCGCAAAAGAACCAATCATCCCATTGAGCCTGCACTTGATAAAACAAATAAGATTTGTTTGACCAGCCAAGACAGATCAGCTTGCTCATCTACAAAATCTTTTCAGAGCCTCCACAGCTTACATGACCTTCTTTTGCCTCTGGACTGTCAAAGAGAGACATTAACCCATATACGCCTAGTGGTCTTTTTTCGGGACATTGGCAAACAATGTCATATAATCGCGGCATTTGCATAATGCTCTTCTGCCCAGTTATTTGTTGCAGAACAAATCACAGTTCCTTTCCTTTGCCTACATAGGTGCACTGAGTCAGGTTTTGTCATGAGGTGGCACAGATATGATTCTTGCACACCAGACAAGGAAATCCGTGATTTTACCCTGGGATAGAAATTTATGTTCTGACCCTAGTGTTCCGACCCAGGCAACTAACATAAATGCGCTTCAATTCTATTCAACTGCCGGAACTACTTCCGCACTACTTTTATTTTGTAAACAATATACATGTGCGAGCTGTCAAAACTAACCGGAGGTGTTGTGCAAGAAAAAGAATCCAATATGGGGTTCTGTTGTAGATGGGCGTTTCCAACCCTCGGGATGACCGTGCTGGGCGGAACCTCGGCATAGCCTCGGTTCCGCTCAGCACGGTCATCCCTCGGGTTGGAAACGCTCATCTACAACAGAACCCCAAATCAGATTCTTATATTACCAACCTGGTGAAGAAGTCTTGTCAGCAGTTCCTATTAGATGACTGATAAACTCATTGATACTTTGCTGTAGTTCCTAAAACAAAATGATCAAAGTTTCAAAAAACATATCATGTAAACAGTATTTACCTATTAAATATATTCGGACAGACAGGCCTGAGCATACAGGGTAAACCCTGATGAGATGCAGACAGAATGGCAGTGTAAACACTGATCAGACAGAGCAGTCTGATCTGGGTCTGCACTATTTGCTTAGGCCTATCTGTCCCAATACTAAGGAACATTACAGTAACAACACTTACTACAATAAATGATTAAATTCACAGCAAAGCCCATGTTATTGGGTATAGATTGAACAGAAAAGAGCTGCCATCAGACAGCAGAGCTCACCTAAATTATGCAAAATTTTTATAGTAACATGGGCAGGTAACACTGCTGAAAATTCATGGAAAATGCAGATAAGAAATCCCAAGTGAGATGCTGTCAATATCACTGTATTTTGATCAAAATTCATGAATAAGTTAACAAATTAATGAGCAGAAACTGTTTTTTGATGGCTATCCAGGGCAGCCTATACTCTGCTATATAGTGACTAAAATACCAAGGAACAATCCCAAGTGATGTATATTGTCAATAGCATTCCATACATAATATTTGATTGAAATCCATCAGTTCGCTTGCAAGATATTGAGCCTTAGTTAAAGCACAACAAAATACAAGAAGTCTCTACATACATAGTGTAAATGTCAGTTAGCTTAATATGCACTGTTTATGTATCCTATTTTTTGGATGCCTTGCATAGGTTCTATTCCGAGCAAAATCAAAACACAGTAAAATTCCGCTGTTAAGACCATCTAATATTAAGACAAATTATGTTTTTAAAAGCATATTTAGAAGGTTTCTGGTACATTTTCTTGTGTTTGCTACATCCAGTGTGCTATAGTGAGACCACCTTTGGGACTGTTCAAAAGTGGTCTTTAAGACCACTTTTGAGCAGTCCCACAGGTGGTCTTAAAACAGGAATTTTACTGTATTAACTTTTCCCTGATAATATATCCAATGTACTTGTAAATGCAAGAGTCAAATCCACTGCTGAGCGAACTATCCATAATTCAGGAAAAAATACTGAGTAATAAAACTGGAGTGCTAAGTGATGCCTCTGCTTTTGTGTGTTGGTTCTATTCCAAGCAAACACATACAGTCTAACGTCATTCTAATGCACTTGCATATGTTATGCTACGCCTGATTGGATAACTTAAACAAATTGCGACAGTATATTCTACAATATACTG
Source organism: Lucinisca nassula (assembly GCA_963580285.1). Classification (NCBI taxonomy): domain Eukaryota; kingdom Metazoa; phylum Mollusca; class Bivalvia; order Lucinida; family Lucinidae; genus Lucinisca; species Lucinisca nassula. The sequence goes on along the minus strand of OY757013.1, from coordinate 127,624,046 downwards.
ATGGAAATCCAACATCATCATGTAAAATTGCTTTTCATTGGTTGGTATAATGTTTTATGCAGCTAACTGCCCTTGCCGTTTTGGGCAAAAAGAACATTTTTAAAACAAAACAAGTGAAAAAGTGCTTTAGAACAGAGTTAACTGTATTGAAAATTGTTATATGGGGAAGTAAATTGTCAGTCTTACATTCACAATTTCGTTTTACGGCTCCGCTGATATGCCACCGTAAAACAAAATTTCTGAACGTAAAACCGCCGATTTACCTCTCCAAATGATAATTTTCAAGGGTTATCCCCTAAATGAGTAGGACACTCTTGGGACCATGAACATTTGTTTAAGACAGTAGTTTGCGCAACTGAGGTGTTTCACAGTGCCACTTCAAAATAATTTACATGTAAGTACAATTCAAAGTGCCAGTGACCGAGGTTTTTCCTTTTAATTATTGGAAGGATTTGTAGGGACCAAATAATGAGTTTGAAACAACCATAGTAAAAGAGCCACCGGTGTTCAAGCCATTGAAGTTCAATTTTGTATCATATGAAATTAGGACCATGTTGCTTTCTGCTCCTAATATGCATCACATGAACAAGTTCGCGAAATGTACGCCTCCTAAACCCCACTTTAAATAGAGAAAAAATTGGGTTTATGGGGTAAACATTATTTTTCTTACTTCTGCTCCCAGACGTAGGTTGTGGGTACTCATTAGAACTGCCTCATTGTTCTAACGAGCACCTACAACCTATGTTTGCAGTATACATAATAAAAAATCACAGATTTTCATCAGAAAAGTAGCCACTTAATTAAGAGATGTGAACAAATGCACTATGTGGCATGGGTGTGTTATCCTAATGGCTTCACAAGCACCAACCTGAAAAGCAGCATTTTAAGAGATATATAGACATAGGTTGTGGGTACTCGTTAGAACCCCCTCAATGAGGCAGTTCTAACGAGCACCCACAACCTATGTTTGCAGTATACATAAGAAAAATATCACATTTTCATCAGAAAAGTAGCCACTTAAGAGATGTGAACAAATGCACTATGTGGGACGAGTGTGTTATCATAATGGCTTCACGAGCACCAACCTGATATTCTTGCTCTGACAGAAATGACAACACTCTAGGCTCACAGGCAACCAGCAGAAAATCTAAGCCTTGGTTTGCCCACCTGGAAATAAATGGTGACTATTATGACAAACATAGCTATTTAGACACATTAATTCTAACAAATCCTGAAACTCTATAGAATAAATGTCTAACCTTCAATGAGAGTTCAAAATTATGAAGGTGAAAAAAGTACTATAAGATCGTTCTTATGTTATAAATGAATAGAGAATCTTAAACGAGTGGTCATTTCATGATATTCATGAAAAGAGCCTTTGGCGAGTTTCATAAATTTCATATGAAATGACCACAAGTGTAAGATTCTGTTTATCATATGACCACTTTTAAATTGGATTTTACCGCCTTTGACTTTGACAATTTTTCCACAAAAATTGCATTGTTGACTTTGACATCATCTTGACATTACTTAATCCCACAAAGTGTTATTACATGTGTGGTCATACGATTTTTATTAGACAACGATATCCACTGCATATCAACAACGTCATACTATAATTATGCTTATGTGATAAAGAGTATGCATATGTGATAAAGAGGAACAAATTATTAACCCTTCTCTTGCTGAATATTCATTTAAGCCACACCCATTTCTGTCTATCAACCAATCAAATAACTTGATGTAATTTATTGCTACAAATTCATAAATTGAATGCCAAACAGTGTAGATCCTGATCAGATGGCTTCTTCAGAAGCCATCTGATCTGGATCTACACTGTTTGCAAAGATAGGGGTTGTCGTGAACAGCAAGAGAAGGGTTAACTTGCATTTATTAAGGAACTCCTTATGTTTTGTTGATAAACCCTTAACCTGCTGTTCACGACAACCACTACCTTTGCTTACAGAACAGTGTAGATCCAGATCAGATGGCTTCTGATCAGGATCTACACTGTTTGTCATTCAGTTTGCAAATTTGAACAAATAAATTACATCAAGTAATATGATTGGTTGAAATGTCAATGGGTGTGGCTAAATTAATTTATGCAGCAGGATAAGGGTTATGGAACTCATTGTTTGAATATATATATGCATCTTATGCCCAAAACGCCTGTCATGTACTTAATTTAAGGACTTTCTGGGGCTTGTTCTTATGATAAGAATCAAAAGTTTAATTTAAAGTGCACTGAGCTCCTAGTATGGCAAATATGGTTTATCCTGTTTACTTTGTTCTTGTACAGTACCTTGGTCTCATGCCTCGACCTCTCTCACATTTTTCTGAGACAAACTGCATCCAGTCTTTGGCAAAGAGCACAAGACCTTTCCCCAGCTTGTGTCTTGTCTCCCCAGAAACCAGTCTAGTCACCTCCTTCATGTACTGTAATAAGTGGAAAAATCTCTTAGTTGGTTCCCAGAAAAACACACACACACACACACACACACAAAAAAAAAACTATCAGTCAACATTCTGAGATCAGTGAAAAACTCAGATCAGTCTGTATTTCAGAACAGTCTGTTCAGTTTCCACTTGTTGCCAACATCTATACAGGCTCACTTGAACAGAGAAGGTTGACACAGTGCACAGTTGTTCAACATTTATGATGTCGTTAGTTTACACATTGTTAAACTTTGATAATTTCATTTCAAATATGCTAATGGTTTTGCTGAAGAAAATGTGAGTAGCTTTTGCAAATACAAAAGCTACTCACATTTCTCCAGCAAAAATACCACTATATTTGATACTTTACTTGCTAGAACAGTTAACCATTTTACTACTAATAAGCTTGTTAAGCAAACAATGCTGTGAACAAATGGGCCCAAATGTACATAGTTATCCAAGTTGTCACCAAAAGAATATACCAACAATTAGGTTTTGACTTTGCCCGCATCCATTATCGTGACATTTGAGCTGGTGCACAAAAAAAAGCTTGCAATAAAATGTGCAACCAGTGACGACTTCATGAAAATAGCTTTTCGCAAACAGTAAATGCCCTAATTATAATCAGACACCACATTCTGCGGCATCTGATCTAGGTCTGCACTTTTTTGCCATTGTACCCATTCTGAGCATTATCATATAAAATAAGTCAGTCAGCAAGGAACTCTAAAAATTCACACAATAGATTTGCCTATTCTGTAAGTTAATAACTTAATAAGGAGAAGAATCAAAGATGCTTAACAAATTGTGCACAACATTGTACAGTACTGGGCCCAGTTGTTCAAAACTAACGATGTCGCTAGTTAACGTATCATTAAAACTTTGATCATTAAATATGGCAAATATGTTGAAATTTTTGCTGAAAAAATGTGAGCAGCTTTTGTGGATGCTAACATTTTTTCAGCAAAAATACCACAATTTATGATATTGTACTTGCTAGAAGAGAGAACAATATGACCACTAACGAGCTCATTAAGCTAACGATGCTTTGAACAACTGGCCCCTGGTTTCTTCTGAATAAGAGCTATTCACAAACTAAGCTATTTTATGAGAAAACCTGTGTTTACCATTTGCAAACAAAAAGATCCCAATCAGCCTGTACAACTATGCCAATCAGCACCCTTTGTGTTAGCTCTTTGAATAGCTCCAGATAAGGTGCTTTTTTTGTCCAAAATGTACTGATTTTTTGTCTTACTTCTCTAAGAAAACATATGTTGTGGGCACTCATTAGAAGTGCCTCGGGGAGGCACTTCTAATGAGTGTCCAAAACATATATTTTTGTGCAGAAGTACTTGTTTGATTTGAGGTTTAACGTCCCCGTCAACACTGAAAAGGTCATTTTGGAGACGTTGCTTCCAATTTTGTGGGACTTTTACCCGGCATTGAGATGAAATGACATCTCAAGCCATGTCGCCCAATGAAACCAATAGGGTTTATTAGCATGGATGGTCCGCCTCGCACCGCTGTTCCTGGACCGGCTTAGATCCTCTAAGCTGTTTACCAGTAGTTGTGCAGAAGTAAGAAAAATAATATGTGGACACCCCATCTTATCTAGGGCTATGTCTGGACAGTATGATATCTGGTTTCTATGACTCTTGCTACTCTGTGTAGCTGAGCAGGCAGGTTTGCAGACCAAGCCCCAAGGTCATAAACTTTTTTCATGTTCAACTAACTTGAGCATGAAATTTGTCCTGCTCATAAATTTTAAAATTGCTGGCATTTTAAAATTTATTAGCACGTCAAATACCATTCTGCGCTGATTTTGTTTGTTTGTTTGTATTGGAGTTTAATGGCCCAGTCAACACTATTTAGGTCATTTTTGAGCCGATCAGTTTAACTATCCATACTTTTCCTGGGCAGGCTTATACATAAACAGATAACCAGTACAGTGCACATTCTTTCGCCAGAAACTGACAACTGCCTTTCTTGAATCAGCGGAAGGGTGAGAATGACCGTAGAAAAGATTTCATGATCAATCTCCATGAAAGAATGTTGCCGACCCTGGCAGGTATTGAACCTGCGTCCACCTGATCATCAGTCAGATGCACATCAGACTGAGCTACTGAGGCCGGCCATTCTGTGCTGATCTGAGCAGGAAAATTGCTGGCCTCATTTGTATTTAAATATTTATGAGTATCATAAATTTCTTGCTCAACTCACTTGAGTATAAAATTCATCATGCTCATAAATCTTAAAACACAAACAAAGATGGTAATCAACTTTAAATCAGGTCACTAGAAAAAGTTATTTGTCCTGCTCATAAATTTTAAAATTGTTGGTATTTTAAAATTTATGAGCAGAACAAATTTCATGCTCAGGTGAGATGAGCAAAGTTTAATAACCTCTGAGTCAGGCCCCAAACTTTTTACATTCTCAACTCACTTGAGTATGAAATTTGTCCTGCTTATAAATTTTAAAATGCCAACAATTGCAGGACAAATTTCATGCTCAACTCACTTCAGTATGCAATTCAACATGCTCATAAATTTTAAAACACAAATAGAGATTTTGTTTGTTTGATTTGAGGTTTAACATCCCCGTCAACACTGTAAAGGTCATTTTGGAGACGTTGCTTCCAATTTTGTGGGACTTTTACCCGACATTGAGATGAATTGACATCTCAAGCCCTGCCGCCCAATGAAACCAATAGGGTTTATTAGCATGGACGGTCCGCCTCGCACCGCGGTTCCTGGACAGGCTTAGATCCTCTAAGCGGTTTACCAGTACTAGTGTGCGGGCCAGATTCAGCTCTGCGTGGAAGCATCATGCAGCCCATATATTTAGAGATGATAATCAAATTTATTTCAAGTAAGTAGAAACGTTATGTTTTGGCATTTTTAAAAATTTATGAGCAGAACAAAATTTCCTGCTCAAGTGAGTTGAGCATGATAAAGGTTTTTTTTTATCAATTACACCCTATATATATTGCATTGTAACACATTGACCTGATAAAGATATGCTATCTGAGGACAAGTGAGCTTTATCACGTCACCACTATATTGCACTTTTATGAATGAACCACACTACCGGGAAAAAATGGCAAAAATGTTATATAAATACTGGAAAAATTACTTGAAAGAAGTATCATAGAAAAAATGACGGTCAGATTATACTAAATATATGGACCGATTATTGCATGCCGGACTGTTGAGATGCACTGTGGATAATCAATAACTGAACATAAATTGTATATATAAAGAGTGAATAATGGGATAAACTGATAAATAGAATACGAGATTTGTGTAGTTTGATATCAAGTTTATCAGGCTCAGCTTCAAGAACCATACAGAATCGCTCGGCAAGCCCCGCAATTCTACAAGCGTTCTCGAAGCCTTGCCTGATAAACTTGATATCAAAAGACATGAACCTAGTATTAATTCTCTATATGACCTCGGGGTCAGGTTATCTGGATGAAAGCTCTGAAGAAATGTATTCTCTTTGTGGGAATCTGTAAAAAAGATAGATTTGTCTTGCCTCGAAGCCGAAGTTATAAGCCTGGAGCATGGTTTCTCTGTAGAGTTTGAGGACATGATTCTTCTCATTTTCCTCCATAGCAATATCTAAGTTCCAATGTTCCTCGACCTTCTGTATCACAGAGGCCACAGTCTCGCGTAATAATATAGCTGCCTCCTGCAACAGGGAATATATATGATTTCATTAATGTACCTATTCCTTAATGATTCTAAGTATTGGGACAGACAGGCCTAAGCAAACCGTGCAGACCCAGATCAGACTGCTCCTTCAGGAGCAGTCTGATCAGGGTCTACACTGTTTGCCATTCCGTCTGCATTTTTTTGACTCCTTGCTGGATCATGCAACAAATTTGTTAAAATTTAAGGGGAATTACAGCAAGTCCTCAAGGTGTCCGAATTTTTAGGGTTTTTACGGTAGATGCCATGTGATGGGAAAACCTGTTTTTGACATTTGACTTTTGATAGCCTCTGTAGCTGAGCAGTTCAGTTTGCTTGTTCACAAACACCATAGACATATTGTTTCCAAATGGGGCTCACATAGTGTTCAGCTGGAAGTAAATCCTGGAACAAATGGTTGTTGTTGTTGTTTTGCTACATACCACCACAATGTCCCCGCCGGGGTCGGCAACATTCTTTCGTGGAGATTGATCATGAAATCTTTTCTACGGTCATTCTCTCCCTTCCGCTGATTCAAGTAGGGCAGTTGTCAGTTTCTGGGGAAAGAATGTGCACTGTACTTGTTAACCGCTTATGTATAAGCCTGCCCAGGAAAAGTGTGGATAGGTAAACTGACTGGTTCAAAAATGACCTAAAACAGTGTTGACTGGGCCGTTAAACTCCAAAACAAACAAACAAAACCACCACAATGTCAGGAAGTATTCAAATATGTCCAACATATCAACATTAGATGGATGTGACATTTTACTGAGGTGGAGGGGGAGGCTTGTTCTTCCAAAATCCCAAAAGGACAATTACAGAAATAAAAGTACAACATTTTCCCTTTCATTTAATTATCGTTATGATCTACAATAGAAATTTTTTTAATTGGATTTTATGCTCTTTCAGATTATTTCTCCAAAATTGAGCTGATTGAAAATCAGAGGTGGGCAAAAACTGGAGCACCTTGGGGTGAAAAAAACTGACCTTTTGTTGCAGTAATTAATGTCTTTTAAGCATTAGGATAATGCATCTGTGTTCAAAAATGGCATCATTCATATCTCTAAAAACTAGCATTTTTCAGATGAAAATTGTTGATATTTTTCTTATTTCTAGTCAAAACATAGATTGTGGATGCTCGTTAGAACTGCCTCATTGAGGCAGTTCTAACGAGCACCCACAATCTATGCTTTGGAGCAAAACTAAGGAAAATAATGTTTACCTAGGGCTGAAAATCCCATTTTTTCTCTATATAAAGTGGGGTTTCAAGGGGTGTTCATTACATTACCCTGATAAGAAGTTAAGGGTTTGATTGATTGACTGTTTTGGGTTTAATGACATGACCTTGAAGGTCATTTTGTGTCGTCTATAGAAATTAAGGGCTCATACCTTCAATTCTACAAGAGATTCAGCAATGACTTGGTGACACGACGTCTGTTCATTCACCAGTTCCACGGTATTTTCCATTCTCATTTCAAATTCCTTCCTGAGATTTGCTAGTTGAGAGGAGTGTATCACAACCAGTAGGAGGGCTTCAACCTGTATAAAAAGCCAGTGCATGACAAAACCTACAATAAGACATGTGCGCCCAACAAAGACTCAGATCAGCCTGCGCATCTGTGCAGTCTGATCAGAGTCTTCGTTGTGCACTCTAAGGATAGCTAAGGGCCCAATACTCCTTCATGCAGCAAGAGAAGTCTCTGGTTAGACTATATGGATGCTCAGGCTGATCCGAGTCTTCGATGGGCGCATATGTCTTATTGTAGGTTTTGTCATGCGCTGGCATAAATACATTATTGTATATTCGAACACTGGTTACCTATATAGCAAATGGTTAAATCCAGAAATATAGTGACAAATCACTAGGCGAAAACGTGTGTTGCAAAGAGCCGCTGTTTTATGACATTTTGCAACGTCACTGATTGTTTCCTTAATGTTAGATGGGAGTAACCTCTTTCACACATTCAAGTATGTTACAAAAACAGGTAACTGCATGTGTTACAATCAAACATGTTGGCGGGATTTCTTCAAACAATGACGGAATGTTGGGAGAATATTTGTGTATAAAGGGAATAACAGTATTTAGTTGACTATCAGTGTGTTAGAATCAAAATAGATAAGACCCATTGCGTGATTTGTTGAGTAACATATCACAGTTCGTCGGTCAGTTATCAACAGTATCATGCTTAGTGAGTGATTTGCCAGAGTTAAAACATCAATAAAATCCACAAAAATGGAATTCATTATAAAAATAAAATCTGATTCAGCACATTTCTTTCATGATCCTGAAATGAGTCCAAAAAGTGCAAACAGAATGGTGTATAGTGTAGACCATGATCAGACTGCTGTCTGATCTGGATCTGCACTATTTGCTTAGGCCTGTCTGTCCCAATACTTAGGATCATTATGGTATTTTTTAATATATATTTGGTTTTGGTTTTACTGCCCTTTCAAGATTATTTCACTCATACTGAGCCGATCGTTAATCGGGTGGGCAAAAACCAGAGTACCCGGAGAAGAACCACCTGACCTTCTGTTGCAGAACTTGGCATCTCACATATGACCCAAGCCAGGCTTGAACCCACAGCAGTGAGAGGCCTAATGATAAAGAGTCAGCACTCTTATTCAATAGGCCACAGAGGCCCGTCATTATGGTATTGCTTTACCTACCTGCAAATGTGAGAGAGCAATCACTGTTTCAGCTGTTGGCTCAACTTTGACGCTCTTTCCTGTCCATAAGGGACATTCATTCTTCCTATCTGCCCCTCCTGAGCACCTCACCATTAACAGATAACCCTCGTCTTTGGATGTGAACTCGGTAGAGACGGTGATGTCTTCCCGGCCACATGTCACGTTGAGAAGCTGAAGGATCTGACGGCGCTGGTCAATGATTCTCTCAGGGATAAACATCAGGTAACCAGCACTTAAAGGCACTTGAAGCTGTAAAAATACACATAGCAACTGACAAGGTATGGTAACTGAAGGATAATTTTTGTCAATACTCCATATTAACCTATGTTGTGGGTATTCATTAGAACCACCTCAACGAGGAGGTTCTAATGAATACCCACAGCAGTTCAGCGTGGCAGTTCTAATTATACCCATAACATAGGTTTATATGGAAAAGAAAAGGAAAGAAAATTCTCCCTCAGTTATAATCAAATACCCACCTTATCTGAGCCCCGCCAAGCGAATTTGTGTCTTCGAGCATTCCGTCATGACAAATTTTAACTGCGCATGCCCAGCCATTCAGAGGGGCCAGGAATATGGCTTTCTGTCTGAAGGTTCCTATTGATTCACTGCTTGTATGAGCTAGCAGCGAAGGTTCTGGCGAGACTGCGCAGATGTGCAGGCCTGCCTGAACCTTCGCCCCTCACATAGGCGATAAGTACCAAAATCGTTGACGGGGCCCATCTGTTCTTTTTAAATATTCCTCATACATTTCAGAGAAATTTTGAACAGTACCGAAAAACTGTTAAACGAAGAGCTGAAGATCAAAAAATATTCCACAAAACAGAGTGGGAACACTAGTTTTTCTTGACAAGAACAGGCCATAGCTCTGCTGAAACTCGATGCAAATGCTCCACAACAATCTACCAAAGTTTCTATTATCAGTTTGATTCAAATCTGTATTATCTTTCTCAAAGTTCTGTTAATCAATTTAATATGGGGAAAACCCAAAACAGGTCATTGTCAAACATTGCAGGCCAAGATCAGATGCTGCAGAATGTGGCTTCTGATCAGGGCCTACACAGTTTCCAGAAAGTTCAGCCATTTTCTAAATAAAGTTCTAAAAACAACTGCACTTAACATCTATAAATTTCGAAATGGTCTATATGTATTTTAGCATACCTCCGTTAATCAGATTGTTTTTTGTTTATGGATGGATGGATGGCTGGATGGCTGGATGGATGGATCGATCGATCGATGGAGACGGACTGAGGATGGATTGATGGATGGATAGATGGATGGATGGATGGATAAGATAAGAAGATAAGACAGATGTGAGGGAGAAGATTCTGGTCAGTATAAATGGGTTGATTCTGTTATGAATTCAAAGGGTAATATACATGCAATTCAATTCAGGTATTGTGAAGAATATACAACCTGTGTAGACTATTTGCATTTAAATTTAGAACTAGATATATGCAACTAGGAATATAAAAAAAAAGCTTCACAAATCTGACCTTCAAGCAGCAAAGTGAAACTTTGATAGCTCAAACATTGATGGCTCATTTACCATTGCTGAGCAGCAAAGTGAAACTTTGATAGCTCAAACATTGATGGCTCATTTACCATTGCTGAGCAGCAAAGTGAAACTTTGATAGCTCAAACATTGATGGCTCATTTACCATTGCTGAGCAGCAAAGCAAACTCATTCTTGACTCACAAGGGAATTGTCCACATATACCCCCATAATATATTTTAATCATGTATAGTTCTTGACTCATTAGGGAATTGTCTGCATATACCCCCACATTATATTTTAATCATTTGTAGAAATTTTTCTCCTCTTATTTCAGAATTGTATGTTGTGTGTACTCATTAGAATCGCCTCGATGAGGCGATTCTAATGAGTACACACACCATACATATTCCTTCATTTTAACGAAGATCAAATATATATCCCCACATACCCCCAAAAATGCCACCTTACCAGCCACACTGATAACCCTTAATGGCTCAAAGTACCCCTATCTCAAACAGTCCCAGAGGTGTTCGAGGTAATGAAGTTTGAATGTATTTAAACATGATCAAAAAAGAATTCATGCATGATGAATTAGTGATCATGTAAATTCCTTGCATGAAAATTAATGTCACATACTGGTGTCATATGAACTGTTGTAATCCATGACCGACAATTAGACTATTAGTATTGTGTTTACCCCAAGTATTCGGACACCTGAACTCCCTACCATACTAAAATTTGAACAAAAGAAATTGACAACCCCATAATGTGTCTAAAAATAGCTGGATGGGTGATAAACAGTGGATATGAGGTTTCTCTATAGAATGAATAGACGTTATTGATAAGATGTTGCGTTAACACGCAACGTCCAGGAGATGTAATTATAACATGAGTTGCCAAGCAGTTTTTTTAGTGAGTTGTTCCCATCTTGGGATCGTTAAGGCAAATTTATTGTGCAGGGACTTATTGAAGAAAAAAATCGTATAACTCACTATCGGAGTTTCATTTATTTTGTTGCCAATCTATAATCGGGATAAACCACAAAAAAAACAGTGTAAGCTCTCATGGTAAGCCACATTCTGTGACATCTCATCTGGGTTTGCAGTTTGCCCTGGCCTGTCTGTCCAAATACATATGGTAAATAAAGTTTGCAATCTATATGGTTATGATAGAGTATATAAAGGAACCTACTGTACCTGTATATGATTAGTTTCCTTCAGCATTTTCAACAGCTGAACAGTTGTTACAACAATATTGAAATCAGCAGCTATTTCTAGATCCTGAATAAAAACAAAATCATGTTTTTATAAGGGGAAACCTAGCCATAGGATCATAGCACCAAATTAAGGGGAATGGCTATACCTTCAGGGGAGGCAACTCCTGCAAAAGTATTTTTGTATCCCATGTCAATATGGGTCAACTCTTAAAGGAAAGAATTTGCTCCAGAGGAGCAAATTCTTTCCTTTAAGAAAAGACCCCTTTTTTCAGGGGGACTGAGCCTATAGACAAGTGAACAGGAAGTCCATAAAGTTGTCTCCCTTTGAAATGACAGAAAAATCTGCTCGGTGCTCCAATTTCCCTGAAGGGGAGTAATAAAGATAAATATGGGATAATTTTCCACAACCATCTTCAGAAAAGGTTCCACAAAGTACCCAAAATCTGTGTTATAGCAGAAATAACTACAATCATGCAAATCTTTAAAAGCGTGTCTTTTGAATAGTAGGTGGGATCTGTAAACTCAGACTGGTGTGTGGGAATGTGTGGCGGCGGTAAAACATCTCCCTGCTCTACATCATAGTGTAGATTATATTTTCTTGTCCTTGTGGATCATTGATTCATTGTGAAATTTTGAAAATAAATGAGGGTCACTGATGAGGCCTAATTGGCTGAAACTAGCTAGTCTGGCCCATAAAATAAGTACACTCCATATTTTTCAGTTCTGTGGTGTATTTCTTGCTTCCAAAGGATAACCCTTTTATAGAACATTATTAACCAAATGGTCAGGTTATGATTGTTAACCAAATGGTCACAAGTCCTCTTATGAGGTTAAGAAGTAACGGAAGAAAGATTATAATAGCTTCCATATTTACCTTAAGTATTCACATACCTCCGCTCTTTACCGTACTTGTTCTAAAATTTTAACAAGTACTATCTACTGTCCAATTTTGCGTCTAGAAATAGCTGGATGTAGACCCAGATGAGATGCCGCATTTTGCAGCATCTCATCTGGGTCTACACTGTTTGCACACGCCTGTCTGTCCAAATACATATGGTAAATACGATAAAGAGTGGACCAATATTGTTATCAAATGGCAAAAACTGGTTTCCTCGTGACATTAATCATATTTGATAGATTTGCATAAAGACTTCAGAGATGTAACTATTTCATCACATTAACAAGTCTGTGAAATGAACACCCCACTAAACCTCACTTTATCTAGAGAAAACTGGGGTTTACTGGGGGTACACATTATTTTTCTTACTTCTGGTCAAAGACACAGCTGGTGGGTATTCATTATAACTGCCTAAGTCGCACAGATGTGTTATCGTGAAGAGATATACAGACAACACATCATGCCATCCTATAAACATTGAATGGCATTAAAAATATTGCGTTGACGCGCCGTTAAACACGAAATCATCATCATCATAATTAAAAATATTGAATACCAGATCCATTTCTTTTGGCATCAAGTTTATCAGGCATCATGATAACACACCTATTTAATTTTGACCCCTTTGAACCCTACTTTTATATAGTAAAACTGGGGTTTACAGGGGTAAACCTTATTTTCTTATGTAGAAATATCACAATTTTTCATCTTGAAATTTTCAGTTTTTTGGGCAGTAAAGTTTAAAGTGAATTTGCATAGGTGTGTTTTCGTAATGGCAAGGCTTCGAAAACGCTTGTAGAATCTTGTGGATCACAGAGCGATTCTATATGCATTCTCTAAGCCGAGCCTGATAAACTTTATATCAAATGACATGAATGTGGTATTCTATTAATCAGTTTATCCTCTTGAAAACTCTTTAAATTGGCAATTTACGATCACTTATTGATTGTCCTCAGTGCATCCAAACATTTCGACACACAAATATCCTCCCCCAGCTAACTGTATTTTTTCCTACTAAATTTCTTCATGCAATTTTTTTCAATTTTTCCAGTAATAAGTAAAGTTTTTCCAGTAATAATTACAGTTTTGCCACTTTTTTTCAGAAGTCATGTTTATTCATAAAAGTGCAATGTCACATTGATCTGATAAAGCTAAAATGTCCTGAGATAGCATATCTTTATCAGTCAAGGTGTTACAATGCAATTAATATAGGGGGTAACTGATAAATTACCTTCCGCAACAGTTTGGCAAATCCTAAAGCTTTGGACGCCCTTTCCCTAGCTTCATGGAAGAGATTCTTGAAATTTCTACATGTTTTCTGGAATGACTGCCTGTGAAAAAATAAAAAATACAAACATAGCATTAAAATAATTTATCATAATGACGTCGCGTCTGAGAGTGTAATAACGCCATGTAATATTTTCGATAATCCACTAGTGGATTAAATATGCAAATTAGCTAGATACGTCCCGTAACGTTACATGTACAACGTCCTTAACGACGTCGCGTTTACTAACAGCGTAATATTGACATTTTTGTTAAAAATCGTGAATAAAATGCGCTTTAAATGTCAAATGATAAATAGAATCTTGCATTCGTGTTCATGTATTATTGAATTTATTAAACTTGTTTGGGAAAAGGGATAAAATGCTCGGCAAAGCCTCGCATTTTATCTCTTTTCCTCAACTCGTTTAATAAATTCAATAATACATGATTTTGTTTGTTTGTTTGATTTGAGGTTTAACATCCCCGTCAACACTGTAAAGGTCATTTTGGAGACGTTGCTTCCAATTTTGTGGGACTTTTACCCGACATTGAGATGAAATGACATCTCAAGCCCTGTCGCCCAATGAAAACAATAGGGTTTATTATTATTAGCATGGATGGTCCACCTCGCACCGCGGTTCCTGGACAGGCTTAGATCCTCTAAGCGGTTTACCAGTACTAGTGTGCTGGCCGGATTCAGCTCTGCGTGGAAGCATCATGCAGCCCATATATTTCTTCAAGCCCTGTTTGCAAAGGTAGGAGTTGTCATATTCAGGATAAGGGTTAATGTGGGGCATTCCACTGTTTGTCTCAGAGAAAGAGATTTTGTTTGATTCAAGGTTTAATGACCCTGTCAACACTGTATACCGGTATGTCATTTTGGAGACATAGCTTCCAATTTTGTGGGACATTTACCCGACACTGAGATGAAATGACATCTCAAGCCCTGCCGCCCAATGAAAGCAAAAGGGTTTATACACATGGATGGTCTGACTTGCACCACTTTTCCTGGGCAGGCTTAGAGCCTATAAGCCATTTAGCGGTATTCATGTATGGTCGGTTTTAGCTCTGCGTGGAAGCATCATATAGCCCAACCTATTTCTTCAAGCCCCGATGGGCAGGATCATCTCAGAGAAAGTGTGTGTGTGAGTGTGTGTGTGAGTTCGGGTTAAACGTCGCTTTCAACAATTTTTCAGTCATATCATGACGGTGTCTGGTTGCGACAGGCAGCTCAATGCTCACTTTTATAGTGCTGCCTCACTGACGTATCATGTCCCAGACACATTACATGATACCACACCCAGTCACATTATGCTGACACTGGGTCGACCAGTCCTAGCTCTACCCCGTAAATCTGAGTGCCAAGCGAGGAGCAGGTAGTACCATTCTTAACGACTTTGGTATGTCGTGGCCCGGGATCGAACCCTTGACCTCCCGTTCCCCGGAGCAGACACTCTACCAACTGAGCTATCGGGGCCGGTTGCAGAGAAAGAGAGAGACTGATTTTAAAAGAATAGTCTGATATGGTTGGTTTGGAATTTAATGGCCCAGTCAACACTATTTAGGTCTTGTTGAGGTCAGTTTACCTAATCACAATTTTCCTAGGCAAGCCCATACATGAGGGCTTAACCAAACATTCTTTTACCAGAAACTGACAACTACTCTTCTTGAAGCAAGAGAATGCCCATTGAAAAATACAGTATATGATCAATCTCTACAAAAGAACAATGTCTGTTTACAGTCTGACAGAGTCTGCATGGCTTAGACTGTTTACAGTCTGATACAAGTCTATATGGTTTATAAAGACTTATCTGAACCAAAACTTAGAACTTTTGGGTAGATCGTTTGTCAGTCGACGCGAAGTTATAAAGCACAGTAGCTCTTAGTGCCGATTTCCAGGTGAATATCACTGCTTTTTAGGAAATCTGTGTATGGTTATTTATAGAAAATAGCTGTGCTACTCTTATAGCTGTTAGGTCAGAGTGATGCGTAAGAGGGTTACCTATAGAATCTGGGTTTGGCAAACAGTGTAGACCCAGATCAGGTGACACAGAATGTGTCACCTGATCTGGGTCTACACTATTTGCTTTAAGGGTGAAACCAAACTGTCCCCATTCAGGACCATTTGTCTAGGCTACAATCGACCCACCAGTGCTGTCAGTGCTTTGATTTTCGTAATGATCCTAAGTATTGCGATAAACAGGCCTAAGCAGACAGTGCAGACCCAGATCAGACTGCTCCTTCAGAAGGGTTTGTAATGGTTAAGTGTAATGATTAAATTACATTGTTCAATTTTTTGGAGAATTAAAACAACATTTTTGGATGTCTGAATTTATAGGATGATTACACTAGTCCATGTTTCAATGAAAGGTTTGTTTGCAAGTTTGTGAAGTAATTTGTCAATCTTATTTGTATTCCAACTGTCAAAAGGTGTGAGAATTTAATTGTTATTTACCCTTGTCCTGCTGAATATTCATATATGCCACACCCACTACCGATTATCAACCAATCAGAATACCTGTAGCAAATTATTACAACAAATTCACAATCTGAATGACAAACAATGTAGATCCTAATCAGATGGCTTCTTCAGAAGCCATTTGATCTGGATCTACATTGTTTCAAAGAAAAGGCATATCCGGGCTCAGCAGAACAAGGGTTAAGCCTTAAATAATCTACAACAGCCGGCTACTCTCCTAATTATTTCTATTTTCATCTCAAGTCAGTCAGCTGAAAGTTAAACTAATATTTCAGAATCGCAGTTTTGAAAAGAAATTATATGCATACTGAAGGTAACAGACAATAGTCTAGATCTTTCAGGTAATTCAGTATGAACTTCAAATGATTTGCTTTCAAAAAGCTGAGTAGGTGGGGTATATTAAGCAGTCTCAATTGATAACATCTTTGTAAATCCTTATTTCCCAGTATTTCACGGAAATTCCCAGTATTTCCCGGGAATTCCCTGTATTTCCTGCCATCATGAGTATTTCCTTCTTTTTTGCCAACCTTGCCTGAAGGAGCAGTCTGATCAGGATGTACATTGTTTGCCATTCCGTCTGTACTTTTTTTACCACTTGGTTGACCTTGAAACAAATTTGTTAAGATTTTTGGAGAATTTCAGCAAATCCACAAAGTGTCTGAATTTTTAGGATGTTTAGGGTACATATTTCTATCATCTCACAATAACAGCGATTACTTACTTGATATTTGATTTAGACTTCTGACTGAGGTTCACTTCAAAGTCTGTCTCCTCGGCACTCTCTTCATCAGAGCTGTCATCATCTTCTATCTCTGTTGTCCAATCATATAGATTGGTAGTATACTCATCTATACCAGTCTCCAGGAAATCTCCGATGGAATTCAACATACTAATGGCAAGAGTGCTGAAAAAGAAAGTACAATAAAACTACTAAACGCTGCTCACATTTTTTCAGCAAAAATTTAACAGCCCTATTGAACGATTTGTTAACCCTTGTCTTGCTGAGCCCGAATATGTCTCATCTTTCAAACAATGCAGATCCTGATCAGATGGCATATTTAAATATTTGGCAGGACAAGGGTTAACTAATCATGTTAGTTTTGAAAAACTGACCCCTGGACTGTATCAAATGAAAACGGGCATTTGAGCATATTCATTCAGTAAACACAAAAGTCAGTCTGCGTACCCACTCAATCAGAATACAACCTTCCCTATCTGTTTGGAGAAACATTGGGTCAATGGACAAATAAATAGTGCACAGCAAAGACTCAGATCAGACTGTGCATATGCACAGTCTG
The DNA here is from genome assembly GCA_963580285.1 of Lucinisca nassula. Taxonomy (NCBI): domain Eukaryota; kingdom Metazoa; phylum Mollusca; class Bivalvia; order Lucinida; family Lucinidae; genus Lucinisca; species Lucinisca nassula. The sequence goes on along the minus strand of OY757013.1, from coordinate 127,606,575 downwards.
ATCTGACTTTTTGCAGGGCACACATGCTGCATGACCCCTTTACACTTGGAACAGCCCAACTTGTTTCTCACCTGTGACCAGTGTGTGTGTGAATTCGGGTGTCTGGTTGCGACAGGGAGCTCAATGCTCACTTTTATAGTGCTGCCTCACTGAAGTATCATGTCCCTGACACATTACATGATACCACACCCAGTCACATTATCCTGACACTGGGTTGACCAGTCCTAGCTCTACCCCAAAAATCTGAGTTCCAAGCGAGGAGCAGATAGTACCATTCTTAACGACTTTGGTATGTGGCGGCCCGGGATCGAACCCGGGATCGAACCGCGACCTCCCACACATGCTACCAACTGAGCTATTGGGGCCAGTCACCTGTGACCAGAGTGAGGTTCAAACTCACAGGAGTATGAGATGTACTAATTTTGTCAATGCTCTAATTACCCACTACACCCTGGCCTCAGTAGCTCAGTCGATGCTCATCTGATTGGTGATCAGGAGGACGCGGGATCGATACCTGCCAGGGTCAGCAACATTCTTTCGTGGGGATTGATCATGATCAGTTTCTGGCAAAAGAATGTGCACTGTTCTGGTTAACCATTTAGGTATAAGTTTGCCCAGGAAAAGTGTGGATAGTTAAACAGACCGGCTCAAAAATGACCTAAAATAGTGTTGACTAGACTGTTCAAGTCCAATACAAATAAACAAATACCCCCTACACCACAGAGGCCCAATGACCCTTGACCCGCTTAACCAGGATATGCTGTACCTTTGCAAACAGTGTAGTTCCAGATCAGATGCCCTCTGATCAGGATCTACACTGTCACTAAGCTTGCAATTTTGAATAAATAGCATCAAGTAACCTGACTGGCTGAAAGTCAGAAATCGGTTTGGTTTGATTTATTCAGCAGGACAAGGGTTTGAGTAGCCACGTGTTAGTCATGTATTAACATTTTTACTGACATTTCATGACCCGTACACTGACTGCTCTTTAACTTTATGGCTTATTTAAACTCAATAGCCACTAGAGAATTCCTCATGTAGACCAAGAAGTCAACATCAATGTTGACGTCATTTCCTGTCTACTTGTTTATTACACCTGATGGAGGCCATTTCAGACTGAAACATTGTGTAAATAAAAATAGTTGGACATTTTGAGTTTATTCTCTGAATTTCTTTCATCATCCTATAGATCATGTTATCCATATATTAAGATAACTTTTCTCATATTTCATCTTGAAAACACATGTTGTGTGTACTCATTAGAATCGCCTCACTGAGGCGATTCTGATGAGTACACACAACGTATTTTCAAAGAAGACAAAAACACTTCTGACAGCTTTAAATGATCTTATTCAGTTTATTTTTTTTCAATTTACTAACAAAGTTATGTTTACCAAAATCTATTACCACTTATCTGAGCTTTCATTATGTAAAAGCAGCTCATAATCAGATCAATAAAACATCTTGCTGAATTGCAAATAAAATCATACAGAATTTCTATTTTCTTCTCGTTTATTCATTTTCTTTTTTTCAGCTGTTACACGTGCGACATCTGACAACCAGCAATAATATATCAAAATTATGCTATTAATCTAAGAACATGAGCAATGTCATAAGAAAGGGGGATGGCTGGGTGAGGCAAAGGTGTTGTATATCTTGCGTGACTCGGGCATCCAACTGATACTGGCTTACAGTTGGGCAAGGCCTGCTCTCCTTGCAGCAGGTAAGTGTAGAGGGGGAAGTGTTGTTATTCTTCTGTTTCTAGGCTTCCTTTCATTTTCCTCTTTCTCCCCTGTCCCTCACTTTCAACTCCTCCACAATCTCTTCTATCTCTTTTCTCCCTTTCTCTGGGAGATGACACAAAATGACCCACAAGGGTTGATGTGTCATTAAACCCAAAATAATCAATCAACCAATATCCTGAGAAAGCCTTGCTAGTGTGTGAGGCGGAGCAGAACTGTTTGTGTTTTAACTGGTTGCAACCCCTTACAAATTTAAAGGAGAATCTGCACACTTTGGGACTTAAAAATCACTTGAATAGGCTCCACTATATTAGAATACAAGGCCTTACAACATGTAAATGAATGAATGCGCCTTCATGAGAGGTATATTTCTGAAAAAAGAATTTGTCACACACGAATAAGGTGATGATAATGTGGGTATCTGGTGACAAATCAGGGATAGTTTTCCTTATCTCTTAACAAAAACGTATGTTGTAGGTACTCATTTGAACCGCTTCTATGACTCCCAAACACTTATATGAGGAGGTTCACATGTCCTACACATTACGATAAAAACACCCGTGCGATATAGTGCATTTTTTTACCATCTCCAAAATGGCTACTTTTCTGATGAAAATCTGTGATATTTTTTCTTATACATACTGCAAACATAGGTTGTGGGTAATCTTTAGAACCGCCTCTTTGAGGCAGTTCTAACGAGTACCCACAACCTATGTCATCTAAAAGAAATAAGAAAAATAATGTATATCCCAGAACAAGAGGGCCATGATGGCCCTGGATCGCTCACCTGATCCATAGTGTAACAAGTGGGCCCCAGAGAGGGCCATTATTGGCCCCAGGGCTTTAATGTGCATAATGTTGTGGGAGGTCTTAAAGGTGAAGCTTCATACCAAACATCAACAAAGGCTATAATTTGAACAAACTTGGCAAAGGTCCACTAGATGAAGCTACACATCAAATATCAAAGACCTGGGCCTTGTGGTTTCACAGAAGAAGATTTTTTTTAAAGTTATTCCCTACATAAGCCTATGCAAAACCAAATGGCCCCGGGGCTATATAAATCTATGTAAAACCAAAGGGCCCCGGGGTGGGGGCATTTGTGGCCCCAGGGCTATAATTTGAACAATCTTGGTAGAGGTCCATTAGATGAAGCTTCATACCAAATTTCAAAGTCCTGGGCCTTGTGGTTTCAGAGAAGAAGATTTTTAAAGATTTTCCCTATATAAGCCAATGTAAAACCAAAGGGCCCCGTGGCGCGGGCATTTTTTGTCCCAGCACTATATTTTGAACAATCTTGGTAGGGGTCCACTAGATGAAGCTTCATACCAAATATCAAAGTCCTTGGCCTTGTGGTTTCAGAGAAGAAGATTTTTAAAGATTTTCCCTATATAAGCCTATGTAAAACCAAAGGGCCCCGGGGCGGGGGCATTTTTGGCCCCAGCACTATAATTTGAACAATCTTGGTAGGGGTCCACTAGATGAAGCTTCATACCAAATATCAAAGACCTGGGCCTTGTGGTTTCAGAGAAGAAGATTTTTAAAGATTTTCCCTATATAAGCCTATGTAAAACCAAAGGGCCCCGTGGCGGGGGCATTTTTTGCCCCAGCACTATAATTTGAACAATCTTGGTAGGGGTCAACTAGATGAAGCTTCATACCAAATATCAAAGTCGTTGGCCTTGCGGTTTCAGAGAAGAAGATTTTTAAAGATTTTCCCTATATAAGCCTATGTAAAACCAAAGGGCCCTGGGGCGGGGACATTTTTGGCCTCAGCACTATAATTTGAATAATCTTGTTAGGGGTCCTTTAGATGAAGCTTCATACCAAATATAAAAGACCTAGGCCTTGTGGTTTCAGAGAAGAAGATTTTTAAAGATTTTCCCTATATAAGTCTACGTAAAACCAAAGGGCCCCGGGGCAGGAATTTTTGGCCCAAGGGCTATTATTTGAACAATCTTGGTAGAGGTCCATTAAATGAAGCTTCATACCAAATATCAAAGTCCTTGGCCTTGTGGTTTCAGAGAAGAAGATTTTTAAAGATTTTCGCTATATAAGCCTATGTAAAACCAAAGGGCCCCGTGGTGGGGGCATTTTTGGCTCTAGCACTATAATTTGAACAATCTTGGTAGGGGTCCACTAGATGAAGCTTCATACCAAATATCAAAGTCCTGGGCCTTGTGGTTTCAGAGAAGAAGATTTTTAAAGATTTTCCCTATATAAACCTATGTAAAACCAAAGGGCACCAGGGCGGGGGCATTTTTGGCCCCAGCACTATAATTTGAACAATCTTGGTAGGGGTCCACTAGATGAAGCTTCATACCAAATATCAAAGACCTGGGCCTTGTGGTTTCAGAGAAGAAGATTTTTAAAGATTTTCCCTATATAAGCCAATGTAAAACCAAAGGGCCCCGTGTTGGAAGCAATTTTTGTCCTAGCACTATAATTTGAACAAACTTGGAAGGGGTCCACTAGATGAAGCTTCATACCAAATATCAAAGTCCTGGGCCTTGTGGTTTCAGAGAAGAAGATTTTTAAAGATTTTCCCTATATAAGCCTATGTAAAACCAAAGGGCCCCGGGGCGGGGGCATTTTTGGCCCCAGCACTATAATTTGAACAATCTTGGTAGGGGTCCACTAGATGAAGCTTCATACCAAATATCAAAAACCTGGGCCTTGTGGTTTCAGAGAAGAAGATTTTTAAAGATTTTCCCTATCTAAGCCAATGTAAAACCAAAGGGCCCCGTGGCGGGGGCATTTTTTGTCCCAGCACTATAATTTGAACAATCTTGGTAGGGGTCCACCAGATGAAGCTTCATACCAAATATCAAAGTCCTGGGCCTTGTGGTTTCAGAGAAGAAGATTTTTAAAGATTTTCCCTATATAAGCCTATGTAAAACCAAAGGGCCCCGGGGCGGGGGCATTTTTGGCCCCAGCACTATAATTTGAACAATCTTGGTAGGGGTCCACTAGATGAAGCTTCATACCAAATATCAAAGACCTGGGCCTTGTGGTTTCAGAGAAGAAGATTTCTAAAGATTTTCCCTATATAAGCCAATGTAAAACCAAAGGGCCCCGTGGCGGGGGCATTTTTTGTCCCAGCACTATAATTTGAACAATCTTGGTAGGGGTCCACTAGATGAAGCTTCATACCAAATATCAAAGTCCTGGGCCTTGTGGTTTCAGAGAAGAAGATTTTTAAAGATTTTCCCTATATAAGCCCATGTAAAACCAAAGGGCCCCGGGGCGGGGGCATTTTTGGCCCCAGCACTATAATTTGAACAATCTTGGTAGGGGTCCACTAGATGAAGCTTCATACCAAATATCAAAGACCTGGGCCTTGTGGTTTCAGAGAAGAAGATTTTTTAAGTTTTTGGTGAAAAAAAATCTATTTTTGGCTCCTGTGACCTAGATGTGCAATGGACCGGAACCATTTGAACAACTTTGAAAGGGGACCACCTAAGGATCATTCCTGTGAAGTTTGGTCAAAATCCGATCAGTGGTTTAGGAGGAGATGTCGTTTAAAGAAATTGTTTACGGACACACGGACGCACGCACGCACACACGGACGGACGCACGCTCGCACGACGGACAAAAAGTGATCCCAAAAGCTCACCTCGTCACTACGTGAAGGTGAGCTAATAAAAAAGTTATCACGGAATAATGCGGCAAAAAAGATAAAAAAATCAACTTTAACACAGTTTTGGATATATCTATCACATGGTTTATAACAGATTTCAGTGAAAAATGATCATAAATGCTCATTTTACTTGATCATAAATGCTCATTTTACTATATAATCCATACATCTCCCAACAGAACATGGTTGTTTAAGGGGAATGGTAACACCTGGCAAATTTTTTCCCCCATTTTTCAAAGGGAGACAACTTTCATGACTTTCTGTTCAATTTTCCATAGACACTGTCCCACCTAAAAAGGGGTGTATGGTTAAAGGAAAACATATGCTCCCGAGGAGAAAATTCTTCTCTTTAAGAGTTAACCCCTCTTGACACGGGAGACAAAAATACTTTTGCAGGAGTTGCCTCCCCTGGAGGTGTTCAAATTCGCCTTAAATAAAATGCTTTCTGCTTTTAACCCCAACAACAGTACTATAAAAAGGCTTGGTAAAAAATTCTTAACATCATTACAATATGATTCCACAATGATCCTAAGTATTTGGACAGACAGGTCTAAGCAAACAGAGCAGACCCAGATCAGACTGCCCCTGAAGTCACTGTTTGTCATTCTGTCTGCACTTTTTGGACTCCTTGCTCATTTACAATCTCTCCAACTCTCTCTTGCTCTCTCTCTGTGCCCCTGCATGTATATATGCACATGTGTTTGCAAGTGTGCATTCATGTGTGTGTGTGTGCATGCATGTACAGAATATGCATACATGTGTGTGTTTGTGTGTGAACATTTTCCAGGAGCCATTTTCGTTCTTTATGAACTGGTGTGGCATTATGCATAACATATCCAGTCAACAAGAATTCCGCCGAAGGCTATGTCACGCCTGTGGGGACGCAAAGTTTCAACCCATGACATCTAGGCCAAGGTCAAGCATAGATGCTTGCATAAAAGTTGCCATTCTTAAATGCAAGCTTGTACTAAGTATCATTAATTAAGCAGTAATAATTCCAGAGAAATGAACTTGGGTGAATGCTAGAGTGGTTGCAATATTTTACAAAGTCAGTGAACCATAAATTGTAGGTCAAGGTCAAATATGGATGCTTGCATTTACGTTATCATCCCCAGATACAAGTTTGTACCAAGATTCATTAATGAAGCTCTTATAGTTCTTTAGAAATTAACTTGACCATTTGGGTGAACGCTAGGGTGGTCGCAATATTTTATAAAGTCGGTGAACCATGAAATGTAGGTCAAGGTCAAATATGGATGCTTGCATTTAAGTTGCCATCCCGAGATACAAGTTTGTACCAAGTATCATTAATGAAGCTCTTATAGTTCTTGAGAAATAAACTTGACCATTAAGGTGAACGCTAGGATGGTCGCAATATTTCACAAAGTCTGCGAACCATCAAATTTGCCCAGGCAAAGGGGTGCGAGCGAGTCGGACCGTCCATGCTTATAAACTCATTTGGTTTCATTTGGCAGCAGGGCTTGAGATGTCATTTCATCTCAATGTTGGGTAAAAGTCCCACAAAATCGGAAGCAACGTCTCCAAAATGACCTTTACAGTGTTGATGGGGATGTTAAAACTCAAATCAAACAAAAAAAACCATGGAATTTAGAGTCAAGGTCAAATATCGATGCTTGCATTTAAGTAGCCATCCCCAGATTCAAGTTTGTACCAAATATCATTAATGAAGCTCTTATAGTTCTTGAGAAATAAACTTGACCATTAGGGTGAATGCTAGGGTGGTCGCAATATTTTACACAAGAGGGCCATGATGGCCCTGGATCACTCAACTGATCCATAGTGTAACAAGTGGGCCCCACGGAGGGCCATTACTGGCCCCAGGGCTTTGATGTGCATAATGTTGAGGGAGGTCTTAAAGGTGAAGCTTCATACCAAACATCAACAAAGGCTTTAATTTGAACAATCTTGGCAAAGGTCCACTAGATGAAGCTACACACCAAATATCAAAGACCTGGGCCTTGCGGTTTCAGAGAATTAGATTTTTTTTAAGATATTCCCTACACAAGCCTATGCAAAACCAAATGGCCCCAGGGCTATATAAATGTAAATTTTTGGTTTGGTTTGGGTTTAACGGTCCTTTCAAGATTATTTCACTCATATCGAGCGTAAGTCTATGTAAAACCAAAGGGCCCCGGGTTGGGGGCATTTGTGCCCACGGGCTATAATTTGAACAATCTTGGTAGAGGTCAACTAGATGAATCTCCATACCAAATATCAAAGACCTGGGTCTTGCAGTTTCAGAGAAGATTTCCCTTTATAAGTCTATGGAAAACCAAAGGGTCTCAGGGCGGCGACATTTTTTGGCCCCAGGGCTATAATTTGCATAATCTTGATAGAGATCCACTAGATGAAAGTTCACACCAAATATCAAAGACCTAGGCCTTGTGGTTTCACAGAAGAAGATTTTTTAAAATTTTCCCATATAAGTCTATGTAAAACCAAAGGGACCCAAAGCGGGGAAATTTTTAGTTTCAGGGCTATAATTTGAGCAATCTTGATAGAGGTCCACTAGATGAAGCTTCATACCAAATTTCAAAGACCTAGGCCTTGTGGTTTCAGAGAAGAAGATTTTTTAAGATTTTCCCTATATAAGTCTATGTAAAACCAAAGGGCCCCGGAGCGGGGGCATTTTTTGCCCCTGCACTATAATTTGAACAATCTTGGTAGTGATCCACTAGATGAAGCTTCATACCAAATATCAAAGTCCTGGGCCTTGCGGTTTCAGAGAAGAAGATTTTTAAAGATTTTCCCTATATAAGCCCATGTAAAACCAAAGGGCCCCGGGGCGGGGGCATTTTTTGCCCCAGCACTATAATTTGAACAATCTTGGTAGGGGTCCACTAGATGAAGCTTCATACCAAATATCAAAGACCTGGGTCTTGCGGTTTCAGAGAAGAAGATTTTTTTAGTTTTCTGTGAAAAAAATCTATTTTTGGCTCCTGTGACCTAGATGTGCAACGGACTGGAAAAATTTGAACAACTTTGAAAGGGGTCCACCTAAGGATCATTCTAGTGAAGTTTGGTCAAAATCCGATCAGTGGTTTAGGAGGAGATGTCGTTTGAAGAAATTGTTTACGCACGGATGACAGACAAAAAGTGATCCTAATATAAAACACAAGAGGGCCATCATGGCCCTGGATCGCTCACCTGATCCATATGATAGAGTAACAAGTGGGCCTCAGGGAGGGCCATTATTGACCCCAGGGCTAAAATGTAAATAATGTTGAGGGAGGTCTAAAGAGGTGAAGCTTCATACCAAATATCAACAAAGGCTATAATTTGAACAATCTTGGCAAAGGTCCACTAGATGAAGCTACACACCAAATATCAAAGACCTGGGCCTTGCGGTTTCAGAGAAGAAGATTTTTAAAGATTTTCCCTAAAAAAGCCCATGTAAAACCAAAAGGCCCTGCTGGGGCTGGGGTGGGGGGGGGGTCGGGGGGGGGACCTGGGCCTTGTGGGGTGAAGCTTCATACCAAATATCAAAGACAAGGGCATTACGGTTTCAGAGAAGAAAATTTTTAGAGATTTTCCCTATATAAGCCCATGTAAAACCAAAGGGCCCCAGAGCGGGGGCATTTTTGGCCCCAGCACTATAATTTGAACAATCTTGGTAGGGTTCCACTAGATGAAGCCTCATACCAAATATCAAAGACCTGGGCCTTGCGGTTTCAGAGAAGAAAATTTTAAAAAATTTTCCCTATGTAAGCCCATGTAAAACCAAAGGGCCCTGGAGCGGGGGCATTTTTGGCCCCAGCACTTTAATTTGAACAATCTTGGTAGGAGTCCACTAGATGAAGCTTCATACCAAATATCAAAGACCTGGGCCTTGCGGTTTCAGAGAAGAAGATTTTTTAAGATTTTCCCTATATAAGCTCATGTAAAACCAAAGGGCCACCGGGCGGGGGCATTTTTGGCCCCAGCACTATAATTTGAACTATCTTGGTAGGGGTCCACTAGATGAAGCTTCATACCAAATAACAAAGACCTGGGCCTTACGACTTCAGAGAAGAAGACTTTTAAAGATCTTCCCTACATAAGCCCATGTAAAACCAAAAGGCCCCGGGATGGGGGCATTTTTGGCCCCCAGGGCCTGGGCCTTGTGGGGTGAAGCTTCATACCAAATATCAAAGACATGGGCCTTACGGTTTCAGAGAAGAAAATTTTTGGCCCCAGCACTATAATTTGAACAATCTTGGTAGGGGTCCACTAGATTAAGCCTCATACAAAATATCAAAGACCTGGGCCTTTTGGTTTCAGAGAAGAAGATTTTTCAAGATTTTCCATATATAAGTCTATGTAAAACCAAAGGGCCCCGGAGCGGGGGCATTTTTGGCCCTAGGGCTATAATTTGAACAACCATGGTTGGGGTCCACTAGGTGAAGCTTCATACCAAATATCAAAGACCTGGGACTTGCGGTTTCAGAGAAGAAGTTTTTTTAAGATTTTCCCTGTATAAGCCCATGTAAAACCAAAAAGCCCCGGGGGGGGGGGGGGGGGGGGGGGGGGGGGGGGGGGGGGGGGGACCTCGGCCTTGTGGGGTGAAGTCATACCAAATATCAAAGACATGGGTGTAGGGTTTCAGAGAAGAAAATTCTTAAAGATTTTCCCTATATAAGCCCATGTAAAACCAAAGGGCCCAAGAGTGGGGGGGGGGGGGGACCTGGGCCTTGTGGGGTGAAGTCATACCAAATATCAAAGACATGGGCGTTAGGGTTTCAGAGAAGAAAATTCTTAAAGATTTTCCCTATATAAGCCCATGTAAAACCAAAGGGCCCCAGAGTGGGGGGGGGGGGGACCTGGGCCTTGTAGGGTGAAGTCATACCAAATATCAAAGACATGGGCGTTAGGGTTTCAGAGAAGAAAATTCTTAAAGATTTTCCCTATATAAGCCCATGTAAAACCAAAGGGCCCCAGAGTGGGGGCATTTTTGCCCCAGCACTATAATTTGAACAATCTTGGTAGGGGTCCACTAGGTGAAGCTTCATACCAAATATCAAAGACCTGGGCCTAGCGGTTTTAGAGAAGAAGATTTTAAAGATTTTCCCTATATAAGCCCATGTAAAATCAAAGGGCCCCGGGGCAGGGGGCATTTTTGGCCCCAGGGCTATAATTTGAACAATCTTGGTAGGGGTCCATTAGGTGAAGCTTCATACCAAATATCAATGACCTGGGCCTTGCGGTTTCAGAGAAGAAAATTTTAAAAGATTTTCCCTATGTAAGCCCATGTAAAACCAAAGGGCCCCGGAGCGGGGGCATTTTTGGCCCCAGCACTATAATTTGAACAATCTTGGTAGGGGTCTACTAGATGAAGCTTCATACCAAATATCATGCGGTTTCAGAGAAGAAGATTTTTTAAGATTTTCCCTATATAAGCCCATGTAAAACCAAAGGGCCCCAGGGCGGGGGCATTTTTGGCCCCAGCACTATAATTTGAACAATCTTGGTAGGGGTCCACTAGATGAAGCTTCATACCAAATATCAAAGACCTGGGCTTTACGGTTTCAGAGAAGAAGATTTTTAAAGATCTTCCATATATAAGCCCATGTAAAACCCAAGGGCCCTGGAGCGGGGGCATTTTTGGCCCCAGCACTATAATTTGAACAATCTTGGTAGGGGTCCACTAGATAAAGCTTCATACCAAATATCAAAGACCTGGGCCTTGCGGTTTCAGAGAAGAAAATTTTAAAAGATTTTCCCTATGTAAGCCCATGTTAAACCAAAGTGCCCCGGTGCGGGGGCATTTTCGCCCCTGCACTATAATTTGAACAATCTTGGTAGGGGTCCACTAGATGAAGCTTCATACCAAATATCAAAGACCTGGGCCTTGCGTTTTCAGAGAAGAAGATTTTTTAAGATTTTCCCTATATAACCCCATGTAAAACCAAACGGCCCTGGGGCGGGGGCATTTTTGGCCCCAGCACTATAATTTGAACAATCTTGGTAGGGGTCCACTAGATGTAGCTTCAGACCAAATATCAAAGATCTGGGCCTTACGGTTTCAGAGAAGAAGATTTTTCAAGATCTTCCCTTTATAAGACCATGTAAAACCAAAGGGCCCCGGAGCGGGAGCATTTTTGGCCCCAGCACTATAATTTGAACAATCTTGGTAGGGGTCCACCAGTTGAAGCTTCATACCAAATATCAAAGACCTGGGCCTTGCAGTTTCAGAGAAAAAAAATTTAAAGATTTTCCCTATATTAGCCCATGTAAAATCAAAGGGGCCTGGGGCGGGGGCATTTTTGGCCCCAGCACTATAATTTGAACAATCTTGGTAGGGGTCCACTAGATGTAGCTTCAGACCAAATATCAAAGACCTGGGCCTTACGGTTTCAGAGAAGAAGATTTTTAAAGATTTTCCCTATATAAGCCAATGTAAAACCAAAGGGCCCCGGAGCGGGGGCATTTTTGGCCCCAGCACTATAATTTGAACAATCTTGGTAGGGGTCCACTAGATGAAGCTTCAGACCAAATATCAAAGACCTGGGTCTTACGGTTTCAGAGAAGAAGATTCTTAAAGATTTTTCCTATATAAGCCCATGTAAAACCAAAGGGCCCCGGAGCGGGGGCATTTTTGGCCCCAGCACTATAATTTGAACAATCTTGGTAGGGGTCCACTAGATGAAGCTTCATACCAAATATCAAAGACCTGGGCCTTGCGGTTTCAGAGAAGAAAATTTTAAAAGATTTTCCCTATGTAAGCCCATGTTAAACCAAAGGGCCCCGGAGCGGGGGCATTTTTAGCCCCAGCACTTTAATTTTAAAAATCTTGGTAGGGGTCCACTAGATGAAGCTTCATACCAAATATCAAAGACCTGGGCCTTGCAGTTTCAGAGAAGAAGATTTTTTAAGATTTTCCCTATATTAGCCCATGTAAAACCAAAGGGCCCCGGAGCGGGGGCATTTTTGGCCCCAGCACTATAATTTGAACAATCTTGGTAGGGGTCCACTAGATGTAGCTTCACACCAAATATCAAAGACCTGGGCCTTACGGTTTCAGAGAAGAAGATTTTTAAAGATTTTCCCTATATAAGCCCATGTAAAACCAAAGGGCCCCGGAGCGGGGGCATTTTTGGCCCCAGCACTATAATTTGAACAATCTTGGTAGGGGTCCACTAGATGAAGCTTCAGACCAAATATCAAAGACCTGGGCCTTACGGTTTCAGAGAAGAAGATTTTTAAAGATTTTTCCCTATATAAGCCCATGTAAAACCAAAGGGCCCCGGAGCGGGGGCATTTTTGGCCCCAGCACTATAATTTGAACAATCTTGGTAGGGGTCCACTAGATGAAGCTTCATACCAAATATCAAAGACCTGGGCCTTGCGGTTTCAGAGAAGAAGATTTTTAAAGATTTTCCCTATATAAGCCCTTGTAAAACCAAAGGGCCCCGGAGCGGGGGCATTTTTGGCCCCAGCACTATAATTTGAACAATCTTGGTAGGGGTCCACTAGATGAAGCTTCAGACCAAATATCAAAGACCTGGGCCTTACGGTTTCAGAGAAGAAGATTTTTAAAGATTTTCCCTATATAAGCCCATGTAAAACCAAAGAGCCCCGGAGCGGGGGCATTTTTGGCCCCAGCACTATAATTTGAACAATCTTGGTAGGGGTCCACTAGATGAAGCTTCAGACCAAATATCAAAGACCTGGGCCTTGTGGTTTCAGAGAAGATTTTTTAAGTTTTTGGTGAAAAAAATCTATTTTTGGCCCCAAAAACCTATATGTGCAACGGACCGGAACCATTTGAACAACTTTGAAAGGGGACCACCTAAGGATCATACCTGTGAAGTTTGGTCAAAATCCGATCAGTGGTTTAGGAGGAGATGTCGTTTAAAGAAATTGTTTACGGACGCACGGACGCACTGACGCACGGATGCACGGACGCACGACGGACGACGGAGGAAAAGTGATCCCATAAGCTCACCTCGTCACTACGTGACGGTGAGCTAAAAACCCAGTTTCCTCTGTATAAAGTGGTGTTTAGGGGGTGTTAATTTCACAGACTTGTTCACGTGATGAGTGAGCAAACTTGCAAAGAGTAGGAAGCTGCTAAAGCAAGGCACAAACCATACATACATATGATCTATTTCAAAATCATTCTGCTCTACAAAGTGGGGTAAAGGGGGTGTTAATTTCACAGACTTGTTTGTGTGATGTGTGAACACACTTGCACAGAGTGCCGGCCTCGGTAGCTCAGTCGGATGCGCGTCTGACTGGTGATCAGGAGGACACGGATTCGATACCTGCTGGGGTTGGAAACATTGTTTTGTGGAGATTGATCATGAAATCTTTTCTGCGGTCATTCTCTCCCTTCCGCTGATTCAAGAAGGGCGGTTTTCAGTTTCTGGCAAAAGAATGTGCACTGTACTGGTTAACCGCTTATGTATAAGCCTGCCAAGGAAGTGTGAATAGGTAAATTTACCGGCTCAAGAATGACCTAAATATTGTTGACTGGGCTGTTAAATTCCAATACAAACAAAACATAACAAAACTTGCACAAAGTAGTAAGCTGCTAAACCAAGGCACAAGCCCAACATACATATGATCTAGACTATTTCCCATAACTGCAGAATGCAGATATAAATATACTGGAGAATAATTTTCTTATTCTATCTTGAAAATGTGTCATTAGAATTGCCCCCTGACTTGCCTCGATGATGTGATTCTAATGAGTACACGTACACACAACATACTTTCATTTTAACCCATTTGTACCAGAAAACCCTAAATGGGTAATTGGCAAACAGTGCAGGCCCAGATCAGACGCCGCGTTCTGTGGTGTCTGATCAGGGCTTTCACTATTTGCAGAAAGGTCATTTTCCAAATAAATTTTGAAGAACACACAACCTGACACCCCCAAATTTTGAAGTAGATTCCTGCTATATGTAAGGAGGAAGATTCCATTTGGTACAAAATGGGTTAAAGAGAATCATCCCTGTTACGCCTCCTAACCTGGCCTTAGGATTAATCCTTTTTGGTACCAAATGGAATCTTCCTCCTTATATATAGCAGGAGTCCATTTCAAAATTTAGGGGTGTCAGGTTGTTTCATCAAAATTTATTTGGAAAATGACTGAACTTTTAGCAAACAGTGGAGCCCCTGATCAGACGCTGCGTTCTGCAGCATCTGATCTGGGACTGCCCTGTTTGCCAGGGTACCCGTTTTGGGGTTTCTGGTACTGAACTATCCCTGACTAGAACAAATTTTCATGGTCCTAAAGGTGTTTGAACCAATGAAATTTGACTACAGGAAAATTCCTATTTGTTAAGACCACCTTTGGGACTGTTCAAAAGTCTTCTTAAAGACCACTTTTGAACAGTCCCAAAGGTGGTCCCTGACCAGAGGACATTCTGTGCAGAAAACATGAAGAAAGAATAACTGCACCCTTCTAAATAAGCTTTTTAAAGCAGATTTAGTCTTAATCTAAGGTGGTCTTAACAGTGGAGTTTTACTGTATATCCAGTTCCTCATTGTTTTGTTGTTTTTTTTTGTTGTTTTTTTGTTGTTTTTTGTGTTGAGGTTTTACATCCCCTCAACACTATTGAGGTCATTCTGGAGATGTTGCTATGGGTTTCTTGTGACTTTTACCCAACAGTGAGATGAAATGACTTCTCAAGCACTACTGGCCTGAAAAACCACTGTGGTTTAAGGAACGGTACACTGATGCAGTATCAGTAGATGATGATGATATGATATGATGATGATGATGATGATGATGATGATGATGATGATGATGATGATGGATCACTTTTCCTGGACAGAATTAACCATTTAAGTGGTATACCAGTACTCAAATTCTGTCAGTTTCAGCTCTGCACAGAAGCACCATGCAGCCCATTCTATTTCTCCATGCCTTGATGAAGGGTGGGGCAACTCATTGTATTACTGACCTAAACCTTTTCCCGGCCTCTGCTTCACCCCCTATCACATGTGGACAAACTTTTTTACTGAAACTCCACTCCTCCTCCAGTGGGTTTTTCAGACTTCTGGAGGCCTCTGGCAGGTTCTGTAGGTGATACAACCAACTCTGTAGGTACTGGAAGTACATCTGGAGACATAGAAAAATACAAATGAATCATAGCATAAAATAAAATTCTCAGAAACTTCAGGAACAACATGGCGACTGGAATCAAAGTTTTACTGTGTGAGACTCTTGTGTGAGAAACTTCTATTCAAAACTGGCATCTCTGTGGCAGAACCATTGCACATCCTGTGCGATCCATGGCATTGGATGTTATTTAACCTGCCACACTGCAGTCTTTCTTGGTGAATTTTGCTCAATACTGGCAAAACCTCATGATTTTTGGGATGACTTTAAAAACCAAATGTTTGTTTGTTTGTTTGATTTGAGGTTTAACGTCCCCATCAACACTGTATAGGTCATTTTGGAGACGATGCTTCCAATTTTGTGGGACTTTTACCAGACACTGAGATGAAATGCCATCTCTGCTTGGAAGCATAGTGCAGCTATATATTTCTTCAAGCCCCGATGGGCGGGGGCCAACTCTGTGTAAGAAACTTCTATCCGAAAGTACATTTTGTTTCTGACATCTCTGTGGCATGGTGACATCAGAAACATTGCATAGCCCATTGATGTCACGTCATTCCATGTGTGTGATCCATGGCATTGGATATTGCCTAATCTGCCACACTGTCTGCAGTCTTTCTTGGTTGATGACAGCAAAAACTAAATACGTGATTAAAGGCCCTGCCAAAAGTATAAAAATAATTTCTTGATTCTACGTCAATGTGACAGAAGTCCACCATCACATCTTTGTGGTTTTATGAACAAAATAAAAGTTTTACAGGTCTGAGACAAAATTATAGGTTATTATAGCTTTTGCTATGAGGCCTGCTGACAGTTTAGAAGAGCCCAGAAATCAACCCAGAATCCCTGGTTTATGAGTTGAATAGCTAAACCACCATTGCACTACATGTACAGACGCTCCTTGCATCTTTGCTGGGAGCACAAATTCAAAGATCCCTTTTTGCTTGTACAGTAAATCCGCCTTATACATACATTTATAATGGCAAAACTCCTTATGACAATTTTAATGGGATGACTTCTTAGCCTAAGGCTTATCCTCGATTCTGAGCGATGTGGGCTTCCCTTGGGTATGAAATGCCCAAATCGAATCCATAGTAATGAAAGATTCATGTAATTTAATACTCCAAGAAACAAATGTTATAGATATTTGTTAGAATCGCCTTACCAAGGCGATTCTAACACATGTCCATAACATTTGTTTCTTGGAGTATTGTTGTGGAAAAGACCTTTTAAAACCTATCACACTCCTAACTGGGATTCTTTATAATGGTAAATTCATTATAATGGCACAATAATAGGGAACAAATACTGCCGTTATAACGCGGGTCCTCTGTAATACCCATACAGTACCTTGAACATTTTTGACATATCATCATCAAATTTTTCCAGATCCATTGGCGAGTTCTCTGCAGCTAGTTCATCATCGTCTAGGACTGCTGCAATCATGTGCTGATAATACTGCTTCACCAGAACAGCCTTGGCAAGAATATCCTTGCACTCCCGAATTATCTGCAATGACATGACATACAAAAAGCTAAGTCTATGCTTAGCACATCTTTAATGTGAATCCTTAGAGTTATATTCAAGATATGTAATTTATACAATTAACTGTCTTTGGCAATATTCTAATTGCCAGTCTGCACCCAGGATCCTGCCGACTGAAGTATAATGTCTGAAATGTCAAAGTTGAAAATGCTGTAATTTTATCAAAAAGTACTTTTTTATCTTAAAAAGGCAGATGTGCAACTTCAATATGCTTGTTACATCTTAACAGATGGAATGCTTGAAAACTGTTGGCGACGTTAAGTAGACAACTTTTCTGCACTATATACATGTAGAAGACTAATTGAAGATTAACCCATAGTGAGACAAGTTTGTTTTTAGCTCATCAGAGATGAAAGCACCTGGGGAGCTTATAGGATAGGCATTGGTCAGTATGTCTGTTTTGTTTGTTTGTTTGTTTGATTTGAGGTTTAACCTCCTCGTCAACACTGTAGAAGCCTCCGTGGTGCAGTGGTTACGCTACTCACCTTGTAAACCAGGGGTCGCAGGATCGATCCCGGGCTTCTCCAGACTTTCGGATGAGTCTTTAAACCGAGGTCCTGTCTCCGTATGACCTTAGTTGTTGGAGGGACGTAAAACTCAAACACTCACTCACTCGTCAACACTGTATAGGTCATTTTGGTGACGTTGCTTCCAATTTTGTGGGACTTTTACCCGACATTGAGATGAAATGACATCTCAAGCCCTGTCACCCAATGAAACCAATAGGGTTTATAAGCATGGACGGTCCGACTCGCACCACTTTGCCTGAGCAGGCTTAGATCTCTAAACGGTTTACCAGTACTCGTGTGCGGTCAGATTCAGCTGTGGGTGGAAGCATCTTGCAGCCCATCTATTTCTTCAAGCCCCGATGGGCGGAGGCCTCAGGTCGTATGTAGTTTGTTTGATTTGATGTTTAACTTCCCCATCAACACTGTATAGGTCATTTTTGGAGACGTTGCTTCCAATTTTGTGGGACTTTTACCCGACATTGAGATGAAATGACATCTCAAGCCCTGTCGCCCAATGAAACCAATAGGGTTTATAAGCATGGACGGTCCGACTCGCACAGCTTTGCCTGGGCAGGCTTAGATCCTCTAACCGGTTTACCAGTACTCGTGTGCGGTCAGTTTCAGCTCTGTGTGGAAGCATCATGCAGTCCATCTATTTCTTCAAGCTCTGATGGGCGGGGGCTGTCAGGTCGTATGTAGGTGTATATTTTGTATTAGACTGTACATAAATGTGATAGCAATTCTGTGCCACAGCTCTGCCCATGGGCCTCCTTTTGTGTGAAAACTTATACTACCGGTAGTTATGGGGCCGCTTTTTATACCCGCTTATTCGAAGAAAAATCGGGTATATTGTTTTCGTACCACAGTTCGATCCGGCGTCAGTCCGTCCGTCTGTCCGTCTGTACCAACGAAACGACATTTAGGGGGCAAAAAATTTGGACAGTTTGACACCTAAGTATATATTCGTGAGCCCAAATGGACTTTATTCCGTTATTTTGGTACTTATGTGGCAAAAATTGTCTCTTAGGTGGCTTGCCGCTTAAGAGAATTTGCCGCTTAAGTAGTCAATATGCCGACGCCTAGCCACTTAAGTATCCATTCGTGAGAATGTCCGTCTGTCTGTCCGAGCGCATCCGTGGGCACATGTTGGGTAGACATAAGTTGGGTACTTGCCGTTTATTCCGTTGTTGTCCAAGAAAAGTAGCCAGTAGCCTGTTGGGTATTTTGTTGCTTGTTGGGTATTTTTGAATGGGAAAATTAACACTGTAGTACCCAACAAATGTCCATCTGTAAGAACGTCCGTCTGTCCGTCCGTCACGTTTCTTGTGATTGGATCTCCTCTGCAACCACTGAAGTTACACTTTTGAAACTTTGCATGTGGATAGTACATGGAATGTAGATGGCAGTGGGCAACTTTTTTGTGACCTTGACCTCAACATGACCCCAAGGTCAAAGGTCAAAAGTTATGATTTGCCATATCTCCTAAACTATTGGAGTTACACTTCTGAAACTTTGCTTATTGGCTGGTCCTTTGAATATAGAATATGTCAGGTTACTTTTGGTGTGACCTTGATCCCAAGGTCAGAGGTCAAAAAGTATGATTTTGCCATATCTTCTAAACTATTAGAGTTACACTTCTGAAACTTTGGTTATCGGATGGCCGTTGGAGTATAGAATAAATTTGGATACTTTCGGTGTGACCTTGACCTCAACATGACCCCAAGGTCAAAGGTCAAAAATTATGATTTGCCATATCTCCTTAACTATTGGAGTTACACTTCTGAAACTTTGCTTATCAGATGGCCCTTGGAATATAGAATATGTTGGGCTACTTTTGGTGTGACCTCGACCCCAAGGTCAAAGGTCAAAAAGCATGACTTTGCCATATCTTCTAAACTATTGGAGTTACACTTCTGAAACTTGCTTATTGGATGGCTGTTGGAATATAGAATAAATTGGGATACTTTAGGTGGATTCAACATAACCCCAAGGTCAAAGGTCAAAAAGTATGACTTTGCCATATCTTTTAAACTATAAATGTTACACTTCTGAAACTTTGCTTATCAGTTAGAATGTTCTTTGCAACTTTTTTTTAACTTACATGTAGTTTGGGCTAGCAAATACATAGTCATTAGTGTTCTTAATAGAAAAAGCGGGTATTTGCGATGGTTTACCATCGACTGCAGATCTAGTTTCTTCTTCTTGTTGCATATAAAGATCAACCTGTATTGTAGGTAACTAATGGCTGTACCCCATGTCTATAATGTCTCCAACAAAAATTTATTGTTTTTGGGACCAAAATCTAACCAAATCTGCAGTATGTTGAAATGATATATTGTACCAAGTTTGACTAAAATTAATCAATTTCTTAATGAGATAGAGTGCAGACAAGCCATTTTTGACCCAAAATTGACTCTTTCTTGGGGCCTGTGACCTTGAAAAACAGGTCCAGGTCACCAAAATCTAATCCAATTTGCAGTATGTTGTAATGATATACTGTATCAAGTTTGGCTAGAATTAATCAATTCGTTAATAAGATAGAGTGCAGACAACTGACAAGCCATTTTTGGCCCAAAAATGAATGTTGTTGGGGGCCTGTGACCTTGAAAATGAGGCCAAGGTCATCATTACTTTATGACTGTTTTCCCCCACCCTAATGATGCAATCGTACGCAAAGTTTGGTCAGAATCCATCCATGGGTTCAGGAGATATAGTGCTTCAAACAGGCAACGCCGATGCCATCGCAAACAGGATTCGCACCAAAAACAATACATGTGTGTCACCCTCCCCCCCCCCACCCCAATTGTGTGGGGACATAAATACGGTACTTACCTGTCTTATACTAAGAAATGAGGGTTCAACAATTGGATTTTCAAGCTGCTCCAGTCGGATCATGATTGCCTCATGAATCACCTCCAGCATCACTCGCACCAGGAACATGTATGTGGGACGGAATGATGGCAATCCTATTTCTAATGACTCCTCCATCCAGCTGCTGTCAGAGACACTAGAACTCTGGCTGAGAGTGACAGAGGCTTTGTCAAGGAGGTCTAGTGATGGAGAAGTTGGCATGTGGTAGTCTTCTGTTGGCGACTGTAATTTCAAAAAGCAGACAAATGTTTTATAGTGAACAATATGTAAATGTATCTGTCAAGTTCTGCCAGTGATAAGCATGTTTGTTTGTTTGATTAGGGTTTAACGTACCTGTCAACACTACTTAGGTCATTTTGGAGTTGTTTCCAATTTTGTGGGACATTTACCTGTAATGCGTGTGAGAGTGTAATAATGCCATGTAATAAATTCTGTAATCCACTAGTGGATTAAATATGCAAATTAGTTAGATACTTTCCGTAACATTACACATATGACGTTCTTAAGCATGTCACGTTTACTAATGGCTGAAAAACATTTTTGTAAAATAATTGTGAATAAAATGCGTTATAAATGTCATACAATAAATAGAATCTTGCATTTGTGCTCATGGATTATTCAAATTATTATTATTAGACTTGTTGAGGAAAAGGAATAGAATGTTCGGCAAAGCCTTGCATTTTATCCCTTTTCCTCAACTCATTTGATAAATTCAATAATACATGAAAACTCATGTAAGATCCTCTACATAACAAGAATTCAAGGGTATGAACTGTTATCCATTAAGATGCCAAGAAAAACTACACCTGAAAATGTTGTCTGCTTATGTCATTGTTTTTTTTTTTTTGGCGATCGCTATTGACAGCCGGCTGTCGATAGCGAATTCGCTATTGACAGCCGGCTGTCGATAGCGAATTCGCTATTGACAGCCAGCAAACTAAATTGATGAAAATGGGTATTTAGCATACTTATATTGCAAATTTAGTGTGTTTTACTATATACACATTTATGAAAAGGTTATTTAATATAATTCATTATATAATGGCTTCAGGTACTGTGATTATCCAGTCAGTTGGTCTTTACCATGGAACTTGCAAAGGTAGTGATATTACCAGCTGTTTCAATGATTTGGTGACTGACTATCTTCTGATACATATCACTTCTATGACTAAGAGTATTGTGAAGCCTTATTAATCTTCTTAATGCAAACAAATATTTACTGCTTTACCTATGACTGAGGCCATTGTTGGAGGAAATTTCTGAATTTTTTCACAAGTTATCTATGCATCACAGTGATCACACTATGGCAAATCATGCATATGGAAAATGACAACTTTTACAGGACAAACTGACATAGTAAAAGTAAAACTCCCTGGCCCATAACGATAAACCTTTGTCCTGCTGAATGAATTAATTTTGCCACACCCATTTCTCAAATTGCAGAATATAATGAATTTGTCCAGTTCACAAACTTAATAACAAACACCCTGATCAGTTGGGATATTCAGAAGCCATCTGATCTTGATCTACACTGTTTGCAAAAGGGAGGGTTTGTGGTGCCCCCCCTCCCAACCCCCCCCCCCCCCCCCCGCCCATCAGGGCTTGAAGAAATACATGTAGATGGGCTGTGCATGATGCTTCCACGCAGAACTGAAACTGGCCCGCAGACGAGTACTGGTAAACAGGCAATGCAGTGCGAGTCAGCCTGTCCATGCTTATAAACCCTATTGGTTTCATTGGGCAGCAGGGCTTGAGATGTCATTTCATCTCAATGTCAGGTAAAAGTCCTACAAAATTGGAAGCAATGTCTCCAAAATGACTTTCACTGTTGACAGGGATGTTAAACTTCAAATCAAACAAACAAAACGTGATTTGTTTCCAGCCCATTTAATGTTCCTTCAGAGCTCTAGACCCATTTTTTCTAGTCAGCTATCTACTGACAATCAGACAACTGGGCCTTGGTGTGAACATCAGTTTTCCCTTGTAAAGCTTATGCTAAGGTGGGTTTAGAGGTCTAAATGCCTCTCAGACTAAATGCTAAGTTAACTGTTACAAAAGCCTGATGTGAAACTTAACTGTACCACAGCTCTAGATAAGGAGGAAAACCTAGATATTTAGATAAACTTTCCTCAGGACTGGTGTTAACCCGGCATTTCTGGTATCTGTTGGAAAAGCCTCAACAAGGCAGTTCTAACATATGCACCCATAACATATTTTAACCAGAGCTCTAATGTGCCTTCTGCTATGTTGGGATGATAAGGCTCAATTATGTATGACATAATGTCTTTTCGTTTGTGCATGTATACTACACTCAGCTCAGAAAAGAAAGGAGGTCACATTGTTTTCATAGATTCATATGCATGTATACAAGTATATTGGAACACGTTTTGTTTATCAATCCACCCAAAGTTATAAAGTGCAGTAAGCTCTTCAGTGCTGACGTCTGAATGACAATCACAGACTTGTCTGAAAACAGGGTAACAGTTATTTATAGTAAAAAAAAAAAAAAAAATGCTATTTTAGTGGCTATTCTTATGATGTTGCATAGGAGGGTTATCTAGATAGAATCAAGACTGAAATCATGGGTTTGGGCTTGGCAAACAGCATTAATCCAGGTCAGGCAGTGCAAAATAAGTCATCTGATCACGGTCTACTCTTTTGCTTTATAAACAGGGAATTAAAGGTCAGTATAAGCTTCAGTCCAGGACTATTTTCCTTGACAACACTCAATCGACCCATTGGTAATCTCCGTGCTTTGATTGGCGGATTTCACAATGCAAAATTAATGTATTTCATATGCGGTCTGTGGCCTGTTCTAAAGTGTAGATCCTGATCATATGGCTTCTCCAGAAGCCACCTGATCTGAATCCACACTGTTTGCAAAGGTAGGCTTTGTTGTATTCAGCAGGATATGGGTTATGGGAACTGTACCAAGGTTGTAAAAATTATAGCCCTTGGGTCAAGAGTTTTTGTTTGATTTGAGGTTTAACATCCCGGTCAACACTGTTAAGGTCATTTTGGAGACGTTGCTTCCAATTTTGTGGGACTTTTACCCGACATTGAGATGAAATGACATCTCAAGCCCTGTCGCCCAATGAAACCAATAGGGTTTATTAGCATGGACGGTCCGCCTCACACCGCTGTTCCTGGACAAGCTTAGACCCTCTAAGCGGTTTACCAGTACTAGTGTGTGGGCCGGATTCAGCTCTGCATGGAAGCATCATGCAGCCTATATATTTCTTCAAGCTCCTACGGGCGGGGGCTAAACTGCATCCTTTAGAAAGATGTTGGGTCTAATGTTTTATGCAGACTGATATGCATGAAAAAATATGGTGTGTACAGGTTTATCAAGTGGGGTTTAAAGGGTTGTCAAGTGCATATTTGTTAATGTGAAGTTAACACATTTTGTATGGGACACCCCAAAACAGGGTACATGCAAACAGTGCAGGTCTAGATCAGATGTCAAAAATGAGGCAAATGATCAGGGTGTACACTGTTTGCAAAAAGATCAGCCATTTTCAAAGTAAATTGTAGGTGATCGCTATTGAGGCTATTATACTATCCAAGTCATTATGAAAACTCACCTATTCAAATTTATTCATTTTACCACCAAAAATGAGATTTTTCAGATAAAACTTCTGATAGTTTTCATATTTCTGCTGAAAACAGTGATTGTGGGAACTTGCTAGAACAGCCTCGGTGAGTCAGTTCTAACCAGTACCCATAATCTATATTTTGATCAGAAATATGGAAAAATAGTGTATACCCCTGTAAACCCCTGTTTTACTGCATTACAAGAGGCCCATGGGCCACTATGCCCACCAGAGTTCAGGCGGGCACTAGTACTGCCCACTGCCAGCCATGTATGGTTTTAATTTATCGATTATAAAGTCTCCCAAACAAACCCCAATTCCATGTGGACTCTGTATCTGAAATATTAGGCCTTTTATGAAGTGGAGGGGTGGGACATGGATCCAACAGAGCCCAGGTTGGTATCACTGATTGCGTCTTATCATAAGGAACAACAATATATATGGTTTAGGGGTGGGGATGTGTACAGTTCCAGAGATATTAGGCCTTTTAAGCTGTGGAGGGGTTGGAGCATGGCCCTGGCAGACAACAGGAAATCCAAGATTGTTGTCCTAGAATGTGTCTTCTCATTAGTACCAATAAAATATATTGTTTAGGAGTGGGGATCTGAACTGTTTCTGAGATATGAGGCCTTCTTATGAAATGAAGAGGAGAGGAATGGCCCCTGTGGACTACCAAGTTGGTGTGACTGAATGTGTCTAATCACAAGGAACAAGAATATATATGATTATGAGGTGGGGATCTTAATGGTGTCTGAGATATATGGCCTTATATGAAGTGGAGGGGTGGGCCTGGCCATGGCATAGACACATTGCCTGAGCACAAATACACCCAAGGTTGATGTGACTGAATGAGTCTTATCAAAAGGAACACAAATATACATGCCTTAGGGGTGGGGATCTCAACGGTTTCTGAGATATTGGATCTTTTACAAAGTGGAGGGGGTGGGGGCATGGCCCGGGCAAGTCTCAGGGGACCCCAGGTTGGTGTCACTGAATGCGTCTTATCATAAGAAACACGAATATATATGGTTTTGGGGTGGGGATCTAAACGGTTTCTGAGATATTGGGCCTTTTACGAAGTGGAGGTGGTGGGGCATGGGCCCGGCACATCCCAGGGGACCCCCAGGTTGGTGTCACTGAATGCGTCATATCATAAAAAAAAAAGAATAAATACGGTTTAGGGATCTGAATGGTTTCTGAGATATATCGCCTTTTATGCGCTGAACGAGTCTTATCATGAGAAACGAGTATATATTTGGCTTATGGGTGGGGATCTCAACGGTTTGAGATACTGGGTCTTTTACAAAGTGGAGTAGGTGGGGGCATGGCCCGGGCACATCTCACGGGACCCCCAGGTTGGTGCCACTGAATGCGTCTTATCATAAGAAACACAAATATATATGGTTTTGGGGTGGGGATCTGAACGGATTCTGAGATATTGGGCCTTTTAAGAAGTGGAGGTGGTGGGGCATGGGCCAGGCACATCCCAGGGGACCCCCAGGTAGGTGTCACTGAATGCATCTTATCATAAGAAAAAAAGAATAAATGTGTTTTAGGGGTGGGGATCTGAATGGTTTCTGAGATATATTGCCTTTTATGCGCTGAATGCGTCTTATCATAAGAAACGAGAATATATTTGGTTTAGGGGTGGGGATCTCAACGGTTTGAGATATCGGGTCTTTTACAAAGTGGAGTGGGTGAGGGCATGTCCGGGCCACATCTTAGGGGACCCCCAGGTTTGTGTCACTGAATGCGTCTTATCATAAGAAACAAGAATATATATGGTTTTGGGGTGGGGATCTAAACGGTTTCTGAGATATTGGGCCTTATACGAAGTGGAGGTGGTGAGGCATGGGCCGGCACATTCCACGGGATCCCCAGGTTGGTGTCACTGAATGCATCTTATCATATGAAAAAAGAATAAATATGGTTTAGGGGTGGGGATCTGAATGATTTCTGAGATATATCGCCTTTTATGCGCTGGAGGGGGTGGGGTATGGCCCCGGCACAAGGCTAAAGGAAGTTCACTCAAGGAATATTTCTGTAAAAGTTTTGTAAAAATATCTGCAAAGGTTGGGCAGTAAATGCCATTTTTCTATTTTCCCCGTTATAAGTCTATGGAAACTCTAAGTTGCGATAGCAACCAAACTAATGAGCCGATTTTCATTAAAAACACAAACTTTCAATCCCCCAGCTCAAGGATGCTACAAATGAAATTTGGGCTGAATCGGCCCAGTGGCTTCAGAGATGTCGTTAAAAATTGTTGATGCCAGACGACGACGACGACGGACAACTGCCTATCCTATAAGCTTTCACGGAGCCTTCAGCTCTGATGGAGCTAAAACGTGGGGTTTCAGGGGTTCAGAATTATAGAGGCATATTTTGTGATGGATTGAAAGTTTTAGCTTTGATACTGACTTGGAATGATGGTACAAGATCTCTGATTTCAGACCACAGCTGTTCAATTGGAAAACCGGGGTAGGATAATGTAAGCACATTGGAGTCTTCAATGTAGTCATGAAATGAAAGTACTTCGCATGACTAATGTAAAAATAATTGCATAGACATTATTTAGACTCCTTTATTTATTTATTGAGATTCTTAATAATATATAAAACAAAATATTTATTTATTTATTTTAGCCACAGCATGGAGTTACATCTTGTTAAGTTCTTAAGTGTAATGAACACTTTAATAGTTTGTTTTCATATTTTATTATTCTGATGAAAAGTTTCATTTGTATGAAAAAAGTTTAATAGTTCACTTTAATATTCTATAATTATTTCATTTTTATTAATGCATTCATGTTTTTTTATCAGATTATAATCATTTATATATATGTATATATATCCAATATCTTAGCTGGCTGTCAATAGCGAATTCGCTATCAACAGCCGGCTGTCAATAGCGAATTCGCTATCGACAGCCGGCTGTCAATAGCCACTTCCTTTTTTTTTTTTTTTTGCAAACTTTACAAAAATATTTTTACAAGTAGACAAACAGTGTGGGCCCAAATCAGACTGCTCCTAGTGGAGCAATCTGATCTGGGTTCACACTGTTTGCAAACATGACTTTTAAAGTAACCGGCAGATGACAATTGTCGTGGTTGGCATTATCATTATGGGTTAAATACATTTACCTGAAATTTTACCATCTATCGTATGAGCCCCGCCAAGCGAATTTGTGTCTTCGAGCATTCCGTCATGACAAATTTTAACTGCGCATGCCCAGACATTCAGAGGGGCCAGGGATATGGCTTTCTGTCTGAAGGTTCCTCTTGATCACTACTTGTATGAGCGAGCAGCGAAGGTTCTGGCGAGACTGCGCAGATGCGCAGGCTCGCCTGAACCTTAGCTGCTCGCATAGGCGATAAGTACCAAAATCGCTTGACAGGGCCCATATTCACCCTAATAAATAGTTGTGGTCATAGTGCCCACATAATCCAAACACATAAATCTGTAAACGAATGACAAAAAACAACAACAGAATGTTCAAACCAACAGACATGGACCCGGGGTCACCCCAGAAGGAAGGGCAGAATCAGGCATCCGCAGATAGCAAACATTACTTGGTAACCCTTTTTGTACCAAATGGAATCTTCCTCCTTATATACTTGTACACAAACGTGTGTATGTTTATTCATTTATTTAACTGAATTAACCCTCAAGGTGCCATTCACATAAATAATTGTCTGCTTTGTTGTCTGTTTACTTTAAAAATCATAATTGTAATCACTGTGGACCAAGATCAGATTGCACCTTTAGGAGTCTGATCAGGGTCTACACCGTTTGTCTGAATGCAAATATGTGTCTGAAAAGTTTGCAAAAAGATGCAGCAGATGATATACGTGTACATATACATTTGTAAACAGACAACATTTTCAGATGCAGCTTTGCTTGGGATCTTAACCCATTGTATACTAGTGGACTCTTGCATTATGTTTGGCAAGTCCATTTGTCATGGGTGGCAGGCCTATTTTTCATTTTTATTCTATTTCTGATTGAAAATTCTGTCAGCAAATTATGCAGGCCCTGATCAGATGCCACATTCTGCGGCATCTGATCTGAGCCTGCACTGTTTGTCAAGGTACACCTTTAGGTGGTTCCCGCTTCAATGGGTTAAGGCTTAACCCTTATCTTGCTGTTCACGACAACCCCTATCTTTGCAAACAGTGTAGATCCAGAAGAAGCCATCTCATCAGGATCTACACTGTTTGGCATTCAGTTTATGAAGTTGTAGCAATAAATTACATCAAGTAATTTGATTGGTTGATAGACAGAAATGGGTGTGGCTAAAATGAATATTCAGCAAGATAAGGGTTAATGATTATTTCTTACCTTGCACATAGCATCATAACCCATGAATTCTCCATGTGGCCTTTCTAAAGATCTTTTGGCACGCTGCAATGACTTATCTAGAATGTCTCTCAATCGCACCAGCATTTTACTTAATCCAACCTTCTTTAAGCCCTTATCAACAAAGTTTCGGTATACTGAGTGCCTACAAATATCATCCAGACTAGCTTCACTGGAAGCTCTGGAGAGTGAGGTTGACAAAACAGGTCCTTTAAGGGGAGTTGATGCATCAGAGGGACTTTCTAAGACAATACTTGGACTAGTATCTCTCTTTGGACTAGCATATCCAGTTAATGATCTCCTTCTTTCATTTTCCACCTTAAAACTAACTCGTTTATCACTGAACCCTTTCTCAACACCCCTTGAATTCTCTTCCCCTTCTGAGGTGTCACATTCCCCATCTCCACCTTCCTCTTCGTAAATGCTCCTGATTTCAGGAATACTAGTTCGATGTAACTGACTTAACTCTCTTCCATAAATATTCTCTTGAAACCGTGGACTTTCAAAATCAAGGAAAGGCCATTCAGCACTTGAAACACTTTGTACATTTAAAACTTTCCCTAGAAGTTTCAATTTCTGACATAAATCCTCTGTAATGTTTAACCATAAATATAAAGCCTCCAGTCTTTTAACAAATTTAGGATCTTGGTATAATTCAAATTCTAGAGCAAAAAGGCTGTATGTTGGAAAAAGCTGTTCACATCTATCCAATTTTTGAAGAAGTGTATGAACTTGTTTAATAGCTTCTTGCTGCTGGACAAATATTTCACTATCTAAGCGCATAGAATGGTATGTTTCTGAAATATCTGTCCTAGAACTTTCTGTATCAACACTACAAGAACTCATCCTGTTGTAATTATCCACTAAGTCAGACATTTCTGGAATGCTTTGTTCTCCTATTTTAAATCCAAGAACACTTTGAGGCAACTGCACTTTAAATGCCATAACGTCTTCCAAAACTTTTGGAATTTTTTCTTTCTCTGTCTGTAATTTTTGCTCTTGGTCAATTGGCTGACAACCGTTCAACCATGCTTGAAGCCCAATCCAGATATAATTTAGCCATAACTTTTCATCAGAACTTTTCTGTCTTTGAGCAAGGAATCTCTCTTTTTCCTTCACCTCCTTCTGCTTTTTACCATGAGAGCCCATATTTATCAGGGCTGCAAAAGTCTTATAAAAACTAAGTCTTTCTTTAGGACACTGAACTTTACTTGTACATGGCTGTCGCCGCTCAATTTTGTCAAGAGAAACAGGAGATAGTGGTATGATTTTGGATGCTGAAGCTGATAATGACACAAATCTTCCAGAGCCTTCTAATTTTACAGGCACAACAGGTGTGACAATGTCCATTGGAGCAGTGTCTGCCATATTCAATTCTCTGTTTGACAGATCTTCAGAATTTCTCTTAATGAATCTGTCATGTGATCGTGTTGTGGAGATACGTTTTTGTTTCTCATCCCTTTCTTTCTTTTCTTTCGCTTTCATCTGTGTATCCCTTTCCAAGTCTGCATCAGAATCAACACTTGTTAATCCACTGAATAATGCATTTCCTTCACCATATCGCTCTTTAATCACATTCACATAACCTTTTGGTTGTTTCTTTTGTCTGTCCATAGCTTTTGTATTTTTATACTCTTTATAAGTCTGTTGCCTCTTACCAGTCCGACCTTGTTTTTCCCGCCTAGCTAGTCTTGAATTGCTTACAGGTGGTGTACTTGGAAATTCTGCAATATCTTGTCCCTGTGCATTAAAATACGTTTCTACTGGCTGGGTCATCTGACTGGGTTCATGAAATTCTTCCTCGCCACTTAAATCAGCATCTTCATCAGTTTCTTGACAGTTAGCGACATCCATACTAGGATTTCTGAAAATTATACAAATCATCCGGTCAACAATTCTGTGTAATGAACACAACTCTTTAAAGAGAGAAAAGTGGGGTTTACAGGAGTATACATTATTTGACTTATAAGTTTTGCTCATAAACATGAGAGTGGGTACTAGTTAGAGGTGGTTCTTACTAGCACCTGTGATCTATGTTTGGACTATAAACAAGAGGGTCCAGAGGGCCCTGTTTTGCTCACCTGAGTGTCACTGTCTCTAGTACACTCTATTTTTGGCTGTGGTGGCCATCTTGTTTGTCAAAGTGGAACAATTTTAGCCATTTTGTTAGGGGGTCACCTAGACGAGTTTTAGCATTTGAAGCAAATTTACCATGTTTTTCTATTTAAGCTGTGGTGGCCATTTTGTTCACCGGAGTGGGATCATTTTAGCTATTTTGGTAGAGTGTCATCTATATTCCGAAGAAGTTTGAATGAAATTGGCCCAAGGGTACAGGAGGAGTTGTCGTTTGAGGATTTTTTCTACTTTTAGCTCTGGCGGCCTTCTTGTTTGTCAGAGCGTAAAGATTTTAGCTATTTTGGTAGGGAGTCACCACGGAAACATTCCTGTGAAGTTTGAATCCAACTGGCCCAATGGATCAGGAGTTCACGTTTGAAGCAAATTTATGTTTTCTATTTTTAGCTCTGGCAGCCATTTTGTTCATCCGAGCAAGATCGTTCTAGCTATTTCAGTAGAAGGTCATCTAAGCATTATTCCTATGAAGTTTGAATGAAATTGTCCCAAGGGCACAGGAGTTGTCGTTTCAAGATTTTTTTCTATTTTTAGCTCTGACTGCCAGTTAACCCTTTACCACTCAGATACGTGTTTTTACGTGTCTGCACCCCCCCCCCCATTTTAAGCCCCAGAAGCACCTAAAATCTGCATTTCTACCCCTGGATAGTTATGTTTGCTTTAGGATTTGTTCGGCAAAAAAGTGACCTAAGGCTAAAATTTATAACTGAGGGTGTCTGGGGTCAAAAATGCCTGAAAATTGATGCTGATAAAACATGCTGCAAACAGTGAAAATGGCCAGTGCCAAACACCTTAATTGTTGCCTTGACAGCTGTGTGAAGATTAAAATGTGGTCAAAAATTCACGTGAAAACACACTTTTGGGCAAATTTGAGATGCCCCCTCTTTACCATGACAACAATGATCAAGTCATGAAAGGTTGCATTTGAAAGGCTAATGCCCAATGAACATTCATATAGAGTTTGGTGTAGAACAGACCATCCATTAGGAAACAATGGCTAGTTGTCAGGTGCTACACTGTGAAAACCAGCGAAATTCACAAAATCGTGAAAGTGGTAAAGGGTTTATCTGCAATATGTAAGTCGTTCACTAGGAGTTTAGTTTTTCAACAACAAATTCACTACAGTACTTTATTCCCACGTTTAATGATGTTTCTCATCCTGGTCGTGCTTTCTGATTGGCTATTTAAACAAAATACACCAGGTATTTTAGATGGTTTACAGTAAACATGTCATATGATTGCCATGTGACTCTAGCATCTGCACCAGCAGTTGGCTGTCATTTTGAAACAAATAATGTTTTGTTTGTTTGTTTGTATTTGAGTTTAACAGCCCAGTCAACACTATTTTAGGTCATTTTTGAGCCAGTGAGTTTACCTATCCACACTTTTCCTGGGCAAGCTTATACATAAGGGGTTAACCAGTACAGCACACATTCTTTCGCCAGAAACTGACAACTGCCCTTCTTGAATCAGTGGAAGGGAGATAATGACTGCAGAAAAGATTTCATGATCAATCTCCACAAAAGAATTAGTGTTTCCCCCAGCCCAATTTAGCATGGCGCGGCGCCATGCCCTTTTTCTCTAGCGCCATGCCCTTTTTCAGATAGAGTAAATGCTGCCCTACATTTTGGTACAAAAATCACTGAAATTGACCAAAAAATAACAAAGTTATGCCTGTTTAAATAAGGACTATTTTAGACTTTTTTTTGAGCAATAAAATGTTGCCTATTTAACAGTCCACCTTTCTAGTTGACTGCTAATCCCTCTGTTTATTGTACTTAATTGTCACTTTAAAAAGTCATAACTGTGTTTTGATAACAAGACTGAGTGACACCAATTAAACCAATTGGAGTGTGAAAGTGTGCCTGACCAATGTCATGTCAGTGTGTGTGTGTATTAGAGAATGGGAGCTGTGGCAAAAACATGTTCTAAACTTATCTTGTTTGTATCAGTGATCAACTTACTTACAAAGCTTAAACTTTTTGTCACCAATGGTGAATATGACATATCACTTCACTTCATAAAAAAGGTAGTATAATTTAGCACTGAAGACAAAGGGTAAGAGAAGGAGCTTTTATTTAAGTTGAGAGATGTGCCCTTTTAGCAAGGTGCTGCATGTGAATGTGCCCTTTTTACACCGTTGTTCGTATTTTAAGTGCCCTTTTTGATATTTTCACGCGCTAAAAGTGCCCTTCTTTCCTGACCAGCACCATGCCCTTTTTAGGAGCTGGGGGAAACACTAAGAATGTTGCCGAACCTGGCAGGTATCGAACCTGCGTCCTCCTGATCACCAGTCAGGCATGCATTTGACTGAGCTACCAAGGCCAAAATAATGTAAATATGTAGGACTTTTTGAGGATTGTAATAGGTAAATATTTAAGAACTAGAAATGGTGTTTGTAAAACACAATGCCGCCAACCATATGCTTGCCCCTAAATGCCAAATTTTCCAAGGGCCATAAACCAAATGCATGTGTGTGCATGCATCCATGTGTTTGTGTGTGTTAATGCATGCATGAGTGTGTGTGTGCATGCATGCATGAGTGCATGCATGTGTACATGCATACATTCAGGGATACAGACTAAGCATTTTGCTTTAGGCGCCCAGATTGCCTTAAATCCAAATTTTACAACTTAGGCGTCTTGGGCGACTGGGCACCTGTTAGTCTGTATCCCTGATACATGAGTGTGTGTGTGCATGCATGCATGACTGCATGTATGCATTTGAGAGTGCATGCATGCATGTGTGCATGCATGCCTGCATGAGCGTGTATGCATGCATTCATGTTATGCATGCATGCATGTGTGCATTAGTGTGTGTGTACATGCATGTGTGGGTGTGCAGGCATGCATGAGTGCATGCATGCAAGCGTGTGTATACATGTGTGCATGTGCATGCTTGCATGAATGCATGTATGTGCATGAATGCATGAGTGCATGCATGTTTATGTGCATGCATGTGTGTGACTGTGCATGTATGTGTGTGTACATGGGTGCATATTTACATGCATTCATGCATAAGTCTTCATGCATGCATGTGTGTGTGCATGCATGTGTACATGCATGCATGAGTGTGTGTGTGTATTCATGCATGCATGTATGTATTTCCCATGCATGTATGGGTACGTTTGTGAATGCATGCATGTGTGAGTGTATGTGTGCATGCATGTGTGCTTGCATGCATCCATGAGTTTGTGCATTTATGAATCAGTGTGTGTGAATGCATGTGAGTGCATGCATGTATGAGAGTGAGTGTGCATGTATGCATGCATACATGTATGCATGTGTGCCCGCATGCGTAAGTCTGCATGAATGCATGAGTGTGTGTGTGTGCATGCATGCATGTGTGCATACGTAAGTGCTTGAATGTATGTATGTATGTATGTATGTATGTATGTATGTATGTATGTATGTATGTATGTATGTATGTATGTATGTATGAGTTCGGGTTTAATGTTGCTTTCAACAATTTTTCAGTCATATCACTACAGTGTCTGGTTGCGACAGGGAGCTCAATGCTCACTTTTATAGTGCTGCCTCACTGAATTATCATGTCCCAGACACATTACATGATACCACACCCAGTCACATTATCCTGACACTGGGTCGACCAGTCCTAGCTCTACCCCGTAAATCTGAGTGCCAAGCGAGGAGCCGCTAGTACCATTTTTAATGACTTTGGTACATGTATGTCGCGGCCCAGGATCGAACCAGTGACCTCCCGTTCCCCAGAGCGGACACTCTACCAACTAAGCTATCGGGGCCGGTGTATGTATGTATTTATGTATGTATGTATGTAAGGTAGGTAGGTAAGGTAGGTACAATGTATGTATGTATGTATGTACAGGACAAATGCAATATCCCCAACCCCTAACAACTTTGTTGTGCGAGGGGCGTAATAACTGTTTTTGTGCGTTTACGAAAAAAAAGAAAAGAAGAAAAAAAAAAAAGAGAAAAAGGTACATGTACCACTATATTCCTAAAATACCCCAATACCCCTCCTGACCAAGGTATTACCAAAAGAGGACAATTCTGAGCAAGTTTGATGATGATTGGACTAAAACCGTAGCCTCTAGAGTGTTAACAAGGTTTTTCTATGATTTAACCTACTGACCTACTTTTTGATCCCACATGACCCATATTCGAACTTGACCTAGATATTGTAGAGATGATCATTCTGAGCAAGTTTGATGATGATTCGACCAAAACTGTGGCCTCTAGAGTGTTAATAAGGTTTTTCTATGATTTAAACTGCTGACCTACTTTTTGACCCGACTCGACATATATTCCAACTTAAATGAGATATTGTCAGGAAGATTGGTCATGGGGTATTAGAGATATACTTATTTGAAATTGTTTATGCACAGACGCACGACGGACAAAACGTGATTACAAAAGCTCATCTTGTCACTTTGTGACAGGTGAGCTAAAATAGCCAGAGGCCACTTGAAGAAATAACATCTAAACCTGAAACTGTATCAAATGATCAGCCTTCAGCAAAGAGACCAAACCTTCAACAGACTAGTTTCAGCAGCTTTGGCATTTAAACACTAAAAATATGTAACTGACCACTCAATATTTCAATTGACCAGTACTGACCACTCTTGGAGTATTGACCGGGGCAGTTTTAACCACTGGTTAAAACCACACATGATTTTACCGCCCAACCTTTATTTGTATCTGGATCTGTGTGCGTTGTTGAACTTCGTGGGAGACCCCGCAAATGCAACAGTCAGAACAGTTGTTCCAAAAAAGACTGGTCACCTCTCGCAATTTTACCACCTAGTTCTTTCTTTCTATAATTATATGTATACTGCAAACATGAGGATAACATGCAGGAGAACATTACATAAACTCCAGGTTTGCAGGATGAAAGTAATTAGCATCGTTTCTCCCATGAGTTGTTTCACCAGGTTTTAGGGGTATGTCGATTCGCCCAAGTATAGTTTTGTAAGGGATGGGTTAACAGATGGATGGGTAAATACGGAAAACTGGATGGCTGGGTAAACGGATGGAGTAGTGCGTGGGTAGACAGATGGAGGGATGTGTGAGTATACAAACGGACAGGATAGATAGATAGGTAGAAATCTGAATGGATGGAAAGGTACTTGGGTACACGGACAAACGGACAGTTGAATGTGAGTGAGGGTTTGAGTTTTACATCTCACCAACAGCTATGGTCATACAGAGACGGGACCTCGGTTTAAAGACTCATCCAAAAGTTTGGAGTAGTCCGGGATCGATCATGCAACCCCTGGTTTACAAGGCGAGTAGTTTAACCACTACACCACAGAGGCTTCTAGGACAGTTGAATGTACGAATGCTGAGCGGACAGGATGGAAATAAATAAATCATTATGTTAACAAGTCTATTCAGTGAAGACACCCTAAACCCTATTTTTACAGAGGAAAGTGGGTTTTCACGTATTCATTATTTTACTTATTTCTGTTCTTAAACCTAGACAATGAGGTGGTTCTAGCCCACAATCTATGTGTTGAGCTGATATGAGAAAAATATCCACTTTACTCATCTACAAGTTGTCATTTCCCAGCCATAAAATCATGGGTGTGTTAACGTGATGTGGGATTGCATCTCCTTTTCAATCATTTTTGCCCCCACCTATCGGGGCTTGGAGATATAGATTGGGCTGCATGCGTCCATGTAGAGGTGAAACTGCCTGCACATGGCTACTGGTAAACTGCCTAGAAGGCCTTAGCCTTCCCAGGCAAGGTTATGCAGGTCAGACCTTCCAGTATATATAAGCCTTATACATGTACATTGTAGGTTTCTTTAGGCGGCAGGGCTTGAAATGTCATTTTATCTCAATGTCCAGTGTTCAGTCTAGGATTTGGGGGCCCTTTGGGTTCACAGGCCTTGGAAAAGGGGGCCATTTGGAAATTTAGGGGGCCCTGAAATTATACTATATAAAGATGCCAGATTTATCTTTTAGTTTTGGCTGCATGATAAAAATGGACACAAAACAAGTTAGACACCACACTGAGAAAATCTATTTTGTCTATCTATCCATCTTCTAATACTGAGTTGGTCACATTTGCCCATTGCCTCAGTTAACCAGTACAAAGCAATTTGGATAAAGTTTCTTGTTCAAGAAGTAAATGCACATTTTATTTAGAACTAGAGAAAGCGACCAGTGGGTCATGTATACCCCCGGCCAGCGTCACCCTCTGATATATCTTTCGAGCTTGTATGTAATATGAATGAAGTCAAGAAGCTATAAGAATCTATAAATGTGCTTGTAAAAGCTAAACCAAACATAAAATTTCTAAACGGACCAAGGGAGTGAGGGCATCAAATAGAACATACATGCATCTATAAACTTTGACATAAAACTTTAACCAAATGTAAAATTTCTAAGTCCGTGACCTTGAGGTCAAGGTCGCCATGGGTGGGGGAAGGGACATGCATCATGAAATCATTTATCAAACATGAAGAGAATCTAACATGTGGTTACAGAGATATCAGCCATGAAAAAGGTTTAACACAAAACTTTGATGTAAAAGTAGATGAACAGACAGACAGACAACCCAGGGGCTTGACCCAGAGGCTTAGATATTCAATATGAAAGGTGATACTATAGAGATATCCTTTACCAAACATGAAGAGAATCTAACATGTGGTTACAGAGATATCAGCAATGAAAAAGGTTTAATACAAAACTTTGACGTAAAAGTAGATGAACAGACTTACGGACAGACAGACAACCCACCCAGGGGCTTAGATATTCCATATGAAAGGTAATGCTTAAGAGATATCCTGTACCAAATATGAAGAGAATCCAACCTGTGGTTACAGAGATATGAGCAATCAAAAAGGTTTAACGCAAAACTTTGATGTAAAGGTTGACTAACGACCGAACATACGAACGAACAAACGAACCAACGGAAAGACAAAAACTATATACCCCCTGACATACTTCGTATGCCGGGGGTATAATGAATGTCATAAAATTTATTTCTGGAAGAGAAGAACACCATAATAAACAGCGCCTGCCTCGGTGTTTTTGTGTTATTTGGGTCTGGTACTTAGCGTAAGCCGCACGGCGCACCCGAATATGGTGTAACTCGCCAGGCACACACAAGTTGACTGAACATTGCCGCATCCCCGAAAAACAAAACATCAGAATTGTTTATTGGTGACCAGTCCTTAGACAATCGATTTGGGTTTAAAAAATAAGAATTGTTACTGGTTAAACAGATAAAACAAAACGTCTTTCTGAGTTACTTTGATTGGGCAACATGCGGTTGGTTATTAACTCATTAATACGCACAAGACAGCCGAAAAATCACGAGAAAATAGAAAAAATGAACTCTAGAAGAAACAGTCACTAAATTTTACAGTGCACCCGATGGACCCATTGTGACCTTCATGTAAAAAGTGGGCCCAGGGCGCAATGGCTCAGCCTAGATTCAACACTGAATGTCGGGTAAAGGTCCCACAAAATTGGAAGAAATGTCTCCAAAATGACCTAATTAGTGTTGACGGGTATGTTAAACCTCAATCAAACAAAATTCTCAAACATTTGGTTGTTCAGTTGCCCAAACCTAACGTAGAAGTTGTCATTAGGTTTTCCAGCTCCACCAAACGACGATATTACAATATAAAGCTCATAAGCAATAGATACTGAATAAACAGGCCAGAGCACTCAGACTCCCTATATCCCCTAGACTCCTTAATAAACCAAGACGTATCTTATCTCAATCCATAGGGCCTAAATAAAAATATGGGTGAAATGACCCAACAAACTGGGGCAAAACGACCCATGTGTGAAACGACTCATGGGCAAAACGACTTGTGACCGGATGGAAGCCTACACAGTAATCATGTAACTACGGTAGGGATCTTTTACCTTTCTTCCTCCTGGATCCGCCTTTACCCCAGGAGGGGACACAGATGGTGTGTATAACATAACTCCAGTTTTTGCAGGATGAAAGCCTTCACAGTAATCATGTAATTACGGTAGGCAGGGGTCGAAATTAACACTCGTCCGCTCGTATTTACGAGGATTAGTTTGTCAGTAAGGACGAGTGAAAATTGTTACTGGCTTGCCCTGCAGGATGAGTGAGTTTTCAGCCATGAAAATGTCTAATCCTAAAGTTTCAGTGATAGCATTTTCCAAAACTATCAAATTACAGCATTACCCACAATTTTTTTCCGTCAAATTAATGGCCCAAGTTCAAGGTGTGGGTAATCCGCCCGAATTATTTTTGCACCGCTTTTTGTTTTTTACTTTTGTCTTCATGTTGTTTGTTTTGTCAGCTGCAATGCATCTCAATGTTATGCTCTATAGCTTTACGATTCCCGACATAAATAATGACAATTGTCGACTCAATTTTACTTATACATGAATAATATAACAATCTGCATTACTAGCAAGCCTGATTTTGTGCTGATTATTCCTAAAACTCTTGATTTTAAACGAAATAAACAAGCGAACAGCATTCAAATTGCCGCCAACAAACCACCGCTACAATTTTTCAGCATGTGATCGTTAAATGGCGTCATCGGACCCAAGCAACCCACACGTGTTTTATTTTAATGGGGCGCATCTCGTTCGTAAAAAATTGTTTGGAGCCGGTAAAAAAATCTCGATAGCTAAACGGATGTGGATAGAGGTGGATAAACCTCAAACAAACAAAAATTAAAGCCTTCGACTTTCCCCGTCGAGCGTCTGCTATTTGGCATGAAAACATAACCATTGACGAGACTGTAGAACAGTCTGTTTTTATTATGCATACATCTACCGTTAGATGTAGCAACTCGTCTTAAGAGCAATTAAATTATTTTCACATTGATTGTGGATTAAATTTTATGACTGGGGAATAAACGCAAATTAGAGACATAACTTGACCATATTTTCACACCTTGTCATGAGATACAATAGCGCCGGAGGTACATGTACATGTACACACTACACCTGAAATGAAAGACATGCATCGCATGGCAATCATGTTTAATAGGCAATTATATGTCAGTGATTAACTATAGTGACATAATTGAACCGTTATAAATCATCAAACAGTGTAAATCCAAATCATACGTCTGCGGTGTCTTTTTTGCGGCATCTGATCTGGGTCTCTGCATTGTTTGCTGATCGCAAAAAAAGAGCCGCTGGGCAAATATTGGTTAATAAATAAATAACAAGGGTGAACAGGTCAAGTTTTTTTCAACATTTTAATGTAAAATACATGCTTTCTGGTGATACTCGTATGCATGTGCATTTTTCCCGCCTTTTGAAGACGATCGAGTTTTCCGTTGTGTTTTACAAAAACTGGCCAAATTCTTACTTTTTCTCACTTACGCACCCATCAAAGAAGCCTCCGTGGTGCAGTGGTTACGCTACTCGCCTTGTAAACCAGGGGTCGCAGGATCGATCCCGGGCTTCTCCAAACTTTCGGATGAGTCTTTAAACCAAGGTCATGTCTCCATATGACCTTAGCTGTTGGTGGGACGTAAAACTCACACACTCAGTCACTCATGCATCCATCAATTAAAACACTGATTTATTAACATTTTTTTTTCCATTTTCACTCCAGAGAACCAGGGCAATAAGGACGAGTGGATTTTTTGGAGCACTTGCCCTGCAGGACAAGTTTGTCTAAAAGAAAATTTCGACCCCTGGGTAGGGTTCTTTAACCTGCACAGGGGGCCTCCAGTTAAACTCCTGATCCTAAGGAGGGTGCACTTAATGACATTCATCCCTGCAAATGATGCCAATGGAGCATGTTCGGACACCGAAATTTTATCACCGGGGATCGAACCCGGG
Organism: Lucinisca nassula; assembly: GCA_963580285.1. Lineage (NCBI taxonomy): Eukaryota > Metazoa > Mollusca > Bivalvia > Lucinida > Lucinidae > Lucinisca > Lucinisca nassula. Next base: position 127,566,341 of record OY757013.1, on the reverse strand, counting down.
ACCTCTAGCATCAGAGGCAAATGCACTAACCACTGAGCTACCTGCACAGGGGATCCCTACAAATGATGTCAATGGAGCGTGTTCGGACACCGAAATTTTATCACCGCTGCCAAGGATCAAACCCGGGACCTCAAGCATCAGATGCAAGTGCAGAATCAGAATCAGAATTGTTACTGGTGACACGTCAAATGACATTCATACACCAGGACCTTAGATATGGGAAGTTAGTCCCTAGCTCTAACCAAAGATGTAAACTTAGCTACACAATCCTCAGCACCTTCAGCCATCAAAATAATAGAATCGGGAAGGGCATTCCAATCTCTAATGGTTCGGGGGAAAAACGATTCTTTATAAATATCCGTTCTTGCAGTAAGGGTCTGAAACGTCATTGAATGGTGTTTTCTACAATGCCTAGCTGGGGGAACAAGGTCATCTGTTGGAATGCTGGCAGCACCCTTTAGACCTTTGTATAAGAGTATGAGCCTACTGTCTCTTCTCCTTTTCTTTAGAGACTCCCATCTTAATTTTCCTAGAATTCCAGTCATGCTCCCAGTTTCAAAGCAATAATTTCCAGTTACAAATCTAGCAGCTCTATTCTGAACTTTTTCAATTTCTTCATTTAGGACCACTCCGCTTGGGTCCCAGATGCAACTACCATATTCCAAGATTGGGCGAACAAGTCCCCTGTATGCTGTTTCTTTCACATCCTGAGGACACTGATGAAGATTTCGCCTCAGGAAACCAAGTGTTCTATTCGCCTTTGTACACATATTGCTAATGTGTGTATTCCATCTCAAATCGTGAGTGATTGTCACACCAAGGTATTTAATGGAATTCACATTTTCGAGGACCGTTCCCTATAAGGTGTAAGAAGCCTCAACTTTATTAGATCTCTTCCTTGTTATCTGCATAATATTGCATTTAACTGGTTGAAATCTCATGCCCCATTTTCTGGCCCAACATCCTAATCTATCTATGTCAGCCTGAAGTTTCAGTGAGTCATCTGTATCTCTAATTTCCCGGTAACAAACACAGTCATCTGCGAACAGTCTTATTTCTGAGTCAATATCAGTGGAAATATCATTGATGTACAGGAGAACAATATAGGACCAAGAACGGTCCCTTGTGGGACTCCAGACCAAACTGGCGCCCATACTGAAGATTCACCATTAACAACAACACGCTGTTTTCTGTAGCAAAGGAAGGAATCTATCCATTTAAGAGTCTTCCCACCAATTCCATAACCAAATAATTTGGATTTAAGTAGTTCATGAGGAGGGGTGTCAAAAGCCTTCTCAAAGTCCAGAATAAATGTGTCCACCTGCCCCCCTTTGTCCAGGATTTTTGCCCAATCATTAATAACCGTGCTCAACTGAGTTTCGCAACTATGCCTTTTCCTAAATGCATGTTGTGTGTCTGACAAAAGTTTATGTTCATCCAAGTGGGCCATGATGTTTGAGCAGACTATGTGTTCAAGCAATTTACATAGAACACAGGTCAGTGACACCGGGCGATAATTACGAGCAAGAGCCCTGTCCCCTTTTTTGAAAAGTGGACAGATGTTCGCTAGGAGCCATTCTTTGGGAATTTCACCCGTATCGAGAGATTGTTGGAAAAGATGAGCAAAAACTGGGCCTAACTCGTTTGCTAGTTCCTTCAGGACTCTAGGATGAAGCTCATCAGGCCCTAAAGCTTTAGAAGGGTTCAAGCCTTTAAGTAATTTGATCACTCCCGCAGAGGATACAACAATATTTTCCATGAAAGGGACCGATCTTCCAGTCAATGGAACCTCGTTGGACTCAGTTTTATTAAATGCATCATTGAATTGACCAACCAATTCCTCTGCCCTTTCAGAGTCCGATTCAGCGACCCCGTTCCCTCCTCTTTTATTAAGGGGTGGGATACCTTGCCTATCTTTCTTCTGGCTATTGATATATCTGTAGAAGTCTCTGGGATTCGCCTTTACATCACCTACCAAGTTATTTACATACTGATCATGCTGATTTTTGATGTCATTTTTAATTTCTTGTCTCAAGTTTTCAAATTTTGCTCTAAGTTTACCACTTCCCGACTTTTTTGCCTTAGCATGAATCTTATTTCTCCTCCGAATTTTTCTTCTTATTTCTGGTGTGATCCAAGGAATTGAAGATACAGACCTGCTAGTTTTGGAGGGGATATGATTTTCGGACGAAGCTTGAATGAAAGACTTTATCAAATCAAAGTTCTCCTGGACAGACCGAGCGAGTGCACTGAGCTACCTGCAAAGGGGATGCTTTTCAATGCACAGGGGTCCTCCAGTTAACGTTGGGAAGGACAGTACACTTTGTGGCATTCATCTCTGTAAATGACGCCAGTGGAGCATGTTCGGACACCACGATTTTATTACCGCTGCCCGGAATCGAACAGGGGCCTTACGCATGATAGGCAACTGGACTAATCACTGAGCTACCATGCTCCATAGCTTTTCGATTCATCTTAGACAACCTAATGCATGCATAAAAATCAAACTCTTTATCTGTCAATAACCAGGTGGCATATTTATTGTATTTTCTGCATTCTACCCCACCCAGTAGACTGAGTAGATCTGAATTCCATGACCGGAGTGGTAAGAAACATTGGCAATTTGCAAAAACGCATGAAGCGGGTGCAAGTCTGGAGATTGCAATGCTAAAAGAAATTGTTCTACTTGCCTCTTGCCACAGTTTTACTCACATTTCTTCTTGCAACGGGTCGAAATATTCATTTGGAGAGACACCTTGTTTATTTTCGTCATCGACCGCGGCCATTTTTTATTGTGTGATACAAATCGCAACGTACCACAAAGTACCGCACAGAGCGGTTCTCGAACTACAAATGCGCAGATCAGCCTGTGCATCCACATTCTCTGCTTGGATAGTATGATTACTAAGGCTGCTGTATGCCAAACTTTATTCCTTTGGACGGCTTCTGAGACTTAGCAGGTGGGTTTTTTGCATGTGCGAATAATAAATGCGCAGATCAGCTTGCGCATCGCGCACGCTGAGCGGTGCTGTTGGTCGCTGCTTGGACTACGGCTTCTGAGACTAAGCAGGTAATTGAAATGCAGACATCTCTATGTATTTATGATTTGTTTTGTTTGGTTTTAGGTTTAACGTCCCCGTCAATACTGTATAGGTCATCAGAATCAGAATTGTTACTGGTGACACGTCAAATGACATTCATACACCAGGACCTGTGATGTGGGAAGTTAGTCCCTAGCTCTAACCAAAGAGGTAAATTTAGCTACACAATCATCAGCACCTTCAGCCGTCGAAATAATCGAATCGGGAAGGGCATTCCAATCTCTAATGGTTCTGGGGAAGAACGACTCTTTATAAATGTCAGTTCTTGCGCTAAGGGTCTGAAACGCCAACGAATGGTGATTTCTACAGTGTCTAGCTGGGGGAACAAGGTCATCTGTTGGAATGCTGGCAGCACCCTTTAGACCTTTGTATAAAAGGATTAGCCTACTGCCTTTTCTCCTTTTCTTGAGAGACTCCCATTTTAATTTTCCAAGTATTCCAGTCATGCTCCCAGTTTCAAAGCAGTAATTGCCTGTTACAAATCTAGCAGCTCTATTCTGAACTTTCTCAATTTCATCGTTAAGGACCACTCCGCTTGGGTCCCAGATACAACTACCATATTCCAAGATTGGGCGCACAAGACCTTTATATGCTGCCTCTTTTACATCCTGAGGGCACTGATGAGTTGTTCAGATTTCGCCTCAGGAAACCAAGCGTTCTATTTGCCTTAGTACACATGTTGCTAATATGAGTATTCCATCTCAAGTTGTGTGAGATTGTCACTCCAAGGTATTTAATGGAGTCCACATTCTCGAGGACCGTTCCCTCTAAGGTGTAAGAAGCCTCATCTTTATTAGATCTCTTCCTAGTTATCTGCATAATATTGCATTTAAGTGGCTGAAATCTCATGCCCCATTTACGTGCCCAACATCCTAATCTATCTATGTCAGCCTGAAGTTTCAATGAGTCATCTGTATCTCTAATTTCCCGGTAACAAACACAGTCATCTGCGAACAGTCTTATTTCTGAGTCAATGTCAGTGGAAATATCATTGATGTAAAGGGAGAACAAAAGTGGACCAAGAACGGTCCCTTGCGGGACTCCAGACAAAACTGGAGCCCACTCCGAAGATTCACCATTAACAACAACCCGCTGTTTTCTGTAGCAAAGAAAGGAATCTATCCATTTGAGGGTCTTTCCCCCAATTCCATAGCCAAATAACTTAGATTTAAGTAGTTCATGAGGAGGGGTGTCAAAAGCCTTCTCGAAGTCCAGAATAAATGTGTCCACCTGTCCCCCTTTGTCCAAGATTTTGCCCAGTCATTAATAACTGTGCTTAGCTGAGTTTCACAACGGTGCCTTTTCCTAAATGCATGTTGTCTGTCTGACAAAATTTTATGTTCGTCCAAGTGGGCCATGATGTTCAAGCAGACTATATGTTCCAGCAATTTACACAGAACACAAGTCAGAGACACAGGGCGATAATTACGGGCAAGAGCCCTATCTCCTTTTTTGAAGAGTGGACAGATGTTTGCTAAGAGCCATTCTTTGGGGATTTCACCCGTATCAAGAGACTGTTGAAACAAGTGTGCAAAAACTGGACCCAACTCATTTGCTAGTTCCTTCAGGACTCTAGGACGAAGCTCATCAGGTCCTAAGGCCTTACTAGAGTTTAAGCCTTGAAGTAATTTGATCACTCCTGCAGCTGTCACAACAATATTATTCATGAATGGGGCCGATCTTCCAGTCAATGGAACCTCCGTGAACTCAGTTTTATTTAACGCATCATTGAATTGACCAACTAGTTCCTCTACCCTTTCAGAGTCTGATTCAGCAACCCCGTCCCCTCCTCTTTTATTAAGGGGCGGGATACCTTGCCTGTCTTTCTTCTGGCTATTAATATATCTGTAGAAGTCTCTGGGATTTGCCTTTACATCACCTACCAAGTTATTCACATACAAATCATGCTGATTTTTTTTATATCAGTCTTGATTTCATGACTCAAGTTTTCAAATTTTGTCCGGAGTTTACCACTTCCCGTCTTTTTTGCCTTTGCATGAATCTTATTTCTTCTGCGAATTTTCCTTCTTATCTCTGGAGTGATCCAGGGAATAGAAGATACAGACCTACTAGTTTTTGAGGGGATATGATTTTCGGCCGAAGTATGAATGAAAGAAGTTATCAAATCAAAATTCTCCTGTACAGATCGAGCATCTGAATGACAATTAAAGTAATTCTCCTTTGCAAATTTGAGTGCATCCTTCCTCATAGTTTCATAGTCACCTTTCTGATATGAGTACACCTTCCTCCGAGGTTTCTTTATTGGTGGGATGTGAATTTTTAAATATCCGGAGTCATTTTGGAGACGTTGCTTCCAATTTTGTGCGACTTCTACCCGACATTCAGATGACATGATATCTCAAGCCCTGTCGCCCAATGAAACCAATAGGATTTATTAGCATGGACGGTCCGACTCGCATCGCTTTGCGTGGGCAGGTTTAGATCCTCTTAGCGGTTTACCAGTACTCGTGTGCGGTCGGATTTCAGCTCTGCGTGGATCGAGGCATCATGCAGCCCATCTATTTCTTCAAGCCCCGATGGACGGGGGCCGTTATATGTTAATATGTATCGAGCCGAGCTGCATATCAAGCGGAGACGCCTTATGTTTAAGAGCAGAAAGGAGAAAATTTCTCGCTGCTTGGATAGTATGCAAATTGCTCGTGCGAATAATAAATGCGCAAATCAGCCTGCGCACTCTGATCAGCGCTTTTATTCCCTGCTTAGATAGTATGATTACTAAGGCTGCTGTATGCTAAAATTTATGCCACTGAACGGCTTCTGAGACTAAGTAGGTAGATCTAGGTCTAATATTAGGAGCTGAAATAGGAAAAATGAAGCAGGTTACTACATCACTGAATATGATAATGACCAGGTAATTAAGGTAAATTAATGGATAGATCGATGGATGGACCAAAAAATTAATACATTTATGAATTTAATCTATTTTCTTTTAAAGATTTTAAAGTTGTGGTTCTTTTTTTTTTTTTTTCAATATATAAGTATATATTTTAAAACACAACACTATTATTATCATTACTATCATTAATATACAAAATAAAAATTGTCCAGTTACCCCAGTGGAGCGTGTTTATATATATAGCTTCACACACATGTTCTAGCACCTACATTTCTTGACCGATTTCAATGTAACTTCATACAGATGTTGCTCATGACAATATCTCAAGCAAGTTCGACATTCAAGGTCGTGGCCTCAAGGTCAATGTCACTCTGGCTATTTTTAGAGAAAAAAAAACTTTGTCATCGCTCTATCGCCTACATTTCTCGACCGATTTTAATATAATTTCACACAAATGTTCCTTATGACAATATCTCAAGTGAGTTTGAATTTCAAGGTTGTGGTCTCAAGGTCACAGTGGCTATTTTTAGAAAAACTCGTCATCGCTCTAGCGCCTACATATCTCCACCGATTTCAATATAACTTCACACAAATGATCCTTATGTCAATATCTTGAGCGAGTTTGACTTTCAAGTTCGTGGCCTCAAGGTCAAGGTCACTTTGGTTATTTTCAGAAAAAAACTTTGTCATCGCTCTATTGAGTATATTTCTTGACCGATTTCAATGTAACTTCACATAAATGTTCCTTGTGACCATATCTCAAGCTAGTTCGACTTTCAGGTTCCTTAAGGTCATGATCAGGGTCACTATGGCTATTTTCAGAATAACTTTGTCATTGCTCTGGCACCTACATTTATTGATGGATTTGAATGTAGTTTTATGCAAGTGTTAGAAATGATAATCTCTCGAGCAAGTTCGACTTTCAGGGTCATGACCTCAAGGTTAAGGTCACTATGGCTATTTTCAGAAAAACTGTCATCGCTCTAGAGCCTACATTTATTGATAGATTTTAATATAACTTCACATAAATGTTTGGTACGATAATATGTCGAGTGAGTTTGACACTCAGGGTCCTACGCTCAAGGTCATGGTCATTGTGGCTATTTCTAGAGAAACATTTTCACCACTCTAGTGCCTTCATTTATTGATAGATTTCAATATAACTTCACGCAAATGTTGGATATGATAATATCTCGAGCAACTTCGACTTTCAGGGTCCTGAGGACAAGGTCAGGTCACTTTGGGTATTTTTAGAAAAACTTTTAATCGCTCTTATGTCTACATTTATTGGTGAATTTTGTCATAACTTTACACAAACGTTGGAAATGATTATATCTCGAGCCAGTTCGACTTTCGGGGTCCTAGGCTCAAGGTCAGGGTCACTGTGGCTATTATTAGAAAAAACAATGTCACCCCTCTAGACATTACGAAAACACGCCTATTCAAATGTATTGAGAATTTTGCCACCAAAAAGAATGAAAAATTTCCGATGAATATTTCATATTTCTGCTCAAAACATAGATTGTGGTTAGAAACGCCTCGATGAGGTGGTTCTAACGAATACCCACAATCTATGTTTTTGAGCAGATCGAGGCGGTTCTAACGAATACCCACAATCTATGTTTTTGAGCAGAAATAAGAAAAATAATGTATACCCATGTAAACCCCAGTTTCGCTATATAAAAAAGGGTTTCAGGGGGTCAAAATTTTATAGGCGTGTTTTTGTGATGACCTACATTTATTGGTGGATTTTAGTAAAACTTTACACAAATTTTGCAAATGATAATATCTCAAGCAAGTTGGACTTTTGCCAGTTCAGTGTTTTCCACACATGAAGTAGTCTTCTGCAAGGGGATTGCTATCATCTGCGATGCTTTGTTTATCACAGAGTCACATCACTATGTCTGCAGAAAATGCCTGTTTTTGACCGTGTAATCACCGTAGCCTCTTCAGTTTTGATAGAATCTTCTTGAAACATACATGTTAATAAGTCAGGGAAAAAAGCTTGGATAAGTTCAAAAATTGGCGAGGTCGGCATATTTATCACAGAGTTATGTCCCTTTGATTGCTTAAAAATGTCCAGTTTTGACATTACCATCATCATAAGTTCCTAAGTTTTGAACGGACCTTCCTGAAACTTACATATAAGTAAGTTAGAGCTATATTAGTCTATATTAAAGTCGGTCATGAAATGCAGGCGCTAGAGCGATGACAAAAGTACGTATCGACGTACGTAAGTTCTTGACACAAATAAGCATTTTCTGAAATCAAGGGGGACATAACACTCTGAAATATATGCCAACCTCACCAATTTTTAAACTCTGCCGAGGTTTTATCCCTTACTTACTTACATATGTGTTTCAAGAAAATTCGATAAAAAATGAAGGGGCTACAGTGATGACAAGGTCAAAATTAGGCATTTTCAGCAATCTAGGGGACGTAACTTTATGATATATAGGCCGACCTCATCAGTTTTTGAACTCATCCGAGCAGTTAATCCTGACTTACTTATTTGAGCCCCGCCAAGCGAATTTGTGTCTTCGAGCATCCCGTCATGACAAATTTTAACTGCGCATGCACAGTCATTCAGAGGGGCCAGGGATATGGCTTTCTGTCTGAAGGTTCCTCTTGATTCACTGCTTGTATGAGCGAGCAGCGAAGGTTCAGGCGAGACTGCGCGGATGCACAGGCTCGCCTGAACCTTCGCTGCTCGCATAGGCGATAAGTACCAAAATCGCTTGACGGGGCCCATTTGTAAGTTTCAAGAAGATCCGATCAAAACTGAAAGTGTTACGGTGATGACAAGGTCAAAAATAACCATTTTCAGCAAAGTAGGGGATATAACTCCATAAATAATTGACCGACATCGGTAGTTTTCGAACTCCTCCGAACTTTTAATCCTGACTTGCTTGTATGTAAGTTTGAGGAAGATCCGATCAAAACTGAAGGCGCTACGGTGATGAAAAGGTCACAATAGGCATTTTCAGCGATTAAGGAGACGTAACTCTATGATAAATGGGCCGACTTGGTCGGTTTTCGAACTCATCCAGCCACCTTACATATAAGTTTAAGAAAGACCCGATCAAAACTGAAGGCACTACGGTGATGACAAACACTATCCCATTGTAAGTCTATGGGACATTGTGGTTACCATAGCAACCAAAGTTTTCGTTCGATTTCGAAAAAAGCTACTGTCATCAGTGCCCCACCAGAAGCATGCTACAGATGAGAAATGGTTGAGATCAGCCTGCAGGTTGCAGAGATATAACGGTTCAAATGTGTGGACGGACAGACGACGGATGACCCACTATATTATAAGCTCCCCTGGAGCTTTCGTCCCAGGTGAGCTAAAAACACCATGACCTTGACCTATGACTTACTTTAAAGAGAAATTGGCAGTTGTCACCACTTTTGAACCGTTTCAGAGAGAGCCTTCATATTTAGCACTTGTGAGCCGTTTCAGATAGAGCCTTCATGTTTGACACTTATGAACCGCTTCAGATAGAGCCTTTATATTCTGCATGTGGGTTCCTTGTGACAAGGTTTCCCACTCATACAAAAAAATTGACATGTGACCTTGACCTTGACCTGTGACTTACTTTAAAGAAACAAATGACCTTTGTCATAACGCTTGAACCGTTTCAGATAGAGCCTTCATATTCGGTATGTCTACTCTTCCTTGTGACAAGGCTTCCCATTCATACAAAGAAATCTGACCTGTGACATTGACTTTAAAAAGTAACCTATGACCTACTTGAAAGAAAGCAAAGGACATTTGCTATTAATTTTAAACTCTTTCAGATAGATTTGTTGGTTTGATTTGAGGTTTAACGTCCCCGTCAACACTGTAAAGAACATTTTGGAGACGTTGCTTCCAATTTTGTGGGAATTTTACCCGACATTGAGATGAAATGACATCTCAAGCCCTGTCGCCCAATGAAACAAATAAGGTTTATTAGCATGGACGGTCCGCCTCGCACCGCGGTTCCTGGACAGGCTTAGATCCTCTAAGCGGTTTACCAGTACTAGTGTGCGGGCCGGATTCAGCTCTGCGTGGAAGCATCATGCAGCCCATATATTTCTTCACGCCCCTATGGGCGGGGCCGTCTTTCAGATAGAGCTTGTGACAAGGGCCAAATTTTAATATATATCCAAATGCAGAATCAGAATCAGTATTGTTACTGGTGATACATCGAATGACATTCATTCACCACTGGATATGGGAAGTGGAAGTTAGTCCCTTGCTCTCACCAAAGAGGTAACTTAGCTAGATTACCCTCTGTGACTTCAGCTGAGAAAATGATCGAATCAGGATTCTAATGTTCCGAAGGAAAGAACCTTTGTAAATGTCAGTTTTTGCAGTAAGGGTCTGAAACGCCGACGAACGGCGATTTCTACAGCGCCTAGCGACATAGTGCATTTTTTCACATTTCAAAATGGCTACTTTTCTTATGAAAATCCGTGATTTTTTCTTATTTATACTGCAAACATAGGTTGTGGGTGCTCGTTAGAACCGCCTCATTGAGGCGGTTCTAACGAGTACCCACAACCCATGTCTTGGAACAGAAATGAGAAAAATAATGTATACCCCCGTAAACCCCAGTTTTCTCTATACAATTTGGGGTTTATGGGGTATTCATTTCACCGCCTTGTTCACGTGATAAATGCTTGTTACACATCTAGCAGCTCTGAACTTAATATATTTTTTGTTAAGGACAACTCCCTGGGGGTCGCATATAAAACTACAATATGCGAAGAGTGGGCGAACAAGGCCTTGATATGCTAGCTGCCTCCATTACATCCTGAGGACAATGTTGAAGATTTCGACTCAGGAAACCAAGTTTTCTATTTGTCTTAATCCACATGTTACTTATGTGTGTCGTGTCTGATTTAATTCAAGGTATTTAGTGGAATCCACATTCTCTAGCGCATGTTCCTTCTAAAGTGTAAGACGCCTCAGTTTTATTTGTTCTCTATATTGAAATCTCGTTTCCCATTTGCATGCTCAATTTTTAATTTCCCGTCGTCTGCGAACAGTTTATTTCTGAGTCAATGTTTTGATTCGAGCGTGAAATGAAAGAAAAAAACAACACCAAGCTTTAAAACATTTGATTAATTTATAAACATTTATTCCAACAATCTCTTGATACGGGTGAAATCCCCAGAGAATGGCTACTGTGAATTTTTATCCTCTCTTTGAATCAAAGTTCTGAATGAGGAAAACTGATTTATGAGGCATAATTACAATTCTAATGCACTTACGTATGTAACGCGACGTCTGATTGGATAACGTCAAAAATTTGCGACAGTATATTCCACGATATACTGTCGGAAATCCGACGTCACCACGTAACGTCGTTTTTCATTGGCTTACATTTGGTTTTACGCAGCTCACAACGCCTGCCGATTTGTGCAAAATAGTACAATTTCTAACAAAACAACCGAATAAGTGCATTAGAATGGGGATAACTGTATTGAAAATTGTCATTTGGGGAGGTAAATCGGTGGTTTTACGGTCGGAAATTTCGTTTTACGGCGACGCGTCAATCGTGTCAGTCTTAGATGAAACAGTTCTCCGTATAATGTGCTGACAAGATCCAAGAGGGTTTAAATAAAGAGTGATACCAAATTCGACGAAGCAAAACAAAACAGAAAAAATGAATGATAAACGTTTCTGCTCATTTTTTAATGCTAATGCCATCAATTTCAAGATTAACTAATTGCATTCTGTGCTTTCTCCACTGCTAAAATTGCAACGGACAAGTTCTATGTTTCTTCAGAAGTGGGGACGTAAAAAGGAAAATAGCTCCACTATGGCAAGTCCGACGGAAAAGAGGTACGCCGTTAAACCCTTTAATTTCTACTATATAAGCTAACGGTGTAGTCCCTGTTCAGACGCCGCGTTTAGCGAACTTAGACTTTGACTAATTTGTCTCACCAAATGCGTATAAAACACAGTTATTTCCACTAGTACGGTATTGAAAAGCTTATTTACCCATAAATGCCAATCCTCCATTACTGGGAGATTTTGAAACAGTGAAGACTCTGATCAGAGGCCACAGAATGCGGCGTCTGACGGCGTCTTCACTGTTTGCTTTAAGTATGGAACTTGATTTAAAACTCACAGTTAATCGAACAAATATGTCAACACATATTTGGTAATTAGATTTCTCCAAAGCGGATGGGATACGGTGTTCGATGGCGGTCAGTAAAGGGTTGTTAGCTCAATTTTATTGGTCACTGATAATCACAGAGAAGCGTGGCTATAAGTAACCTTTACTGGGAATTCGTACAAAAGATGTTTATGTAGACCGGTGCAAATCTTGAAGAGCAGTCTAGCCAGGATCTACATGTACACTGTGTGCCATCATGTCAATAGAATGGACAAAAAAACCCTTTCTATAAGTCTTTAGAATAAATACGCCCAATATCAAAGCTACAAGAGCCCTGTTCAGAAACTCGGGATGAAAGTGTAAAATATCAAATATGTCTGATCCCCATAGTGTGAGCACTAAGGCCAAAATGATGAGTAATAATCATTTGGTAATCCAACAGAAAAACTGAAAAGAAAGGTTTTTTCTCAAAAGTCCCAAACTGAAAATAAAGGAAAATACTTCCCTTTATATAAATCGATGGAAAATATAAGAAAAAGTTCCACCAAAGAACTTTCTTTAAATACATGTAATTTGCTCATACGCGAAAGAAAATGGTCTCGACACTTTTGGTATTTTCTTTAAAACATTTTCTTGTAAACAAACTATTTACCAGCTCGAAACAATACTACCGCACTTTAAATGATTCTTTCCAAAATAGATAGTTAGGAAACAATAACAATATTACATAATAAAAATCAGTGTGTAAGATATGTCAATAAAATTAAAGTACTTGTACATAATACCCCCACCGCTATCCAAGGAAAAAAGAAGGACTTATGCAACAAAGCTTTCTTTTGTCACTAAAACAAACATTAAACCTGTGACATAAGACTCCACCTGAGTAACCGTTGACTTAAGTTTTTTTATTTATTTATTTTTATATGTGAACGTTAGCGGATCGTGATCACTGAAAACAACAACTGATGTGACTGAAAAAGTAAGATAAACTTCAAAATATTCAAGAGCAAGAATCAGATACAAACACTCTTTATCTATGGTAGAGCATATTAAACCGTTTAGGAAAGTAACAGACTGCATGGCCTACACCATTATTGTCTTCCTGCAAGAAAACACTAGTGGCACCAACATCACTAGCTTCTACAGCTAGCTTCAGTGACAGAAGAACTGGCTCACTCTTGAGCATGGCTTTAAGATTATAAAAAGCCTTTTGGCATGCTTCGTTCCAAATGAAACTTTGTTCCTGTGCTGAAAAAATTCGCCAAAGGCTCAGCAATGACAAAGAATTCTGTAAACATTAACCAGCCATACTAAGAAATCACATTAGCAAGTTGTCTTTTGCATTTAGGTATGGGAACATTTGAGACAGCTTCAACTTGAGCATCAATGTGTTTAACATGACCTTGGCCTACAACATGACCTAGAAATGTAAAACTTGCTAGGCAGAAGATTTGTGTCAATTAGCATTACATGTACAGAGTCTGTGGAAGAATACTTTTATAGTCCGAATATGTTGATTACAGTTTCCACTGTATATGATAGCGTCATTAATATAAGCACTATGTACAGCCTTCCGGCTCTGCTATAATCATGGTTATTTAGTACTGAAATGTGGCTGGAGAGTATTTCATTCTAATTTGCATTACTTTATAGTTGAATAAGAGAGGAATTTGCCAAAATCCTTTCAGAAGGTCGAATTTCGGTCTGTATTTGGTGTTTCCGATGTTATCAATACTGTCATCCCTTTTTAGAATTGGAAAGCTGTCTGTTTTACTCAAAGAATTAACTTTCCTAAAATCTGTACATATATCAGATTTTGGCACGAGAATGCAAGGAGGGCTCCATTCACACCAGCCTAAAGACTCACTTAAAACACTTTTTAAGTGAGCCCCGCCAAGCGAATTTGGGTCTTCGAGCATTCCGTCATGACAAATTTTAACTGCGCATGCCCAGCCATTCAGAGGGGCCAGGGATATGGCTTTCTGTCTGAAGGTTCCTCTTGATTCACTGCTTGTATGAGCGAGCAGCGAAGGTTCTGGCGAGACTGCGCGGATGCGCAGGCTCGCCTGAACCTTCGCTGCTCGCATAGGCGATAAGTACCAAAATCGCTTGGCGGGGCCCAAGTGATGTCGGTTGCTGCCTGATGCTCTGTCTCAGGTCGGGCCCACTGAATTCCAACAGTTTGTTTTCTTTTTCTCCAGTATTTCAGTTATTTCATGCTGTCGAGTCCTCATCGTTGTTTCATCTCTGTGCTCGTTTGATTTTTTTTTTTCTCGGAGATGTTGCACTGATGAATTAACAATCCATCATGCGGACTGAACAAGTTATTTGTCTAAACCACGACCAAAGCAATAGCGAGGATTGTGGCCACGTAAAATCGATTTAAGCCCCCTACCCCACCCCCATAAAATGTTTTGACTGACCGTTCACAGACGGTTCTTCTGTTGTAGTTTATTATTGTTATAGTTCATCTTTGCATTTAAGTATTGCCAACATCTTTTTATTTTGGATAGCCGTTTTGGTCATTTTGTGGGAAAGTAACTGTCGTTTTGGCTTTTCGCTTGTGACGTTTTCATTATGGTGAAGATGTTTATGTTTGTGTTTCTTTCCCTTTGGTGTCTTGGATGGGATGTATGAGGTTTTGTTTTGTTTGATTTGAGGTTTAACGTCCCCGTCAACACTGTAAATGTCATTTTGGAGACGTTGCTTCCAATTTTGTGGGACTTTTACCCAACATTGAGATGAAATGACATCTCAAGCCCTGCCGCCCAATGAAACCAATAGGGTTTATAAGCATGGACGGGCCGACTCGCACCGCTTTGCCTGGGCAGGCCTAGATCCTCTAAGCTGTTTACCAGTACTCGTGTGCGGGTCGGTGTCAGCTCTGCGTGGAAGCATCATGCAGCCCATTTATTTCTTCAAGCCCCGATGGTAATTGTTTCGATTCCTGATCATTGCCTTCACTTATATTGTCTATAAAGTCATTGTCCAACAAATTCTGAATGTCTTCTCTAGCTTATTTTTATAGGATTGATGTTGTTTTACAGGTTTAGAACCAGCAATGTCCACTTCATGGATTATTTTGTCCGTCCCAGTGGGAATATACGGAAATTATTGCACATATTAATCCTTTTTGTACCAAATGGAATCTTCCTCCTTATATATAGCAGGAGTCCATTTCAAAATTCAAGGGTGTGAGGTTGTGTTTTCTTCAAAATTGATTTGGAAAATGGCTTAACTTTTCGCAAACAGTGGAGGCCCTGATCAGACGCCGCGTTCTGTGGCGTATGATCTGGGCCTGCACTGTTTGCCACAGTACCCGTTTGGGGGTTTCCAGTCTGAAATGGGTTAAAATCAACTGTTTCATTCCTTTTGTTGATCTGGCTCTATTTGTGACGGATTCTGGCCATGGTTTCACAGAATGTCAGAATTTTGTCGTTTCGATGAGATGACGTGGGATCCGATTGTATTTAATTAATGTCCTCACAGTTAATTCATATGAGTCGGCGCACGACAAAACCTACAATAAGACATGTGCGCCCATCGAAGACCCAGATCAGCCTGCGCATCTATATAGTCGAACCAGAGACTTCTCTTGCTGTATGGAGGAGCATTGGGCCCTTAGCTATCCTTAGAGCGCACAACGAAGAATCTGATCAGACTGCGCGGATGCGCAGGCTGATCGGAGTATTCGTTGGGCGCATGTGTCTTATTGTAGGTTTTGTCATGCGCTGGCTCATATGATTGAAGAGGATCAGACCTAACACGTTTGACTGATGTAATTCCTTTTGTCTACAGTGTATGGACCATTATACCTGTCTTGCAAAGATTTTCCCGGAAAGTCAAAAGAGCACGTACCTTATCACCGGGTTTAAAATTCCCTCCTTTTGTATATATGTCAGTTGTTTCATTTTTCTATGAGCTGACTGAAGGAAAGTATATTTTTAAAGTCAAAGAAAACCGAAGAAAGTATAGTACAAGGAATTGTTATTATTAGAGAAACTCGCACAGATCTACTTACAGCAAATACAAAACAAGAGGGTCATGATGACCCTGGATAGCTCACCTGATCCTTAATGCACAGTTGAAATGGTAGAGAGGGTGGATCCCTTTGACATCATGGGTCACGTCTTAGTACAACAGAAGATGAACAGGTTCGGCCTAACTATTAATGACTCATGGAGACAAGGAGTTGTGTATGTGTGTGGGGGAGTTGAGTGGGTGACAAGCGGTTGTGTGTGAATGTGTGAACAGGATGAGTCTAACTATCAATAACCAATGACCCATGGTGACAAGGAGATACTTTTGGACATCTGTTCGGTGCTCTATCATGAAAATGTATGCTGTGTGTACTCATTAGAATCGCCTCATCGAGGCGATTCAAATGAGTACACACAGCATACATTTGCAAGATAAAAGACGAAAATCTCCTAAATTATCCACCACTATGTCTTATGTAGAGGAATTCCCTTGGGGCTCAAAGACGAGTTCGACTCAGCCATGGTAAACGAGCCATTAGTTTTCGAGTCATCGAAGTTCTACAGTAAATGTATACTAGTAAGTACAGAATGTAAAAGTTGCATTTTCTTTTCGCCAAAAATTAGTATATTTGCTGAATTAAATTATGAAAGTTTTAACGCTATGTAAAGTAACGATATCGTTAGTTTTAAACGACTTGTCCCCCGTCTTTCTTGCATGAGAATGCAACATTACTCAGTCAGCAGCTCGTGCTGATTTTCGGAGTCGATTGTCATTCAAACCAAGGTTTGAGTTATAACACTCGCCCCCTCCCATTGGTGCTTGCAGAAATAGACTGGGCTGCATGGTGCATGCTTCCACGCAGAGCTGAAACCGTCCGCACATGAGTGCAGGTAAACCACTTAGAGGATCTAAGCCTGTCCATGCTCGGACAGCCTATGCATGTAAGCCTTTTGGTTTCATTGGGCGGCAGGGCTTGAGATGACAATTCATCTCAGTGTCGGGTAAAAGTCCCACAACATTGGAAGCAGCGTCTCCAAAATGACCTACATAGTGTTGACGGGTCCGTTAAACCTCAATTAAAACAAATCGAGTAAGCGACATGTTAATAGTGGACAATTGGGCTCACGAAAGGCGAAGTTTGTTGTTTAAAAGTGTTTGTTGGGTTTTCCAAAAATTATTGAGAAAACGTTGATTTTGCAAAAGTAAGTATTTTGTGAATACTGCACATTTTCAAGACCAAATGACATTACATTTGAAACACCACACGGTAATTTATAAGCATACTTGCACTGCACATGAAAATGCATTGTATTTGGGGCATCCTTTATTAAGACAGTTTTGCTATTTAAATGAACAAAAATGTTTGTTTTTTTCTCTATTTTATTGTTCTATTCCTGTTAATTCTGTCGTGGCCGTCCTTCATCATCATTATCATCATCATCATCATCTTGAGGCCCCCGCCCATCGGGGCTTGAAGAAATAGATGGGCTGCATGATGCTTCCACGCAGAGCTGAAACCGACCGTTCACGAGTACTGCATGGTAAACCGCTCAGAGGATCTAAGCTTTCCCAGGCAAAGCGGTGCGAGTCGGTCCCTCCATGCTTATAAACCGTATTGGTTTAATTGGGCGACAGGGCTTGAGAAGTCATTTCATCTCAATGTCCTGTAAAAGACCCACAAAATTGTAAGCAACGTTTCCAAAATGACCTATATAGTGTTGACGGGGACGTTAAACCTCAAATCAAACAAGCAAAAGACCCAATAACAGTACAATTGTAACATCACACGTAATTTATAAGCATGCGTGCACTTCACATGAACATTTCTTGTATTTGGGGTATCCAATAAGGTGGTGACTGACTGACAGTTGTCACTACTTAAATGAAAAAAAATAAAGTTTGTCTTCTTTATTGTTCTAGTCTTGTTGATGCTGTTGTCTACGTCCTTCTTCTTCTTCTTCTTCTTCTTCTTCCTTCTTCTTCTTCTTCTTCTTCTTCTTCTTCTTCTTCTTCTTCTTCTTCATCATCATCATCTTCTTCTTCTTCTTCTTCTTCTTCTTCTTCTTCTTCTTCTTCTTCTTCTTCTTCTTCTTCTTCTTCTTCTTCTATGGTGTCAGTAAGACAAGAGTCTTGCATGCATATTTGCTTTCTGAATAGCATGATAATAATATACAGTATATATGGAGATGAGCTCTCGTTAACCCATATATGCCAAGAGGTCCTCTTTTTGACATTGATAAACGGTGAAGACCCAGATCAGACGCCGCAGAACGCGGCATCTGATCTTGGTCTACACTGTCTGCTTAAAATAAAAAGGAGAACTTATTGCAAACAAATCAAAACCTGACACCCCTATATTTGGAAATGGACACTCCAAACTTATTAAGTGGGAGATTCCATTGTCATATATGGGCTAAACAGGATATTGCAAGTGTCAGCTTATGCACGGAAACCCATTTAGTACCAGAAACAACAAAACGGGTACCCTGGCAAACAGTGCAGGCCCTGATCAGACGCCGCAGAACGCGGCGTCTGATCAGGGCCTACACTTTTAGCATAATGCTCAGCCCATTTTCCTAATCAATTTTGAAGAAAAAACTGCCTGACACCCTTAAATTTTGAAATGGACTCATGGTATATATAAGGAGGAATATTCCATTTGGTACAAAAAGGGTTAATTTGTGGACAACAGGATACAGCAGTACATATAATCATAATAATTTCATTTTGGACAACAGGATATCCATATTTATATATTTATTCGGATCAGAGATTTTGCTAATAATTCTATTGCTACTTCCAGGTTTAGGGTTTATGTTGTATCATTTGCTTATACACATGATTCTGTTACATACTCGAATAAGAGCCTAGCTGGTTCAAGTTTCGTCAGTTAACTTTTTGTTCATAATTCTTTTACTCGTTCGATTAGGAGCTCTGTTGGTTAGTATTTGTTTATTTTATTTATTTATTTATTTTTTGTTTTCAGAAATTTATTTTGCTCATGCACTTATGCAGTTCCCGTCCTTCGGGGCTTGAAGAAATATATGCGCTGCATGGAGCTTCCACGCAGAGCTGAAACTGACTCGCACATGAGTACTGGTAAACCGCTTAGATGATCTAAGCCTGCCCAGGCAAAGCAGTGTGAGTCGGCCCGCCAATGGTTATAAACCCTATTGTTTTCATTGGGCGCCTGGGCTTGAGAAGTCATTTCATCTCAATGTCGGGTAAAAGTCCCACAAAATTGGAAGCAACGTCTCCAAAATGACCTTGAGACATTAAACCTCAAATCGAACAAACAAACATGCACCTTACGTGATTTAGCTTTACTTTGTTCACTCATTCTCGTCAGAGCTTGGTGAATTAATTCTTGCAAATACGTGTATTTTACAAATATTTGCATAACAAACTCGAACAAGATTGTCATGATGGCCCTGGATCGTTCACCTGATCCTTATGGCAGGTAATATAAGGTGGAGTGGAGGGTAAGAGCAATTTTGGCTGACAGTGACTCAAAATTTCAAAATCAATCTAGCTATTTAGGAACTTAAGTCATTTCAAGTGTTATACATTTTTGTCTGGTGGCTATTATGTTCAGTGGTAAATTGTCAGAGTGTCACTCATGGAACATTCCTTCAAAATTGTTTTCTTTTTTGCGGAAGAAGTCATTTAAAAGTTCCCTTGGACAATACAGCGCCGACTTTTTTTGTCACTATCTGGGCACCTTGTGGGCATTAATTTTAGGGTCAGGTTCTAGTGCACCAGACGGAGATGAATGGGCTCAGTCTAACTAACTAACAATGGCTCATGGTGACAAGGGGGGAGGGGGTATCCATCCCTTTGACAATACAGAGCTGACTTGTATGTCACTATCTGGGCACCTTGTGGACATTGAGGGTCAGGTCCTAGTGCACCAGACAGAGGCGAATGGGCTCAGTCTAACTAACTAACAATGGCTCATGGTGACAAGATGGTGGTGGAATCCATCCCTTTGACAATTTAGAGCTGACTTGTATGTCACTATCTTGGCACTTTGTGAACATTGAGGGCCAGGTCCTAGTGCACCAGACGGAGATGAATGGGCTAAGTCTAACTAACTAACAATGACTCATGGTGACAAGGGGTGGGGTGGTATCCATCCCTTTGACAATACAGAGCTGACTTGTATGTCACTATCTGGGCACCTTGTGGACATTGAGGGTCAGGTCCTAGTGCACCGGACGGAGATGAATGGGCTCAGTCTAACTAACTATAACTCACGATGACGAGAGGGGAGTGGTGGGGGTGGGTGGTATCCATCCCTCTGACAATACAGAGCTGACTTGTATGTCACTATCTGGACACCTTGTGGACATTGAGGGTCAGGTCCTAGTGCACCAGACGGAGATGAACACGCTCAGTCTGATTAACAATGGTAACAAAGGGAGTGGGGGCGGGGGGAAGGGGACCTAAACAGTGTGGACGGGGATGTTAAGCCTCAAGTCAAACAAACAAGCAAACAACCCTGTCGACCTGTCAACCCTGTCAATCTGTCAACCCTACCCCCCCACCCCCCCCCCACGTCAAACTGTCAACCTTGTCGACCTATCAACGCTGTCGAACAGTCAAGCTCAACCCTGTCATCGACCTGTCAACTGTTTGTAAAATAAAACAAATACAAATTGGCCACAGACCACGGACTCTTTTGAGTCTTATTCGTACTATACTTGAGCCAGGCCTGTAAAATTACTTATAGATTATATAACACAATCATCACTACCTAAGAAACAGATCAGCCCCAGCAGTGAACTACTGAGGAATAAAACACATTTTAAAGTAAGTTTGAGCCAGCGCACGGCAAAACCTACAATAAGACATGTGCGCCCATCGAAGACTGAGATCAGACTGCGCATCCATATAGTCTAACTAGAGACTTCTCTTGCTGCATGAAGGAGCATTGGGCCCTTAGCTACCCTTAGAGCGCACAACGAAGACTCTGATCAGACTGCGTGGATGCGCAGGCTGATCTGAGTCTTCGTTAGGCGCACATGTCTTATTGTAGGTCGTGCGCTGGCACAGTTTTTTTTTTTTGGCGGGGGCGTTTTTCGGCCCATTCAGGATTATTTCACTGATATCGAGTCGATCGTTAATCAGAGTTACATGTATTAAATGACTATCCTGTATTGATCGGAGGTCATCCGTATTAACACCAGGTCAACCAACTTTAACTAAGGTCAATTGAGGTCAAAATTTTTTCAGTTGTGTCAATTAATAAAATTGTCATTAATCAAGTAATTTCGTATTGACCCAGTTACAGGTCCTCGGTCAGCTGCATCAGCCTTCGGCCTCGGGCCATTGCAGCAGACCTCGGACCTGTACCTGGGCCAATACGAAATTACTTCAAAGTTGATTAATTAACATTAATGTATAGCCCTGCAGTCCTTATCGTTTTCAGGCCAGAGTTGTGTAAAATATATCTTGACTGGACAATGTGTTTGATTTGACAAATACTGTAGACCCAGATCAAACGCCACACAAAACGGAGTCTAACGAAGGGGTATACTGCTTACTTAAAATACAGATATTAAGCGTTAAACGAAACAGTCAAAGTCACCGTTCAGGACCACTTTCACACAGTCAGCCATTACTAAAACACGCCTATATAATTCTGACCCCCTTGAACCCCGCTTTTATATAGTAAAACAGGGGTTAACAGGGGTAAACCTTATTTTTCTTATTTCTGCTCTAAAATATAGATTGTGGGTACTCGTTCGAACCGTCTCACCGAGGCGGTTCTAACGTGTACCCATAATCTATATTTTAAGCAGAAATAAGAAAAATATCACAATTTTTCAACTGAAATTTTTCGTTTTTGCATGGTAAAATTTAAAATGTATTTGTGAAGGCATGTTTTCCTAATGGCGACAGTGGTTAACCCTTGCCACCCTCTACACCGGTGCAGATTGTTCCTTTGGAGTTTAACAGCCCCATCAACACTATTTAGGTTCCATTGAGCCGGTCATATGAGACTGCCATATCAACCCAAGGGCCGAAGTCCCGAGGAGCGATACTGGTCGAGGGCTGATGTAAAATACCATATGAGCCAGCGCACGACAAAACCTACAATAAGACGTGCGCCCACCGAAGACTCAGATCAGCCTGTGCATCCTTATAGTCTAACCAGAGACTTCTCTTGCTGCATGAAGGAACATTGGACCCTTAGCTATCTTTATAGCGCACAACTAAGACTCTGATCAGACTGCGCGGATGCGCAGGCTGATCTTAGTCTTCGCTAGGCGCACGTGTCTTATTGTAGGTTTTGTCGTGCACTGGCTCATGTCCTAATCTGTTTATCATGTATTTCCTCGGAACTTCGGCCCTCGGGCTGATATGGCAGTCTCAGGCTGATATGGCAGTCTCAGGCTGATATGGGGTATGATATAAAAAGTGCCATATGGCAATTTTCATTTATCTCCTTATTGGGATAGCAGCATAATCATAGGGAACAAACTTTGGTCGCCATTTCGAGGGTCCTCTGTATTTCTTAACACTAATTATTAATTATTCCGGAGTGGGACATAGGACATATTGTTTTTGGTGCGTATTTTTTGTGCCGGCGTCAGAGTCGGCGTTGGCGTCGGCGTAGCCAGTTTGAAGCACTATATCTCCTGAGCCTGTTGGTGAATTCTGACAAAACTTGCATGGTTACACCATTAGAATGGGGGAAACAAACATTAGGTCTTGGTGACCTTGACCTTATTTTCACGGGCACAGGCCCCAAAATTTGGGGTATAAATGGCTTGTCTGCACCCTATCGCATGAACGAATCAATGAAATTTGGTCAAACTTAGTACAATATGTCCTTACAACCTACCAAAGATTGGATTATATTTTGATGACGACCTTATTTCCAAGGGCACTGGCCCCCAAAGCTATCAGTTTTGACTTGTCTGCACCCTATCTCATGAACGAATCGATGAAATGTGGTCAATCTTGGTAAAATTAATCATTGCAAACTACCAAAGTTTTGACTAGATTTTAGTAACCTTGACCTTATTGTCAATGTACAGGCCGCTTAAAACTGTCAATTTTAGCTTGTCTGCACTATATCGCATGAACGAATAGCTGCAATTTGGTCAAACTTGTGGTACAAAGCCCCGGGTCCGTCTCCTTGAGCTGTCGTTATAACGCTTTATGTTGTAATATATAGCATGACGGTATAAAGAGGTTGACTGTACACACAACTCAGTGCTTCATTGAACTCAGGATTGAGCCATTCAATCTTTTAATTTGGGTACGTCCATTCTTGTAAAAAATGAGAGTTTAGCCACTAAACCCTCACATTTACAAGAATGGACGTGCCCAGAATGACAAACAGTGGACATAAATGAGTTCCCAAAACTGTTTGACGTCGTGATGTGCGTAAGTCTGTTACTACATTTTCAGATCAAATTACTTAAAAATAAAAGATCCAATGCATGTTATGTTTACTGGGTGATGTTGTTTATTCATTACTAATAACAAATATAGCAATTGTTCTTAGAAATCTCGCCATGCATAGCTCTGGTGTATTCTTCATTTAGAGTACCGTGGTTTTAAAATTGGATTCAAAAATCTGCACTGGCTCACAGATTTCTTCTTATTCTGAATGATTAAGATTTTAATTTAAAATCTATATAATTTTGGTTACCCTGATGTCTTTTTAGTATTATGGACAGCTGAGAAACCAAATATGTTTAAATTTTTCCAATTGAATTAATACATTATTAGAAGTGGGTGGGGTAATTTTACCCCTGACAGTAAAAAAGTTGCTATGGAAACATGAAGTAAGTAGGCCGCATTATTTCTATCTAAATTACTGGCACACTTTCCAACGTTCTAGTAACAATCATTGAAAAGAAGTATCTTTCTCTGATATATGAAATATAGCTATCAACAGTGAATAAACGTCTAGATGGGCGTTAGTCTTTATGGGGGTACCCGTAGAGTTTGACACATTTATTTGACATTGTTATACGAAAGTAGAAGTCTTTTGTAGAAATATAGTCCAAATTGGTGCTTTTAGTTAACAATACTATTTACAAAATTTTACAACATATTTTTATGTTGTTTTATGGAGCGCAAAGAGTGCACGGCTGTTCAAATAAACCAATTTTTTCCTCGATCTCCTTGCTGCTGCAGTCCCCTAAGATATATTCAAAACAACAGTTTTTGCTAGAAACTATGATTCAATATCTCTCAAATCAGATATATCACAAAGTCCGTTTTCTGTCTGTTTCCTTAGTGTCTATCACCAAAATGTTTGCTTTTTGGTGATTTGACGAATTTATGTTACATCCGAAAGCAAGACAGATTTCCCATAATGTATCGCCTGTAGGTAAAATTATACACAATCAGATTGTTTTTATACGCCCGTTTTGAAAAAAACGGTCGTATTATGTTATGGGGTCGGCGTCCGTCCGTCCGTCCGTCCGTCCGTAAACTTTTCGTTTCCGGATAACTCCTCCTACAGTTTTCATCCGATCAAGCTGAAACTTGGTAGGTAGTAAGACCATGATGTGTAGATGTGCGTAAAGTTTCGAGAATCAACGTCCGCCAAATATTAACAGAGTTATGCCCCTTTGAAATTTTTGTAAACATTTTCGTTTCCGGATAACTCCTCCTACAGTTTTCATCCGATCAAGTTGAAACTTGGTAGGTAGTAAGACCATGATGTGTAGATGTGCATAAAGTTTCGAGAATCAACGTCCGCCAAATATTAACAGAGTTATGCCGCTTTGAAATTTGTGTAAACATTTTCGTTTCCGGAAAACTCCTCCTACAGTTTTCATCCGATCAAGCTAAAACTTGGTAGTTAGTAAGACCATGATGTGTAGATGTGCGTAAAGTTTCGAGAATCAACGTCCGCCAAATATTAACAGAGTTATGTCCCTTTGAAATTTTTGTAAACATTTTCGTTTCCGGATAACTCCTCCTACAGTTTTCATCCGATCAAGTTGAAACTTGGTAGGTAGTAAGACCATGATGTGTAGATGTGCATAAAGTTTCGAGAATCAACGTCCGCCAAATATTAACAGAGTTATGCCGCTTTGAAATTTTTGTAAACATTTTCGTTTCCGGAAAACTCCTCCTACAGTTTTCATCCGATCAAGCTGAAACTTGGTAGTTAGTAAGACCATGATGTGTAGATGTGCGTAAAGTTTCGAGAATCAAAGTCCGCCAAATATTAACAGAGTTATGCCCCTTTGAAATTTTTGTAAACATTTTCGTTTCCGGATAACTCCTCCTACAGTTTTCATCCGATCAAGTTGAAACTTGGTAGGTAGTAAGACCATGATGTGTAGATGTGCATAAAGTTTCGAGAATCAACGTCCGCCAAATATTAACAGAGTTATGCCCCTTTGAAATTTTTGTAAACATTTTCGTTTCCGGAAAACTCCTCCTACAGTTTTCATCCGATCAAGCTGAAACTTGGTAGTTAGTAAGACCATGATGTGTAGATGTGCATAAAGTTTCGAGAATCAACGTCCGCCAAATATTAACAGAGTTATGCCCCTTTGAAATTTTTGTAAACATTTTCGTTTCCGGATAACTCATCCTACAGTTTTCATCCGATCACGCTGAAACTTGGTAGGTAGTAAGACCATGATGTGAAGATGTGCGTAAAGTTTCGAGAATTATCGTCCGCCAAATATTAAGAGAGTAATTTCCCTTTGAAATTTTTGTAAACATTTTCGTTTCCGGATAACTCCTGCTACAGTTTTCATCCGATAATGCTATAAGTGCTCGTTTTTATGTGTTGTAAATAACTGATGAGATTAATTCTAGTTCTAAGCTGTCTGCTGTGGAAAGAGCAATACAGGGAAAAGGAAGAAAGCTCTGTGATGCCCTAGCTCTGGCTTGGCACTGTGCATGCTCTTCTTGCATTTGCTGTCACCCATTGAAACTTGAAAAATAGTTCCACCATCAATGAATACTGTTTTCAGGTTTCAGTCTACCAAATATGAATTTGCCACGGGCGTATAATGCCCCGCTTGCGGAGCACTTGTTCAGTATGTTGCCAATATTTCTACCAATTTGTATTTAAAAAGATCGGGAATTGATAATTTTATAACTCTTTTAGTACACCTACCCTGATTTTTCAAAAGGAAGGTGCTAATTTGTATGCTGTCTGATGTTGCCATGGCAACTGATGACATCATCATTTTACTAAGTGCTGATGTAAACATATACCCTAATTAGTGATATCGGCCAATTAGCATTTGAGTACGAATTGTAATTAGGTAGGGAATTGCAATTATTTCAGACCATATTTTTCTCCAATTTCTTGTCAGCCATTTTGGGAACTCATTTATGGCCACTGAGTGTACATGTAGTATTTTATAGCAAATACACTAAAATTCCGCTATTAAGACCACCAAAAATTAAGAGTAAATATAGGGATCAACCATGGTTTTTCATGCATTAACATTTGCCGGATCCCGAGGAAGCTAGGCCGAATGTTCAAATATCTTCCGAGGGCATGGATAATCGTTGTTCTTGCATAACTTACGAATTCGACCGCAAATTTGGACGAAAACGCCCAAAAGCTCCATATAAATTCCATATAAACTCTTCAAATGCGACAGCCAAACCAAAATGGCGGCCAGTTCAGAATGTTGTTTACAATGACGTTGTCATATAGTAACCCACTGACGTCATTATAGAACCCTAAAACGATACGTTCAGGGCGATAACGCTACGTCGCTCAACGTAACGTTAACAAAGCAAGGCCCGTCCTGTGATATCAAAAGCTAAAAATTCATTTGACAATGGCTTCAAACAGCCATGCGCATAGGTATTTATGCAAGAATCGGCTTTCTTGCATAAATATCTATGCGCATAGCTGTTTGAAGCCATTGTCAAATGCACCGAAACCGTGCTCAAACAGCAAATACCATGTTCAAATCATGAAATTCGCGTGCTGTTTGAACATGGATTTTGAACTTTTGATATCACAAGACGGGCCTTGCTTTGTTTACGTTACGTTGAGCGACGTAACGTTATCGCCCTGAACGTAGCGTTTGAGGGTTCTATGATGACGTCACTGCATGACAACGTCATTGTAAACAACATCCTGAACTTGCCGCCATTTTGGTTTGCCTGTCGCATTTGAAGAGTTTATATGGAATTTATATGGCGCTTTTGGGAGTTTTCGACAAAATTTCCTGTCGGATTTGTAAGTTATGCAAGAACAACGATCATCCATGGTTATTTCAATGCATTAACATTTGCCGGATCCCTCGGAAGATATTTGAACATTCGGCCTAGCGGCCTCATGTTCAAACAGCCTCCTCGGGATCCGGCAAATGTTAATGCATGAAAAACCATGGTTGATCCCTATATTAAAAAGCATATTTAGAAAGTTTCAGTTATTCTTTCTTTGGATTTTCTGCATATAGTGTCCCCTGGCCAGAGAACACCTTTGGGACTGTTCAAAAGTGGTCTTATAGACCACTTTTGAACAGTCCCAAAGGTGGTCTTAATACAGGAATTTCCGTGTATATGATAGAAGATCTTTTGCCCTTGATTACTCAAAACAATTGTTGTGGCCATTCGTCAGAATCAATGCGGCAATCTTAACAAATATCTACAGCATTTGTTTAGAAGCCTCCGTGGTGTAGTGGTTACGCTACTCGCCTTGTAAACCACAGGGCTCGCAGGATCGATCCCGAGCTTCTCCTGACTTTCGGATGAGTCTTAAAACCGAGGTCCCGTCTCCGTATGACCTTAGCTGTTGGTGGGACGTAAAACTCAAACACTCACTCACAGCATTTGTTACTTGGGGTATTGTTTGTTTTTATTGAGGCTTTACGTCCCCGTCAGCATTATTTAGGTAATTTTGGAAACGTTGCTTCCTATTTTGTGGGACTTTTACTCCACATTGAGATGAATTGTAATCTCAAGCCCTACAGCCCAAAGAAACCCTAGGATTTAAGGAACGGTCCAAAATGCACCGGCTTAGACCCAAGCGGATCACCCGTACCCAAGCTCGGCCGGTTTCAGCTCTGTGCGGAAGCAACATGCAGCGCAATCTATTTCTCCAAGCCCCGGGTCTCCTTGAGCTCACAATTCGCTCGCTTGAAAATGTCGTTATAACGAGTTATGTTGTTACATAGAATGTTGGTAGAAAGATGGTTGACTTTTCAAACCACTCAGTTTGAAGAAATAAATGGGCTGCATGATGCTTCCACGCAGAGCTGAAACCTACCCGCAAACCGCTTAGAGGATAGATGCTTATAAATCATATTAGTTTCATTGGGCGGCAGGGCTTGAGATGTCATTTCATCTCAATGTCGGGTAAAAGTCCCACAAACTTTGAAGCAACGTCGCCAAAATGACCTTTACAGTGTTGACGGGGACGTTTAACTTCAAATCAAACTAACAAACCACTCATTGCTTTCTGGTTTGAGACCATCTACTTAGGCGAATGGTTGCAGCTTTAGATGCAGTTCATTACGAAAACACGCTTATCAAATGACGTCCTTGATAAGCATAACGTCGTGTAATAAAAATCGTATGACCACACGTGTAATAAAACTTTGGCGGGATTACGTAACGTCATGACGACGTCCATGTCAACAATGCATTTTTCACAGAAAAATTGTCAAATTAAAAGGCGATAAAACCCAATTTAAAGTAGTCGTATTATAAAGAGAATCTTACACTCGTGGTCATTTCATATGAAATTTATGAAACTCGCCAAAGGTTCGTTTCACAAATTTCATACGAAATGGCCACTCGTATAAGATCCTCTATGTATTGAAAGTTTAATCACCAAAAATGAAAATTTTCAGATAAAATATCTGCTTAAAACATAGATTATGGGAACTCTTTAGGAGCGCCTCGGCGAGGCGGTTCTCGGTGACCCTAGCTCTCTAAGGGAGTCTTGTGATCAAAAGGAAGAATTCGATACAATATGCCCTTTTCTTCAGAGGCTCTCATTTGTAAGAGCAGGTTCGATACCTGTCGGGGTCGGCAGTATTCTTTCGTGGAGATTGACCATGAAATCATTGCTACGGTCATTCTCTCCCTTCCGCTGATCCAACAAGGTCAGTTGTCAGTTTCTGGCGAAAGAATGTGCACTGTACAGGAAAAGTGTGGATTGGTAAACTGACCGGCTCAAAAATGACCTAAAATAGTGTTGACTGGGCCGTTAAACTTCAATACAAACAAACTCATTTGTAGGAAAACAATCTTGTATCCCATCTGTATCGTTTATTCTCAGTGGGACGATGAATACGTCGCCTTGTTCTGTAATGCGTTGTTTCGTATGGGTGGTTACGGTGGTGACTTTGATCTACACGGGAGATGCCCAGACAATGAACAGCACAACATCCAGTCCGCCAACTCCTCGTCCAGGTAAAATATTTTTATTTGGTTTATACCTGTTCATTTCATTTGTAGTGCATGGAATCGTCAAAAGAGATTAGCGAAAAAATGTACGACTGAATCTGAAAAGGTTGAAAAGCATCTTTCACGCCAAACAGAGGACGCTCGCAACAACGGCGGTACTTTTCTTATACATGGGACAAATGTATCCCTTTGTATGGTAGTGTGTGATTTCTTTGTAATTAAAAAAGCTTGTCTCAATCTGCCAATCATGGCTTAATATTAGAAAACATGTACACTTTAAAAGCCACAATTTCACGTCTTTGATCAACTTTTAATAGTGCTGTCAAGTGTCAAGGAAAGAAAGTATTGAAATGTACATGCACTGTTACAGTTTTCAGAAATCAACAACTGGTTTTCATTTCAAAACAACTATATGTAAATGAATGTATGAAAAAGGTTTGGGCAGCTCATCAGCTTTCTGTAGAAGATAAGAATAACAAATGCTCTACCTTCGTTTTTTTAGCTCACCTGAGCACGAAGTGCTCATGGTGAGGTATTGTGATCAGTGAATGTCCGTCGTTCGTCGTCCGTCGTGCGTCGTCAACAATTTGATTCAAACTTCACAGGAATGTTGGCTAGGTGGCTCCCTTCTAAAATAGCTAAAATCGTTCCGCTCTGATGAACAAGAACTAAAAATAGAAAAATCTTTAAACGCCAACTCCTCCTGTACACTTGGGCAAATTTCATTCAAACTTTATATAATGTTGCTGAGGTGACTCTCAACCAAAATGGCCGTCAGAGCTAAAAATAGAAAAACATCGTAAATTTGCCTCAAACGCAAACTCCTCCTAAATCCTTGGGCCAATTTGATGTAAACCGAATAGGAATGTTGCCTAGGTGACCTTCGACAAAAATAGCTGACATCGTTCCGCTCTGATAAACAAGATGGCAGCCAGAGCTAAAAATAGAAAACATCATCAAACGACAACTCCTCCTAAACTTTTCGGCCAATTTCATTCAAACTTAATAGGAATGTTGCTTTAATGCCCTCTGTCAAAATAGTTAAAACAGTTCACCTCCGATGAACAAAATGGTCGCCAGAGCTAAAAATAGAAAAACATCGTAAATTTGCTTCAAATGCGAACTCCTCCTAAACCATTGAGCCGATTTGATTCAAACTTCACAAGAATGTTGCTTAGGTGACTCCTGACCAAAAGAGCTAAAATTGTTCCGCTCTGACAAACAAGATGGCCGCCAGAGCTAAAAATAGAAAAATCTTCAAACGACAACTCCTCCTGTACCCTTGGCCCAATTTTATTCAAACTTCAAAGGAATGTTGGCTAAGTGACTCCCTACCAAAATAGCTAAAATCGTTTCGCACTGATGAACAAGATGGCCGCCAGAGCTAAAAATAGAAAAAAATCTTCAAACAACAATTCCTCCTGTACCCTTAGCCCAATTTCATTCAAACATTATAGGAATATTGCTTCGATAACCCGCTACTAAAATGGCTAACACGATCCCACTCCGATGAACAAAATGGCCGCCAGAGCTAAAAATAGAAAAAAACATCGTAAACTTGCTTCAAACGCCAACTCCTGCTAAAGCCTTGGGCCAATAAGATTCAAACCTCCCAGGAATGTTGCCGAGGTGACTCCCTACCAAAATAGCTAAAATCGTTCGGCTCTGACAAACAAGCTGGCCACCAGAGCTAAAAATTCAAACGACAACCTTTCCTGTACCCTTGAGCCAATTTCATTCTAACTACATAGGAATAATGCACAGATGACCTTCTACCGAAGTAGCTAAACCGATTTTGCTCGGACGAATAAAATGGCTGCCAGAGCTAAATATAGTAAAACATCGTAAATTTGCTTCAAACGCGAACTCCTCCTAATCCCTTGGGCCATTTGGATTCAAACATCACAGGAATGTTGCCTTGGTGACTCACTACCAAAATAGCTAAAATCGTTTTGCTCTGACAAACAAGATGTCCGGCAGAGCAAAAATAGAAAACATCTTCAAACGACGACTCCTCCTGTACCCTTGGGTCAATTTCATACAAACTTCGTAGGAATATAGATGACCCTCTACCAAAATAGCTTAAACGACCCCGCTCCGGTGAACAAAATATTCATCAGAGCTAAAAATAGAAAAAAAAAAACATTGTAAATTTGCTTCAAACGCGAACTCCTTCTAAACCCTAGGCCCAATTTGATTAAAACTTCGCAGGTATGTTGCCTAGGTGACCCCCTTCCAAAAAAATATCTAAAATCGTTCCGCTCTAATGAACAAGATGGCCACCAGAGCCAAAAATAGAGTGTACTACAGACAGTGACACTCAGGTGAGCGAATCAGGGCCCTCTGGGCCCATTTGTTTTTTTTTCATATGTGTGAAGGCGCCATTTTGCATATTAATTTTCTGTATTCATGGTCAGTCTGATGGCAATAGCCTTTTTACCACATATAGTACATTCTTTAAAGTAGGTGGGTGAGAAAAATGATCAATGGTGGTGTTGAGACCTCGACAAGGAAATCTCAGGCTCGTTTTGAGTTTACTTAAGTCTCATGCTCGGCAAAGCCTCGCATGAGAATTAAATAAACTAAAAACTTGCCTGACATTTCCTTGCCTCGGTCTCAACCCCATCATAGATTCTATGTCTCTCCTCACAACAGGGCTTATCCGGAAAATGCGAACTTTACAACTTGTTCACATCGCCCTTTGAAATTTCAAACATTCCGTGACTTCTATAAAACTAAAAGATACTAAAAATTTGAAATGAGCAATTTTAATATACTTGAGCCTAATGGGTTCCTGTATCAAAAATGCATAACATTAATATCACTTACCTAAATGTGTTGATATCTGGCAAACACGTGCCTCGATAATATACCTATACAATTATGCTGTTACATTTATAATTTTATTGTTGTTTATTGAAATACTAACATTTTTTTTTTTGGAATTATTCAAATTTAACCCGCCATATCTCCAAACCCATGTAGATATTTAATTCTAATTTTCAGGGGCCAGTTGTTCAAAACTAACGACATCGTCACTTAATGTATCGTTAAAACTTTGATCATTAAATCTGGAAAATATGCTAAATTTTTTGCTGAAAAAATGTAAACAGCTTTTGCGGATGCAAAAGCTGCTCACATTTTTTCAGCAAAAATACCAAATTTTTTTATATTGTTCTTGTTAGAACAGTTAACAATTTGACCACTAACGAGCTCGTTAAGCTAACGATGCTTTGAACAACTGGCCCCGGGAGTTTGTAAACGCGTTGAAAACGTTTAAACAGTAACAGGTTGAAAGCCAAATTTATAAAAGCCAAATTTATAAAGGTTACACAGTTTGCATTTCCGGAGTAGGCCTATATGCCACAATAGCGAATTTGCTGCAATGAAGACTCCAAATCAGAGGTATTGGGGATTATAGGTTATAAAGGAATTTTGTCCCTTATTACTCCTAGAAACAAAATTAGAAGCCTCCGTGGTGTAGGGGTTACGCTACTCGCCTTGTAAACCAGTGATCGCAGGATCGATCCCGGGTTTCTCCAGACTTTCAGATGAGTCTTTAAACCGAGGTCCCGTCTCCGTATGACCTTAGCTGTTGGTTGGACGTAAAACTCAAACACTCACTCACTCCTAGAAACAAAAGTTGTGGACATTGGTAAAATCGCCTCGTCGAGGCTATTCTTACAAATATCCACAGTATTTGTTTTTGGAGTGTAAGTACAACGTTCTTAAATATCTACATTAATCAAAGGATTCGCTAATGATTCGTTCCGTTGAAGTTGTCGTTGTAACATTTTTTTTCCGTGTCTATATAAGAACAACTGTTTCTGTTAGCAGAATCAAACGATTTGCATTTTATGATATGTCACATTCTAAAATGTATTCTTTAGATCCGAGATGCTCTCCTTCTAGTCTCAGAGTGCGTATTAGCGACGACGAGGAGCCCGGATGTCAACATGAGTATCCGCTAAATATTTCTTGCTCAAACTGGAATTACACGGAACGGCTGGCCTTCAAAATAGCCAGCTGGAGGTACAAGTCTCTCTCCCTTTCTCTGAATTGCTTGTATACTTTTATAAAGTCATGCTCCTGTTTTCTGATGCAAAAACAAAGACTGAAATGTCTATTGACAGCATAACAACAGATAAGGTCGGTATTTTGTGATAACTGAAGGATAGTTTTTGTCGATTTTCCATAAAAACCTATATTGTGGGTATTCATTAGAACCGCATCTGCGAGGCGGTTCTAATGAATACACACGGCATAGGTTTATATGGAGAAAAAAGGAAAACTATCCTTGAATTGTCACGAAATACCAACCTTATCTGTTGCAATAGCTGAAAGTATCAAAACATTTTTTCGGGGTTTTGGTTTTACGGCCCTTTCAAGATTATTTCACTCATATCAAGCCGATCGGAGCTAATAGAGCTAATCAGAGGTGGGCGAAAACCGGAGTACCCGGAGAAAAACACCTGACCTTTCGTTGCAGAACTTGGCGTCTCACATGTGACCCGAGCGAGGCTCGAACCCATAGCGGTGAGAGACCTATTGATCATTAAGTTAAGAGTCAGCGATCTTATCCACTAGGCCACAGAGGCCAGTGCAGTATCAAAAATAATGTCTTTTTCTGAAGGTAATATTCTCAAACTTCTATCACGTTTCAAACTAATGGATTTGCACATAATTATGTTCTGCGTTAAATATTCACCATATTTGCATTATTTGCTGGCTCCCAGCTGGCACATTGTCAATATTGGAAAAACAGGTAACCAGAACCCCCTGACCGTTCAAGGTCAGGGGGGTCTGGTTACCTGTTTTTCCAACACTGATAACCTTCAGACTAGGAATCAGCAGATAATGCAAATAAGGTGAATAAGAAGCGGTACAAATCCAGAATTGTATTATGCAAGGTAGCGAGCGATTCCCATATAAGGCCTAAAAATAACCGTGTTTCCGCTAAGCCTTGGGCCAATTTGATTCAAACTTCACAGGAATATTGCCTAGGAAAAATCTTAAAATTGATTCAAACTTCACTAGAATGTTGCCTAGGTGACTCCCAACCAAAATAGCTAAAATTGTTCCGCTCTGACAAATAAGATAGCCACCAGAGCTAAAAATAGAAAACAATCTTCAAACGACTCTCCGATGAACAAAATGGTCGCCAGAGCTAAAAATTTGATTCAAACTTCAACAGAATGTTGCCTAGGTAACTCCCGACCAAAATAGCTAACATCGTTCCGCTCTGACAAACAAGATTGCAGCCAGAGCCAAAAATAGAAAACATCTTCAAACGACAACCCCTCCTGTACTCTTTGGCCAATTTCATTCAAGCTTCATAGGAATGTTGCTTAGACGACCCTCTACCAAAATAGTTAAAATAGTTCACCTCCGATGAGCTAAAAATAGAAAAACATCGTAAATTTGCTTCAAATGCGAACTCCTCCTAAACCCTTAGGTCGATTTGATTCAATCTTCACAAGAATGTTGCCTAGGTGACTCCCAACAAAAATAGCTTAAATCGTTCCGCTCTGTTGAACAAGATGGCCGCCAGTGCTAAAAATAGAAAAATCGTCAAACGACAACTCCTCCTGTACCCTTGGCCCAATTTTATTCAAACTTCAAAGGAATGTTGACTAGGTGACTCCCTACCAAAATAGCTAAAATCGTTCCGCTCTGATGAACAAGATGGCCGCCAGAGCTAAAAATAGAAAAAATCTTCAAACAACAACTCCTCCTGTACCCTTAGTCCGATTTCATTCAAACTTTATAGGAATGTTGCCTTGGTACCCGCTACCGAAATAGCTAACACGATCCCATTCCGATGAACAAAATGGCCACCAGAGCTAAAAATAGAAAAACATCGTAAATTTGCTTCAAACGCCACCTCCTCCTAAACCCTTGGGCAAATATGATTCAAACTTCAAAGGAAAGTTGCCCAGGTGACTCCCTACCAAAATAGCTAAAATAGTTCCGCTCTGACAAACAAGATGGCCACCAGAGCTAAAAAATCGACAACTCTTCCTGTACCCGTGGGCCAATTGACCGTCTACCGAGGTAGCCAAAATCAATTTTGATCGGATGAATAGAATGTCTGCCACAGCTAAAAATAGAAAAAAAAAAACATCGTCAATTTGCTTCAAACGCGAACTCCTCCGAATGCCTTGGGCCAATTGGATTCAAACTTCACAGGAATGTTGGCCGGCAGAGCTAAAAATAGAAAACATCTTCAAACGACAACTCCTCCTGTACCCTTGGGCCAATTTCAGACAAACTTCGTTGGAATATAGATGACCCTCTACCAAAATAGCTTAAACGATCCCGCTCCGGTGAACAAAATATCCAACCGACCGAACCTGCTTCACACCCCCATCCCGACTCTACTAGTTTTATCAATTAAAGAACAAAATAAAAATTAAAAAAAAAAAAAAAAACGACCCGTTTTCAATTTCCTACCATACCCAATGTCGTTTTTGCATTTCCTCTAGTAATTTTGCGTTTTAAGTACATTTTTGTGGTTGTTGGCATTTAGTACCTTCAAAAAACAGCGCTGACGTTTTTGAGCAGATAAAATGAATTATGATATACAGTGCAAGTCTCAACATAATTTTATTAACAAAAAAAAAAAAAAAAAAAAACCATGTACAAAAACAAAAACACATAAAAATACAGGCCCGACCCTGGTTTTGTCGGGAGAAAAAGAAAAGTTTCTCCCACCTACCCCCTAAATATTTTTTCAGCATGTTAGTAGAAATAGTAGAAACATAGCTATTTTTACGCCTAAATACATGTACCATGGATAGTCTGCATCATTTGCAAACACTGGGCACATATTCATTTGTCTATAAACAAAATGGCAGAATATTTAGGGCATCATTTTTAGCTCACCTGGGCCGAAGGCTCCAGGGGAGCTTATTGTATAGTGGGTCCTCCGTCGTCCGTCCGTTGTCCGTCCATATACTTTTGAGCAGCTATATCTCTGCACCCTGCAGGCTGATCTCAATCATTTATCATCTGTAGCATGCCTCTGGTGGGGCATTGATGACATAAGTTTTTTTTTTTGAAATCGCATGAAAACTTTGGTTGCTATGGCAATCACAAGGTCCCATAGACTTACAATGGGAAAATGCTTGTCATCACCGCAGCCCCTTCAGTTTTGATCGGATCTTTCTGAAACTTATACATACGGTGGCTGGATATAAAACCTCGGATGAGTTCGAAAACCGGCCAAGTCGGCCCATTTATCATAGAGTTACGTCCCTTTGATTGCTGAAAAATGCCGATTTTTGACCTTGTCATCACCGTAGCGCCTTTAGTTTTGATCGGATCTTTCTGAAACTTGTATGTAAGATGGCTGGGGATAAAATCTCGGATGAATTCGAAAAGCGACCTTGTCGGCCCATTTATCATAGAATAACGTCCCTTTGATTGCTGAAAATGCTGATTTTTGACCTTGTCATCACCGTAGCCCTTTCAGTTTTGATCGAATCTTTCTGAAACTTATATGTAACGTGTCTGGGGATAAGATATCGGATGAGCTCGAACACCAGCCAAAATGGTCCATTTATCACAGAGTAACATCCCTTTAATTGCTGAAAGTGCCGATTTTTTACCTTGTCATCACCGTAGCCCTTTCAGTTTTGATCGGATCTTTCTGAAACTTATATGTAAGGTGGCTTGGGATAAAACCTCAGATGAATTCGAAAACCGGCCAAGTCAGCCCATTTATCATAGAGTTACGTTCCTTTGATTGCTGAAAATGCCGATTTTTGACCTTGTCATCACCGTAGCCCTTTCAGTTTTGATCGGATCTTTCTGAAACTTATATGTAACGTGGCTGGGGATAAAATCTCGGACGAGTTCGAAAACCGACCAAGTCGGCCCATTTATCGTAGATTAACGTCCCTTTGATTGCTGAAAATGCCGATTTTTGACCTTGTCATCAGCGTAGCCCTTTCAGTTTTGATCGGATCTTTCTGAAACTTATATGTAAGGTGGCTGGGGATAAAACCTCGGATGAGTTCGAATACCGGCCAAGGTGGCCTATTTACATAGAGTTAGGTCCCTTTGATTGCTGAAAATGTTAATTTTTGACCTTGTCATCACTGTAGCCCCTTCAGTTTTGATCGGATCTTTCTGAAACTTATAAGTAAGGTGGCTGGGGATAAAACCTCGGATGAGTTCGAAAACCGGCCAAGTCGCCCCATTTACTATATAGTTATGTCCCTTTGATGGCTGAAAATGTCGATTTTTAACCTTGTCATCACCGTAGCCCCTTCAGTTTTGATAGGATCTTTCTGAAACTTATATGTAAGGTGACTGGGAATAAAACCTAGGATGAGTTCGAATACTGGCCAAGTTGGCCCATTTATCATAGATTTACGTCCCTTTGATTGCTGAAAATGCCGATTTTGACCTTGTCATCACCATAGTCCCTTCAGTTTTGATCGGATCTTTCTGAAACTTATATGTAAGGTGGCTTGGGATAAAATCTTGGATGAGTTCGAAAACAGGCCAAGTCAGCCCAATTAGCATAGAGTTATGTCCCTTTGATGGCTGAAAATGTTGATTTTTAACCTTGTCATCACCGTAGCCCCTTCAGTTTTGATCGGATTGTTTCTGCAACTTATATGTTAGGTGGCTGGGTATGAAACCTCGGATTCGTTCGAAAACTGGCCAAGTCGGCCCATTTATCTTAGAGTAACATCCCTTTGATTGCTAAAGATGCCAAATTTTGACCTTGTCATCACCGTAGCTCCTTCAGTTTTGATCGGATCTTTCTGAAACTCTTATATGTAAGGTGGCTGGGAATAAAACCTTGGATGAGCTTGAATACTGGCCAAGTCGGCACATTTATCATAAAGTTACGTGCCTTTGATTGCTTAAAAATGCCTATTTTCGACCTTGTTAGCACTGCTTCCCCTTCAGTTTTGATCGGATCTTCATGAAACTTACAAACAAATAAGTCAGGCAGAAATGCTCGGAGGAGTTTGAAAACTCGTGATGTTTGCCTATTTGTCACAGAGTAACATCCCTTTAATTGCAGCATGTAATTGCTTATCTTTGAACTTGTCATCACCATAGCCCCATCAGTTTATATCAGATCTTCTTATCAAGTCAGGAATAAAAGCTTGAATGAGTTTGAAAACTGGTGAGGTCAGCCTATTTATTATAGAGTTACATTCTACTTGATTTGCAGAAATTGCTTACCTTGTCATCACCATGTCCTTCCATTTATCCTTCAGTAAAGGTTGGCACTTCCTGAAACTTTGAATCTGTTAGCTCAGGTGAGCGATACAGGACCAGCTTGGTCCTCTTGTTTATATTGACAGGAAACGTGTCTAGTAATCATGTAAGCATGTTCGTGACATAAATACGCTTGTTAATATGTTCTGTAGAAAGACATTAGGAAAACATGTCCGTACCCGTTTTGGGGTTTCTGGTACCAAATGGGTAAAGGAAGGTTGCCCTATTTGCTTTTTGTTGTGGTTGCGGTCAGAATTAGCACTTTATTTGTTTGTTTGTTTGATTTGATGTTTAACGTTCCCGTCAACACTGTAAAGGTCATTTTGGAGACGTTGCTTCCAATTTTGTGGTACTTTTACCCGACATTGAGATGTAATGACATCTCAAGCCCTGTCGCCCAATGAAACCAATAGGGTTTATTAGCATGGACGGTCCGTCTCGCACCGCGGTTCCTGGACAGGCTTAGATCCTCCAAGCGGTTTACCAGTACTCGTGTGCGGGCCGGATTCAGCTCTGCGTGGAAGCATCTTGCAGCCCATATATTTCTTCAAGCCCCTATGGGCGGGGCACTTGAAACGGCGTCTATGTTTTATGTTTGGACCATTGGATCATATGTATAATAATGACTGGCACAAGAGACAGAAATAATGAAAAAAATGTTGAACTTGGCCTAATTTCCAAGATCATAATGTTGAATTGTCTAAGCCGAAACAAGTGAGTAAGACAATTTTGCTATATAAAAGTGGGGTTCGAGGGAGTGAGAATTATAAAAGTGTGTTTTCATTATGTGTATATGCTATGGTGTCAGGCGAAGATAGTTTACAGCAATGTGCTACGGATGAAGAAAACAAAATATTCACGATACAAACGTGCATGGTTTAAACTTTATTTATTTCTGCATCACGCATATATCTAATTTTCATATGACGTCGCGTCTGAGAGTGTAATAACGCCATGTAAAAAATTCGATAATCCGCTAGTGGATTAAATATGCAAATTAGTTAGACACGTCTCGTAACGTTACATGTACGACGTCCTTAACGACGTCGCGTTTACTTCTGGTGGACTATCGACATTTTTGTAAAACAGTCGTGAATAAGATTCTTTTAAATGTCATATGCTAAATAGAATCTTGCATTCATGCTCATGTATTATTGAATTTATTAAACTCGTTGAGGAAAAGCGATAAAATGCTCGGCGAAGCCTCCCATTTTATCCCTTTAACTCAACCCGTTTAATAAATTCAATAATACATGAACACTCATGTAAGATCCTCTATTTATTTCTGCATCACGCATATATCTTATGAAATGCATGTTGGCTGCAAAGAGCAAAAGGGATTTAGAAATATATTTGAATAATGGCTAAGTTGTTTGCAAAGATTGAATGCTACTATCGTTTGTATGTTGAATATTTTGTTTTCTAAATCCGTAGCACATAGCTGTAATTCCGACGATGTTTCAGGTTTGATAAATATTTTGCGATGGTTGAAATCGACAATTCTAAGGTACCTGGTGTATGCGTCTACGGGGGACTTAGAGGACAACTTAAAGATCAGTTCTACAATTTCACGGTATGTTCAGCTGTATACTAGCCGAAACTTGTAACCCTGTACTTAAGCGACTTAAAGTTCATAAATAAGGCCCATGAACTTCAGCATTTAGCTGTAGAGAGGGCTTTAGTTGATGACCATATTTGTCATTCAGCCACCAAGTTTGCTGTCTGTGTTACAGAAGGCCAATACAAGCTTCCTACGTTATATTGATTGCCTCAACTTCATAAAAGACCATACAAAACACGGTTTATTGCAAATTCAAGCTCTTGAACCACCACTGAACTCTCCAAATTATTAACTTCATATT
Organism: Lucinisca nassula; assembly: GCA_963580285.1. Lineage (NCBI taxonomy): Eukaryota > Metazoa > Mollusca > Bivalvia > Lucinida > Lucinidae > Lucinisca > Lucinisca nassula. Next base: position 127,525,813 of record OY757013.1, on the reverse strand, counting down.
TTACTGCCATCAAAACACATTTGATAAACTATTGCGACAAAGTCTTCAACAGATCAGGCAGAAATCTGTTTTGGTCTGTAAAAAATTCTAATGAAGTTTTAAATAAATTGAAATCTAGGCATTTTCGTGCTTCAATACGTTCTATAAAAGGGTTATCCTTTGGAAGCAAGGAAAACACCACAGAACTGAAAAATATGGAGTGTATATGTTTTCCGGGCCAGACTAGCTAGTTTCGGCCAATTAGGCCTCATCAGTGACCCTCAGATATTTTCAAAATTCCACAATGGAATCAATGATCCCAAAGGACAAGAAAATATAATCTACACTATGATGTAGGGCAGGGAGACGTTTTACCGCCGCCACACATTCCCACACACCAGCTGTAGTGAAGTTAAATACGTTCTATAAAAGGGTTATATGGCGCACGTCTGTCTACTTATGATTTTTCCAACCTTTACACTACACGTCTACTTATGATTTTTCAACCCTTTACACTACACTTCCTCATAATCTTATGAAAGAAAAACTTAATGATTTAATTGAATGGACATTTCATAGGGAAGACTCCCTGTATCTTGCATGTAATGGAAGAAATGCCTTTTTCTCTTCTGAAGAGCATAAGAATTATACTTTATGGTCATGTCATAAAGTGTGTGAAGCTATTACCTTTCTAGTTGGCAATATTTACATAAGATTTGGTACTAAGTTATTTAGACAATTTGTGGGTATTTCGATGGGTACTAATTGCGCACCACTTGTGGATGATCTGTTTTTGTTCTGTTATGAGAGAGACTTCATGATGTCACTTTCTGCTAAAAACCAGTTTGAAATCATTGAAGCTTTTAGCTCCACTTCTAGATATTTGGATGATTTATTAGATATTGATAATACCTATTTCGGTGGTTTGATCAGTCAAATTTACCCCAGAACTTCAGATGAGTAAAGCAAATTCTTCTGATACCGAGGCCCCGTTTTTGGATTTACATCTATCTATGGTAGATGGGTTTGTTTCTTGCAAAATTTATCATAAACGCGATGATTTTGATTTTGAGATTGTAAATTTTCCTTTTTTGAATGGTGATGTTCTTCGTGCGCCATCCTATGGCGTTTATATTTCGCAATTAATTCGATTTGCCAGAGTGTGTAGTCATGTAACTGACTTCAGCACTCGTAATAAATTATTGTTAACGGCTAAACTTCTTAATCAGGGTTATCGGTACCATAAACTACGAAAAGCCTTTTCAAAATTTTATAGACGTCATTCTGATTTAATTTCAAAATTCAATATTCGACTTCTCTTCTGCAACAAGGTCTATCGGAACCCGAATTTTATGGTGACTTAGTATATAAATTCAGAAAAAATATATAACCGCAGTGATTTCAGCACCCGATTTCGTAAAATCATTCTTCGATATAAAAAGATTGGGTACAACATAAATGCTATACGACAGACTGCATGCATGGTAGTTAATCCAATCACGGTTGACAGCTTTGCTTCCCTCTTTAATTACACGCCGGTGGGTCAGGCCTCAGATTCTATGACGGTTCCAACGTAAAGGCTTATGTTGGTTGGTACCTGATGCTCTGTCTCTGGTCGGGCCCATCGGAGTCTAACTGTTGGTTTTCTTTTGGTCCAGCATTTCTGTGGTTTCTGGCTGTCGAGTCCTCACCGTTGTTTCATCTCTGTGGTTCTTTGATTTTTGTGTTCACGGAGACGTTGCACTGATGAGTTAGGAGGCCTTCATGCGGACTGAACAAATTATTTGTCTTAAACGTGACGGAAGTAAGGGCGAGAATTGTGGCCACGTAAAATCGATTTAAGCCCCCAGTGGAATTCGTTTCCGCTGACCGTTCCAAGGCGGTTCTTCTGTCGCGGTTTAATTTTGTTATGGTTTGTCTTTAGGTGTTTGTGTTGCTTATATTATTTTATTTTGGATAGCCGATTGGCCATTTTGTGGGAAAGTAACTGTCCTTTTTGCTTTCCACTATTGATGTTTCCATTGGGGTCTGTTGTTTCATGTTTGTGTTTTTTTCCCTTTGATGTCTCTGATGGGAGCTGTGGGTTAATTGTATCGATTCCTGATCATTGCCTCCACCTCTATTTTATAACTTTTATATCTACAATCACAGATGCTTGTGGTCAGGTTACTTGCTAATGTTTTTTTTTATGCAAGTTATTTTTGCATTTTGCTATAATTGGAATTCTTACCATCACCATAAAACATGTTTAGAAACTTCTAGACAAAGTTGAAAAAAAGTATTCTTTTTTACCAGAAATTCTCAAATTCGTAAAGATAAAACTCTTTATGAAAACGAAAGTAGACATACATGCAGAAACTATGAAGCATACACAAATCAAGCGAACACAACCTCAACTTATCTTCATCCTTCGATTAGGTAAACGTTTGCCTTCAAAATGCAGGTTACACTACTTTCTGATTTTGTGATACAGCTGAGAAAATTCCAAAAACAACACAATCTAGTAAATTGAGCACTTCATGTCTGCACCCAAACTGGGTTCAAGCGTGGCTCCCGGTTACTATGCATTCTCTCCATGTAAGGCGGGTAACCAGTTCTAGAAGGGATTTGTTTTGTACCATTCATTTGTCTGTCAAAATAAATACAAAACAAAACCAGTCTAGACTGATTACCTGCTTTATTGCTGTACATTTATAGCAACCAGAAGCCATGCTTTGACTGCAGACTTTAGGTGCTCAATTTTACTGGAATGGGTTGTTTTGGGAAGATTTCTCAGCTGTATCACAAAATCAGAAAGTAGTGTACTCTGTTTTGTGAATGCAAATGTTTACCTAATCGAAGGATGTAGGTATGTTGTAGTTGTGTTTGCTTTATTCCTGCATGCTTGATCGTTTTTAAAAAAAAGCCATCGGAAGAAATGGCAAATCACCCGACCAAAAGTCAATATGGCCTTCAGAAGATTGTTCACCAATAGAAAGTACAACAGAATTAAACCAGCAATATATCACAGAAGTATTGGAGTTATTGCCATCACAAGATTATATTGTCAGGGGAGATAACTAAAACACCAGGGCACTCAGAATTGTGGTTCTTGCGCATGACACGCCTGCTTAAGCTCATGTATTTCTGTACGAAGTACCATCAATATGTCTCAAGTATATTGGAGATATGGTGATCACAAGTTGGTCCTACTGTTATATTGGAAGGGTAGATAAGTCAAATACCAAAGCACCAAAAGTTGTAATTCTTGTGCATCACACCCCTTCTGTACCTTGCATACAATTGTGCCAAGTTCCTTCAATATATCTCAAAGGGTGTTGGAGTTATGGCCATCAGTAGGTTATATTATCAGGGGAGATAACTAAAAAACAAGAGCAGCAAGAGTTGTAATTCTTGAGCATGACACACATGCTTAACCTCATGTACATCTGCATCAAGTACGAACAATATGTCTCAAAGGGAGGTACGGTGATCACAAGGTGGTCATACTGTTATATTGGAAGTGAAGATAACTCAAATACCATAGCACACAGAGTTGTGGTTCTTAAGCATGAAGCGCCGTCTCAATCTTGTATACAATTGTGCCAAGTAACATCAATGAATCTTAAAGGGTTTTGGAGTTATAGCTACCACAAGGTTTTATTTTCAGGGGAGATATCTCAAAAACCATAGCACCGAGAGTTGTAATTATTGAGCAGGACACACTTGCTTAACCTCATGTACATCTGCATCAAGTACGAACAATATGTCTCAAAGGGAGGTACGGTGATCACAAGGTGGTCATACTGTTATATTTACATTTCCAGTGTAAAGTTTAATGTAAACCTATAAAAAACAAGTGCGTTCATACTTCTATGAACGCATCGAATCACATAGTTTTCAGTGACGTTAAGTGACGTCATTCTAAACTATTGTTCTCTATGGGCGTTGATGACGTCAACGCTGCTCCGCTCTTTGTCGAAAAACAGCGTGTAAATGTTTTTCAGCTTTAAAAGTTTGCCATACAAGCATTTTGTCGCCCAGTGATGCGGGGTAAATAATGTAAATATAAAAAATAAACTTAATTTTTCTGCTTTTCATGAAAGTATGAACGCCAGTGGGTCGCTAGCAAAGTTTACATGAACCCCTTCGGGGTACATTTACTTTGCACGCGGCCCACTGCGTTCATACTTCCATGAACTGCAGAAAAATAAATTTCATTTCTTAAATATTGGAAGGGGAGATAACTCAAATACCATAGCACACAAAGTTGTGGTTCTTAAGCATGAAGGGGAGATGATTAAAAAACCAGGGCACGTGACATGCCTGCTTAACCTCATGTACAACTGTACCAAGTACCATCAATATATCTCAAAGATTATTGGAGATTAATCACAAAGTAGTCACTCTATTTTAATGGAAGGGGAGATAACTCAAAAACCATGGCACCCAGAGTTGTGGTTCTTGTGCATGACACGCCGTCTCAGCCTTGTGAACAACTGTGCCAGGTACCAACAATATGTCTCAAAGGGTATTTGAGTTATGGCCATCACAAAGTAGTCACTCTATTTTAATGGTAGGGGAGATAACTAAAAAACCATGGCACCCAGAGTTGTGGTTCTTGTGCATGACACGCCGACGGTTCTTGTGCATGACATAACATTGCAAAGATAGGGGTTGTCGTGAACAGCAAGATAAGGGTTAAGCGTTTGAATGGGAAAACATTCCAAAACCATGGTCTGAAAATCGTTAGTTGCAGTCAACAAATGTTTATAGGAATCTCTATGAATACCAGTCCAGATTATTCAGAGACTTACTTAAACTGAATATATATAAACTTCTATCTCTTTGAACTTTGTATTAAGAGCTAAAAGGTTACCCTTGGGAACAAAATACACATAAAAGAACGAAACTCGGAGACTAGGTTTTATTGAGTCTTTTCAGTTTGCAAGGCTGTATACGTCCCCTAACACCGGTTTAAGCGGTATTCATTTCGCATATGGGCCCCGTCAAGCGATTTTGGTACTTATCGCCTATGCGAGCAGCGAAGGTTAAGGCGAGCCTGCGCATTCGCGCAGTCTCGCCAGAACCTTCGCTGCTCGCTAGACAAGGAGTGAATCAAGATGAACCTTCAGACAGAAAGCCATATCCCTGGCCCCTCTGAATGGCTGGGCATGCGTAGTTATTTGTCATGACGGAATGCTCGAAGACACAAATTCGCTTGGCGGGGCTCATATCAAGTCTACATGAGATAATTCAATGAAACTAGTATTGATACGGTCTCGTTCGCATTACCAAAATATCCGCAATGCCAAAACGTAGTACTTCGTTTTCGGAAGCTACGACCAGGCAGCATTGAGACTAGACTTGAAGCATCTTGTGACTAATACAACTGTCGATTTGTTTTGATCAGACGATGCCGTTATGCTGATCTTGGCACTTTAGATGACAAGGGCAAATCTGGACCTTCAGGTTTTGAAATGGAAAAGTTAATTTTTTTCCCTAAACTATTATATGAAAGTGGGAGTTGAAACCAATTTAATGGCTAGATAAATCTCTTAAAATGGCCGATTTTGTTTGTTTGATTTGAGGTTTAGCGTCCCCGTCAAAACGGTAAAGGTCATTTTAAATGGCCGAGGTGAAGGCAATTCAGTGAAATTTAAATATATTCAATCTCCTGATTTTTGAAATCGCTAAGTCATCACGAAAACACGCCTTTATAATATTGACCCCTCCCCCCGAACCCAACTTTTATACAGTAAAACTTGGGTTTTCAGGGATAACCATTACTTTTCTTATTTCTGCTCAAAAACATAGATTGGGGTTACTCGATAGAATCGCCTCGTCGAGGCGGTTCTATCGAGACCCCGCAATCTATCTTTTGAGTAAAAATTAGAAAAATATCAGATTTTTATCTGGAAATTTTCCTTTTTGGGTGGTAAAATCTTCCAATACATTTGTATAGGCGTGTTTTCGTAATGTGATTGTGGTTATATTGTGCATTGGGCCCGCAGTATGGATTTAACCTTTACCACACGCTCCGCTAATTCAGCAGAGGACAAATTGTTAAAATATTTATATTTATTTAAAAAAAAAAACAAAAAAAAAAACAAAACAAAAAAAACAAAAAAAAAACAACAAACAAACAGGATTTGACATTACATGCAAATTGTCTCTATACCAGAAAACAGGACAATTTGCATGAAATGCCAAATCCTGTTTTCTGGAAAAAAAAAAAGAAAATATTTCAAAATGTTGTCTGTTAAAAATACCAAGCATGCAGAGCATTAAGCCAATTTAACCCTTAAGCTTCGAGAAAAACAACATCTAAAAATGTCGTCTGCATATGTCGTCTGCCGAATCTTCTAGCAAACGTTTTTAAAAATATTTGTTGCATACAGGCAAACAGTGTGGACCCAGATCAGACTGCTCCTGTAAAGTGTTTGCAAAAATAATTTTAAGGTAAGCGGCAGACGACAAAGCAGACGACACTAGTTGTGATTGGCAGTTTATTGGTTAATGACTGAATGACGAATCGCCTAACACGATGACTGTATTATTATCTCTATTTTAAAGACTACGCTGAATGTCACACGTCGACAAGGAGAATGGCTTAATACTATCCCTCTGACTTTCGAGATTGTTGAAGTCAACGATCCACCTAGAATTACTTATCCGGCCGATATTTACGTGGAAGAGAGGGCTACTCGGCGCCAGACATGGAATATAACATACTACGACCCTGATGACGTCACAAAATTCCCAAGCGTTTATACTGTAACTTCTTCAGGTAGGCAAGAGAAATATCCAGCGCGTTAACAAGTCCGTGAAATAAACACCCCTGTAAACCTCACTTAATTAGGGTATACTGTACTGAAAATTGTCATTTGGGGAGGTAATTCGGAGGTTTTACGGTCGGAAATTTCGTTTTACGGCGACGCACTAGCGGAGCCGTAAAACGTAATTTGCGACCGTAAAACCTCCCGAAATGACAATTTTCAATACAGTTATCCCCATTCTAATGCACTTATTTGGTTGTTAAGTTACAGATTGTACTATTTTGCACAAGACGTCAAGCGCGGTGAGCTGCGTAAAACCAAATGACAACCAATGAAAAGCGACGTTACATGATGACGTCTGATTTACGGCAGTATATCGATCGATCCCCGCAAGCGCCAAGTGTTGTTTCCTTGAGCAAGAGACTTTATCCACATTGCTCAGTACTGGTTTCTACCCAGGAAAAGAGGGCCGCATGGAAAATTCGTATCAGTACTAAATGTGTTACCCTCTATCAAGGTCGATTATTATTATTATTATTATTATTATTATTATTATTAAAATAAACTGTCGCAAATTTTCAGACTTCGCGTTACATACGCAAGTGCATTAGAATATAGATTTGTTTGAAATGAGGGTTAACGTCCCCGTCAACACTTATTATGTTATTTTGGAGACGTTGCATCCAGTTTTGTGGGACTTTTACCCGATATTGAGATGAAATGACTTCTCAAGCCCTGCTTCCAAATGAAACCTATGGGGCTTATAAGAATTGGGCAGTCCGACTCACACCACTTTGCCTGGACAGGCTTAGTCCTTGAAAGCGGTTGTCAGTACTCATGTGCAGAGTTTCAGCTCTGCGTGGAAGTATAATGCAGCCCCATCTATTTCTCCAAGCCCCGATGGACGGGGGGTTAAATAGAGAAAATGGGGTTTGTTGGGGAAATACATTATTTTTCGTATGTCTGCTCCAAAACGTAGGTTGTGGGTACTCCTTAGGCCTCAATGAAGCGGTTCTAACGAATACTCACTATCTATGTTAAGAGTATAAATAAGGAAAATAGCACAAATTTCCATCAAAAAATAGCTGTTTGTCTGTTCTTGAGTTAAACGAGTTAAACGGCCCACTAAACGTTGATTTTTGAGCCGATCAGTAAACCTATCAACACTTTTCCAGGGTAGGATTATGCGGCTTATGCAAAAGAATGTGCACTGTACTGGTTAACTGCTTTCGTATAAGCCTGTCCAGAAACGTGTGGATAGGTAAACTGACCGGCTCAAAAATGACCTAACACAGTGTTGACTGGGCAGTTCAACTCCAATGCAAACAAAACAAACAAACAGTAATTATTTTTGCATTACATGTTCGACTTTTAACTCAATTCAACTCATCTCATCTTTATTCAAGCTTATGTTACATAAGTAACATTAAGTGAAAATCAAAATATGCAAACAAAATATGCAAACAAATGGCGTATTCAATAACAGATACCAGTTGGAACGAGAGTTATCATCAACTTTTTTTTTGTGTGGGGAAAACAAAAAAAAACATGGTAGGGGGTATAATAGCTGAATAAAACTATGGACTTATCTCTATCATCATATCAAACACGAACCAAATCCATCATATGGTTTGAAAAATACGAGCGTATGATCTGTTGTAAAACTTTAACATTAAAACTTTCTAATCATGTGACCTTGACCTTGATGTATGGGAATAGGCGGGGTATCGCTGAATGAACCTTTGGACCTATATCTATATGAACCAAATTCTTTCTATGGTTTGGACAATATGAGAAGTAAAAACTTCATCATAAATATTTCTACAAAACTTAAACATAAAAAATCTAAGTCCATGAACTTGACATTGGGGCCATGGGTATGGGCGGAGTGTAGCTGAAAAAAATTTTGGACCTATATCTATCATCATATCAAACATGAACCAAATCCAATATCCGGTTTGGAAAATATTAGCTCTTAAAACTTAAACGTAAATTCGGACGCCGACTCCAACACCAACACCGCCGCCGCCAACGCCGACGCCAACACCACCGACGCCGACGCCGGGGTTATTGCAATACCTCTTCCTGGACATCGTCCAAGAAAGAAATAATAATTCAAATATTTTAAATACGATTTTGAAAGAAGAGTTTGTCAGAAGTTCAGCTTGTCTTAACTCTTATCCGGCTGTTCACGACAACCGCCTGTTTGTCATGCAGTTTGTGAATTGAACAAATATATTATATCAAGTAATTTGATTGGTTGATTATCAGCAATGGGAGTGGCTTCATTAATTTATGCAGCGGGATAAGGGATAAAAGCGTGATATACCGGGGGCACTAAGTCAACCCGATTCATACAGGATCTTACATGAGTGTTCATGTATTATTGAATTTATTGGACGAGTTGAGGAAAAGGGATAAAATGCGAGGCTGTGCCGAGCATTTTATACCTTTTCCTCAACGAGTTTAATAAATGCAATAATGCATGAGCACGAATGCAAGGTTCTATTTATCATATGACATTTAAAACGCATTTTATACACGATTATTTTACAAAAATGGCACTCTTTCGCCATTAGCAAACGCGACGTCGTTCAGGACGTCGTGCCTGTAACGTTACGGGGCGTATCTGACTAATTTGCATGTATAATCCACAAGTGGATTATCGAAATTATTACATAGCGTTATTACACTCACAGACTCGACGTCATATGATAAAGACGTTTTCAAACTTTAGAATTCGTTTTGCTCCTTTTATTGATTTTTTTTATGTTTTGTTTTCTGTGTTGAGACTTTTTCTCCTTTCGTAGATATTCCCGAGCAGCTGATTATTGATACAAACTCACTGAACCAGACGGACAGAACTATTGAGCAGTTCACTCTGGTCCTTGTGAAACCATTCGATGCTGATATTTATTCTAAAGAACAACTCGAGCCGCAGAGATATGTAAAACATAAACGACACATTAAGAAATCGACGGGCGCAAATGTCAGGTAACAGTTATATAATATTAAAAATACAACCAGAAAGGATACCTTTTGAAACGCAGGATACAATACAGAATATTTACATTTCCACTGTAAAGCCTAATGTAAGTCAATAGAAAACCATGTAGTTCATACTTCCATAAACGCAATGAGTCACATGATTTTCACTGACGTCAAGTGACGTCAGTGTAAACCCTGGTTCTTTACGAACTGATTAGGCTTGGCGACGACAACTTATAGGAAAACGGCGTGTAAATGTTTTCAGCTTTAAAAGTGTTCCCTATAAGCATTTGTTTTCGCCCAGTCATCATGATAACAAGTCCGTGAAATGAACACTTCTCCAAACCCCACTTTTTATAGAGAAAACTGGGGTTTACGGGGGTATACATTATTTTGCCTGTTTTTGCTCCGAGACATAGGTTGTGGGTACTCGTTAGAATCGCCTCAATGAGGCGGTTTTAACGAGAACCCACAACCTATGTTTGGAGCATAATTAAGAAAATTATAAAAAAAAAAATCATCGGAAAAGTAGCCATTATGGAGATATGAAAGAATGCACTTTGTCACACGGGTGTGTTATTGTAATGGACGAGGAGCAAAGAATGTAAATATAAAAAATATACTTATTTCTCTGCTGTTTGGGTATAATAAATTGAGGATATTTACTTTTTTGCAGTGAGTATCAAAATAATTACATCGAGTGGGTTGAAAACATCCGAATTTGCACGAGTCCGAAGCACGAGTAAAACTCATGTCGAACTTTAACGGACATCCAGGTAACTGCAGTCGGTTAAAGTAAATACATAGATTTATATAGGAAATTGATAATCATTTCCCTATAAAATAAATAGTAATAGCAATATCTTTTCTGTGCCAGCGGTTCATGATTCTGCATTCTTTTACGAATGCACACATGTATTTTTCATGAAGTTTTATCAACAACTTTTTGGTCCTTTTTACATATAATTGGAGGCACCCTCTAAATGTATAGAATATATAGTAAAACTACTGAATGAAGCGACAAAAACTGATGAATATATTGTCATAACTTTTTTGTAAGTTGTTATTTTTATTCTGTGCAAGCGGGAGTATGTTGGCAAATGTATTGCGAACACGTCCATATAAATTTTGTAAAATAGAAATGAGAATAATTTGGTCCTTTTTAGAAATGAAATACACTACCCTCCTTTTCTATTTCCAGTTTACCTTGGTAACCAGCAGTCAGCGGTTGTTACTAAGGTAAACAATAACAAAGAATATATTACGCCAACGACGTGCTTCTTGAACTGTATGGTTGGGGATTTTTATTTATTTATTTATTTATTTAGATGTATTCTCAAATGTAAATGTTTTCGAAAACAAAGACTGCAGCTGGTGTTGTGCCGTGTGGCGGCGGTAAAACGTCTCCCCGTACATCAACCATAGTGCAGTTTATATTTTACTTTTGGTCCTTTGAGATCAGCGTGAATATTCTGAGAAATCAGAAATAAATTATTGGTTTAGACTCATATTCTAGACAGGTTTTTAATTATTTGGACCCCATTTTGATTAATATCAGTCTTTGAATCGACTGCCTATTCGTAATTCGCAAAATTGCAGTGTTTCCTCTGGCTTTCTTTGCCGGATCATTAAAGGGTCACTGATGAGGCTTTATTAGCCGAAACTATGTAGTATGACCCATCTTCTTTCTAATGAATGTTTACATTGCTCTTAAAGGAACTCATTTTTGATTTTTATTTGCCTTCACTGCAGCTGGTGTTGTGCCGTGTGGCGGCCGTAAAACGTCTCCCCGTACATCAACCATAGTGCAGTTTATATTTTACTTTTAGTCCTTTACGACCAACGTGAATATTCTGAGAAATCGGAAATAAATTATTGGTTGGACTCATATTCTAGACAAGTTTTTAATTATTTGGACCCCATTTTGATTAATATCAGTCTTTGAATCGACTGCCTATTCGTATTTCGCAAAATTGCAGTGTTTCCTCTGGCTTTCTTTGCCGGATCATTAAAGGGTCACTGATGAGGCTTTATTAGCCGAAACTACGTAGTATGACCCATCTTCTTTCTAATGAATGTTTACATTGCTCTTAAAGGAACTCATTTTTGATTTTTATTTGTTAGCCGCACTACGTAGTATGACCCATCTTCTTTCTTATGAATGTTTTCATTGCTCTTAAAAGACTCATTTTTGATTTTTAATTATTACGCCTACGATATGCTTATTTATCAGTTTGAAATGAAATAATGTGTTTGTTACTTTGGTTTGACCATCATAAAACACGCTGCATAATTTTGACCCCCTTAAACCCCACTTTTATGTAGTATAATTGGGTTTACAGTTGTACACATTTTTTCTGTTTAAAAAAATAGATTGTGGGTACCCGTTTGTAATCTCGAGAGGGTTATGTTTTGTGCCCGTTTGACCGCCTCGTCGAGGCGGTTCTGGTGAGTATCCACAAACTTTGTTTTAAGCAGAAATTAGAAAATAACGTATTTTTTAACTGATGATTTTCATTTATAATGATTTTGTTTGTTTGACTCTTTGTTTGTGATGGATTTCACGGCCCAGTCAACACTATTTAGATCATTTTTAGTTAACCTATCTACACTAATCCTGGGCATGCTTTTACGTAGGCGGTTAACCAGTAGAGTGAACATTCTTCCTCCAGAAACTGTCAACTGCCTTTCTTGAATCATTTTAGTGATAAAATTTTCAATGTACATGTGTATTCGAATAGGCCTGGTTTTGTAATTGCTTTGTTTCATTAAGTGACGTTCTGTTCTAAATGTGGCTCCAAATTGTATTAAATTATATTGAAGTACATTTGCCGACAGGGGCCAGAAAAGACATATAATATTATTGTTCTGAAAACTGTGAAGATTATGCAATGTTTTACAGACCTGTCACTTACTGCTCAATACATTATCTCGTTTACACCTCGACAAACTGAAATCTAGTCAGAATGCTTTACAGATCATGATATTAACATTAAAACCGCGCCAACCTAAAGACTACTAAAGGCTAGATTCTGGTAGAACTTTACATTTGGAGAAATGGACCTTAAAAACCTGTCCTGGAGTTGATAAATATTTATTAAGAAAGGACAAAGATCTCTCTCATGCACGTAATTGTAAGACAAACAGCTTTTTCTGGATTTATTTTGACCCACTTAAACCCTCTTTTATATAGTAAAACTGGGATATATATTTTCTTATTTCTTCTTAAAAACCTTGATTGTGATTACTCGCTAGAACCACCTCGCCGAGGTTGTTCTACTATGTAGCCCAAATCTATGCTTTGAGCAGAAATATAAAAAATATCAGATTTTATCCACAAATTTTCATGATTTGGTGGTAAAATGTTTATCGTATTTTTGCTCGTGTTACAAAAAAGTTTGAGTCCAGGATTATTCCCTGCAATCGTTTATTGTCCATTTGTTGCCCTGTTGAGTAGAGCTGATAATTGATCATTTTCTTACACATAGACGCGCAGATTGGCGCGTGTCAAGCGGGCGCCTGTTAACAGTTTTTGTTCACGACTATGCAAACGTATTGGATGAATCATCACGAAAACACGCCTTTATAATTTTTCCCTTATTAAACCCCACTTTTACTAAGTAAAACTGGGTTTTACAGGGGTAAACATTATTTTTTCTTAGTTCTGCTCAAAAACATAGATTGTGGGTACTCGTTAAAACCGCCGAAATATGAAGAATACCATTTTTTTTCTGTGGAAAATTTTAGTGGATTTTTTTTCAATATATTTGAATAGGCGTGTTTTCGAAATTTTTCTAATATTATTTCTTAAATATAGATTGTGGGTATTTGTGATAATAATATACTAATCAAAGTCAAAAAATGAAGGTAATGATAATAAAAATAATAACAACAAGAATAATAATTCAGTCTGTTTTTTTTTTTTTTTTTTGTGATCGCCTCCCTCTCTGTCTCACTTTAAGCTCGGACCCATCAGATTTACTTAAGACTTTGATTTGATTATAAAGAGATAAAGGCAAAATCAATAGTGTTTTTCGAGAAAATGACCTTGGCGTAACAAACCAATAAATATATTAATCCCAGTTAACCCTTTTTTGTACCAAATGGAATGTTCCTCCTTATATATAGTACAAGTCCATTTCATGATTTAGGGGTGTCAGGTTGTGTTTTCTTCAAAATTAATTTGGAAAATGGCTGAACTTTTAGCAAACAGTGTAGGCCCTGCACTGTTTGCCAGGGTACCTGTTTTGGGGGTTTCCGGTACTAAATGGGTTAAACACCGCGTAACATCGCGAAGTCACGGGTGAATATCATTGGAAAGGTAGACTGAGGACCGCCCGAGGCGTTAAGTAGATAAGAATATCACCTATTAAATGAATAGACAGCAATCAACTAGGTTGTTTTTCTAGCATTGATTTATATTATCCTGGTGCTCTTGCCAAACGCGAATCGGATAGAGGAATACGAACGGATGCAGTCTGATCTGTGTCATTGGACTGTCAAAGCAAGCAAAAACTAAATCATGGGTTCCGGCTCAATATTATGACCTTATTGTGTGCAATAAACAAAGACTGGGATCAGTTTGCGAATACACGCAGTCTGGTCCGAGTCTGTTTAATTCGCCTGAGGGGAGATGAGATTCTGCTTCATACCGATGAATAATTTCACACAGATTGCGTCTTCGATTGATCGGCTAAATATGATTTAATGTAATAGCAACATGAACAATAGGAGGTTTTAGGAATTCCGTTTATGACGTCATTCTTGCGCATGCGCAAAGTACTGGCCGTCAATTGAAACGGCCATCGCTATTCAAATGTATTGGCGGAACTTAAAATGCAAACAATATTCAGACATTTTGAGAGAAAATATACACGTTTTATTGAAATAATGCCTCGAGAAGGAAAGAATGATATTTTACTTTCATTACCGAAATTCATTTATTCTAAATCCGTTTTTAATTGACGAAAATCTTTTGGTGAATGACCCATGTCAATGGCTTGAGATACCGTTATTCACAAAATAAGTTTTTACGTAACTTTCGTTATCTATCTATCTATCTATCTATCTATCTATCTATCTATCTATCTATCTATCTATCTATCTATCTATCTATCTATTTATCTATCTATCTGTCTATCTATCTATCTATCTATCTATCTATCTATCTATCTATCTCTATCCTATATCTATCTATCTATCTATCTATCTATCTATCTATCTATCTATCTATCTATCTATCTATCTATCTATCTATCTATCTATCTATCTGTCCAACGATCTGTCTACATGTGCAATTTAAATGTCCATACTGACAGTCGAAATAAACTAATGAGTGGACTGACGGAGGGGCGTTGAGTCAATGTTGGTTCGACGTCATGCCGTCGACACCCACTCCATCTCACTTCATTGTCACATGACCGTTGGCATGAGAGAGAGAGAGAGAGACAGAGAGAGACAGAGAGAGAGAGGGATTTGACTGACAAACTGGCAGTAGACAGACAGACGACACACAGACCGACTTACTGAATGACTGACTAACAGACGAACGGACGGACTGTTAGACAGACAAATAAACATACTGACCGTTGAAAAAAAAAAACAACTAGTGAGTGGACTTACAGACGGGCGTCGAGTCAACGTTGGCCCGACGTCATGCCGTCGACAACCACTCCAACTCACTTCAATGGCACGTGACCGTTGAGATGGTTTGACTGATCCCTGTATCCAAGAAGCCCATAACCCTTTTTGTACCAAATGGAATCTTCCTCCTTATATATAGCAGGAGTAATTTTCAAATTTAGGGGTGTCAGGTTGTGTTTTCTTCAAAATTTATTTGGAAAATGACCGAACTTTTTGCAAACAGTGTAGTCCCTGATCAGACGCCGCGTTCTGTGGCGTCTGATCTGGGCCTGCACTGTTTGTCACTTACCCCTTTTGGGGTTTCCAGTACCAAATGAGTTAATGTAGACCTAAGGGCTGGGCAGGTTGAACCAATCTACAAATCTACCAGATTTTACTGTAAAATCTTGCACTTGCGAAGGAGTGTTTAACATTCTTATGCTCTGGAAGGGTGTTCTACGTTTGTTTTGAATTTAATGTTCCAATCCCACAGAGTCTTGATGGGTCCGAGCACTGGGTAAATGACATTTTATTAAGCAACGCCGTATTATCGCCAACGAAACGTTGTGACATTTCATCGACGTTGCAATGTCAAATTCAATGCATCGCTTTGAAGTTGGTCTGATGTAGACACGACGTTGTTGACACGCTACATGTCGGTTGACGTAGCGTCATTTAACGACAAACTGCAATTTACATTTGCCTGCGCTCAGAGAGAGAGAGAGAGAGAGAGAGAGAGAGAGAGAGAGAGAGAGAGAGAGAGAGAGAGAGAGAGAGAGAAGAGATCGTATGTACAATATATCATTTTCGTAATGCGAAATTTCACATCTGGCAGCATATCGTTGTTTCTCCCGTTATATTACATTAGAATTCCCCCAAAAGTTTAAAAGAAGTCCACTGTTTTACGCTGTAATTAACACTTTATCTGTCCCACTGCCTTTGAAGCAATACGACAGATGACGGCCAGGGCTTTTCCCGTTCTATTTTTAGAACCGGAAGTACGTCACGAAAAAAGCTCCTATAGATTCAAGGACAAAGTCCCCCCGGACATAATCCCCCCGACAAAATCCCCCTTTTTGTAAAGGCGGACACCCCCCCCCCAACATTTGTTCAGGTGGACAAAACCCCCCCTGGACAAAATCCCCCCGGACATAGCCCCCCCTGCTGTTTATAAAGGTGGACAGTATCCCGCACACCTCCACATGCACAATTACTGGTTTTTGAAAATCAGTCTGTCGTTTTGAAAACTGCAGATTCCATATCCGATTTGGTGCAGTACTATCAAAGCTATATTGGTGTTCATGGAGAAATTATTGCCCGTCAACACTGTATAGGTCATTTTGGAGACGTTGCTTGTAAGATCAAAGTAAAAAGGACATACTTGTATTAACTTTTTGTAATTGTACATGTGTGCTTTGGGGTTGTATGGACCTCTCAACCCATTAGGATTTTGTCTGGCATGATCAGTTAAATTGACATATTCCAATAACAGATTCCAATGCTTTTTCACATTTCTGCTCAAAAACATAGATTGTGGGTAGTGGAATGATAATGACTAGAACAATTTAGAGCAAGGGTGATTTTTTCCGGGGGAGGGGGGGGGATTTTGTCCAACCTGACATACAGCTAGGGGTATTTTGTCCGGGGGGGATTTTGTCCGAGGGGGATTTTGTCCGCCTTTACAAAAAGGGGGGATTTTGTCCGGGGGGGGGGGGGATTATGTCCGGGGGGATTTTGTCCGGCTACCGAACAATACTATCTTCCAAGCTCTGGGAATCAGTAGCAGAAGACACTTTCAAATATTTTTTTCTTAATTTCCGACGCGAATAAGGCTTGACATTTCACGTGAATCGTTTGCTGCAGACGATTCACAAGTGATATGAAACATCATTTGGGCTTGGAATTAACAACAAAAATATTAAAAAAAAAAAAAAAAAAAAAAAATGATAATTAGATCATTTTCGTCGGACTAGTCATGTTGTGTTTAACAACTTTGCGTTTCTTGAACATACGCTACTGATCGTTTTATTTTTTATTTTATTTTATTTTATCTTATTTTGTATAATATTTCTTTCAGCAATTCTTGAACATTTATGTTGCACATTATAAAATGTTCAAAACCTTGTTGCATTTTACACGGTTGGCTTGTACATTTATGTATTTCAGACTGATTTATGTCGCTAAATACAATTGATATATTTGACACTGGAAGATACTATTTGTAATCATATATAAATCTATGTTTATTCTTTTTCATTCAATTGTTGTTGTTTTTTTCAAGATACACCATAACACAATCTCCACTTTCTTAAATTAAAACAGTCACCTATTTTTTTAATTATTTGGACCCCATTTTGATTTTTATCAGTCTTTGAATCGACTGCCTATTCGAAATTCGCAAAATTGCAGTATGTTTCCTCTGGCTTTCTTTGCCGGATCAGTACAGGGCCACTGATGAGGCTTTATTAGCCGAAACTACGTAGTATGACCCATCTTCTTTCTTATGAATGTTTTCATTGCTCTTAAAGGAACTCATTTTTTGATTTTTATTAGTATATAAAAAGCGGTCCTAAAAATGTACGATTTACAATTTGCCTGAGGCAATTTGCACAGGAGGTAGTCGAGTCTTTGGGGGGATAACCATTTATTTTCTGTCTTGTTCGCGTTAATTCCCTTGATTTTCAGCACAGCTGAGAAAGGTGATGTCCGTATAAGTCCGGTATGTCTGATGTTTTCAACAAATAAGATGAAATATATATTTGTTTATTATAGATGTGACGGAACGAGCGAAAGTAATATAGACCAAACATGAATATTATGAAATTTACACAAACAAAAAAATTAACCAATTTCTATTTTAACTGATTTATTTCAATGTTGGCTTTATTTTGGCCATGACGGTTAAAATGTAACTGTAATTTGTTAAATAGTCCTGACAACATAAACTGCTTGCAACACATCATCTCAACTCAATGGAACAACTTCATGAATCAACCACACAACTTCATTAATCAACCACTACATTACAACTGTCAACTAGTCATATACAACTGTTATCCTTGTATCAAATTCCAACGTCACAACTACATGATTCGGTGGGGAACACAACCAAATCATGAATTACACAACAGACGATCAAATTGCTAAGCAGCAGTTGACACGCAATGAAATAATCTTAACCAATTGTAAATGTTACCCGACTGACTTTTCAACTTTCGCTTCAACTTTCGGCCTTTCACCGGTAGGGGTCCCCATGTCCGGTAACCGATGCTGCAATTGACGACGTCCTTTACTTGAGCCTAATAACCGTCATGACATAAGAAGAATATACAGCTGATGCTGTTGGATAGCGCACCTGCAATAGAAGGAAACACGCAGCAGAAAAAGCACGACATTTCCCCGACACATATTACCTGTCCGCTCGAGTAACTTAAATTAATAAAGGGAGGGTTGAGCTGGGTGGGTTTGCTTAAGCGAGAAGCCAATCTCAAAAAACCAAAATTATCACAAAAAGGGCGTTGTCCTTATACGCATGCGTATAACAGGTGAAAAGTCAGAGGAAACCTGAAATGCATGTATAGTATAAGGGATGCTAATCTGTTAGGAACTATGCACTGCCGAAACAAGCATGCACGAGTTAATACCCACCCTACTCTTTAGGTACATACAAAAATACAAAAGTAAAATAACCCTATAATAAACGAATTTAATTTCTACAGGTTAAATTAAATTCTATTATCGGAACAATCATCATTTTATACGTTTCATATAATCATGCATTGATTTCACTGCTAAGTATAAAATGAATATGTTCCCATGATCTTACTACATCAAAGCAATATTATTGGACGACATCCTCAATAATTAAACTTCTAAAATGTTATAAAATATCTGAATTTACCGATGGTCCCCCTAAGATTGTTACATGTACATATAGTCCCTAAAGCCTTCTTTAAATTCCTTTAGGGAGTCAGATGTTCTGGCCATTTTGTGGGAAAGTAACCGTCCTTTTGGCTTTCTGCTATAGCTGTTTTGTTTTTGTTTGTATTGGAGTTTAACGGCCCAGTCAACACTATTTAGGTCATTTTTCAGCCGGTCAGTTTACCTATCCACACTTTCCTGGGCAGGCTTATACGTAAGCGGTTAACCAGTACAGTGCACATTCTTTTGCCAGAAACTGACAACTGCCCTTCTTGAATCAGCGGAAGGGAGAGAATGACCGTAGAAAAGATTTCATGATCAATCTCCACGAAAGAATGTTGCCGACCCCGGCGGGAGTCGAACCCGCGTCCTCCTGATCACCAGTCAGACGCGCATCCGACTGAGGCTATTGCTGTTTTCATTGGGGTTTGTTGTTTCATGTTTGTGTTTATTTCTCTTTGGTGTCTCTGATGGGAGCTGTGGGTTAATTGTATCGATTCCTGATCATTGCCTTCACTTCTATTTTCCATAGTTTTTAGGCGGAATATGAAAACGATCTATCAAATAGCGGAGTACATATTGCAAACAAGCCTATATAAATACATTGCCACCTTTATCGCCGAAACAATGAAAAATTTTAACTAAAGATGAAATATAGCTTGTGGGCACCCGTTAGAACCGCCTCATCGAGACGGTTCTAACGAGTACTCACAATCTATATTTTAGAGCAGAAATAAGAAAAATAAGGTATACCCCGGAAACCCCAGTTTTACTATATAAAAGATGGGTTCAAGGGGGTCAAAATTATATAGGCGTGTTTTCGTGATGACGTGACCTCGGTATAGACAACAGGCCGTTTTAAGTTGACCTCAGAAAGAAAGCATGTGTTTCTGACATAGGCTTCAATAGGTTTGAAATATAGGTGGGTGTAAGATTATTGAGCGCTTTAAATGTCAATATCGCTTTAGTATACATAGGTCGTTTTTGGTACTCGTAGCCATCCCAGCTGTTCGAACATTTGAACAGATGGTGTCAGATAATCTGATTGCAAGATGATCCAAGCAGCTCGTTTTTTTTGCAAATTATACAGTCTTTCAATGTTTGAATGCGACGTGGTATCCCATGTATTACAGTCATAATCAAGTAAAATGAAGCTTTGATAAAAAAAAAAAAAGGTTTTGAATGTCTTGTGGAACATGCATTGATATTTGCTTGAGAAGTAAGTGTCCAACAAAGATTATCTATTTGTGGTGTCCATGAGAGGTGATCATCAATGATTATACCCAATAGTTTTTGTTTAGGTACGTTTTGGATAGTGGTATCATTTATCATAAAGTTCAGTTCTCAAGAATCAGTTTCGCGATTTTGGACCCATTAGCATTTGTATGTCGTTTTGCCGATATTAATTGGTAATTTATTTCGTATACTCAAGTAAACAGTAATGAGAAATAAAAATCAAAAATGAGTTCCTTTAAGAGCAATGAAAACATTCATAAGAAAGAAGATGGGTCATACTACGTAGTTTCGGCTAATAAAGCCTCATCAGTGACCCTGTAATGATCCGACAAAGAAAGCCAGAGGAAACATACTGCAATTTTGCGAATTTCGAATAGGCAGTCGATTCAAAGACTGATATGAACCAAAATGGGGTCCAAACAATTAAAAACCTGTCTAGAATATGAGTCTAAACCAATAATTAATTTCCGATTTCTCAGAATATGCACGCTGATCTCAAAGGACCAAAAGGAAAACATAAACTGCACTATGGTTGATGTACGGGGAGACGTTTTACGGCCGCCACACGGCACAACACCAGCTGCAGTGAAGGCAAATAAAAATCAAAAATGAGTTCCTTTAAGAGCAATGAAAACATTCATAAGAAAGAAGATGGGTCATACTACGTAGTTTCGGAAAGTCAGTTTAGAAGCCTCCATGGTGTAGTGATTATGCTACTCACCTTGTCAACCAGGGTTCGCAGGGTCGATCCCGGGCTTCTCAAGACTTTCGGATGAGTATTTAAACCGAGGTCCCGTCTCCGTATGACCTATGCTGTTGGTGAGACGTAAAACTCAAACACATTAGAGAAAGTCAGCAGGTATCTCAGTATTGTTATGTCTATGCTAGAATTACTTAAATGGATTGTTGCGTCACGAGTAATGCTTTTCTGTGTCAATTATTTGATCAGCTTTTTCAATATGAATGCTACACTCCTCGATTTGCACCATTTTCAGCCTGTTGTGTTGCATGATTTCAACTTTAGCCTAGATTCTTCTATCATGGTTTAGTTTTGTATTGGTTTGTCTTTGAGAGTATGTATCGCTTATATTATTTAGCTTTGGATAGCAAATTGGCCATTTTATGGGAAAGTAACTGTCCTTTTGGCTTTCTGCTGTGATGTTTCCATTAGGGTCAAGTTTTTTTCATGTTTCTTTCCCTTGGTGTCTCTGTTGGGAGCTGTGGGTTAATTGTATCGATTCCTGATCATTGCCTTCACCTCTGTTTTGAATTCGGAAGTAGAATGGAAAACCGTATAGGTGTAGAATATCTGGCTTGATCTGGATCTATACTGTTTAAAACTTTTAATATATATATGCTGGCTCAGCATTGTGAGCCATAAAATAGTATGAAACTAAATGTTTTCCCAGGAATCCGAATGAGTAAGAAACTAAAATATACATTGTGGGTACTCGTTAGAACCGCCTTGATTGGGCGGTTAGAACCGCCTTGATTGGGCGGTTCTAACGAGAACCCACGATCTGTATTTTGAGCAGAAATAAGAAAAATATCGCAATTTTTCAGCTTAAAATTTTCGCTTTTATCCGTGGTAAAAATTACTCTGTATTTGTATAGTCGTGTTTTCGTTATGTTTACTGTACAAAATGAGGTTTTCTATTATGTTAATTTTACAGACTTATGTGATGATCAACTTATTTAAGACGTTCTCTTATGCCAGGCATGAATGATAAACTTTATTTTAATGTCTTAGAACTCATTACGAAAACACGCCTATACAAATACATTGTAAAATTTACCGCCGAAAAAGCCAACATTTTTGACTGAAAAATTGTTATATTTTTCTTATTTCTGCTCAAAATATAGATTGTGGTTACTCGTTAGAACCGCCTTTTCAAGGAGGTTCTAACGAGTACCCACAATCTATTTATTGGAGCAGAAATAAGAAAAATAAGGATTACCCTTGTAAACCCCAGTTTTACAATATAAAAGTGGGGTTCAGGGGGGTCAAACTTATATAGGTGTATTTTCGTGATGTTCAATTTTCGTGATAATCAAAACATAATTAAAAAGAGAATAGTCCATCAACTAGTAAAATAATAATAATAATAATAAAATCCGTCGAATTCGTTGTCTATCTGTGCAGACGGTGTGCTTTTCCATGATCTCTCTGTGGAGACTGTGCGCTCTTATATAAGAATCGGCCCTTGTTCTTCAATGTGGCCCCACTGTGATATATAACTATTACATTCCTGAGAGGGTGATAGTAAGTGTCACCCTGAGGAATATGCGTATCAACCGAGGCGCAGCCGAGGTTGATATTCATATTCCAAAGGGTGACATTTTTCACTATCACCTAAAGTGTGGGTATGCGTTTTCTTAATCAAGTCAAAAGAAATATTTGGGTTACCAAAATTTCTCGACTTTGTTCCAATATTAGGTTAAGACTCTTTTTTTCTCCAGTTCTCCTGAAGAACCCAACCGTACGCGCAGCAAATTCCGGGCATGTGACAGTCGAAATTATCGCAAGTAGATAGCAAAATTACTACCCTCAGGCATGTGTGAGTTTTGGATTGGAAAGTGACGCGAGGTATAATAATAGACTATATCAACTGAACCAGCGCAAGACAAAACCTACAATAAGACTTTTGCTACCAGCGAAGACGCAGATCAGCTGCGCATCCACACAGTCCTATCAGAGCCTTCGCTCATCGCATGAACCCTATCTGATCTGCGGGCTATCCAAAGAGATATAAACGGCAACTCTTGCTGTAGAGGGTGGGTATACAGACTGATCCGAAACTTTGCTGATCGCAGATATAGAGAATTTTTGATATCAAGGTTATCAGGCAAAGCTTCGAGAACGCTTGTAGAATCGCGAGGCTTGCCGATCGATTCTACAAGCGTTCTCGAAGCCGAACCTGATAAACTTGATATCAAATGACACGAAGCTGGAATTCTACTTATCAGTTTATCCCCTTGTACACTCTTAAATTGGCAATTTACGATCATTTATCTGGTGTGCTCAGTGCGCCACAGCATTCTAGTGTGCAATAATCTGTCGATATATTTAGTATATGCTGATCGTAATTTTTATATATTATTTCGTCAAGTAATGCTTTCCATTTCTCCAATAATAATAACATTTTTGCCATTTTTCCGGTAGTCCCTTTCATTCATAAAAATGCAATGTCACGTTGACCCGATAAAGATCACTTGTCCTGAGATAGCATATCTTTGTCCGGTCAAAGTGTTACAATGCAGTTATTATATGGGGTATCTGATAAATCTTTTTGTGCGTTTTGACGTGCGCCGGTTGAAATTATCATGGACAGTTGTGTATACTTATTAGGTATGACAGAAGATCCAAACAGTCTTATTTTTACAAGAAGAAGACAAATATGTTTCAGCAGAGTTCGAGTGATCAGAAGGATTATTTAACGCGAATAAAAAGACAAGGGCAGATGGGGGAAGATTTTCAACCAGCACCAACGGTCAACTTTACATTGAAGGTAAGCTTATTGTAATGATAAGATGGGTCCATGTGAAGAAGTATATGTCTCATAATCCGATCATTCAATATAAATGTGTGGCTACAGTTGATCCAAACATACACGCACAGCCACCGTTGAACACCAACTGTGCGGCCATTATTGATACCAAACATACGTTTGCGATAATCGGCATACACGCGCGGCTGTCATTATTGTCCAATATTAATGAGCGGTCACACTTGATCCACGACATACCATCTGCTTAGTGCAATAACGGTGTAACTGACATGGCATAATGTCAGTTACAAGTTACAACGTTAATGCACCAAGCAGACGATATATGTGAAACCATCGTTGATTCACGACATATATTTGCCAGCACAGTTGATCCCCGACACACGTGATGTTCGGCCATCGTTGACCTCAAAAATACATGTGCAACCACCGTTGATCCCAAAACTCCATGCCCGATAACCGTTGTTCTACGACATGCACGTCATCGTTTATCCCTGACATACATGTGCGGCCACCGTTGCTCAACAAAATACATGTGCCTCCATAGTTGATTACCGACATACATGTGCGGCCACCGTTGATTCCCGACATACATGTGCGGCCACCGTTGATCCTCAACGATCACGTGAGTTACCGTGGATCCCAGACATGAATGAGCGACAATCCTTGATCACCGACAAGCATGCGCGACCACCGTTGATCCTCGACATATATGGCCGGCCATTTTTGATTAGCGCCATAAATGCGTAGCCATCTTTGATCCCCGACATAAATGCGCGTCCCAATTAATTGCCATCATCCATGTACAGCCACCGTTGATTCACAACACACGTCTACAGCCACCGTTGCTCCTCAACATTGTTCGGCCACCGCTGGTTCCTGACATACATACGTGGCCACCGTTTATCTTCAGTACACATGCGCGATCACCGATCACCCTTGATCCCCATTATAGATGTACACGGTTGATTCCCAGCATGCGTGTGGAACCACATATAATCCCCAACATACATATACGGTCACCGTTATTCCGCGATATACATTTGTGTGACCACCGTTGAGCCCTGACACATGATGCGCGACCACCGCTGATTTCCAGTTTACATGCCTGACCACGGTTCACATCACGAAAACACGCCTATATACTTCTGCCCCCCTTGAACTCCACTTTTATATAGTAAAACTGCGGTTTACAGGTATAAATATCATTTTTCGTATATAGATTGTGGGTACTCATAAGAACCGCCTCGAATACCCACAATCTATATTTTGAGCAGATATAAGGAAAACATCGAAATTTCTAATCTTAATTTTTTTTATTTTTTTTTTTTCGTCGGTTAAATTTACAATGTATTTGTATAGGCGTGTTTTCGTAATGGATCCCCGAAATACAAGCGCGACCACCGTTGATCCCCAGCATACATGTGAGGCCACACTGTGCGGCCACCATTGATCTTCAAAATGTACGGCAACCGTCTTGCATACACAGTTGGAACCAAATACATGTGTCGTCAACCTTGGTCTTCAATATTCATACGCGTTCACATGCGCGGTCACCTTTGATCCGCAATATACACGTGCAGCCATCGTTGTTGTTCGATAAATAATGTGCGGCCATTGATGGTCCCCAGTAAACATGTGCGACCACCGTTGATTCAAGACATGACTCAACAACCACCTTTGATTATATTCTCGTCATACATTTTCGGTCACCGTGTATCCTGACATATTTGTGCGGACACTGTTGTTCCATTGTTTGTATTATTTGAATTGGAGTTTAACGGCCCAAACAACACCATTTTAGATCATTTTTGAGCCGGTCAGTTTGCGAAACCACAGTTTTCCTGGGCAGGCTTATCCGTAAGCGGTTAACCAATCCTTCGCCAGAAACTGACAACTGCCCATTTTGAATCAGTGGAAGGGACAGAATGACCATAGACAGGATTTCATGATCAATCTCCACGAAAGAATGTTGCCGACCCCGGCAGGTATCGAACCCGCGTCCTCCTGATCACCAGTCCTACGCGCATCCGACTGAGCTACCGAGGCCGGCCTACTGTTGGTCCCTCACGGCCACCGTTCATATGTGCGGAGCTGATTTTTATACGCCCGTTTTGTAAAACAAAAACGACCGTATTATGGTATGGGGTCGGTGTAAACTTTTAGTTTCCCGATAACTTCTCCTACAATTCTCATCCGATCAAGCTGAAACTTAGTAAGTAGTAAGACCATAACCTGGCGTAGCGCATATCTTTTCCAGGTTATGGTTCACCAAGTATATACAGAGTTATGCCCCTTTGAAAAATTTTTGTAAACTTTTTCGTTTCCGGATAACTCTTCCCTCAGAGTTCATCCGATCAAGCTGAAACTTGATAGATAGTAAGACCATGACCTGATGTAGCGCATATCATTTCGAGGTTACGGTCCACCGAATATCTACTGATGTATGCCCCGTTGAACATTTTTGTAAACTTTCGTTTCCGGGTACTCCTCCTGCAGTTTTCATCCGATCAAGCTGAAACTTGGAAGATAGTAAGATCATGACCTGGTGTAGCGCACGTTATTTGGAGGTTACGGTCCACCAAATATTCACGGAGTTATGCCCCTTTGAGTATTTCTGAAATTATTTCGTTTCCGGATAACTCTTCCTACAATTAACATTCGACTGAAATTTGATATATAGTTAGACCATGTTGTGGAGCAGTGCATATTGTTAGGGCCCATCATTGGTGCAACTATATTGCTGTTGTCCGTGTGTTTGTAACACCTTAACCAAAAAACGTGACGTCGGTCATAACTTCAAAAGGATTTGCCATACTCTCATGAAACTTCACACACATACTCACCCTCACAAGACCTATATTCTTACAAAGGACCATACCTATATTGCTTTTGTCCGTGTGTTTGTCTTACCTTAACCAAAAACTTAACCTTGGTCATAACTGCAAAAGTATTTGCCTTTCTGTCATGAAAAGTCACACAAATACTTACCTACACAAGATCAACATACTGACAAAAACTTGTACCACACCTCTTTTATATCTCTATGTAGGGCTCTTTCTGACGTAGTCAGTGATCTGGTTTTGAGGTTATGGTACAACAAACAAATACAAAGTTATGCCCCTTTGAAAGTTTCAGTTAGCAATTTAGCCTGCACTTTAGAACCGATCAAGCTGAAACTTAATATACATTAAGACCAAGATGTGGAGCAGCGCATATTATTTCAAGGCTACAGTCTGCCAAATATTTATAGGGTTATACCCCTTTGAAAATTCCTTTGAACTATTTGTTTATGGCTAACTCTTCCTACAGTGAACATTTAATCAAGGTGAAAATTGATATTTACATTGACAACAATGTGGAGCAGCGCATATTGTTTCTAGGTTATGGCTTACCAGATATAAATACAATTATGACCTTTTGCAGATTTCTGTAAGTATTTTGTTCGTGGCTAACTTCTCCTACAGTTAACATCCGATGAAGCTGAAACTTCATATATAGTTAGACCATTATGTGGCGCAGTGCTTATTGTTTTGAGTTATGCCCACTTGAAAATTTCTGTACACATTTTGTTTGTGGCTAACTTCTCTCGCAGGTAATATTCCATCTAGCAAAAGCTTGATATTAAATTTGACTATGATGTGGGGCAGTGCATATGGTTTAGAGACGAATGTCCACCAAATATTTATATAACACTTGGTTAATATATCTTTAGACATTTTCATTTCCAGCTAACCCCAACAATTTAGATCCGATCAAGCTGAAACTTGATATGAAGCTAGACCATGGTATGGAGCAGGTCCTATTGTTTCAAAGTTTCAGTCCAATAAATGTCAACTTGTTTCTGGTTGGGCCCATCGGCGTCTAACTGTTAGTTTTCATTTGCTCCAGCATTTCAGTGTCTTCTTGATGTCGAGTCCTCATCGTTGTTTCATCTCTGTGGCTGATTGATTTTTGTGTTCACGGAGATGTTGCACTGATGAGTTAGGAGGTCTTCATGCGGAATAAACAAATTATTTGTCTAAATCGCGACGGAAGTAAGGGCGAGAATTGTGGCCACGTGAAATCGTTTTAAGCTCCCCCCCACCCCCACCCACCAGTGAAATTCGTATCACTGACCGTTCCAAGGCGGTTCTTCTGCCGTGGTTTATTTTTGTTCGGCTTGTTTTCGAGTGTGTGTATCGCTTATATTATTTTGTTTTGGATAGCCAATTGGCCATTTTGTGGGAAAGTGACTGTCCTTTTGGCTTTCCGCTAATGATGTTTCCATTAGGGTCTAATTGCTTCGTGTTTGTGTGTCTCTGATTGGAGCTGAGGATTAATTGTATCGAATCCTGATCATTGTCTTCACTTCTGTTTTGCTATGGATGTATAATGCCACGCTTGGGGAGCTCTTTTTCCCGATATACATGTGCGGCCTCCATTGATGTCAGACCTATAAAAGCAGCCAACGTTGATTGCCGACAGACATTTGCAGTCACCGGTGTTCTCTGACGTCTATTTGCGGTCACTGTTGATCCCCGGCGTAGTATGTGCAGCCGTTGTGGCCACCGTTGATCACAAACATAACATGTACAGCCGCTCTTTATCACAAAAATGCATGTGCGGCTACCGTTGATTCACAAAATTCGTTTGATCTAAAAACACCTTTGATCCCCAACATACATGTGCGGCCACCGTTAAAATTGCGGATCGCTGGCATGCATGTACAACCATAGTTTATCTCCAACATATTTATACGGCTACCGCTGGTCCGCATCTTACATTGATACCAAGGATACATGTCCGATCACCATTGATCTCTAACATGCATCTTCGCCCACCGTTGATCCTTTAAATACATGTGCATCCCCGTTGATCTCCGAATTATAGGTTGGGCCACCTTTGTGATAACGTACATGTAATAGTCTGTTATCCTGCAATGTTACCTTTCAGACAGGGCCATGTTCTGTTTTCGGTGCCTTTCTTTCATGTTCCCGGTAGAAATAGATTGATGTATTTAAGAAATTGATCGGCTCTAGCAGTGATTTGTTGAGTAATATATCACTGTTTGGAGGTCATTTGAAAGGTAGATCAAATCACGAGCGCGTAGCGCGAGTGATTTATCTACTTATAACTGAACGACAAACTGTGATATATTACTCAACAAATCACACAGTAGAGTCGATCTATTTCGATTCTAACACACTGAAAATCGACTACATGCTATTGTTACCTGCATCTTCTCTCTATATTCCGCCATTGTTTGAAGAAATCCCGCCAACATGTTTGACTGTAACACTTGCAGTTGCCTGTTTTGGAACGTACTTGATACGTGATAAAGACGTTACTCCGTCTAACGTCAAGGAAACGATCGATGACGTCGCAAAACGTCACGAAATGGCGGCTCCTCGCCTATTGATTTGTCACTCAATATATCACTGGATTTAACCATTGGCTATATAGGTGACCAGTATTAGAAGTGTTGATATTTCATAGCTATTGCATTTAAGTATTTATTTTACCGTTTAACAGATATCTGATCAAACTGGGCTATGGACAGAGTTCAGGGTCACGGTATACATTGCTGACGTTAATGACAACGAACCTGTGTGTAACACACCTGAAACAGTGGCTATTTCTAGAGAGGCTGATCACCTAGAGTCACTGCTTGAGTTAACAACTATTTGTTCTGATTTGGATTATAATCCTATGAACAAAATTTACAATTACAGATTTTCCAACATGAAAGATTGTATTGGAGGTGAGGAAAATATGAATTTATTGAATTTGTATTCTATTTATACTTTTACTACGATCTATCATATTTGACTATTATTCACAACATATTTGCATTATTTACTGGCTCCCAGCTTGCACATTGTCAATATTGGAAAAACAGGTAACCAGACCCCCCTGACCTTTCAAGGTCAGGGGGGTCTGGTTACCTGTTTTTCCAATACTGATAACCTTCAGACTAGGAACCAGCAGATAATGCAAATAAGGTGAATACAATTTGCAAGACAAAAGCTTACACAGAAATTATGTAATTACGGTACCGATTTTTGTTCTACACATGGGTGATCCTTTTTTTGCTCAACATCCCGATCCAAAGGATGGTAAATTCCTGTAAATGATGCCATCGGAGCAAGCTTGGACACCGAAAATTTATCACTGTTGACGGGGATCGGACCCGAGACTCCTAGCATCAGAGTCAAGTGCACTAACCTCTGTGCAATAACGTTCCACTTGTGACATCATACACATCATTGCAAGAGGCTTTATTACACCAAACTGAAACAGAACGGTCACATCTGTCCTTCCATCACCCGTCACGTTATTCAATTCCAGTTACATAATTCCAACCCTTGGCCGACCATTCCCAGCTCTAGGTAGATACTTGACCCCTGCGACAGGAGGAACAACACACAATATCGTAGGTACCAGGTCTATAGCGGTTCTTTCTTTCTTAGTACTATTCTTGAGCGGAATACTATTCCCTCTTCTGCGGTAGATGCCAAGACCACAGAGGAGTTCAAAACTCGTACAGTAAAGATTAGTATTCAGAGGTATGCGGTTTAGCATACATCTGATATTCAGATTGTAAATAGTTTTAAGGACTTATCCAGTGACCTTTTCTGAAGCTTAATTCAAAATTTAGCCAACCTTTTCTGAAGCTTAATTCTAAATTTAGCTAACCATCCAACTGAGGTAACGGCCAAATGTGACAGACTCAGTGATAGATAGATAGATAGATAGATAGATAGATAGATAGATAGATAGATAGAAAAGTCCACTACATAAACATCGGGATGTAACAGTTAAGGGGAATGAATACACATTTAGGGGAGGCAACTCCTGCAAAAGTATTTTTGTCACCTGTGTCAATAGTTTGTTTGTTTGATTTGAGGTTTAACGTCCCCCTCAACACTGTAAAGGTCATTTTGGAGACGTTGCTTCCAATTTTGTGGGACTTTTACCCGACATTGAGATGAAATGACATCTCAAGCCCTGTCGCCCAATGAAACCAATAGGGTTTATTAGCATGGACGGTCCGCCTCGCACCGCGGTTCCTGGACAGGCTTAGATCCTCTTAGCTGTTAACCAGTACTTGTGTGCGGGCAGGATTCAGCTCTGCGTGGAAGCATCGTGCAGCCCATATATTCTTCAAGCCCCTATGGGCGGGGGCGGCCTGTGTCAATAGGGGTCAACTCTTAAAGGAAAGAATTTGCTCCACAGGAGCAAATTCTTTCCTTTAAGAGTAGAGCCCTTTCACAGTGGGACAGTGCTTATAGAAAAGCGAACATGAAAGTTGTCTGTCTTTGACAAATGGCGGAAAAATCTGCCAGGTGTCCCATTCCCCTTAACTGTATTTACAGTTGACCTTCAATGACGCGGATGCCTTTTGAGACTATGAAAATTTAGTGCGAGCCATCTAGGGATTGTTATAATGCCTGGTCATGGGGAAAGAATAGGGATAATTTAGGGACTATTTTCGATATTCTGTAGGCAGATGTGCTTCCGCTCATCGGGGCTTGGAGAAATAGAATGGGTTGCATGGTGCTTCCGCATAGAGCTAACGACCAATCTTTTGAGTATTGGTAAACTGCTTAGAACAGAAAAGTGCTGCGAGTATGGCCGTTCCTTAAATCCCAGCGGTGTCTTTGGGCGGTAGGGCTTGAGATGTCATTTCATCCGTTTATATGTCTTCTAACATTAACGTTTTTAATAGTGTTCCATCTTTTTATAGAACGCTGTTGACGTCGTTTATATACAATGACGCAACACGCGGGTTCTAAACGTGGTCTTTGACGTCACGTTATATTACTAACTGTTGTTATGTGAAACAGATCTGAAATCCATGCTCATGGCATTTATCGAAGTATAAAACCTTCATTACAACCAATCAAATCACTCGAAATGTACATAATGATAGAGAACTTGAATAATTGTAATTTTACATTGAACAAATGGAGATGAGTGTAACAAACATGTAACACAGCAACTTTGTTTTGCTTTCCAAAAGCGTTTGGTATCACAATGTTCGGTTCACTCTACGTCAGATTGCCACTACCAGAGAACATGACATTGTGTGAGTTTGATGTTGTTGCCATAGACAGAGATTATGCCACCAGTGTGCACTTGAGGTTGGTTTGTAAGTAGTCGTCTTTTGATATCAATTAAAGAATGAAAGCTTGTGATCTTTTGCCCTAATTGTCGTGTACGTTATTCTGCATTCGGTTTTAGCAGGGTGTGTGGGGGAGGGGGTGGGGGTTACCATGGCAGAGGGGTGTGACCATTGTTTTAAGAACTCTTAAGCCCGTTGCTTGTATTGATTTACAAAGACAGACAGATATGATTAAACTTTATCATCATCTGTCATCTGTACACTTAATGATGGCCTGTAAGTCATTATGAAAACACGCCTATTCAAATACATTGTAAATTTTATCCCCCCGAAAACAAAAAATTTCAGATGAAAAAAATGTGATATTTTTCTTATTTCTGCTCAAAATATAGATTGTGGGTACACATTAGAACCACGGTTCTAACGAGTACCCACAATCTATATTTTAAAGCAGAAATAAGAAAAATAAGGTTAACCCCTGTAGTCCCCAGTTTTATAATATAAAAGTGGGGTACAAGAGGGGCATAATTATATAGGCGTGTTTTCCTGATAAAAATGAGTAGATGAAGCATATTAATAATAAAGTCAACACTATTCATTCGTGTTTTGTCATTAAGATTCAATATTTTAAATTTCGGTTATCAGAAAATAAGTTTGCGTTTTCCGTTAAACATTACCAATACCCTTAATGACCATCAATACATAAATCTTTAAGAACTGAAGATTGAAAAGTGCGACCAGAACCGGTCTCGAACCCGCGGCCCGTTGTTTACAAGGCAAGTGTCCTAGCGACTGAGCTACCCGGGCGCTGACAATATTTCTCCAACTTCGAAGTTTTATAAATTTCCTAAATAACAGCACTATTGATGAAGTACGGGCAACCCGACAAAATCATAAAACCATCTAAAATCCTTCTTTTCTGGAATCAAATACCTTAGAGACTGGTATACGTCATCGGCATTACGAAAACATGCCTATACAAATACATTGTAACCTTTATAGCCAAAAAAATAATAAAATTTTAAGACAAAAAATTGTGATATTTTTCTTATTGCTGGTCAAAATATAGATTAAGGGTACTCGTTAGAACCGCCTCATCGTGGCGGTTCTAATGAGTACCACTATCTATACTTTGGAGCAGAAATAAGAAATATAAGGTTTACCCCTGAAAACCCGAGTTTTACTATACAAATATGGGGTTCAAGGGGGTCATAATGATATAGGTGTGTTTTCATGATGGGGACTCAGATCCTACAAATCTGTTGAGATCAAGGCCTTGGATTTATCTTCACTGATTTACGCTGTCAAATAAGCCCCGCCAAGCGAATTTGTGTCTTCGAGCATTCCGTCATGACAAATTTTAACTGCGCATGCCCAGCCATTCAGAGGGGCCAGGGATATGCCTTTCTGTCTGAAGCTTTCTCTTGATTCACTGCTTCTATGAGCGAGCAGCGAAGGTTCTGGCGAGACTGCGCGGATGCGCAGGCTCGCCTGAACCTTCGCTGCTCGCATAGGCGATAAGTACCAAAATCGCTTGACGGGGCCCAAATGAACTTTATATGCACTTGTTGGAGAAATGGTCAGTCAAGGCTTTTTTTTTTTTGAAATTATTGTGGCCTGTGATATCATACTAGGTGTGTGAACTTAAATGTTAACTAAATTTCAAAGTTATGTTTTACTGATGTTGGTCAGGGTCTATTATATTAGATGTTATCAATTTCTTTTTCAATTTCTTGTCTTACAACCTCATATTATAGCCTGTATCATATAAAAGTATATAATGTCAGAACAAAAGCTTATAGCCATGGTCTTTGTCAAATTATAATCGGTATAAAGGTATATGATGACATAACGTAACCTTTTATCTCTTATCTTTGCAAACAGTGTAGATCCAGATCAGATGGCTTCTGAAGAAGCCATCTGATCAGGATCTACACTGTTTGACATTCAGTTTATGAATTTGTAGGAATAAATAACATCAAGTAATCTGATTGGTTCAAAGTCAGAGATGGGTGTGGCTAAAATGAATATTCAGCAAGAGAAGGGTTATCCATGGTCCTTGTCACAGCCACACTCGCACACGGTGAAAACCTGTTGAATACATAACTATATTACCGTTCACATGAAACATCCACTTAAAACTTGAGGCAGTGATCAGAAATCGACACAAGTATCCACGACAGCAAATGCATTACATGCGGAAAGTCAAGGGGACAGTTTCTGTACAACAAAGTGGCCAAATGGCTATCCAAAATAAAATGATATTAGCATTATATATGTTCTGCGGAAAGTGGGAATCGGTACAATTCCAAAACTGCCCCGAGCAAAGTAGGAATTCTCACTTTGCGCAACAATGCCGGGATTGTACCAGTACAATTCTAGAATTGCGCTAGGGATCGGATGATAACTTATTGGCTATTTGTCTAGGTAAATGCCTCTGGGCAAAGTAGGAATTATTTAGACAAAGTAAGAATAAAATCAGATTTTTCGATGAAAGGGCGACTTGTCTTTTTTATAGCTTTTTAGCTCCACTTCTAGATATTTAGATGATTTATTAAATATTGATAATACCTATTTTGATGGTTTGATCAGTCAGATTTACCCCCCAGAACTTCAGTTAAATAAAGCAAATTCTTCTGATACCGAGGCCCCGTTTTTGGATTTACATCTATCTATTGTAGATGGATTTGTTTCGTGCAAAATTTATGATAAACGCTATGACTTTGATTTTGAGATTGTAAATTTTCCTTTTTTGGATGGTGATGTTCCTCGTGCGCCATCCTATGGCGTTTATATTTCGCAATTAATTCGATTTGCTAGAGTGTGTAGTCATGTAACTGACTTCAACACTCGTAATAAATTATTAACAGCTAAACTCCTTTATCAGGGTTATCGGTACCATAAACTACGCAAAGCCTTTTCAAAATTTTATAGACGCCATTCTGATTTAATTTCAAAATTCAATATTGGACTTAAATCTCTTCTGCAACAAGGTCTATCGGAACCCGAATTTTATGGTGACTTAGTATATAGATTCAGAAAAATATATAACCGCAATGACTTCAGCACCCAATTTCGTAAAGTCATTCTTCGATATAAAAAGATTGGGTACAACATGGATGTTATACGACAGACTGCATGCATGATAGTTAACCCAATCATGGTTGGCAACTTTGCTTCCCTCTTTAATTGCACGCCGGTGGGTCAGGCCTCAGATTCTATGACGGCTCCAACGTAAAGGCTTATTGAGAATTAGAGAGATCTAATTCAAGGTAATGTTGGTTGGTGCCTGATGCTCTGTCTCTGGTCGGGCCCATCGGAGTCTAACTGTTGGTTTTCTTTTGCTCCAGCATTTCAGTGGTTTCTTGCTGTCGAGTCCTCACCGTTGTCTCACCTCTGTGGTTCTTTGATTTTTGTGTTCACGGAGATGTTGCACTGATGAGTTAGGAGGCCTTCATGCGGACTGAACAAATTGTTTGTCTAAATCGCGACGGAAGTGGGGGCGAGGATTGTGGCCACGTAGGATCGATTTGGGCCCCCGGTGGAAATCATTCCGCTGGCCGTTCCGGGGCGGTTCTTCTGTGGCGGTTTATTTATGGTGTTGTTTGTTGCTTGCTGTGTGTGTCGCTTGTGTCTTTTTGTTTTGGATGGCCATATTGCCATTTTGTGGGAAAGTAACTGGCCTTGTGACCTTCCTTTGTTTAGGTTTCCATTGTGGTCTGGTCGCTTGGTGTTTGTGTTTCTTTCCCTTTGGTGTCTTTGGTGGGTGGGGTGGGTTGATTGTATCGATTCCTGATCTTTGTTTTACTTCTATTTTGTTGTTGTTGTTCCCCTTTTATTCGGTACTGGTCATCGGGAATGAAAATATCCTTGATACAAAAACATAAATATAAATAAATAAATAAATAAATAAATAAAATTGTTATACAATTATTTTCATTCTGATAGCACACCCATTTTATAGTTGTCCTTAATGTCTCTTATTTCTTATTTTTCACTTCAAACATAAATAATAGACACTGGTATGAATCCCGTTCTGACAGGTGCTATTTAAAAATATACGGGACAATTTATACCCCTTAAAACCCTCCCACTCCATACAAAGTAGAAGTAAAACAAAGATCAGGAATCGATACAATTAACTTACTCCACCCACCAAAGACACCAAAGGGAAAGAAATACAAACATTAAGTGTCCAGACCATAATGGAAACCTAAACAAAGGAAGGCCATAAGGACAGTTACTTTCCCACAAAATGGCCACATGGCCATCCAAAATTAAAAGACACAAGTGATACACACAGTAAGTAACAAACAACAACATAAATAAATCGCCACAGAAGAACCGCCTTGGAACGGTCAGTGGAAAGATTAATACTGGCGGGGGGGGGGGGGGGGGGCTTAAATCGATTTTACGTGGCCACAATCCTCGCCCTTACTTCCGTCGCGTTTTAGACAAATAATTTGTTCAGTCCGTCCGCATGACAACTGTATTCGAAATGCGGACTTAAAAGGTGATTATCGAAATTGTTATAAGACAAAAGGCAGCCACACTGATCAGACTGACTGTATGGATGATCCCCCCCCACTCTCTCTCTCTCTCTCTCTCTCTCTCTCTCTCTCTCTCTGCCGTACATCGGTTAACTAACATCCATCCATCCATCCAAAGTAATGCATAATTCTGGCAAAAGAATGTACACTGAACTAGTTTGCCGCTCATGTATAATATATTCTATAAAAGGGTTATCCTTTGGAAGCAAGGAATACACCACAGAACTGAAAAATGTGGAGTGTGCACGTTTTCTGGGCCATACTAGCTAGTTTCGGCCAATTAGGCCTCATCTGTGACCCTCAAATATTTTCAAAATTCCACAATGGAATCAATGATCCCAAAGGACAATAAAATATAAACTACACTATGATGTAGGGCATGGAGACTCTTTACAGCGCCACACATTCCCAGATTAAGCCTGCCCAGGAAAGATGTGTTTAAGTAAAATGTCCTTAGTGGTGTTGACTGGGCAGTCAAAACCCAAAACGAAATCAAAACCTTGACAAGACATATTCTTTTATTGCAAATTAACTTCCAATCGTGAATCAGTGGCCGGAGAAAACTTTGCCTTGTTGCCAAACCTGTCTGGGATCGAACCCGCAACCTGTTCTGCTCTAAGGAGCAAACAGAACATGTATAAGGATCTGTTTCAACGGCACATGATATCTGTTTTTGTTCAATTCAAGATATCTTTACACCAAATATGATCTCAAAATGCATGTTTTATTATGTTTATTTAGTATTTGAACATTTGAAGAACTTCTAAAGAATTGATAACCTATTGCTTAACAATGGAATTCATAATAGCGATACATTTTAATATAATTACAGAAACATTTTATTATTCCTACTTTATCCCAATTCTCACTTGGCGCCGGGCGATTCCGGAATTGCCATGCGCAAAATAGAAGTGAAGGCAATGATCAGGAATCGATACAATTAACCCACAGCTCCCATCAGAGACACCAAAGAGGAAGAAACACAGACATGAAATAACTAGACCCTAATGGAACACCAATGGCGAAAGCCAAAAGGACAGTTACTTTACCACAAACTAGCCAAATGGCCATCCAAAATAAAAATACAAGCAATACACACGCTCAAAGACAAACCAAAACAAAAATAAACCGCGACAGAAGAACCGCCTTGGAACGGTCAGTGCAACAAATTCCACTTGGGGTGGGGGTGGGGGGGCTTAAATCGATTTTACGCGCCCGCAATCCTCGCCCTTACTTCCGTCGCGATTAAGACAAATAATTTGTTCATTCCGCATGAAGGCCTCCTAACACAAATCTCCGACAACACAAAAATCAAACAACCACAGATATGAAACTATGGTGAAGACTCGACAGCAAGAACCACTGGAGGCCTTACCCACCGGCGGGCAGTTAAAGAGGGGAGCAACGTTGTCAACCGTTAACTACCATGCATGCAGTCTGCCGTATAACATTTTATTGTATCCTATCTTTTTCATATCGAAGAATGATTTTACGAAATTGGGTGCTGAAGTCATTGCATTTATATATTTTTCTGAATTTATATACTAAGTCACAATAAATTTCGGGTTCCGATAGACCTTGTTGCAGAAGAGATTTTGTTTGTTTGTTTGTTTGATTTGAGATTTAACGTCCACGTCAACACTGTAAAGGTCATTTTGGAGACGTTGCTTCCAATTGTGTGGGACTTTTACCGGACATTGAGATGAAATGACATCTCAAGCCCTGTCGCCCAATGAAACCAAAAGGGTTTATAAGCATGGACGGTCCGGTTCATGCGCACCGCTTTGCCTGGGCAGGCTCAGATCCTCTAAGGCGGTTCTTCTGTGGCGGTTTATTTGTGTTGTTGTTTGTTGCTAGCTGTGTGTGTCACTTGTGTCTTTTTATTTTGGATGGCCATATGCCCATTTTGTGGGAAAGTAACTGACCTTATGGCCTTCCTTTGTTTAGGTTTCCATCATGGTCTGGTTGCTTAATGTTTGTGTTTCTTTCCCTTTGGTGTCTTTGTTGGGTGGAGTAAGTTAATTGTATCGATTCCTGATCTTTGTTTTACTTCTACTTTACCAGTAATCGTGTGCGGGTCGGATTCAGCTTTGCGTGGAAGCACATTGCAGCCCATATATTTCTTCAAGCCCGCAGAAGAGATTAAAGTCCAACATTGAATTTTGAAATTAAATCGGAATGAGATCGATAACATTTTGAAAAGGCATAGCCGCTTTTCCGTTTCATATCTCATAAATTGGTAAAGGAAAAACTTACAAGTGTGATTGAAAGCACTTTTCAAAGAGAGGGCGCTACTTTCCTCGCATCAAATACAAAATTAAATGAGCCCCGCCAAGCGAATTTGTTTCTTCGAGCATTCCGTGATGACAAATTTTAACTGCGCATGCCCAGTCATTCAGAGGGGCCAGGGACATGGCTTTCTGTCTGAAGGTTTCTCTTGATTCACTGCTTCTATGAGCGAGCAGCGAAGGTTCTGGCGAGACTGCGTGGATGCGCAGGCTCGCCTGAACCCGCGATACTCGCATAGGCGATAAGTACCAAAATCGCTTGACGGGGCCCAAATATTATACATTTTGGTCTTGTCAAACTATGTGTGACGCTTTATCTTATCTTTTAGATAATATTTACATTGGATTTGGAACAAAGTTACATAAACAAATCGTAGTAATAAAATTCTGTCTAATTCTCGGTAAACCTTTACGCTTGTACCGTCATAGAATCTTAGACTCACCGGCGTGAAATTAAAGAGGGAAGCAAAGTTGTCAACCGTGATTGGGTTAACTACCATTCATGAAGTCTGTCGTATAACATTTATCGTGTACCCAATCTTTTTATATCGAAGAACGATTTTACAAAATTGGGTGTTGAAGTCATTGCAATGATATATTTTTCTCAATTTATGTGCTAATTCACCATAAAATTCGGGTTCCGATAGACCTTGTTGCAGAAGAGAATTAAGTCCAACATTGAATTTATTAAATGGG
This sequence comes from Lucinisca nassula, assembly GCA_963580285.1. NCBI lineage: Eukaryota > Metazoa > Mollusca > Bivalvia > Lucinida > Lucinidae > Lucinisca > Lucinisca nassula. The sequence continues at coordinate 127,486,162 of OY757013.1, read as the reverse complement.
AATGACGCCTATAAAAATTTGAAAAGGCTTTTCGTAAGTTATGATACCGATAACCCTGATTGAGAAGTTTAGTAGTTAGCAATTTATTACGAGTGTTGAAGTCAGTAACATGACTAGACACTCTGACAAATCGAATTAATTAGTAGGGATTCTCACTTTGCGCAACAAAGTGAGAATTCCTACTTTTCTCTTAAAGGAACTCATTTTTGATTTTAATTTGCGCTGGACAATTCCGGAATTGTACTGATTCCTACTTTACGCAGAACATATACACACAAGTCTTATTTTCTCTGAAGGATATTAAAGATACCTTTGAGCCAGCGCTCGACAAAATAGATAACGCTGCACTTGAGAATGTGGGACTGGTGGTGGGTGGGGGGGGGGGGTAAATCGATTTATTATGGCCATAATCCTCGCCCTGGGTTCTGTCCTGGTTAAGACAGATAGTTCGTTCAGTCCGCATGGAGGCATTCTAGCTCATCAGTGCTACATCCCCGAGAACACAGAAATCAAACGATGACAGAGTTTCAACAACGATGAAGACTCGACAGCATGAAATAACTGAAATGCTGGAGCAAAAGAAAACCAACAGTTAGACTCCGGTGTTCCCGACTAGAGAAAGAGAATCAGGTACCAACCAACATAACCTAAAACAAAAATAAGTAAGCGTTTACGCTGGAACCGTCATAGAATCTGAGGCCCGACCCGCCGACGTGCAGTCAAAGATGGAAGCAAAGTTATCAACCGTGATTGGGTTAACTACCAAGCATGCAGTCACTAGTATAACATATACCCTGAAGTACTGAATGTGGAATTACAGAAGACAAAGAACAGCTTGCGCATCCACGCTGTCTGATCGGATGCACATTCTTTAGCTTCCGGAATATCCAAACAGAGGTACCATATTTACCCTAAATATTCGGACACCTCAACTCCTTACAGTACTTGTTCCAAATTTGTATAAGTACAGTTGTGTGTAACACCTGGATGAATGGCAAACAGTGCAGACCTGGATGAGACGCCGCGTCCTGTGGCCTTTCAACCGGGCCTACACTGTATGCTCTGGCCTGTCTGTAGGATTACTTAGGGTAATTACGGTAAACGACAAATCTTGCAATAATGCTGGTGTGAGCCTTTGCTGGTCGCACATGTCTTATTGCAGTTTTTTCGGGAACCGACGCTGGTTGTGCTTGGCAAATCTACATTTACATAAACAATTTATTCCCTACAGTTGGTGAGTGTGAGCCCAGTGTAGATGCAAGGGGAGTTCTATGGAATACATCACAACCTGGCAGCTGGAACTATATGCCTTGTCCTAAGGACTACACAGGTAATGTTATTAACATGAATGACCTAGAGCAAAACGAATGATACAAGACAACACCTTCAGAAGCAATGTATTAGATCAGCTTGTGTATCTTGCAGAGTGTACATAAGAGAAGCCCCAAACACAGGGCATGCCTCAGTGATACCAGCTCAGTATCTAACAAGGTGGTCTATTCAAATATATGCAAGACTCAGAGACATGCAAGACACCTGGCTAAGCAACAAGGCTGATGAAATCCAGTCCTTTGAAAGACAGACTAAAGACTGTTTATGGTCCCCAGAGCTCAGGAACCACTCCTCTCCTCATTGCAGATGGAACTAGTCTTCTAACTAACAAAGAGGCTATCTTGCAAAGATGAACTGAGCACTTTGATAGTGTTCTTCATCGGCCATCCTCTATCAATGATGATGCTATCAACAGACTACCACAGATTGAATGTAATCTGCTGCTTGACAAGTTCCCAACCATTACTGAAACAGTGGAAGCAATAAAACTTCTGGCATCTGGCAAGGCTCCTGGACCAGATGCAATACCAGCTGAGATTTACAAAGCAGGAGGTACTCCAGCTGCAAAGAAGTTGACAAAGTTATTTCACATTATGTGGAGAAAAGAAGCCACCCCTCAAGAATTCAAGGATGCGTCAATTATCCAGCTATTCAAACGGAAAGGGAACCCTCAGATCTGTGACATCTCTTTATTGTCAATTGCTGGGAAAGTCCTTGCAGAGTCCTACTTAACCGACTAAATGAACATCTTGAACATTCAGGGCTTCTACCAGAAAGCCGGTATGGGTTTAGGAAGGACAGAGGAACAATTGACATGATCTTCATAGCAGGGCAGCTGCAAGAGAAATGCAAGGAACAGAACATGGACCTATGCATGACCTTTGTTGACCTCACCAAAGCATTTGGCACAGTCAGTCGTGAAGGCCTTTGGAAGATCATGGTGAAGTATGGATGTCCAACCAAGTTCATAGCAATGGTGAGACAGTTCCACGATGGTATGCTTGCACGGGTCCAAAATGATGGTGAGTTTTCAGATCCGTTCCCTGTGACAAACGGAGTCAAGCAAGGCTTTGTGTCAGCCCCAACACTCTTCAGCATGATCTTTTCTGCCATGCTCACAGATGCTTTCCAGGATGGTGACAATGGCATACCTATTAGGTATCGCTTTGATGGGAAGCTTTTCAATTTCAGAAGGTTGCAAGCAAAATCCAAGGTGCAGACAGAGGTACTAGATGGGTTCCGCTTTGCTGATGACATGGCAAATGGTGCCCCTACAGAAGAGAAGATGCAGAAAGGTAGAGATCAAGTATCTGACTCCTGTGATAGCTATGATCTCACAATCAGCATCAAAAAGACTGAAGTAGTCTGTCAGCCAGCACCTGGTAAGCGTGACAAAGAGCCCACCATCACATTGAAAGGTCAAATAGACAAGTTCACCTACCTTGGGAGCACACTGTCAAGAGCCGTGCACATTGATGATGAAATCAATGTCATGATTGCCAAAGCTAGTGCAACATTTGGCCGACTACGTGGTTGTGTCTGGGATCGAAGTGGAATCAGACTTGACACAAATCTGAAAGTCTACAGAGCTGTAGTGCTGCAAACATTTTTGTATGCATGTGAAACATGGACATGTTACCAACGGCACGTCAAAAAACTGAATCACTTCCATACTAGCTGTCTTAGAAAACTCTTAAAGATTAAGTGACAATACAGGATTCCAGACACGGAAGTCCTGAACAGGACAGGGATGCAAAGTGTACATACTCTTCTGTAATTAGCACAGTTAAGATGGACATGCCATGTTACCAAAATGCCTGAGGAACGTTTGCCAAAGAAAATTCTCTTCAGGCTAGCATATCTGTTTGTTTGATTTGAGGTTTAACGTCCCGTCAACACTGTAAAGGTAATTTTAGAGACGTCGCTTCCAATTTTGTGGGACTTTTGATGAAATGACATCTCAAGCCATGCCGCCCAATGAAACCAAGATGGTTTATAAGCATGGACAGTCCGACTCGCACCGCTTTGCCTGGGCAGGCTTACATGAACTCTGTCTTGTTGCTTATGCGATACATACCACTTTCTCATGATGTGGCGGATTTTATCGATTATTAATCAACATCCGGTCAGTTGCTTTTCAATGCTGAAGTTCACGTGACTACCACTGAATGGTCGGAAGTCCAGGTAACGTTTATTTATAGAAAACCACCGGGCTATTCTTTTAGGTTTATCTATAGACTAGCAAACATTAAAGACCCAGATCAGACGCCGCACATTGCAGCGTCTGATCAGGGTCTACCTTGTTTGCTTACAGTACACTAATTTAAGGATTAAATGCAAACGAAACAGTCTATGTCCTTGTTTTGGACATTTTGTCAGCCTATCGACCTACAAGTGTCATTGTTTTGATTTTTATCAATTACCCCTATATATATTGCATTGTAACACATTGACCTAATAAAGATATGCTATCTTAGGACATGTGAGCTTTATCACGTCAACGTGACGTTGCACTTTTATGAATTAAGCGGACTACCGGCAAAAATAGTTAAAATGTTATTATTACTGGTAAAAATGAAAAAAATTACGTAAAAATATCAAAAGAAAAATAACGGTCAGCTGATAGTAAATATACTGACCGATTATATTCCGTGCCGGAATGTTGAGATGCACTGAATACAAACAATAACAGATCGTAAATTGCTAATTTAAAGAGTTTACAAGGGGATAAACTGATAAAAAGAATACCAAATTCGTGTCTTTTGATATCAAGTTTATCAGGCTAAGCTTCGAGAAAGCATGTAGAATCGCTCGGCAAGCCTCGCGATTCTACAAGCGTTCTCGAAGCCTTGCCCGATAAACTCGATATCAAAAGACATTGCTAAATTAAAGAGTTTATCAGGCATAGCTTCGAGAACACATGTAGAATCGCTCGGCAAGCCTTGCGATTCTGCAAGCGTTCTCAAAGCCTTGCCTGATAAACTCGATATCAAAGGACATGTACTTGGTATTCTCTATTTATTGTGCTCTGTACTTGTAGGTAGTGTTTCTAGGTACTGTAACAATTATGCCAGATACGATCCTGCGGTATATGATTGTACAAGCCAGGCAATAAGAAATATCAGCGAGAAGGTGAGTGGTCGATTTGTTCCATAACGTTTGTTGATTTCTCCTTTATTTTCAAACGGATATCAATGTTTTCTGTTTTAGAGAGAGAGAGAGAGAGAGAGAGAGAGAGAGAGAGAGAGAGAGAGAGCAGAAATAATCCGAGAAATTGGTGATATATTATGAAACATTTAATCTCTAAATAGAGAAGCCCAGTAATCAAACATCATAGTCAATATCCAGAAGGTTCAGAAGGACATCAAAACGGTTGCCAAGGCAACCTGTGGCTAGTAAAAAGCTTGTGAAGTCAAAACTATTAACATGCTGACATAGTAAATACATGGTTAGTGTCTTTAATAATAAAATATAATCGGTGAGCCTAAGACAACTTTAAAGGGACGAGCTTTAGCGAGCCCCTATAAAATTGTCGCGGCGAACCGATTATATTTAATTAGTAAAGACACTAATCATGTATTTAGATTATACCGCAATACAAAACAGTCGAGGGGTTTTGCAATAATTGAGCAAGTTTAAGTAAAAACGATAGCAGACAGTGTGGCATGTTAAACGACATTCAGTGCCATGGCGGGCACACGTAGTATAACGTGACGTCAACGAGTGCAAAGTTTATGAGGTCACCGCGCCACAAAGACTTAGGAAACATCATGGATGCTCGAATAAAAGTTTCTTAGCGCTTTACATTCTGTAAGAAAATCTGCAAATAAATAGTTTATTTTAGCTGTAGAAATTATTTTCGAGGTTGGGACGCAACTGCAGTAGCAGTAAGCAGTTATTCAAACGGGCCATTTAAACCAGGAAAGGCCGAGAAGGTAAGAATTTAGCTGATATTTCTGAAAATCTGTTCAAATAAGTACTGCAAAGATTTTAACTTGCAGTTTCGTTGTTTTCCAATGTATAAAAAGTTACATGTTATTGTTTACAATTGTAAAATAGTGACCTGAAAAGTAGGCCCGGTCTATAAACGGTCACTAGACGTATAATAGGTCAGTTATTCGACCCCCTTTCTTAGGTTACTAGAATGCCTGATTGCGGTATAAAATCAGTTATTCAGTCTTTTCAAAGCACAGCAGCAAATAATACCAAGGCCACATGCACCACCATAGAACAAGATTGGACCATATATGCCCAGCGGCACTCATTCTGTGAAATCGGCAGAATGCGACGTCTGTTCTGGGTCTACACCGGTTGCTTAAAGAACATTCTTTTCTGTAAAATTTGCCACAAACAAAAACAAACCTGACACCCCTATAATTGGATTACTAGATGGAATATTCCGTTGTCACATAAGGGTTAATTGCCCCCCCCCCCCCTGATTTTCTGAATTGGTTTATTCATCTTTGAACTCGTCAATTGTATTTTCAGGTGGGTGTGTCAAAACCATTATTCTAACACAGCGCACCTATATACGCAATGGAAAATAACTGTGTTTTATTCTACAACAAATCACGGCAAGGAAGAGCGTGACGTGTGACGTCATTAAAACTGCAAATTTATGACGTCACTAGACCATTTACCTGACGTTAGACGGTGTAACGTCATTTTCTCGCATCGAAAACGTTAGAAAAGGATATAAATGCATGTGTTTCAGTCGATAATTTTAGCGGGATTTCTTCTAACAATGGCGAAAAGTTGTGAGATTTTGAAGGAAACAACAACATTATTGCCGATTTTCAGCGTGTTAGAATCGAAATAGATCAGCTCTAGCCAGTGATATGTTGGGTAATAAATCACTGTTTGTCGGTCAGTTGTAAGAAGATAAATCACGCGCGCTACGCGCTCGTGATTTGTCTACTTAACAACTGACCTCCAAACTGTGATTTATTACACAACAATCACAGTTAGAGCTGATCTATTTCTTAATCACGATAGTAAAGAGTGTAGATCCTGTTGAGACAGCTCATCTCAATCAACACTATTCGCATAGCTCCCGTACTGAGGCCAGTTGTTCAAAGCATTGTTAGCTTAACGAGCTCGTTAGTGGTCATATTGTTAACTGTTCTAGCAAGTTTAATATTAAAAATGTTGGCATTTTTGCTGAAAAAATGTGAGCAGCTTTTGCGGATGCAAAAGCTGCTCACATTTTTTCAGCAAAAATTTCAGCATATTTGCCATATTTACTGATCAAAGTTTTAACGATACGTTAACTAACGACGTCATTAGTTTTGAACAACTGGCTCCTGGTCTACGGGATTGAAAGGGTTAAACAAGATTCAGATTTCTGAATTACTGAAACTGGCCCGTTTGTTCTCAAGAACAAACAATTCGCATGCACAGGATTGTGGAATATCAAAAGATTCTAAACAGTTATAACAGATATGACTGGAAGACCAATTTGTGAACGGCCTGATATAATAACTCAGCAAAATTATAGGATGCTTTGTAGCCAATTTCCTCATCTTTTTGACTAATCATAATTAATAAGCTAGTAATAAACACACTGCTGTCATATCAACGCACCATAGCCGGCTTGAAAATGGCTTTCTTCTGTCGCTGTTTATTTTTATTATGGTTTGTCTTTGAGTGTGTGTGTCGCTAACTTTTTTGTTTCGGATAGCCAATTGGCCTTTTTGTGGAAAATGGGCTGTCCTTTTGGCTTTCCGCTATTGCTGTTTCCGTTGGGGTCTAGTTGTTTCATGCTTGTGTTTCTTTCCCTTTAGTGTCTCTGGTGTGAGCTGTGGGTTAATTGAATCGATTCCTTATCATTGCCTTCACTTCTATTTTCGTAATTTTCAGTCACACCAATCATCCGTTTGAGAAAGAAAGGGCTGATTTTTCCTTGTTACATGATTATTGCTGCGCTCTTCCTTGTGAGTTTTTCCTCTTAGGTGGGCTTCAATTTGTGATTGTAGGTATTCCTTGATTTTTCTTTTTTCATTCAAGTTTGGCAGTAACGACTAACCACTGGAATTATGTAAGTTTGCTAAGAGTATACATAAAACAATATACACTGCTAGCAGCTTATTGTTTCCTCACTATATAGTTCCGCTGATATTACCACAAAGTTTTGCCCGTGGCCGTGGGCCTGAACGCTCTGTGTGGATGAAAATAAAAAAATTGAAGTGAAGGTTATGAACAGGAATCGATACAATTAACCAACAATTCCCGTTAGAGACACCAAAGGGAAAGAAGGACAAACATGAAACAACTATACCCTAATGGAAACATCAATAGTGGAAAGCCAAAAGGACAGTTGCTTCCCACAAAATGGCCAAATGGCTATCCAGAAAAAAATTATATAAGCAATTCACACACTCAAAGACAAACCATAACAAAAATACACCGCGACAGAAGAACCGCCTTGAAACGGTCAGTGAAACGAATTCCACTGGGGAGCTTAAATCGATTTTACTTAGCCACAATCCTCGCCGTTATTTTTTCAGTCGCGATTCAGACAAATAATTTTGTTCAGCCCGCATGAAGGCCTCCTAACTCTCAGTCGTTTTACTGTAAAGCTATACCATGATTTTGGCATCATTTGTATGTCTTGGTTTATCGAGAGCATTTCATCTAGCCGAGGCTCATTAAAGTAAGTCTAGATATCCAGACACAAGTGGTGTTTGAGTTTATATTTTTAAAACTATTTAATGGTATGGCAAACTCATATAAATAAAGTAATTACATCTTTAGCTGATCTGAGCATGCTCTTGGTTACCTATTGTGACCTCCCGCCACATGTCAGACGCCAAGTTCTGCAATGGAAGATCGTGTTTCTTGTGTGTTTTTTCGAGCATTCAGGTTGTCGCCAATCTCTGATTAAAGATCGGACACGAAGCAAGAATGACCGTAAAACCAACTCCGCATACCACCCACCCAAAAAGAAGACCGCTTTCCAAATCCGTTTCATGTCGGTCTGATCCAGAGTCAATTGTAGCAAGTTATTTCTAAGAAAACAACATTAACTGGACTTTTAAGGCGACTGAAGTTGAAGTTTTATCTTTTTTTGCCGCGTGATTTGGCGGTAACCTTTCCACTAACTGTTGAAGAAGAGGAGCACCGCCAACTTTACAAAAGGTGTCATACTTCTATGCGAGCAGTCAGATTGTGATTTCTTTAATTCCCCGTTAGTGCGTAATTTTCTGTTCCCTTAAGTCCCACCATGTAAGTGTGGTTTGGCGATGTCATCTGTTCAGTAAGAATATGTCGATCGTTCGAGCATGCACCTTGCTTTCATTTCTTAAATCCTAAAAAAAACAGACATACTTACTGTAATGTTTTTAAAATCGATTTAAGCCCCACCCCCGCCCCTAGTGGAATTCGTTTCACTTACTGTTCCAAGGCGGCTCTTCTGTCGCGGTTTACTTTGTAATAGTTTGTCTTTTGAGTGTGTGTATCGCTGGTATTGTTTGTTTTTGTGGATAGTCAATTGGCCATTTTGTGGGAAAATAACTGTTCTTTTGGCTTTCCGCTATTGATCATTCCATTAGGGTCTTGTTATTTCGTGTTTGTGTTTCTGTCCCTTTTGTGTCTCTGGTGGGAGACCTGGGTTAATGGCATCGATTCTTGATCATTGCCTTTACTTCTATTTTAGGGTCAGTTTATGCACAGACCCGGGTGCTGCAAAGGTGCAATGTCTATTCCGTCTGTACGAAGCGTTTAAAGTTGACTAAATTACGTATATTTTATATTTGGCGGTCTGCATTCATCTTTTTCTTTGTCCCTTCAGTTGGACGCTTCGTTAGCTGCATGGGATTTATCCATTATGGAGCGTGGTAGCTCAGTGGTTAGTGCACTTGCCTTTGCTACTAGAGGCCCCCGGTTCGATTTCCGGCAGCGGTGACAAAATTGCGGTGTCTGAACATGCTCCGCAGCATTTCCATGGATGAATTCCATAAGGTGCACCGTCCTTCGATCGTGACGTTACTTGTAGGCCCCCTGTGCAGGGAGAATTATCCACTGTATCAGTAAAAAGAAAGGAATATATAGATATCGTTTCAACTAGGCGACCATTTGGTTACATTTCAGTAGTGTAAATGAATGAACTGGACTTATTTTTGCACCGAATACAGAATGTGGAAGGTCCACCTAATCAGAGCACAAAGTATACTCAGCTTCAATGAAAACGCACCACTTTAGACTTTTGATTTCTTTAGTTTAAAGTTAAAATGACTGACTTTTTCAACTTATAATTCCGGTATTGTAAAGTTGTCACCGAAGCATGAGTTTGTTTGATACGAATACTGCGTGATTTACATGATGTGCATGTGGACGTGCAAAATTTTCGTAATTACGATATTTTTGGCATTTTCTTTTCTGTCATTATTAGGTCCGGATTCTTTACGTTAAAAGCCAGCAAAACATTAAATAAGAACAAGTCTAAGTAACGTCGATAGTCATCGTGCCCTCGGCATGGTTGAAGGTGGGCTTTCATACCGCCAAGTTGGTTGCAGAGCGTATGGGTTGTTCGCACTATACGATTGCTCGGTTGGTTGAAAGGCACAGCGCTTTGGCCTCTGTGGATGATAGACAACGACCTGGACCTAAACGCGTTACTACACGTCAGCAGGACCGGTACATTGTTTTGAGTCATTTACGCGACCGATTCAGGACGTCTGTGGAAACTGCCTAGGAGACAGTGGGAACCCACAACCTACGCGTAAGTGCCTTAACTGTACGGCGGCGTCTCCAGGAACCCGGTATTTTTAGCCAAACCCAACTCATCGTTCTTGATGGCAATTTGACGGCACGTCGGTATATCGATGAAATCTTAGAGGTGGTACTTTTTTACGCAATAATGGTGACGTTACGCTTTTCCAACAGGACAGTGCACGTGCTCATTCTGCGAGGTTAGCCATGGACTATTTCAGTCAAAAATGTGTGCAAGTTCTTCCTTGGCCTGCGTTTTCGCCGGATTTAAGCCCAATTGGGCACCACCTTTTGGACCAGCTCGGAAAACGTGTGTACAGCCGACGTCATCCGCCAATTAAACATCAGCATCTTGCCATGGCGCAACAGGAAGAATTGGACAACATCACACAAGACCACTAACAGCGTTTAATTCGAAGCAACACTTGATGCGTATGATGGACATACCCGGTATTAGGATATATGATTTTGATTTTTCGGGTGTCTGGACATATTCGAGTCTCCATATCTCTGCATCGAACGACAAGCTGTAAGTCTGTAGTGAGTCTGTTGATAAGTTAGCGAAAATTCAGTAAACATGATCAATTGCTGGAAATATTGTGGATCAATTAAAATTTGAGGTATAATACTAGTGGTGCGTTTTCATTGAATCTCTGTATAAATGAGTCTGGTGGATGATTCCTTTTTGAGAAGTTGGCAGACTTCTCCCTACAATTTTCTAGCTGGACAATTAAATACAAATCGAAAGTCTTCACCACAAAATGGTGACAAAATACAAAGATCTGAATTGTTAGCATCACGTAAAATATCATTTTTATGAAACCCCTTATGAACTGACAAGGGTAAACACGAACTTTTTCAGTTGTTTTTCCTGAAACACAGTTTGCGGTTTTTGTACTGGCTGACCCATTATGTTAAAAGTCCGTCCAGGAAAAGTGTAGAAAGGTTAACGGACCTGCTCTTCACAAGGCCTGGCGTTGATTGGACTGTTACACACGTAACTAAACTAAACTAAACATATGGCGGTTTGTCGTTAGAATCGGTTTATGTAGGATTAAGATTGCTCTTGCGAGCCTATGCCTCAAGAAGAAAAAGAAGTGGAAAAACGAATAAAAATATATACAAAGTTGGTTTGAGAACAGTTATCTCATAATCAAGCTGCAAGATTATTTGCTTTAAATTAAGCCATAAAATTAAATTGAGATCTTATTTTCACAGATAAATGGTTTTTATTATGCTGGTACAACAAACATTTCTTTAAGTGGTGCATTATATGAGTTAAAGCAGACTACTATAGGTCCTCTGATGGCTGGAGATGTCGAAGCTGTGTTTTATACCATGAGAACAGCAGCAATGATCGTCAAAAGTCGGACCATTGATGATGCAAACAAAACAGAGGTAACTCCTTTCTGAGGTTATATTCTATTAGCGTGGTCTTTGACTTTCAGTTCACCCTATTTGCTTTGAAAATTTGGACGCTTAAACTAATGAAATAAGCCATTGTTTCCACTGAGCGGAAGTCATTACGGCTAGATATATATTATGAATAATGTATGACACTTTAAGGATCATTCGAAAGTGTACAAATATTTATTATAGTTGCGGTAAGTTCAAATTCACTCTTGGCAGGATGTGTCATTGTTCTTCATACGTCAACTACAACGTTACTACAGCTGCTGGACAAGCTGCTACTGCAGCTGGGCTGTTCATTGCATCCAGATTTTAGTTATTCGAGGTGTGTTTATTGAGAAAACGACAAACTCAAGCACTGAATTGGTGAATAAAAATTCAGCTGTTTCATCATTATGTACATTTCGAGCGATGTGATTGGTTGAAATTAAACTTTCATAGTTTTATAGTTCGATACATTCCATGAGCTAAAATCTCAGAACTATTATACACTCTGACTGGTATTAACATTACACGAGGCCAAAGAGTACGTTTAGAACCCGTAGGTTACGTCAATGTATATGAGACGATGTCAACAGCGTTCGATTAAAAGATGGAAGACATAAATGTAGAAGACAAATAAGCTGAATTTAAAGAATTGTCTTTTTGTTTGCTTGGGTTTCTTTCAAAGATGGCAGCTTCTTATACACATTCCGCCGTGGCCATTAGTTAGTTCGTTCTTACGCTTTCGGAAGAATTCCTAAAATTTACCATTTCTTATGGCATTTTCAACTTTTCGATGACAAAGTTAGAATTATAAGAAATGAGTTATCATTTGAGTGGATTTTATCGTTGTGTAAACTCCAGCGAATCACTCACAGACTTAGCAGAAAGTCATTCGGCCTTCTTGCATCTGTGAGTGAATCGCCGGAGTTAACACATCGATCAAATCCACCAAAAAATGAAATCACAGTTTGAAGGCCAGTTGTAAAATCGATCAAATCAAGAGTGCCTAGTTGGAATAATAAGAAATGAATAATCATTTTAGTGGATTTTATCGACGTGTTAACTGGGGCGAATCACTCACAAATTTATCATAAAGCCCTTCGAGCTTCTTGCATATGTGAGTCGATCGCCGGAGTTTACACATCGATAAAATCCACAAACAAATTAATTCATTCCTATAATAAATCACAGTTTTAAGGTCAGTTGTAAAATAGATCAAATCAAGAGCGCCTAATGCGACGGATTTATCTACTTTTAAGTAACCGAAACTTACAATGGACGGTAAATGTATTTTTCTTCAAATGTTCCAAACCTTTCACCATTCTTAGAAGAAATCCGGCCAGCACTTGTGACTGTAACGCATGCATTTAAGCCCTTTTGTAACGTTTTGAAGCGAGAAAATGACGTTTCTCCGACTGAGGTCAGAGAATCTACACATGACGTCATAAGACTGCTGCTCTTCCCGACAGGCTCTTCCGTCCTGAGATTTGTTGCAGAATAAATCATAGTTCCGTTCCATTGCCTGTACAGACATGCTGTGTAAGAATAAATTATTCATAAATAATGCAAACAAGGAACCTCCATTGTATTGACATATAGTAAAGTTGCTTTTTTGAGTTACACTTGGAATGAAAATTTTATGTTCATAGCTTATAGACCTAAAGTAATAGTTCAGTCAAGGAATCTATTGCATTAGCAAACATATCGCATACCCACTAGGTCTTTTGATTATTTGCAAGCATTTAGGACTAAAAATCTACCAAACTATCAAACAAAGGCCTGTTACCAGGCATTGGCAAGATACGTATTTAAACTAGCATGATTATTAATTGCTTGCGCTGGCATTCTTTTTTTGGCTCATAAGAACGCTTACATCATTATTTCTATGCACATTTAGTGATAACAGTCTTGCCTTATTTCATAACATGTGTAGGTTGACAAACACTACACATTTTAGCATTACATTTCATATAACAAAATGATTAGTTTTTCCGGGCTAGACTAGCTAGTTTCGGCCAATTATGCCACTAAGATACACTTCGATTGAGTTTGTGTGGTCTTATGAAAACGCCCTAAAGCATCTATAGCTCACCAGAGCCGAAGGCTCCGGGGAAGCTTATAGGATAGGCAGCTGTCCGTCGTCGTCTGGGGCTGCGTCGTCTGCGTCTGCGTCGTCGTCTGGCGTCAACATTTTCAAACGACATCTCCTCTGAAGCCACTGGGCCGATTCAGCCCAAATTTCATCTGTAGCATCCATGGGCAGGGGAATTGAAAGTTTGTATTTTTAATGAAAATCGGCTCATTCGTTTAGTTGCTTTGGCAACTTAGAGTTTCCATATACTTATAATGGGGAAAATAGAAAAATGACATTTACTGCCAAACCTTTGCAGATATTTTGACAAAACTTTTATAGAAATATTCCTTGAGTGTACCTCTTTAAGCCACATGCTTTTATGCTAACTTGGGGGTCCCCCAGGGTGTGCCGGGGCCATGCCCCACCCCCTCCAGTGCATAAAAGGCCATATACCTCAGAAACTATTCCGATTTCCACCCCTAAACCATATATATTCTTTTTTCTTATAATAAGACGCATTCAGTGACATCAACCTGGGGGTCCCTGGGATGTGCCTGGCCCATTCCCCAACCCCACTTCGTAAAAAGCCAAATATCTCAGAAACCGTTTAGATCCTCACCCCAAAAACCATATATATTCTTGTATCTTATGTTAAGACGCATTCAGAGACACCAACCTGGGGGTCCCCTGAGATGTAACCGGTCCATGCCCCCATCCCCTCCACTTTGTAAAAAGACCCAATATCTCAGAAACCGTTGAGATACCCATCCCTAAACCATATATATTCTCGTTCCTTATGATAAGACACATTCAGTGATACCAACCTAGGGGTCTCCCAGGGTGTGCCGGGGCCATGCCATACATAAAAGAAACCATCCAGCTCCCCACCCCAAAACCATATATATTTTGTTTCTTATGATAAGACGCATTCAGTAACACCAACCTGGGGGTCCCCTGGGATGTGCCTGGGCCATGCCCCTCCAGCCACCCCATCAAAGGCCCAATATCTCAGAAACTGTTCAGATCCCCACGCCTAAACCATATATATTCTTGTACCTTATGATAAGACGCATTCAGTGATTTCAACCTAGGGGTCAACGGGGGTGCGCCGGGGCCATGCCCCACCCCTCCACTTCATTAAAGGCGATATATCTCAGAAACCTTTCAGATCCCTATCCCAAAGCCGCATATATTCTTGTTTCTTATGTTAAGATGCATTCAGTGACACCAAACTGGGGTTCCCCTGGGATGTGCCCAGGCAATGCCCCACCCCCTCCAATTCATAAAAGACCCAATATCTCAGAAACCGTTTGAATCCCCACCCCATATCCGTATATATTCTTGTTCCTTATGATAAGAGGCATTCAGTTATCCCAAACCTAGGGGTCTCCCAGGGTGTGCCGGGGCCATGCCTCACCCATCCACTTCATAAAAGGCGATTTATCTCAGAAACCATTCAGATCCCCACCCCAAAACCATATATATTTTTGTTTCTTATGATAAGACGCATTCAGTGACATCAACCTGAGGGTCCCCTGGGATGTGCCCGGGCCACCCCTCCACTTCATAAGAGGCGATATATGTCAGAAATCATTCAGATCCCAACCACAAACCATATATATTTTTGTTCCTTATGATAAGACGCATTCAGTGACACCAACTTGGGTGTCCCCTGGGATGTGCCCAGACCATGCCCACCCCCTCCATTTAGTAAAAGGCCAAATATCTCAGAAACCATTTAGATCCCCATCCCTAAACCATATGTACTCTTGTTCCTTTTGATAAGACACATTTAGTGATACTAACGTGGGGGTCTCCCAGGCTGCGCTCGGACCATGCCCCAACTTTATAAAATGCCATATATCTCAGAAACTGTTCATATCCCTACCCCTAAGGCATGTATATTTATGTTCCTTTTCCCCATCTCATTATCATATATATTCTTGTTCCTTGTGATTAGACACTTTCAGTCACACCAACTTGGCGGTCCACAGGGGCCATTCCTCTCCTCTTCACTTCATAAGAAGGCCTCATATCTCAGAAACAGTTCAGAGCCCCACTCCTAAACAATATATTTTCTTGATTCTAATGATAAGACACATTCGAGGACAACAATCTTTGATTTCCTTGTGTCTGCCAGGGCCATGCTCCAACCCCTCCACAGCTTATAAGGCCTTATATCTCTGGAACTGTACACATCCCAACCCCTAAACCATATATATTCTTGTTCCTTATGATAAGACGCATTCAGTGATACCAACCTGGGCTCTGTTGGATCTTTGTCCCACCCATCCACTTCATAAAGTCCTAATATTTCATATACAGAGTCCACATGGAATGGGGGTTTATTTTTGAGACTTTATAATCGATAAATTGAAACCACACATGGCTGCCAGTGGGCAGTGTCCGCCTGAACTCTGATGAGCATAGTGGCCCCTGGGCCTCTTGTTCATTACTAAATGAACACAACCCCTCATAGCTGTGTAGGCAAATGAAAGAAAAACTCTGATAACACTATTGATTCAAATCGCGTTGCTGGTAGTTGTTTTGTTTTAACCCTTAAGATGCAATGAAAAACTGCATCTGAAAATGTCGGCTATTTATGTCATCCCCTGCAGCTTCCTTGCAAACATATTTTTGCTAATGGGCAGACAGGCAAACAGTGTGGCTCCTGATGAGACTGCTCCTAGTGGAGCAGTCTGATCTGGGTCCACACTTACTGTGACAATGGCTTCCAAAGTCATCAGCAGGCGACAAAGCCGACGACATTTGCTGGGACTGGCATGTTATGGGTTAAAAGATGAAATGTTAGCAATGAATAGTTTGATTTCATGTCGTGTAATGAATCTTTGTCAAAGTTTTATTCCCATGCATTTTAGTGAGATTCCAATGTTTGATTTCATGCCATGTAAGGTAATCGGGGCCCTCATTCTTACGCCAGTATTTGTTCTCAAAAATGGTTAGAGTTCTTAAGAATTTGATATTCAAAGAATCCCAATACAAAAAATCCAACAATGACTGTGTTGCTGAAATCGGACATGTTCAGGATATTTGTGTTAGAATCGTCTGAGTGAGGCGATTCTAACACATTACGAAAAAACGCCTATACAAATACATTGTAAATTTTACCACCGAAAAATGAAAATTATCAGATTAAAATTGTGATATTTTTCTTATTTCAGCTCAAAACATATATTGTGGATACGAGGCGGTTCTAACGAGTACCCACAATCTATGTTTTTGAGCAGAAATAAGAAAAATAATGTATACCCGTGCAAACCCCAGTTTTACTATATAAAATTGGGGTTCGAGGTGGGTCAAAATCATATAGACGTGTTTTCGTGATGTTGAGATTCAAAGAATCCCAATACAAACGTATCCAACAATCACTGTGTTGCTGAATGCAGACATGTTCGGGATATTCGTGTTAGAATCGTCTGAGTGAGGCGATTCTAACACGTTACGAAAACACGCCTATACAAATACATTACAAATGTTACCGCAGAAAAAAACAAGAAAATTTTAAGCTGAAAAATTGTGATATTTTTCTTATTTCTGCTGAAAATAAGATTCTGGGTACTCGTTAGAACCGCCTCATAACGAATATCCACAATCTATATTTTAGAACAGGAATAAGAAAAATAAGGCTTACCACTGTAACCCCCATTTTTACTACATAAACATTGGGTCCAAGGGGGTCAGAATTATATAGGCGTGTTTTCGTTAATATGAAATATCCAAAACATGTCTGTTGGAGTGTTTCATATAATATTCCTAATTTCTAATAGTGTCAGTGTCTCTTGAATATAAAGATTTGTTCCATTCAAGTTCTACTACATTTTCGAATGTCAGTAAAAAGAGGGTTGACTATATCTTGTTCATATGTTTTTATTTTTAGGCATTTTTGGATGTTGCAAATAATTTATTGAGTGAAGTCAACAGTGACACATGGACGTCTATTATTTACAAGGTAAACTGAAAAATCTTTATTGCTAATAAGTTTACGTACACTATATGTATCAGGAATAAATGCTTGGCTAATGGATATTTAATTTTCCGTAAAACTGTATTCACCATATTTGCATTATTTGCTGGCTCCCAGCTTGCACACTGTCAATAATGGAAAAACAGGTAACCAGACCCCCCTGACCTTGAAAGGTCAGGGGGTCTGGTTACCTGTTTTTCCAACACTGATAACCTTCAGACTAGGAACCAGAAGATAATGCAAATAAGGTGAATTGGTAAAAATAAACTATCACATAAACAATTACGTGTAAAGTTAGCCCACCATATTCGTTTGTTTGTTTGTATTGGAGTTTAATGGCACAGTTAACACTATTTAGGTCATTTTTAAACCAGTCAGTTTACCTATCCACACTTTCCTGGACAGGCTTAAACATAAGCAGTTAACCAGTACAGTGCACATTCTTTCGCCAGAAATTGACAACTGCCCTTCTTGAATCAGAGGAGCCCAAGAGGATGATTTGGGCCCTGTAAAATCGATTTTATAACCCCACCCAAATGGCTGTTGCTGCTGACCCTTTCTAAACTGATGGGTCTTGTGTTGTTAATTATATTTGGCCTGTTGGTACAGGAATGTTCTCATGTCATCACTAAAACGTGCCTTTATAATTCTGCCCCCCTTTAATCCGAGTTTAAACCTTTATTTCTTATTTTTGTGATGTGCTGGTCCTAACGAGTACCCACAATCTATAGTTTAGAGAAGAAATAAGAAAACTATCACAATGTTTCATCTTAAAATTGTCTTTTTTGGCAGTAAAATTTGCAATGTTTTTGTATAGGTGTGTTTTCGTAATATTAAGTCCTTTTTGATGCATTGTCATTATTATATTGTTATATTGTTATATTCCATTATGGCATTGTTATTACCTCGTCGGGGAAGAAAGAGAAGACTGCTTTGCTTTTCATTGTGGTTGTTCCATTACGATTACACCCGTGCAACATGGTGCATTTTTTCACATCACCAACATGACTGCTTCTCTGATGAACATCCATGATATTTTTTTCTCATTTATACTGCAACCGTAAATTGTGGATGGTCGTTAGAACCGCCTTATTGAGGCGGTTCTAGCGAGTACACACAACCTATGTCTGGGAGCAAAAATAAAAGATAATAGTGAATACCCCCGGTAACCCCAGTTTCTGTATATAAATTTGGGCTTAAGGAATGTTCCATCCCGAAAGCATGCCTATATAATTTTGACCCCCTTGAACCCCACTTTCATATAATAAAACTGGGCTTTCCGGGGGTATACCTTACTTTTCTTATTTCTGCTCTAAAATATAGATTGTGGGTACTCGTTAGAACCGCCTCGATGAGGCGGTTCTAATGAGTGCCCACAATCTATATCTGAGCAAAAATAAGAAAATATCACAATTTTTCATCATAAAATTTTCATTTTTACCGCGATAAAAGTGGCAATGAATTTGTATAGGCGTGTTTGCGTAATGATTTCAACAACTGTTTCACATGATGCTTCATACGTAATGTTTTGTATGCTATCATGTAACCATTGTACTGTGATTATGGCACTTCCTGGTCATTTTCATTTATATTTTGATAAGAATAATGGTGGTTGAACGTTAACTATATTAGTTGGTATAAAACCAAAGATGATGGACATTGCGAATAGAAAAAAACTAAACAGAAATACATCGTTCCTTACTGAAAACAACAACAATAAAAACAGCTGATCTTTTTGTACATCCCTTGACATTTGTTTGTATGGAAACACTGAATTATATATTAAAATTTTATTCTCTAATCCGCATTTATTATCCACACTCCCAATTTATGTTACAATTTGTTCGGGTTTCTGGTCATTTATGTTTAATGAGTTCCATCACGAAAACACGCATATATAATTTTTACCCCCTTGAACCCCACTTTTATATAGTAAAACTGGGGTTTACAGGGGTAAACCTTATTTTTCTTATTTCTGCGCTAAAAATATAGACTGTGGCATCGATGAGGCGGCTCTAACGAGTACCCACAATCTATATTTTGAGCCGAAATAAGAAAACTATCATAATTTTGTCATCTTAAAAATGTTCATGTTTTCGGCGATGAAGGTTACAGCGTATTTGTATAGGCGAGTTTTCGTAATGAATACTATTGAATCATCACGTTTTTACGTCAAAGTCATTGCTATTTTTGACGCCGTTGCCACTGACGTCATGTGACGTTGATGTCATCATGTTTCATTGTTTACAATAATGTCTCGTGGAAAAGGATGTAATAATCGGGAATAAAAATTAAATAAGGGACTTGAAGTTTGATCTCTATTATTTAAATATGGTCATAATCATGTATTTTATGGAGAACAAACAAAAAGAGTATTGCTCATTAGTCTAGTGGCATATTAGCTCACCTCAGCCGCATGCTCATAGTTAAGTTTCTAGAATAGCAAGAGATCCTTCGCCTGTCGATCATCCGTACTTTAACAGTTCCAAATATCTGAAAAAAGTTCTATGAAAGGAATATCGTTTGGAAGAAAGGAATACGCCACAGACACCCCCATAAAAACACTTGGCCATTTGAAGTCAAAGTCCACATGAAGCCTCTATGGGTCGGGGAAATAAAAGTGATTTTGTTTTTAGACCTGGTCACATGATCAAGATGGCTGCTATGCCCATATATATGTTAAATTCCTAACATATTCTTTACAGAAACACCGGGCTAATGAAACTGAAACATTGTATGCGGCATCAGGTTTTCAAGAACTTTTAAGATTATTGAAAAATGACATTGATCTATGCAAGTCTTCTTTTTGCAAGTAGCCTACCACTTATCAACAACTCCGTTTTCCTTTCAGCTATACAATTAGTCTTTGTATTCACCACAGCTTTTGCACTCGTTGTCAGATTATTGTTTGTATTGGAGTTTAACGGCCTAGTCAACACAATTTTAAGTCATTTTTGAGCCGATCAGTTTACCTGTCCACACTTTGCCTAGGCATACTTATGCGTAAGCGGTTAACACGTACAGTGCACATTCTTTCGCCAGAAACTAAAAACTGCCCATCTTGAATCAGCGGAATGGAGAGAATGACCGCAGAAAAGATTTCATGATCAATCGCCACGAAAGAATGTTGCCGACCCAGGCAGGTATCGAACCCGCGTTCTCCTGATCACCAGTCAGACGCACAGTTGTTCAAAGCATTGTTATCTTAACTTGTTCGTTAGTGGTGAGTATGCTACTTATTCTAAAGTTTTTTGCCGGAAAATGTGTGTAGCAAAGGCTTTCAGCAGCATTATTGGCATATTTGCTATGTTAAATGATCCATCACGTGAACAAGTCCGTAAAATGAACACCCACTAAACCCCACTGTATACAGAGAAAACTTGGATTATTTTCCTTATTTCTGCTCCAAGACATACTGTGGGTACTCGATAGAACCGCATTAATGAGGTGGTTCTAACGAGCACACACAACCTATAAAATAGGAGATATATTATAGCTTTTCATCAGAAAAGTGGCCATTTTGGAGATGTGAAAAATGCACAATGTCGCACGGGTGTGTTATCGTAATTAATAGTTTGAACGCTACATTATCTAATGACTCCGTTTGTTTTGAATAACTGCACCCTGATGAGGGCCTTTTCGAATAAGTTTATTCTTCCATCACGAAAACACGCCTATATAATATTGACCCCCTTGAACCCCATTTTTTATATAGTAAAACTGGGGGTTTACAGGGGGTAATTCTTATTTTTCTTATTTCTTCTGACACATTGATTGTGGAGACTCGTTAGAACTGCCTCGATGAGGCGGTTCTAACGAGTACCCACAATCTATGTTTTGAGCAGAAATAAGAAAAATATCGCATTTTTTTTCATCTTAAAATTATCCTTTTTCCGCGGTAAAATTTACACTGTATTTGTATAGGCGTGTTTTCGTAATGATCTATGTTTTATTTTGTAACAGTCAGGAGCGGGAGCTGAAAAAATAACGGAAACTATTGATGAGTACGTACAAGGTGTTGTTATGGCTGATCAACGTTCATTTACAAAACCAAAAGAGTATATAAAAGAGAATTTAAGTAAGTTTTCAAACATACTGGCATGCAAAATAATCGCAAAATATGTTACCATAGGAGTTCATAAACTCATTGCATACTTCCGACTAGAATCGTAGCGAACAATCTTGAAATTTATTTGGCTGTAGGTTTTTTAACATATTTGACGTCACTACAGCTGATGTGTGGGAATGTGTGGCGGCCGTAAAAAGTCTCCCTGCCCTACATCATAGTGTAGTTTATATTTTCTTGTCCTTTGGGATCGTTGGTTCCATTGTGGAATTTTGAAAATATTTGAGGGTCACTGATGAGGCCTAATTGGCCGAAACTAGCTAGTCTGGTCCAGAAAACATGTACACTTCATATTTTCCAGTTCTGTGGTGTATTACTTGCTTCCAAAGGATAACCCTTTATAGAACATATTTGACGTCACTACAGCTGATGTGTGGGAATGTTTGGCGGCCGTAAAAAGTCTCTCTGCCCTACATCATAGTGTAGTTTATATTTTCTTGTCCTTTGGGATCGTTGGTTCCATTGTGGAAATTTGAAAATATTTGAGGGTCACTGATGAGGCCTAATTGGCCGAAACTAGCTAGTCTGGCCCAGAAAACATGTACACTTCATATTTTCCAGTTCTGTGGGGTATTCCTTGCTTCCAAAGGATAACCCTTTATAGAACATATTTGCAATACTGCGTACGAGCAGATCCTTCACGAAAACTTGTCTATAAAATTTTGACGGCCTTAAGCCCCACTTTTATACAGTAAAATTGGGGTTTTCAGGGTATACATTATTTTTCTTATTTCTGCTCAAAACAATAGATTCTGGGTACTCTTTGGCGGTTCTAACGAGCTCCTACGATCTAAGTTTTGAAATAAATCAGATTTTTTTATCTGAAATTTTTTATTTTTCGGTGGTGAAATTTTCAATATATTGTTTTCGTAATGCATGAAACAATGAAATTCGGTTATTTGAAATTAGCTCCTTTCATGTCATACATTTTTGGGTAGATTGTTTGTCAGGCGGACCAAAGTTTCATAATCGCTAAATTCATTCATCGAGGAACATTGAGATTAAAAAGTGCTAAAATCACGTCACGATAACAAGTCCGTGAAACGAAGACCACACCCCCTAAACCCTACTTTATATAGAGAAAATTGGGGTTTACGGAGGTATACATTATCTGCCTTATTTTTGCTCAAAAACATAGATTTTGGGTACTCGTTAGAACCGCCTCATTGAGGCGGTTCTAACGAGCACCACAATTGATGTTCAAAGCAGAAATAATAAAGATGTTATTATTTTTACCTAATATTGATCATTTTCTGACACCATGTTGGACGCCGTTATTTTATTTCTTACGGTCATGTTTTCCTAATGATTTCATTCCGATATCCAGAATGGGCATTTGAAGCATTATCGCCAGAACCGAAAGTTGGATTGATCTGCTACTTGGTGGTAAACATCGGGGTGACATGGAAATTTAGAACTGCTAAAATTTCTTCCATTGCGATATTCATAATAGCCGCCATGGCGGTCTTTTTGAAAATCCCCAAATGGCATCTACTCTGTAATGGTATGTGGAACTGAAAGAGGCATTGGGACAACAGTATCGCTTATATCATTTTGTTTTGGATAGCCAATTAATAATTTTGTGGGAAAGTAACTGTCCTTTTGGCATTCCGCTGTTGGTGTTTCCATTATGGTCTACTTATTTCATGTTTGTGTTTCTTTCATTTGGTGTCTCTGATGGGAGGTGTGGGTTAATTGTATACAGATAAAGATTACGCCGATATCCCTTTGAGTTAGCACCAGTGCGGTGTTGTATGCATCTGTTCGTTTAACAGGATACGTAATGATATTACCCACAAACATCTATTTTTTGCATAAATATAGGCTTCTGGGAAATTACATTTACTTTTGAGCATCATTCATTCATATTACTCTTTAAATGTTTCATATTAGTGGTGGCAACTGGACCTTTGGCAGACTGCTCTACGAAAATGGAATTCCCTAACCGATCGAGCATAATACCTGACTGGATAAAACACAGTGCTAACAAGGTTCATCTTCACTGCTCCAGTGGTAAGCAGACAACTTAATAAGCATGGTTAATGGTGATATTTTGTCGTTTAACATGTATTCAAACTTTTTGTATTGAAATTCGCCTTCAAATAATAACTTAAAATACAAGCGAGGCAATGATCAGGGATCGATTCAATCACTTACGCCTCCCATCCAAGACAAATACGAAAATTTAACAACTTCAGGATGCTTAAAGACACACCATGTTTCTATAACACATAAAATAAGGTTCTATTTGTCTATTTATACCCACGGCATTAATCCCGAGGTGTATATAGGCTTCCTTTTTTCAGTTTGTCCGTTCGTTACGTTTGTTCGTCTTTCCGTCACGCACCTCAACCAAGGGTTTATGTTTTTTCGTTAAAATGTATAATACCTTTTAATAAAAAGACCCTTACCTGGATTCGTTTTATATTTGACATGGTGGTACATATAGTCTAATTTTTTTATTTCTACCATCCCTGTCGGGTGGCGTGACCTTCACAGAAATAGAATTTTCACTATACCTCGAGATTTGATTTTTTGTTTTTTTTTTCTTATGATCACAGCAACTGCATGTATGAACCTTCAAACTTTACTTAGTGTTTCTACTTGACAAGCTGACTCGGCATACACATCGACCCATTGACATTGACCTTTATTTTCCGCCCAAGTGACTTTGCCAGATTATACCATAAATCTAGTTGTTAGAACCATCAAACTTTACAAAAATATTTTTGTTGACATGCCAACTGTGCATACACCTTGACCCACACCCCAGACCTATTATAGTGCCTGCTCCACTGATTAGAGAGATCTTATTCAAGGTAATGTTGGTTGGTGCCTGATAGTCTGTCTCTGGTTGGGCCCATCGGAGTCTTACTGTTAGTTTTTCTTTTGCTCCAGCATTTCAGTGGTTTCTTGCTGTCGAGTCCTCACCGTTGTCTCACCTCTGTGGTTCTTTGATTTTTTGTGTTCAAGGAGATGTTGCGCTGATGAGTTAGGAGGCCTTCATGCGGACTGAACAAATTGTTTGTCTAAATCGCGACGGAAGTAAGGGCGAGGATTGTGGCCACGTAAAATCGATTTAAGCCCCCAGTGGAAATCTTTCCACTGACCGTTCCAAGGCGGTTCTTCTGTGGCGGTTTATTTATGGTGTTGTTTGCTACTTACTGTGTGTATCACTTGTGTCTTTTTATTTTGGATGGCCATATGGCCATTTTGTGGGAAAGTAACTGTCCTTATGGCCTTCCTTTGTTTAGGTTTCGATTATGGTCTGGTCGCTTAATGTTTGTGTTTCTTTCCCTTTGGTGTTTTTGATGGGTGGAGTAAGTTAATTTTATCGATTCCTGATCTTTGTTTTACTTCTACTATGTCAGATTATACCATTACCCTTCTGATCTCAGAAATTATTGATGAACCTTTAAACTGTACATAATGTTTTTGTGACATGCTGACTCAGTGACATGCTGACTCAGCATACACATTTACCCAGTGACCTGGACCTATATTTCATGCTTCACTGACTTTATTAGTTTATACCATACCCTTGGGATCTCAGCAACTATAGTCGCTAGAACATTCAAACTTTACATAAAATGTTTCTTGACATCCCGACTCAGCACACACTTTGACCTCTTGCCCTTGATTGATATTTCACGCTCCATTGACTTCGTCAGATTATACCTTAACCCTTGGGATCTCAGCAACTATAGTCGCTAGAACATTCAAACTTTACATAATATTTTTCTTGACATCCCGACCCGGCACACACTTTGACCTCTTGCCCTTGATCGATATTTCACGCTCCATTGACTTCGTCAGATTATACCATAACCCTTGGGATCGCAGCAACTGTAGTGGCTAGAACTTTCAAATGTCATACTTAATTTTTCTTCTTGATATGTTGACTGTGCCTACACCTTCACAAAAGACCTTGACCTATATTTAATGCTTCATTGACATTATCATGTTACAACATAACCCTTGCGATTTCACCAACTATAGTTGCTAGAACATTAAAACTTTATATGGGCCCCGTCAAGCGATTTTGGTACTTATCGCCTATGCGAGCAGCGAAGGTTCAGGCGAGCCTGCGCATCCGCGCAGTCTCACCAGAACCTTCGCTGCTCGCTCATACAAGCAGTGAATCAAGAGGAACCTTCAGACAGAAAGCCATATCCATGGCCCCTCTGAATGGCTGGGCATGCGCAGTTAAAATTTGTCATGACGGAATGCTCGAAGACACAAATTCGCTTGGCGGGGCTCATATGACGTTTCTTCTTGACATGCTAAAACTTGAGCGCTTGACCTTGACCTATATTTTATACTCTGTTGGCATTATACAATTGCTCGTTTGATCTATCAGAAACCATAGTGGCTATAAAGTTTAAATTTTACACTGTGGTAATATTTCTATTTGAAATGCAGACGATAAGAAAAACAAACAATAATAAAAAGTATTTATTGGTTTACATGATATTCTACAGCTTCTTTAAGCGTTTCATAGAGATGATTCCCTCTATTTTGCAGGTAATGTAAGAAACGTTGTTTTCACTTCGGAAGACCATAAAGGTTATACATTATGGCCTGGTCAGAAAGTATGTGAAGCTTTCATCTTTGTACTTGACAATTATTACATAAGATTTATTTCAAAGTTATTTAGACAGATTGGGAGTATTTCGATGTTTACGAATCGCGCACCCCTTGTGGTTGATCTGCTTTTGCTTTGTTTTCAAAGAGACTTCATGATGTCCATTTCTGATGAAAAAAAAATCTGAAAAATTGAAGCCTCTAGATCGATTTCTAGACTTTTGGATGATTTATTACGTAGTGACGATACTTATATCGATGGTTTAATCAGTCAAATTTACCCCCCACCCACCCCCCACAGAACTTCAGTTAAATCAAGCAAATTCGTCTGATACCGAGAGAATCTCAATTTTCCTTTCGTGGATGGTGATGTTCCTCGTGCGGGATCCTATGGCGTTTACATTTCGCAATTAATTCGATTTGCTAGAGTGTCTAGTCATGTAACTGACTTCAACACTCGTAATATATTGTTAATTGCTAAACTTCTTAATCAGGGTTATCGGTATCATAAACGGCGCAAAACCGTGTTACTCGTATAGAAAGCATTCCGATTTAGTTTCACAATTCAGTTTTTGACTTAAAACTCCTCTGCAACAAGGTCTGTCGGAACCCGAATTTTATGGTGACTTAGTATGTAAATGACTTCAGTACCCAATTTCGTAAAATCATTCTTTGATATTAAAAAGACTGGATAAATCATAAATGTCATATTACATGCAGCATGCATGGTAGTTAAACCAATCACAGTTGATAACTCTGTATCCCTCTTTAATTGCACGCTTAGATTCTAAGACGGTTCCAGCGTAAATGCTTACTTTGAAGTAAAATTTAATTTTTTGTAATGTTGGTTGGTGCCTGATGCTATGTCTCTGATGAGTGTGTGTATTGATTGTATCAATTCCTGATCTTTGCCTTCACTTCTATTTTGTTATTCAAATACTGCCTATTTATATTTGTTGTTTTCAGAAAAAAAGTATTCGAAATAGTCATTATAAAACAAACTTACGTGTTCAGAATTCAGCCAAGACAAGCAGCATTACCTTTGACATGTCACGGATATATTACAATTATCGTATATGGAAAGAGGCTGTTTATATTGCCATTTCCAGCTGAGGCGATGGCACTGACCGCGGGTATATGTGCCCAAATGGGCACTTTGTCTTATTGCGATATGGGCTGCTCCAGGCATACACAGGTATTTGAGCCTGTGTGCCCAGCGAAGACTAATCAACGCAGTAAAATCAAGGTCTTCATTATGGGATATATGGATGGTCATTGACACAAAATTGAAGTGAAGGCAATGGATCAGGGGTCGACACAATTAACCAACAACTCCCATCAGAGACACCAAAGGGAAAGAAACACGAACATGAAATTACTAGACTCTAATTTAGCCAGATAATGTTGTTTTCTGACTGAAATTGCCATACGAAAACGCCTACATAATTTCGACCCGTTTAAACCCCACTTTAATACAGTAAAACTAGGGTTAACATGGCTATACATTATTTTTAATAGTATTTCTGCTCAAAACATTCTAGGTTGCCTTTTTAGCGGAATTTCACTGTATATCATTTTGTTTATCTGAATTGATTCATTTTTCGGTAGTAAAATTCTCAATAGGCGTGATTTGGTAATGTATGCAGACTGATTGAGTCAATTGCTTGAGGACATTAAAATTTCTTTGCGCGTCCCATTTCATCACGTGAGCCGGTTCGTGAAATGAACACCCCTAAAATCTACTTTTTACAGAGAAAACTGCGGTTTACGGGGTATAAATTACTTTTCTTATTTCTATCCAAGACATAGCTTGTGGGTACTCGTTAGAATCGACTTATCGAGGCGGTTTTAATAGGCATCTACAACCTATGTTTGGAGTAATATTAAGAAAAATATCACAAAACTTCATCGGAAAAGGAGCTATTTTGGAGAATGAAATAATGTATATAATGTCAAACGGTTGCGTTATCGTAATGTGTATGAAGGTTTTGTATTGTTGATCCATTTTACGAAATTTATACTCCTGCACTGGGATTTTCACTCTTATTTTCTTTTTCGTTCCAGCTGGAAAGAGCTCTTTCTTCCAGAGTACATTTTACAAAAATATCTCGAATCTGATTCCACTCAGAACTTTCAACAAAAGGTAGGATGTTGCTTAAACACAATATGTATTTGGTAAAAAATGCAACTAAGGAAAATTCGGGCTAACATTACACCAACAAATGTATTGACAACAAGAAGCATAATCTAATATAATCAAAACAGTAATTATTCTTTAGACATCACCCATGAACACGTATCTAAATCAGCATTCAAAATACTTTGAAATACATCGCGACATTACACAGGTATAAAGGAGAATTGCATTATTGATGATCTTGAAACGGGAACCCAGATCTCCCGCATGGTATAGATCCTCCTGCAAAGAAGAGCTGAAAAGAAACAGACATCAGCACGAAAACACGCCAATATAATTTTGACCCAATTGAACCTCACTTTGATATAGCAAAACTGGGGTTAGCAGGGGTAAACCTTATTTTTCTTATATCTGCTCTAAAATACAGATTGTAGATACTCGTTAGAACCGCCTCGATGAGGCGGTTCTAACGAGCACCCGGCATCTATATTTTGAGCAGAAATAAGAAAAATATCACAATTTTTCGTCTATTATTTTCGTTTTTAGGTGGTAAAATTTACAATGTATTTGAATAGGCATGTTTTCGTAATGTGTGGGAGATGGAGGAACCTTAGGTCTTTCCTTCCTCTGGCATGGCAAAGATGTCACCGTAACAAAAGGGCAAAGAGACAAAGAAAACCGGCGACCAGAAGAATAGGTAGAAAGACAAAACTTAGAACGCAACTGGTCTATGTTAGCTGAGAAAAAAGTGGAAAGCAGGTCAATAAGGAGGGGCACAGTTATCAATAAAAAAACGATCTGAGCTACAAATTGAGTGTTGAAAGATTAAAAAGTTGCAGCTTTTTCTTGTTTTAATACGTTCTATAGATTGGTTGGTTTCGAGTTTACAGACCAGTAAGTACTTGTAAGGTCATGTCGATTTTCCTAAAGGCACTATTCCTGGCCAGGATTATGCCTTAATTTCATGACGATTTAGTATAAAAAATCAGAAAAATATATGCCTGCATTGCTTGCAGTACCCGATTACGTAAAAATATTCTTTGATATAAAAATAGAAGTGAAGGCAATGACCAGGAATCGATATAATTAAAACCTTGGATACAACGTTACCTTTTACGACAGACTGCATACATGGTAGTTAACCCAATAACGGTTGATAACTTTGCTTCCCTCTTTAATTGCACGCCGGATGGTCAGGCCTCAGACGGCTCTAGGGTAAAGGCTTACTTAAATTTATAGGTAATTGTTTGTTGGTACCTGATGCTCTGTCTCTGGTCGGGCCCACCGGAGTCTAACAGTTGGTTTTCTTTTGCTCCAGCATTTCAGCTTTTTTATGCTCTGGAGTCCTCATCGTTGTTTCATCTCTGTAGTCGTTTGATTTTTAGATTCTCGGGGATGAGTTTGAAAAATAGAAGGGAAGGGAATACAATTAACCCACAGCTCCACTCAGAGACACCAAAGGGAAAGAAACACAAACACGAAACAAGTAGACCCTAATGGAAACATCAATAGCGGAAAGCCAAAAGGACCATTTCTTTCTCACACAAGGGTCAATTGGCTATCCAAAACAAAATTATATAAGCGATACATACACTCAAAGACAAGCCATAAAAATAAACCGCGACAGAAGAACCGCCTTGGAACGGTCAGTGAAACGAATTCCACTGAGATGGGGGGGGGGGGGGTGGGGTGGGGCTTAAATCGATTATACGTGGCCACAATCCTCGCCCTCACGTCCGTCGCGATTGAGACAAATAATTTGTTTAGTCTGCATGAAGACCTCCTAACTCCTCAGTGCAACATCTCCGTGAACACAAAAATCAAACAACAACAGAGATGAAACAAAGATTGGGACTCGACAGCAAGAAACCACTGAAATGCTGGAGCGGAGCAAAAGGAAACCAACAGGTACACTCCAATGGAAGCCTTCATGTGGACTAAACACGTTATTTGTCTAGGCCGCGACAGAACCAAGGGCCAAGATTGTGGCCACCTAAGACCGATTTAAGCCCCAGTGAAATACTTTTTACTGACCGTTCAAAGGCAGTTCTTCTGTCACGGTTTATTTTTGTTGTAATTTGTCTCCGCATGTATGCATTGCATATACCTTGGCCATTTTGTGAGAAAATTACTGTCCTTTTGGCTTTCTCCATTTGGTGTTTTCATTAGGGTTTAGTTATCCCCTCGCAACAACGTTGCGAATGGGGATATAGCATCGGTGCCGTGCGTCCGTGTGTTAGTGTGTGTGTGTGTGTGTCTGTGTGTGTGTGTGTGTGTGTGTCTGTCCGGAACCTTGTGAGCAGGATAGAAGACACAGTATTCATCTTAGAAGCATCAAACCTTCCACAAATGTTCACCATGTACAGACGATGAACCCTATTGAATTTCAAGGTCAGGGGTCAAAGGTCAAGGTCACAATGGACTTGACCTTGAAAACCTTGTGAGCAGGATAGAAGACACAGTATTCATCGTAGAAGCATCAAACCTTCCACAAATGTTCACCATGTACAGACGATGAACCCTATTGAATTTCAAGGTCAGGGGTCAAAGGTCAAGGTCACAATGGACTTGACCTTGAAAACCTTGTGAGCAGGATAGAAGACACAGTATTCATCGTAGAAGCATCAAACCTTCCACAAATGTTCACCATGTACAGAGGATGAACCCTATTGAATTTCAAGGTCAGGGGTCAAAGGTCAAGGTCATAATGGACTTGACCTTGAAAACCTTGTGAGCAGGATAGACGACACAGTATTCATCGTAGAAGCATCAAACCTTCCACAAATGTTCACCATGTACAGAGGATGAACCCTATTGAATTTCAAGGTCAGGGGTCAAAGGTCAAGGTCACAATGGACTTGACCTTGAAAACCTTGTGAGCAGGATAGACGACACAGTATTCATTGTAGAAGCATCAAACCTTCCACAAATATTCACAATGCACAGAGGATGAACCCTATTGAATTTCAAGGTCAGGGGTCAAAGGTCAAGGTCACAATGGACTTGACCTTGAAAACCTTGTGAGCAGGATAGAAGACACAGTATTCATCTTAAAAGCATCAGAGCTTCCACAAATGTTCACCATGTACAGAGGATGAACCCTATTGAATTTCAAGGTCAGGGGTCAAAGGTCAAGGTCACAATGGATTTTCATGTTAATGAATGGTATGCAGTTGCGAGGGGATGCTACGCTTGCGTTGCCTTGTTATTTCATGTTCGTGTTTCTTTCGCTTTGGTGTGTCTGATGAGAGGTGTTATGTAGCTGTATCGGTTCCTGATCATTGCCTTCACTTCTATTTTTTTCATTTAAGCATTGCAAATGTTTTCAATGCATATGTTTCTAGTAACCTTTTTATATTGGATAGCCGTTTGGCCATTTTTCGGGACAGTAACTGTCCTTTTGGCTTTCCGCCTTTGACGTTTTTCATTACAGTAAAGGTCTTTTATGATTTTGTTTCTTTTCTTTTGGTGTACTGGATGGGAGGTGTAGGGTAATAGTGTCGATTCCTGATCATTGCCTCCACACCTCTTTTGGTGATAGTTTGATCAAATTCATTGCGAAAATACGCCATTACAAATACATTATAAGAAATTTCCTCCGAAAAACGAAAATTTTGAGATGAAAAATTATGATATTTTTCTTATTTCTGCTTAAAAAATAGATTGTGGGTACACGTTATAACCGCCTCATCGAGGCGGTTCTAACGAGTACCCACACTATTTTAGAGCGAAATAAAAACAAAAACAAGGTTTACCCCTGTAAACCCCAGTTTTGCAATTCAGTCAGCCTCGATAGCGCAGTGGTTAACGCGTTCGACTCTTGATCGAGAGGTTGTGCGTTCGAATCCGGCACCCGGTATCGAGGTGTGTCCTTGGGCAAGACACGTAATATATGACACTGTCTCACTCCACCCAGGTGTAAATGGGTAGCAGTGGTGTAATAGTCATTGCCTGTCTCTCGCGCAAATGAAAACATCTGGAATAAGTGTTCGAGAGCGATTAAATAAGCTTGAAGCTTCCATCGCAATCGAACTAAAATAAATAAGTATAAACGTTTTGCAGTATAAAAGTGGGGTTCGAGGGGGCCATAACTATATAGGCATGTTTTCGAGATGTAAAATATGGGTCACATTGGATTGAAAACTTGAGCAACTGTGTACTTAAACAATACAT
This sequence comes from Lucinisca nassula, assembly GCA_963580285.1. NCBI lineage: Eukaryota > Metazoa > Mollusca > Bivalvia > Lucinida > Lucinidae > Lucinisca > Lucinisca nassula. The sequence goes on along the minus strand of OY757013.1, from coordinate 127,453,647 downwards.
ATATATACAATTTGGTTTGTAAGATAACACATTTTCAAAGAAATCTACTGTAGGACCTTATTCTTTGTTAATTAGACTAGTGTTTATCAAACACTGTATAGTAACGCAACGAAATCATCGTTGTAACAAGTCAGTAAATGCCGCTTCACAATATTGTCTTTCAATGAGGCTTTCAATGCCTGTATTGCTAATGGCTTTCAACATATGTATTGCTAATATCTTTTTGATTTTGATAGCCCTTTAGCCATTTTGAGGAGAACGTAACTGTCCGTTTGGTTTTCTGCTTTTGACGATTTCAATATTGCGAAGTTGTTTTATGTTTGTTTTTCTTTCCCTATGGTGTCTTGGATGGGTGGTGTGAGGTAATTGTATCAATTACTGATCATTACCATCACTTCTTTTTTATGATAGTTTGATCAAGCTTGAATATGGGTCATATCAGATTGAAAACTAGAGCAACTGTATGTATAAACAATACGTGTACATAAAATCTAGTTTGTAAGCTATTACATTTACGTAAAAATCTTAGGATCATATTCATTGTTGATTAAAGTTAGTGGTTATCAAGCTAGAAGTAAAGGCAATGATCAGGAATCGATACAATTAACCCACACCTCCCTTCAGAGACACCGAGGGGTCAGAAACACAAACATTAAATAACTAGACCCTAATGGAAACATCAATAGCGGAAAGCTAAAAGGACAGTAACTTTCTCACAAAATGGCTAATTGGCTATCCTAAACAAAAAGATATAAGCGATACACACAAGGTTGCCAAGGTTGCAAAACTTAAAAAAAAAAGAAAAAAAATGCTTAGACAATTATCTGCTCAGAAACCATACCCTCTATGGGGCTACGACTGCATGAAAATATTCACCATATTTGCTTAAACAGGTTTTATGTTTTTTTCTATGAAATTCGGGTTTTTAGTTTGGTTGCTATGGCAACTGAGATTTTTCCATAGACTTATAATGGAAAAAAAACGGCATTTACTGACAGTTCTTTGCAGATATTCCGACATAATTTTTATAGAAATGTGCATTGAGTAAACGTCTTTCAGCCATATGCTTTTATGCCAACCTGGGGATCCCCCCCCCCGGGGTGTGTCGGGGCCATGCCCCACCCCCTCCATTTCATAAAAGTAGAAGTAAAACAACGATCAGGAATCGATACAATTAACTTACTCCACCCATCAAAGACATCAAACGGAAGGAAACACAAACATTGAGCGACCAGACCATAATGGAAACCTAAACAAAGGAAGGCCATAAGGACAGTTACTTTCCCACAAAATGGCCATATGGCCATCCAAAATAAAAAGACACAAGTGATACACACAGTAAATAACAAACAACAACATAAATAAACCGCCACAGAAGAACAGCCTTGGAACGGTCAGTGGAAAGATTTCCACTGGGGGGGGGGGGGGGGGGGGCTTAAATCGATTTTACGTGGCCACAATCCTCGCCCTTACTTCCGTCGCGATTTAGACAAATAATTTGTGCCGTCCGCATGAAGGCCTCCTAACTCATCGGTCATATATCTTAGAAACCATTCAGATCCCCACACCTAAACCATATATATTCTTGTCCTTGTGATAAGATGCATTCAGTGACCCCAACCTAGGGTCTCCTGGATGTGCTGGGACCATGCCCCACCCCCTCCAATTTGTAAAAGGCCCAATATCGCAGAAACCGTTCACATTATCAACCCTAAACCATATATATTCTGTTACATATGATAAAACACATTCAGTGGTACCAACCTAGGGGTTCGCCAGGTCTGCGCCTTGGCCATGCCCCACCCCTGCACTTTACAAAAGGTCAAATAGCTGAGAAATTATTCAGAGCTTCACCCCTAAACCATATATATTCATGTGCCACTAACACATTCAGTGACAATGCCTCCCGCCCCACTCCTCCTCTTCCTAAAAAGCCACATATCTCACAAACCTTTAAGATCCCCACCCCTGAACCATTTATTTTCTTTACGGTAAGCTCATTCAGAAACACTAGCCTGGGGGTCACTGTGTGCTGTGGCAATGTGCTGGGCCATACTCCGACCCTCCACTTCCTAAAATGTCATATATCATATATGCCATTCAGATCACCACACCATAATCAAATATATACTTGTTACATTCAGTCACACCAACTTGTGGGGTCCGCAGGGGCTGGTTCTCTACCCTCCAGTTCATAAAAGAGCCATATATCTCAGAAACCGTTGAGATCCCTACTCTAAACCATGTATATTATCGGTCCTTATATTAAAACACATTCAGTAAAAACAACATTGGGCTTTCCTGGTGTCCGGCGAGGCTTATGCCCCAACCGAGGTTCTGCCGAAAAGGCCGTATATCTCAGGAACTTTGCTTTCACACCTTTTTTTCCTGAGCATCCATTTCTATAGTTTTGTGCTCTCGGCAAACGTGCAGAGTGGCTTGTTTAGTCTGCGTAGTCAGATCAGAATCCTTATTGTGCGCTTATCGGTGCCTTCTGGCGCTCTTCTTCAGGCAATGAGGACAGGTCGTAGATGCTGCTTTAAGTTTTTATCGAGCAAAGAATACACATTTCGCTTATTTATTTGTCTTTGAATATCTTTCGACGACATTAACGAAGAAAATTCGTTATTGCATTATATTTATTTTTCAGTTTAATGAATGACACAGTGAATTCAGCGGTCATGTCGCTGTCGTTGTTCCCTGAACAGAAAACCTCAAAGAAACTGGATCCGCCTGTTGAAGTGACCTTTGACGTCATAAATGTAAGATGACTTAAATGTTTAAATTATAAATTTATCTAGACAGAAAGTCCGTTCTGCCTACCTTGAAATCGGCTTGATCACTTGGCGACACATCCAAAAGATGTGCACGGATGTTTAAAGAGTCCAACATAACAATAATTATGTTTCATGCGCATACAAGGGTATAAAACTCTTTTCATCTTAGAGAGAAGAAAATCAGATCCGTATAAGCATGACAAGTACGTTATTGAAATTGCAAATTTCAACAGAATCATAAAATCTAGAAAATACGAGGACTGTGCAAATATGAATGCAACTATGCACATAAAAATGATTCCGTGATAGATTTCGAAGAAAAATTTATTTTGTCCCCTCAAAGTATTCCCCTTTAACAAATATACAAACTTCCAGTCTTCTGATCCAATCATTGAATGCATTTTGGTAGTCTTTTCGAGGTATACTATGAAGGCACTGGAATATTGCAGAACCGAGGTGTTTGCGCTGTACAAATTTTCAACCAGAAAGGTATTTTTTCAGCCGCGGGAACAATAAAAAATGCCACACGGGGCAAGGTCAGGGGAATACAGGGGGTGAGGGAGTTCAACAACCTTTTCCTGCTTCAGATAGTCTTGCACAATGAACGCCTTGTGCGATGACGCATTGTCATGTAGCGAACTGACATTGGCCAAATCAGTTGCGGGTCTTCGTTCTTTGAAATATTTCTTCAATTTTCGAAGAACATTATTCTTGTCAAACTTCGCATTTACAGATTTGCCTTTGGGCACAGCAACCTGAATAGCAGGGCTCTAATTTGAAAAGAATATGGTATACATTACCTTCTTGACGCTCATGATCCGCTTTGCAATGCATGTCTTTTGCAATACTTTGTTGCCCATATTTTGTTCTGAATCTTTCGTTTTGGCTCAAAAAAGTGAACCCATGTCTCGTCACCTGTGACGACATTAGCGAAAGACGGTGCATTGTAATTTGGAAATTTTTTTAGCAACTTCTTGGCGCACTGAACGCGTGTCTTTTTCTGCTCATCTGTCAACAGATGGGGAATCCATCTAGCACAGATCTTTCTCATTTTCAAATCCCGTTTCAGAATTGTATGAGCTTAGGTTCAGATTCTTTGATGTGTATGTGTATATGGTAGTCATTGACTAAACGTTCGTCAGGCTGACAGAGAAGACTAAGTGAATGTGTAGGCTGATTTTGTCTTCAGTGAGGGAAAATGATTGAATACAAGACTTGGATGCAACTGAAATACGAGGCTGTAAAATTCCTGGTTGTTCTTTCCGTGTTTGATCTACTTTTACTTCACAGACAGTTCAATATTGGACAAGTGTATTATTATCTGTGACATTTGCCTATATACTGGGATTGTATAGATGCAAAATGTTTTTTGCGATCGGTCCTAAATATTTAAATTTGTTACTTCTTATAACGAAATCTTTTTTCATTTTGTTTAACTTTCAGAGAACCCTAAAAGACCCAAAATGTTCATACTGGAAAACAAACACAGGGTACGTTAATTTGATTGCGGTTGAAGATCCCAGTGACCTACATGTGGGTTAACAAAATATATTTATACTACTGTTTTGTGTGTATGTACATGTAGTACGTGATGTGTGTTTAGGTTTATTTCATTGTTTTGTTTTTGTTGCAGTTTAACGGCCCAGCCAACACTGTTTAGGTCATTTTGAGCCGATCAGTTTACCTATCCACACTTTTCCTAGGCAGGCTTATACGTAAGCGGTTAACCACAGTGCACATTCTTTGGCTAGAAACTGACAAATGCCTTTCTTGACTCAGCGGAAGGAAGGGAATGGCAATAGAAAAGAATTCATGAACAAAGCCACGAAATAATGTTGCCGACCCAGGTAGATATCGAACCCTGATCACCAGTCAGACGCGCATCAGTCATTTCATTGGGAAAGAAAGCTTGTCATGCACTTGCCTCAGATGCAAGAAGCTTCTAGTTTGATCCCGTTCAAGCAGTGATAAAAGTCACGGAGTCTTAACATGCATGACATTAACATGGTTTTCTTGAATAAATGCTGCAAAGTGCGTCGTACTTTGGGTCGTTACGTCATCTGGAGGTCGTCTGTGCAGAGATAGCCATCCCTTTGTGCAGGTAATAGGTCTTAACCTTAATTAAACGAATACTCTGTCCTTTGGCTTTCCGCTATTGATGTTTCCATTAGGGTATGTTGTTTCATGTTTGTATTTCTTTCCCTTTGGTGTCTCTGATGGGAGCTGTGGGTTGATTGTATCAATTCCTGATCATTGCCTCTACTTCTTTTCTGATGTGCATATCTTTAGTGCTTGTAATGTGTATGTAACGAGTATTGGTAAATGTAGAAAAAAGAAAACAATATTAATGTAGAAATAAGCAAAACACACAAAATCAATGTCCCTTATCTTTGTGTGAACACCATTGTTTTTCAGTGGTGGACAAGGCTTCTGGGCAACGGATGGATGTACCTTGAAGAGCTACCAGAATGGTATTGTGACATGTTTGTGCGACCATCTGACAAATTTTGCTCTATTGATGAGCCCTTCCCATCCCGACGAAGTTGTAAGTGTAATGCTTCTTTTCATTTATAATCACGGATTAAGATCACCGGTCACAGGCAATTTAATTTCTTTATATTTATTCTATAAAGTCATTACCTATTAAGTTTTAAGGACTGTCAGAATGTCTTTATTGTACGTGGGTTAACATATATGGTTATTAAGCATGTTGGTACATTTCTAGAGAAATAACCCATTATGCTCCAAATAATATGAATAATTATAAAGCATGCATATAAAAATGTATTATTGTTGTAGGAAGTAAAAAATGAATATTCACCTTATAAGAAAATTTCCTTTCAAAATGCTCCAGTTTTGAACATTAGTTTCTCCATTGTTCTTCCTTAGAAACATACAATTTTTATATAAACATATACTTAAGCCTGTGTAATAGAAACAGCGAGACGTAATTTGTCCCAAAATGGCATTATATCATTATATCCATGCCGATTAAACCCACACCAACGTGTAGAGTTTACTATACATTGTCATCCATGTACACAGTATTACGCACCGACCAATTTCACACTGGGGTAAGTCAGAGTTGCGATTAAAATAACTGGCAATTAACTATTTGTCTTTTTTGACAAAACAAACTTTTCTGCCCCCGCCCCTGTCCCCCACTTGTATCTATAGTATACTTAATAATATTTTCCAAATTATTGGAACAATGAAGGAAATCAAGATATGGTCATGAAAAACATTTCGAATAAAATCCGTTTGCAGGATATTTACCCAATATTAGCACATTTACAGTCCCGATTTACCTTGAGAGATACAAAAATTGCTGTCAGTATTAACGCTCGTTGGGTTTATAAAAGGATGAATATAATTTTGTTATGACAGTTATTGAAACAACTACGTCTTGTTGTTGCTTAGACACATATTATACTGTAGGTCGATGTAAAAATCGAATGTTTCTGAGGTAGGTCAAGGGAAAACCCGACGTTCAAATATTGACCTTTTTTACTAAGTATATTAATGATAATTTATATAATTTTGAACATTTTACTAGGTTGTTTTCGAAACCTGTCATCATTCTGCACAACCGTAAATTTTAGCCCACGTCCCCAGTAGACATTTTGATATACCTTAAGTTTATTTTAAGCAGTATTTTAAATCAAGTGATATTTCACGACTTCTATATCAGTTGTACACTGATGCAGAGCATTTTTAATAAAGAATGTAAACTAAAAGAGTTTCCCCAATAAGTCCCGGTGTCTAGGTTATTATATAAGACGAATCCAAAGGACAAACCACTGTATTTGTATTCAGACTAGTAAGAAAAGGTCACTCAATAAAGGCCGTGATCCAAGAATGCAGCCGTCTCAAGCCACTTAAAGAAAGTAAGCAACATGGAGGCACACACAATAACACCATCCGAAACCTGAACCAACGGCACAAAGCAAAAAAAAATAAGACACGGCAAAAGAACGACCGCCTTTGGACGGTCAATGGTAAAACTACTGGGGACTTCAACTCCGGGGTGTATGAAATTTTAAAATAAAAGTGAAGGCAATGATCAAGAATCGATACAATTAACCCACACCTCCCATCAGACACCAAAAGGAAAGAAACACAAACATGAAATAACTAGACCCTAATGAAAACATCAATAGCGGAAAGCAAAAGAGACTTTCACACACAATGGCCAATTGGCTATCCAAACCAAGAAGTTATAAGTGACACACACATTTAAAGACTAACAATAACCAAAATAAATCGCGACAGAGGAACCGCCTTGGAATGGTAAGTGAAAAGTATTTTACTTAGGGTGGGATGGGATTAAATCGATTTTGCGTGGCCGCAATACTCGCCCTTACTTCTGTCGCGAACCCTCGCCCGCAGTTCCGGTGCAGTATCAAACATAATAATAATAACAAATTAATTCGCAGAGCTCAACAGTGATTCTTAAAAAAAACTAAAAACCAACAAAAAAGAAACAGTAAACCAATCGTGTATAGATTAATACAATCATGAATCAGGGTTGAGGACTCAAGAACAATACGACGTCAAAGCAGAAGAGAACCACCACCAGTTGTGGTAACGGAGGGTCGAACCCAGGAGATACCGAAACGTCTTATTTAATGACGTTTGCCTTCCTGTTGCATAGGGCCAAACAAATTCAGACAGTTAAATTGACCAGGGTTTAGTTTTATAATTCCCCAAAATTATGTGTGAAATTGGATTAAGCTTTATTCAGTAGATAATTGTCATATTTACCAACCCCGCCATTTTCAATGACGGCATATAATGTCACAGCCATGGCCATTTTTCATCTTCATTTTCATTTATGGAAAATGGTTTTCGCTAGATATCTTTTAAATAGATTAGTAGATTCGACTTAAATGTGTACACAGGTATATTAATTATAAAGCATAGGGTAAGTTCGATTTTGTTTTTTCGACCAGTCATTATCGGAATTATGACCCTTTCTTCAACTTCATTTTTACTTATGAAAATGTAACTCCTTTCGAAATACTTTGAAAAGATCCACCAGCTTTTATGAGAGTTATGTCTCTTTTTCAAGCTCATTTTACGAGGGGCGATCAGAAAATACCCGTAAAAGTGCTCTAAATTCTTTACCGTATTATTGATTCTGCTGAAATTTTGTGTGAATATATATTCAACCAATTCACATTATTGCTGGCATGAAGTCTCTTGTTTCAAAACCTGTAATTGTAAGCAAGTTGTAAATATTCTAAGTCGCGGCTCTTCGGTAGCTGGTGTATTTTATTTATATATCTAAACCATATCTACTGATTACGTGTATAACAGGTAAAATGTTCCAAATCACCTTCGTATAATATGCGGCATCCACCGTCTGTCCCTGGGGAACTGCATGGGCTGAGATCACCCCTCTCGCATCGAAGAATACCACGAACATCTGTTTCTTAGTAGACTGGCTTATTTTAAATTTCTTTGGGGATGGCGATCCTGGGGTTTTCCACATCGTCGACTGAGCTTTGATCTCTGGCGTGTACAGGCTGATCCACGTTTCATCAACGGTGATAATTCTGTCCATTAACTTTTACCCTTCTCGTTCGAATCTCTTCAGAAGCTGTTCACAACATTCCACACGAAGTCTTTTCTGATCAGTATTGAGCATTTTGGGAATCCATCTAGCACAAATTCGACGCATATTTAATTGGTTATGAATAATACCCGACACTGTACCGTAACTGTAGTCAGTTTTTGAAACAATATCCCTGATCGTGATGCGCCGATCATTATCCAGTAGCTGCTTGACGGCGGCGACGTGAGATGACGTAACGATGCTTGGACGACCACTGCGCTGATCATCCTTGATGTTTTCTCTGCCCTCTTCTAAGTGTTTATACCACATGTAAACTGCTGTTTTTTCATGGCCTTTTCCCCATATGCGTTCAGTAGCATCTCAATTGTTTTTTATTTTGAAAATCCATTTCGCACGCAAAATTTGATAGCCGATCTCTGTTCATCACTCATTTTCACACGATAAGCACTAAAACAGACGTTGTTTACATGTCCAGCGTAAGAAACCAACATGACGTCACGGACGTCAATATGATGTCACGGACATCAACATGAGATCATGGACGTCATGACGAAAGTTCGCGGGTTTAGTGCCTCTCGTTTGGTGAAGTTATCTGAAAAACTCTATGAACGCGACGCGGTGTTTCGTTACCGCTTAGTGTTCAAAATTCGTAAATTTGGGCCGGGATGACGTTGTTGACGTTACTATAGAAACCACATTTACTTTTATGAAGCTTCTACAGCCCTAAAATTTGCGACTTGGATTTAGATTTCTTATACCTTTGTTTCTGTGAAATACTGTGAAAGTCGGGCGAAAAATAAAAAAAATAAGAGCACTTTTCAGCGTATTTTCTGATCACCCCTCGTACATATGAAAATTTGGGTTCGTTCGATATCGTTTGAATAGATAAGTTGATTCCTGCGATTAAATGCATCAAAACGATTCGCCTGTTTTAATTTTAAGTGTTTTGCTAACTAATGTATGATGTAAATTACGTTTTGTTATCCTATTCTTTGTAAATGTGGTATTAAAAGTATAGAAGTTGTGAACCTAGACCCAATTCTTTTTTTTTCAGTCCACAGAACATACGGAGGCTTTGGGTATTATATCACTGATTGGCTGTATTATATCTATGATTTGTCTCCTACTTACGATTGTTGTTTACATTATCTACTGGAAGTAAGTTACAATAAATTATTCTTGCACTAAAACCGAATATTGTCGTTTTAAATATCATGGTCGTTAACGAAAATAATAATAGTGACACGGACACCCTGAGATACAAAAAATAGTTCAAACGATTGCGACGACCTCGTAACACTCGTAATAAATTATTAACGGCTAAACTCCTTAATCAGGGTTATCGGTACCATAAACTACGCAAAGCCTTTTCAAAATTTTATAGACGCCATTCTGATTTAATTTCAAAATTCAATATTGGACTTAAATCTCTTCTGCAACAAGGTCTATCGGAACCCGAATTTTATGGTGACTTAGTATATAAATTCAGAAAAATATATAACCGCAATGACTTCAGCACCCAATTTCGTAAAATCATTCTTCGATATAAAAAGATTGGGTACAACATGGATATTATACGACAGACTGCATGCATGGTAGTTAACCCAATCACGGTTGGCAACTTTGCTTCCCTCTTTAATTGCACGCCGGTGGGTCAGGCCTCAGATTCTATGACGGCTCCAACGTAAAGGCTTATTGAAAATTAAAGAGATAATGTTGGTTGGCGCCTGATGCTCTGTCTCTGGTCGGGCTCATCGGAGTCTAACTGTTGGTTTTCTTTTGCTCCAGCATTTCAGTGGTTTCTTGCTGTCGAGTCCTCACCGTTGTCTCACCTCTGTGGTTCTTTGATTTCTGTGTTCACGGAGATGTTGCACTGATGAGTTAGGAGGCCTTCATGCGGACTGAACAAATTTTTTGTCTAAATCGCGACGGAAGTAAGGGCGAGGATTGTGGCCACGTAAAATCGATTTAAGCCCCCCAGTGGAAATCTTCCACTGACCGTTTCAAGGCGGCTCTTCTGTGGCGATTTATTTATGTTGTTGTTTGTTACTTACTGTGTGTATCACTTGTGTCTTTTAATTTTGGATGGCCATATGGCCATTTTGTGGGAAAGTAACTGTCCATATGGCCTTCCTTTGTTTAGGTTTCCATTATGGTCTGGTCGCTTAATGTTTGTATTTCTTTCCCTTTGGTGTCTTTTATGGATGGAGTAAGTTAATTGTATCAATTCCTGATCTTTGTTTTACTTCTACTTTACCCTTTTTGTTAGTCTGTATGCCTGAATAATAATAATAGTAATAATAAGAGAGAGGGAGAGAGAGAGAGAGAGAGAGAGAGAGAGAGAGAGGAGAGAGAGAGAGAGAGAGAATAACTAAAAACGACAACATACCAATGTCATCGGATATTATTAAAAGTAAATAGACGACAATGTACTAACCCTACGGCTATTGCAAAAGTTCTAAAAGGCGAAACGGCTAGCGGTCTCTTGATAACTGAACAAGAAAATTTGATGAAAATAACAGCTGTCCTGGTGCAACAAAAACTTAAGGAAAATAATACTAATCATGGTCAATTGTAAGAATCACTGGAAGTATTAACTTCGGTATTTTGTTGAGCCTTTGTGACCTAGTGGGTAAGAATGCTGACTCTTATTTATCTCGTCACTCACAGCTGTGATTAGAGCATCTGTCGAGTCACATATGAGACGCCATGTTTCTGCAACGGAAGGTCATTGGTTTGTCTCCAGGTATATGGGTTTTTGCCTGCCCCGGTCTAAAGATCGGCTCGAAAGAAGTGAAACAATCTTCAAAGGGTCGTAATAAGCAAAACGAAATCGATATTTACGGATGTTGATTAAAAATTTCATTTGATTTGTTATCAAAAGATGCGATGCATGTCTCTAAGTTCTACATGGAGTGAATTAACTCTTTTCTCTGATTTGCTTCAAAGGAAAGGTTTCATGGCTCAAAATTTCAATTGTTACAGGCTGTGATTAAAGTTTTTCCATGATACGTAATGCCGAATAGGTTGTTATTAATGCCTACTTGTTCGGACTGTGATTGAAGTAAGTCACTGATTTTTAATAGAGCATAGCTGCATGATTTGAATTTCGATTTGTTTCGATGGTGTTTAAAGATGTTCTCCATCTTCGTTAAGGATATGTTTCACAATAAAACTCGTAATAAATTATTAACTAGTAACTTTCTTAATCAGGATTATCTGCATAATACACTTGGCAAAGCCTTTTCCAAATTTTGTAGACGCCATATCGATTTTGTTTCAAAATTCGATGTAAGACTTAAATCTCTTCAGCAACAAGGCCAATCTGAGCCTAAATTTTATGGTGACTTAATTTATAAATTCAGACAAATATGCTTGTATGATTTCAGTACACGATTTCGTAAAACCGTTCTTCGATATCAAAAACTGGGTACAACATAGATGTTAAATGACAGACTGAATGCATTGTAGTTAACCGAATCACGATTGATATCTTTTACTGCACGCCGGCGGGTCGGGTGTCAGACTCTGTGATGACTCCAGCCTGGAGACCAAAGACTCAAGTTATATCAGTTGGTACCTGATGCCCTGTCTCTGATTAGGCGCACCGGAGTCCAACTGTTTGTTTTCTTATACTCCAGCCATTTAATCAGGATCTAATTGCTTGACGTTCAATTTGTGAATTGAATGAATACACTGTTTTAAGTTATTTGATTGGTGGAAAGTCAGAAATGGATGTGACCAAATTAATGTATTCAGTGGGATAAGGGATAAGGGATAAAGATGCAGATCAATGTGGGGATAGGTTGTGTATGCATTGGCGCCAATAATGTATTGGAAAATAGAAGTAAAGGCAATAACCAGAAATCGATTCAGTTGCCTCACACCTCCAAGCCAGACACCAGCGTGAAAGAAATGGCGACATAAAACGTCATCTTAATTAAAATATCACAGGCGAAAGCCAAAAGTGCAGTTTCTTTCCCACAAAATGGACAGACGCCTATTCAAAATAAAAGATATTAGCATACCTACATGCAATGACAAACAAGAACAATAATAATCTACAACAGAAGCACCGCCATAGAACGGTCAGAACATTTTTTACCAGGGGGCTTAAATCGAGTTTACATGTCCACAATTATGGCCCTTGATTCTACCGAGGCTTAGACAAATGCGCCAGCGCAGTACAAAATCTATCAGAAAGGTTTAGCGACCAGTGAATACTCATATCAGCCTGCGCATTCGCGCAGTCTGATCAGAGTCTTCGCTGATCGCATGAACTTACAATAGGCTAATATCTAGGCAAAGAGACATAAGCAAAAGGTCCCGTCATAGTGTATGGGTGCCCATGTTGATTTGAGTGTCTGCTGGTCATATTGGTCTTATTGTAGGTTTTGTCATATGCCGGCTCAAATAATTTACTTATTGCGCAAGAAGGGTTTCTAACTCATCAGTGCAACATTTCCGAGAGCATAAGAAACAAAAAAAATACAGAGATGAAACGACGATAAGCACTCGCCAGCATGAAATAGCTAAAATTCTGGAGCAAACGCTAACCAATAGTTGGACTCCGGATGGCCTGACCAGTGACAGAGCACAAGGCACCAACCGACATTTCATAAAAAGGTGCCCATTTGCCCTACGATTACCAGATATCAAGTATTAAAAACTCTTCTCGGTCCCTGGCAGCAATGTTTTTTTCAGCATACCATGGTGGCTTCAAAATTTTAGCCTTTCAGTTCCTGATATGAAAAATTTCCATTCCTTCTTACCGTTTATAGGCATGTTAGCGATCTTGGCCATAATGATCAATTTCAATATGAGCCCCGCCAAGCGAATTTGTGTCTTCGAGCATTCCGTCATGACAAATTTTAACTGCGCATGCCCAGCCATTCAGAGGGGCCAAGGATATGGCTTTCTGTCTGAAGGTTCCTCTTGATTCACTGTTTGCATGAGCGAGCAGCGAAGGTTCTGGCGAGACTGCGCGGAAGCGCAGGCTCGCCTGAACCTTCGCTGCTCGCATAGGCGATAAGTACCAAAATCGCTTGACGGGGCCCATATAGTTCATCACATATTAGGTCTGATGCCATAGACTCCAAAAGAATCAGAAAAATATACTGTTTTGCTGTTTTGTTTTTCGTTTGGAAATGCCCAAATGACCACATACGACATTGACATGCATTAGGTCAAGATCGACCAAAGGTCACCATTTGAACAAACTTGCAAGGAATATCAATTCTGAAGCCACCAGCTCTTTCTCAAACAAAGATCGAAGTTATCAAACTTGACGTAAATAGGTCAGGGTTAACCAAGATCGTCATTTTAACAAATGCTAAACACCAAGTCTCAATGTCACCGGTCATTCAAGAAAATTTTACAAGTATTTTTACCATATATGAGTTTGTCAGTCATCTTGGTTATGTGGCTCTAATCCCGGGAATAAATTTTGATTGCCACATCCCTTAGAGGATAATTTTAATCAGACCGCAAGTTTTAGTGGAGAATCATATAAAAATACTGAATCTGAGCCATCCAGGGCAAAGGACATTAAATGACTGACTGATGCCACGGGCTGCAACAGAATCATTAATATCCACTAGTTTGCCTTTTTCACATTCAAAGGTCTTCGTGTCCAGGTTGATCTTGATGTAAAATAGGTCAAGGTAGTCCAAATGTCACTATTTGTAACACATCTGGTAGTACGCGAGTGCCCAATACTGCATACCAATTTTCGAGTTCATCGGTAATTCGGTTCCTGAGGAGAAGTTTTATACAAGTTGTTTATCACATATGAGCATTGCGGTCATCTTGTCTATGTGACTCCAGTCCCATGGTTAAATTTCTATTGCCTCATCCCATAGAGGCTCAACATTTAATTAGGTGTCATTCAGCCCATCAGTTTATTTGAGAATAAAATAAAAATACTTTTATCTAAACCATCAAGGGCAAAAATCAGTAGATGACTTTGACCTTTAAAATAGATAAGCTTCCATTCAGCTGACTACCAATATCAATTCTGATGCCACAGTCTACAACTAAATCAGAAAAAAATCCGCTTTTTCACATACAACTGTCAGGTGACCAAAGTTGAAATACGTAAAATAGGTCACGGAATAGGACCGAAAGTCACCATTTGAACAAACTTGGTATGACCCGAGTCCACAATACTGCATACCAAGTTTCAAGGTCATCGGTCATTTTGTTAATGAGGAGAAGAAGAAGGACTCTTTTACCATATATGGGCATGGTTGAAAGGGCAAGATACTCTAGTAAGTGCAGACAGATCAGGTACATTTTACTGTACACTAAAATGGTTCAACACATTATTACTTTTATTTTCAGGGCCGTGAAGTCAGAGAGGTCTGTAATTCTGCTTACCCTATGTGTTACGTTGTTTATAGCATATCTAATATTTCTTGCTGGAGTGAACCAGACTGCAAACCAGGTAAGAATGAATTTATTTGTTCTATCAGCTCTTCAATAACACGATTGTATGAGTACTAAAATACATTTTTCTGCTGTTTGTGTTAAGTGCAGTGTGATGGTGTTAGAGCGTTTCCCTAAGTCATCATAGTGCAGTAAAGGATCTGACTCTCAAGGTCATTTCATATGAAATTTAAAAACGAGCCTTCGGCGAGTTTGCTTATTTTCATGTGAAATAATCACGAGTGTCCGATTCTGTTTGTTATATAACGATTTTAAATCGGAGGTTATTGCAAAAGGATTTCAATAGAAAAAATAAAAGAAAGACCAGGGAGAGCCACAATCACAAGACGCAGTCTACTCTCGACACCAAGAGGAAGAGGAAACATACAAAAACAGGAAAAATTACGAGTGTTTATGAAATGAACCAATCAGCCCTCTCTTCCCCAACACGGTGTGATCAGACCATTAGAAAACTCTAAACAACAACTCACAACAAATTCGAAGACATACAACAAAAATAACAGCAAAAGACCAACACCAAAGCTACCGCCTCAGAACGGACAGCACCATTTGCCACTGGGTGCTTATAAAGGTTACTGCTAATATCGTTTTATTTTGGATAGCCGTTTGTCCTTTTGATCAAAGGGGTTGTGAAGAACCGCGTCACGTCGTTACGCACCAGTAGCCATGTGTTATTACGCGTGTGGTCATGAAATGTTTACGACATGATTTTATCCACTAAATTACAGGTAAAATGCTTTTATTGGACAAATTAGGCAGTTTTAATAGTTTTTAAAATTCGGAATATTCAGAATTGAGGAAATATGGAAATAAAAATGGCAATGGTGTGCTTTATATACATATGCTTTCTTTAATAATGACCAGAGAAACGATTCACAGTATAATAATTATAAATAATAAAAATTTCTCTCTCTTTCTCTCTCTCTCTCTCTCTCTTTCTCTCTCTCTCTCTCTCTCTCTCTCTCTCTCTCTCTCTCTCTCTCTCTCTCTCTCTCTGTGTGTGTGTGTGTGTGTGTGTGTGTGTGTGTGTGTGTGTGTGATTTAATTTGTTGCGTAATAGTAATGTCAAGCCTTTAAACATGGCAACTGAGTAATTAGATTAACCCTGTTTGTTCCAAATGGAATCTTCCATGTTATTTATAGCACAAGTCCATTTCAATTTTTATGGGTGTCAGGTTGTGTTTTCTTCAAAATTTATTTGGGAAATGGCTTAACTTTTTGCAAACAGTACAGGCCCAGATCAGATGCTGCGTTCTGTGGCGTCTGATCTGGGCCTGCACGGTTTGCCATTAACCTGTTTTGGGGTTTACGGTTCAAAATGGGAGTAAACTATGATAAATTGCGCATCTTCATAACGCAGACTGTATGTGCTTTTCATTTATATGTCCTGAATTACCAGTACTTTCAATAGATACGAACAACTCTGTTACATGACCAGAAAAGAAATGTCGATAGATGACAGCTGGGTACGGATCTTTTCAAGAATTTGAAACGAAGTGTCTTGAGTCAGAAACATAAAATAGTCCCGGATGATTTTGGCCCATGTACTCTTGATCGCATTTATTTTATGGCAAGAAACCCATTGTAAAATAGAAGTGAAGACATTGATCTGGAATTGATACAACGACCCAACACCTCCCATCAGAGACACCAAAGGGAAAGAAACACGAACATAAAATAACTTCACCCTAATGAAAACATCACAAGCTGAAAGCCAAAA
Organism: Lucinisca nassula; assembly: GCA_963580285.1. Taxonomy (NCBI): domain Eukaryota; kingdom Metazoa; phylum Mollusca; class Bivalvia; order Lucinida; family Lucinidae; genus Lucinisca; species Lucinisca nassula. The sequence continues at coordinate 127,437,125 of OY757013.1, read as the reverse complement.
GGACAGTTACTTTTCAAGAAAATGGCCAAACGGGAATCCAAATTAAAGCGAAGATATAAGCTATACATACATACAAAGACAAATTGTAACAAACATAAATTGCGATAGAAGAGCCGCCTTTAAACGGTCAGTAAAACGTATTTCACTTGGGGCTTTAAATCGATCGTACATGGCCACAATCCTCGCCATTGGTTCTGTCGCTGCCTAGACAAATACTTTGTACAGTCCGCATACATGGAAAGGCATTGACACTAATCAGTGCTACATCTCCAAGAACATAAAAATCAAACGACTACAGACTGAGCTTAAACAACGATAAGGGCTCGAAAGCATGAAACAACTGAAATGCTGGTGCAAAAGAAAACCAGCATTTAGAAACCGGTGGGCTAGACTTGAGATAGAGCACCCGGTACCAACCAACATTATCTTAATATTAAAGTAAGCAGCCTTTACGCTTGACTAAGGCCTAGCCCGCCGGTGTGCAATTAAAGAGGGAAGCAAAGTTATCAACCGTAAATGAGTTAATTACCATGCATGCATACACACGACGCGGCCTATAAAAATGAAATTTCACTTGGGTATGGGAACAGCAGTTAATTCGCGTGGTTCTTTTCACATGCCGAGAAAATTGGCAACGTTAACTATTTTATTATAGAGAACCTTCTGCTCTAGACTGGGGCTCTTTAGACTTAAAGCGATGTTTACACCATTCTAGTAGGACTAGGTACAAGCAACGTCTAGACGTCAAATTTAACTTTAGATAAACCAGGAGTAAACTATGCTCAGCTGTTTATAGTAAATAATAGTTTTCGATATTTGACTAGAAATTAACATTTTGTTTAATTAGCCCCCACCCCTGCAACCGAAGTTTAGGGGGTGGTGGGGAATGCTGGATTAAGCTTATCCGTGTGTGCACCCGAACGTGCGTCCGTCCGCATACTTTTCGCATACTTCTACAGTCTGTGTTAGACACGGCCCCCACCCATTGGGGCTTGAAGGAATAGATTGGCTGCATGATGCTTCCACGCAGAGCTGAAACTGACCCGCATACGAGTACTGGTAAACCTTTTAGATGATCTAAACCTGCCCAGGCAAAGCGGTGCGAGTCAGACCTCCATGCTTATAAACCCTATTGGTTTCATTGTGCGGCAGGGTTTGAGATGTCAATTCATCCTAATGTCTGGTAAATGTCCCAAAAACTTGGACACAACGCCTCCAAAATTACCTTTACAGAGTTGATGGGGACGTTAAACCTCAAATCAAACAAACGAACAAACAATCTGTGTTTGCCAACCGATTTCCACCAAACTTGATTTATGGCTTTGTATCCATGACACCTCGGGACAAGTTCGATCATCTTCAAAATTATGCCCCGCCCATCGGGGCTAGGAAAAATAGATTGCGCTGCATGATGCTTCCACACAGAGCTGAAACCGGCTGCGCATGATTATTGGTAAACCACTTAGAAGGTCTGTGCCTGCCCAGGCAAGGTGATACGAGTCGAATACAGAGATGAAACGACGATGAGGACTCAACAGCATAAAATAACTGAAATGCTAGCGCAAAAGAAAACAAACAGTAGGAATCCGGTGTGCCCGACCAGAAAGAGCACCAGACAATAGCTGCATAGGGAAATCTCCCTCTATTTTGCATGTAATGGCCAAATGTCTGTATCGATTTCATTTTCGACTTGGTCTCAAGTTCAGGACTATTGGTCCTAAGACTCATAAATGATAACACTATTGTTTGCAGGTTTCTACAAATATAATCGTTCCTAGTATTAATTTCTTATTTAACTGTAAAAGTGCATGATATGGTACAATTTAGTACAGTCTGGTTTGCATAATTTTACTGAAATTTAAGTGTTATCCTGAACAAGTCAAAGTTCATGCAGATTCAGTTTACTAAGGTGATCGTTGTAATCCGTCGGCCTCATGTTGCCCAAATCGGATGAGTCCATCGGCGCAAGAGCATAATGAGAAACTCCATTTAACAGAAAGTGAAGAGGACAATCCATTCATGTTTAATAATTTACATGCTTTGCAATTCCGATTTTACAGGTTGGTTGTACAGTAGTGGCAGTCCTTTTGCATTTTGTGTACCTGGAGGTATTCCTGTTGATGTTAGTTCAAGGTATCAACCTGGCGTTAACAGTTCTAAAGCCATTAAGGAAGCAGCGATTCGGCTGGCAGATGATTTGTGCTTCTTTCGGTAATTTTAATCGCTGTCCATTTAATATTTTGCATCACTGATAAAAATTCAGTAATGAAATTCAATATACTCACTGTGCATTGCCATTTATTATGCTGCATGGTTGTTTGTTTGTTTGTTTGATTTGAGGTTTAACGTCCCCGTCAACACTGTATAGGTCACTTGGGAGACGTTGCTTCCAATTTTGTGGGACTCTTACCCTACATTGAGATGAAATGACATCTCAAGCCCTGTCGCCCAATGAAACCAATAGAGTTTATAAGCATGGACGGTTCAACTCGCACCGCTTTACCAGGGAAGGCTTAGATCCTCTATTAGAAGCCTCCGTGGTCGAGTGGTTACGCTACTCGCCTTGAAAACCAGGGGTCGCAGGTTCGATCCCGGGCTTCTCCAGACTTTCGGACGAGTCTTTAAACCGAGGTCCCGTCTCCGTTTGACCTTAGCTGTTGGTGGGACGTAAAACTGAAACACTCACTCACTCACTTAGATCCTCTAAGAGATTAACCAGTACTCGTGTGCGGTAGGTTTCAGCTCTGCGTGGAAGCATTATGCAGCCCATTTATTTCTTCAAGCCCCAATGGGCGGGGGCCAGCTGCATGAGTGAACTATACAGAGTTTCTTCCTGAATGGAACAGAAAAAATGTAAACCGTAACTATTTCAACTTCTTGTAAACTTGTAGTATATTATTACACGCTAGAAATAAGTTGCTAAGTGCTATGATATTTAAATGGTCTAGCGTGTACTTATTTGTTATTCCCGCCCCTCGTAACTGTTAGTGCCCCTCTGATATTGAATGTAGTGTAATTATTTCACTGGTTTCCGTCATATATTAAAGACGATAAAACCTTGTGAGAAAAAATTCAAATGGATACTTTCTCACCGAATCAGGGGATCTTGTCTTCTCAAATATAATCCCATTACGCAAACAAGCCTATATAAATACCTTTATCGCCGAAAAAAATGAAAATTGTATGCTGAAAAATTGTGATATTTTTCTTATTTCTGCTGAAAATATAGATTTTGGGCACTCGTTATAACCGCCTCATCCTAACGAGTACCCACAATCTACATTTTAGAGCAGAAATAAGAAAAATAATGTATACCCCCGGAAACCTCAGTTTTACTATATAAAAGTGGGATTCAAGGGGGTCAAAATTATTAGGCGTGTTTTCATGATGTAAATATAAATATTATTTTCTGCCTTTTTAGAAGGTTATGTTTCAGTACGTTAATGTTATAATGGCCGAGAATCTCAATAATTTCAAATACTATAGAATCGCAAACAAGTATGAATTGTGATCAAACTGTTGTTAGACACATCTAGTATTTATATTTTAGGCAAGCTAATTATCAATGACCACACCATAAGTGATAGGACATTTTCTTTCGAATTTTGCATGTGCTTGCCTTTTAGAATGTCTGCATTTGTTTGATTTGATACCGATGGAATGTAGTTTCCGAAATGCTTTTATTCCATTTAGGTTGTTTGAATAGTTTAACAAGACTAACTTTAAAAAGTTTTTGTCTGATACTTTAATGTAGATCAGACTATGCCGTGGAGAATTGGTCCGTCCTCATGATTTTTAATATTCTATATACATGTATACACGTAACAATCCTTTATCACAATGTACCAAGTGAAATGATAATAAATGAAATTCAATGCATGCAATAGTTTCGATTTCGAAACTTAAACGTGTGGTTTATGATCACATATGTCATTCAGCCACCACATTACTGTATATGTTAAATAAGGTCAATACAGGCTTAGTCAATACACCATAGTGTAGTTATATTTTCTTGTCCTTTGGGATCATTGATTCCATTGTGGAATTTGGAAAATACTTGAGGGTCACTGATGAGTCCTAATTGGCCGAAAATAGCTAGTATTGCCCAGAAAATATGCACACTTCATATTTTCTAGTTCTATGGTGTATTCCTTGCTTCGAAAGGATAACCATTTAATAGAACATATTTGACTACTGACAGTCCCAAGGCGTCGTTCTTTTGCAGCGTCTTATTTGTTATTTCTCTTTGTGCCGTTGGTTCATGTTTCGATAGGTGACTTGAGACGGCTGCGTTCTTAGATTGTGGCATTTCCTTAGTGACCTTTTCTAACTAGTTTTCTACTTAAACGTCACAAAAGACCATACAAAGCCCAGCTTATAAGCAAATTTGAGTTCTTGCAGTGCTACTGAACTTTCAAATTGATTACTTCTTGCTATCGAAACGCATGTGCTTAAATATTGCGAAAGAGTCTGTGAAAGATCCGGCACTAATCTGTGTCATCATTGAAGTTTTAAACATTTTAAGAATTCGTTTAAAATCAAACAATAGTTAAAATACAAAATACGAGTTTCCATTTGTTACTTAATTGCGGTCGAACCCCAATGACTCGAACATCTTTGAAACCATCACAATTTGCTTCCCCCTTTAATTGCACGTCGGTGGGTCATGCCTCAGATTCTATGACGGTTCCAACGTAAAGGCTTATTGAGAATTAGAGAGATCTAATTCAAGGTAATGTTGGTTGGTGCGTGATGCTCTGTCTCTGGTCGGGCCCATCGGAGTCTAACTGTTGGTTTTCTTTTGCGCCAGCATTTCAGTGGTTTCTTACTGTCGAGTCCTCACCGTTGTCTCACCTCTGTGGTTCTTTGATTTTTTTGTGTTCACGGAGATTTTGCACTGATGAGTTGGGAGGCCTTCATGCGGACTGAACAAATTATTTGTCTAAATCGCGACGGAAGTAAGGGCGAGGATTGTGGCCACGTAAAATCGATTTAAGCCCCCCCCCCCCCCCCAGTGGAAATCTTTCCACTGACCGTTCCAAGGCGGTTCTTCTGTGGCGAATTATTTATGTTGTTGTTTGTTACTTACTGTGTGTATCACTTGTCTCTTTTTATTTTGGATGGCCATATGGCCATTTTGTGGTAAATTAACTGCAGGAGCTTGATGGTACTAGGGCCTATGAACTTCAGCCTTTAGCTGAAGAGAAAGTTATAGTAGATAAACATATTTGTCATTCAGCCACCAAGTTTGCTGTGTGTGTTACCTAAGGCCAAGACAAGCTTCCTACGCTATACTGGTTACCAAAACTTCATAAAAGACCTTACAAAGCACGGTTTATTGCAAATTCTAGCTCTTGCACTACCACTGAACTTTCTAAATTATTAACTTCCTGTCTTACTGCTATTAAAACGCATGTGATAAAGTCTTTGAAAGATCAGGAAGAAATCTGTTTTGGTCTATAAAAAATTCGAATGAGGTTTTAAATAAATTGAAACCCGGACATTTTCGTGCTTCAAGTCTGTCTACTTACGATTTTTCCACTCTTTACACTACACTTCCTCATAATCTTATACAAGAGGGCCCAAAGGGCCCTGAATCGCTCACCTGAGTATCAGTGTCTCAAGTGCATTCTTGGCCCAAGGGCTATAATTTGAATTAACTTGGTAGCGGTCCACTAGATAAGGCTTCAAACCAAATATCATAGACCTGGGCCTTCTGGGTTCAGAAAAGAAGATTTTTAAAGGATTTCCCTATATAAGCCTATGTCAAACCAGCGGGCCCTGGCGCGTGGGCATTTTTGGCGCCAGGGCTATAATTTGACCAATCTCAGCAGAGGATCACTAGTTGAAGCTTCACACCAGATATCAAAGATCGGGGCCTTCTGGTTCAGACAAGAAGATTTTTAAAGGTTTTTCCTATATATGCCTATGTAATACTAGTGGGTCCCAGGGCAGGGACATTTTTGGCCCAAAGGCTATAATTTGAACAATCTTGGTAAAGGTCCATTGGCTGAAGCTTCATACCAAATATCAAAGACCTAGGCCTGGCGGTTTCAGAGAAGATTTTCTAAAGATTTTGCCTATATAAGCCTATGTAAAACCAAAGGGCCCAGGGGCGGGGGCACTCAAGCACTATAATTTGAACAATCTTGGTAGGGGTCCACTAGATCCAGCTTCATACCAAATAGCAAAGACCTGGGCCTTGCGGTTTCAGAGAAGAAGATTTTTAAAGATTTTCCCTTTATAAGCATATAAAACCAAAGGGCCCCGGGGCGGAGCATTTCTGGAACCAGCACTGTAATTTGAACAATCTTGGTAGAGGTCCACTAGATGAAGCTTCATACCAAATATCAAAGATCTGGGCCTTGCGGTTTCAGAGTAGAAGATTTTTAAAGTTTTTCCCTATATAAGCCCATGTAAAACCAAAGGGCCCCGGGGCCGGGGCAGTTTTGGCCCCAGCACTATAATTTGAACAATCTTGGTAGGGGTCCACTAGATGAAGCTTCATACCAAATAGCAAAGATCTGGGCCTTGCGGTTTCAGAGAAGAAAATTGTTAAAGATTTTCCCTATATAAGCCCATGTAAAACCAAAGGGCCCGGGAGCGGGGGCATTTTTGGCCCCAGCACTACATTTTGAACAATCTTGGTAGGGGTCCACTAGATGAAGCTTCATACCAATATCAAAGACCTGGGCCTTGCGGTTTCAGAGAAGAAGATTTTTTAAGATTTTCCCCATATAAGCCCATGTAAAACCAATGGGCCCTAGAGCTGGGGCATGTTTCACCCTTACACTATAATTTGAACAATCTTGGTAGAGGTCCACTAGATGAAGCTTCACACCAAATATCAAAGATCAGGGCCTTGCGGTTTCAGAGAAGAAGGTTTTTAAAGGTTTTCCCTATATACGCCCATGTAAAACCAAAGGGCCCAGGGGCGGGGGCATTTTTGGCCCCAGCACTATAATTTGAACAATCTTGGTAGGGGTCCACTAGATGAAGCTTCATACCAAATATCAAAGACCTGGGCTTGGTGGTTTCAGAGAAGAAGATTTTTAAAGATTTTCCCTATATAAGCCCATGCAAAACCAAAGGGCCCCCGGGGCGGAGGCATTTTTGGCCCCAGCACTATAATTTAAACAATCTTGGTAGGGGTCCACTAGATGAAGCTTCATACCAAATATCAAAGACCTGGGCCTTGTGGTTTCAGAGGAGAAGATTTTTTAAGTTTTCGGTAAAAAATCTATTTTTGGCTCCTGTGACCTAGATGTGCAATGAACCCGAACAATTTGAACAACTTTGAAAGGGGACCACCTAAGGATCATTCCTGTGAAGTTTGGTCAAAATCTGATCAGTGGTTTAGGAGGAGATGTCGTTTGAAGAAAAAGTTTACGTACGCACGCACGCACGGACGCACGACGGACAAAAATTGATCCCAAAAGCTCACCTCGTCACTACGTGACAAGTGAGCTAAAAAGAAAAGCTTAATGATTTAATTGAATGGGCTTTTCACAGAGAAGATTCTCTCTATCGTGTATGTTATGTCAGAAATGCATTTTTCACTTCTAAAGAGCATAAGAATTATACACTTTGGTCATGTCGGAAAGTGTGTGATACCCTCACCTTTCTACTTGACAATATTTATATTAGATTCGGTCCTAAGTTATTCAGACAAATTGTGGGCATTCCGATGGGTACGAATTGCGCATCTCTTGTGGCTGATCTATTCTTGTATTGTTATGAAAGAGACTTCATGTTGTCGTTTGCCATTGATAACCAATCTGAAATTATTGAAGCTTTTAGTAGAAGTAAAACAAAGATCAGGTATCGATACAATTAACTTACTCCACCCATCAAAGACACCAAAGGGATAGAAACACAAACATTAAGCGACCAGACCATAATGGAAACCTAAACAAAGGAAGGCCATAAGGACAGTTACTTTCCCACAAAATGGGCATATGGCCATCCAAAATAAAAAGACACAAGTGATACACACAGTAAGTAACAAACAACAACATTAATAAAACGCCACAGAAGAACCGCCTTGGAACGGTCAGTGGAAAGATTTCCACTGGGGGACTTAAATCGTTTTTACGTGGCCACAATCCTCGCCCTTACTTCCGTCGCGATTTAGACAAATAATTTGTTCAGTCAGCTCCACTTCTACATATTTAGATGATTTATTAAATATTTATAATACCTATTTCGATGGTTTGATCAGTCAGATTTACCCCCCCCCAGAACTTCAGTTAAATAAAGCAAATTCTTTTGATACCGAGGCCCCGTTTTTGGATTTACATCTATCTATTGTAGATTGGTTTGCTTCATGCAAAATTTATGATAAACGCGATGACTTCGATTTTGAGATTGTAAATTTTCCTTTTTTGGATGGTGATGTTCCTCGTGCGCCATCCTATGGCGTCCATATTTCGCAATTAATTCGATTTGCTAGAGTGTGTAGTCATGTAACTGACTTCAACACTCGTAATAAATTATTAACGGCTAAACTTCTTAATCAGGGTTTTCGGTATCATAAACTACGCAAAGCCTTTTCAAAATTTTATAGACGCCATTCTGATTTAATTTCAAAATTCAATATTGGACTTAAATCTCTTCTGCAACAAGGTCTATCGGAACCCGAATTTTATGGTGACTTAGTATATAAATCCAGAAAAATATAAAACCGCAATGACTTTAGCACCCAATGTCGTAAAATCATTCTTCGATGTAAAAAGATTGGGTACAACATGGATATTATACGACAGACTGCATGCATGGTAGTTAACCCTATCACGGTTGGCAACTTTGCTTCCCTCTTTAATTGCACGCCGGTGGGTCAGGCCTCAGATTCTATGACGGTTCCAAGGTAAAGGCTCATTGAGAATTAGAGAGATCTAATTCAAGGTAATGTTGGTTGGTGCCTGATGCTCTGTCCCTGGTCGGGCCCATCGGAGTCTAACTGTTGGTTTTCTTTTGCTCCAGCATTTTAGTGGTGTCTTGCTGTCGAGTCCTCACCGTTGTCTCACCTCTGTGGTTCTTTGATTATTTGTGTTCACGGAGATGTTGCGCTGATGAGTTAGGAGGCCTTCATGCGGACTGAACAAATTATTTGTCTAAATCGCGACTGAAGTAAGGGCGAGGATTGTGGCCACGTAAAATCGATTTAAGCCCCCCAGAGGAAATCTTTCCACTGACCGTTCCAAGGCGGTTCTTCTGTGGTGATTTATTTATGTTGTTGTTTTTTACTTACTGTGTGTATCACTTGTGTATTTTTATTTTGGATGGTCATATGCCCATTTTGTGGGAAAGTAACTGTCCTTATGGCCTTCCTTTGTTTAGGTTTCCATTATGGTCTGGTCGCTTATTGTTTGTGTTCCTTTCCATTTGGTGTCTTTGATGGGTGGAGTAAGTTAATTGTATCGATTCCTGATCTTTGTTTTACTTCTACTTTTTTTGAGTCACTGTTATGTGTGTACTCATACGAATTGCATAATCGAGGCGATTCTAATGTGTACACATAACAATCTTTTTATTACAGGTATATTCATTACGAAAACATGCCTATTCAAATGTATTGAATATTTTCCGATAGCAAAATTTCATATTTTTTATATTTCTGCTCTTAACATAGATTTTAATTGCTCGTTAGAACCACCTGTACGAGGCGGTTCTAACGAGTACCCACATTCTATTTTTGGGGGCAGATATAAGAAAAAATAATGTATACCCCTGTAAACCCCAGTTTTACTCTATAAAAGTGGGTTTGAAGGGGTCAAAATTATATAGGCGTGTTTTCGTGATGAACATCTGCAGTTATGGAAAATTTTTCCTGGGGACTTAAGAATGAGTTAGAAACTGCTGAGGTACACGAACCATCGGTGTTGGAGCCATCGAAATTCCACTGTAACAAGTTTAAATCCACCATTTATACATAAATTTAAACGTCAGTGACGCGAACACCGATGCCTCATTTGCCATTGTCAATTCGAACTTATTTGTGTGTACACAGGAAATACTTCCCATAGTGTCTGACAACAATAAGTTTAGGGAGAGTAGCTTATATTATGTAGAGTGTGTATGTTGTGTATACTCATTAGAATCTTCTCAGTAAGACATTTTTATATGTAGAACATCGGAAATATCATCAAACTTATTCGATTATGCCTCCTACCTGGCGCTATAATTGACTACCTCTGTAGGTAGAACAACTTTTCATTGTGTCAAATGTATTCACCATATTTGCATTATTTGCTGGCTCCCAGCTTTCAAATTGTCAATACTGGAAAAACAGATAACCAGACCCCCTGACCATTTTAACACTTATAATCTTCAGACTAGGATTCAGCAGATAATGCAAATAAGGTGAATTGTAGCCAAAGATGTTCAACTTTATTGACAATAGAAATAATTGGAAATCTAGTCGTGTGGCTCAGGAGTTATTTTATGAGCCCCGCCAAGCGAATGACAAATTTTAACTGCGCATGCCCAGCCATTCAGAGGGACCAGGGATATGGCTTTCTGTCTGAAGGTTCCTCTTGATTCACTGCCTGTATGAGCGAGCAGCGAAGGTTCTGGCGAGACTGCGTGGATGCGCAGGCTCGCCTGAACCTTCGCTGCTCGCATAGGCGATAAGTACCAAAATCGCTTGACGGGGCCCATATAATGGAGCCGCAACAATGGAAAATCAATCTTTGGTCTGTAAAGATGCGCGTTGGCTGAAACTGGCTTCGTGCAGACATATAAACTTTTACTGATTTTGAGAGTTTGTTTAGGATAATTTCTCTCCACTCAGTCATATCTTCAATGAGCTTGATGGCTAATTACCGAAACGTACCCGTGTGACATAATGCATCATTTTCTATCTTCAAAATGGTTACTTTTCTGTTGAAAATTTGATATTTTTCTTCTTTATACTCCAGATTGAGGTTGTAGGCTCTCGTTAGAGAGTGCACACAATCTATTTTTGCAGCAAAAATAAGAAAAATAATGAACTCCCCGTAAACCCAAGTTTTCTGTGTATAAAGTTGGATTTACGGGTGGGGGGGGGGGGGGGGTAATTTCACGGACTTGTAAACGCAATGTTTAAAGACCTGAACGTCTATTTCTTTTTTGTCAAGACTCATTGCCTCCGCTTCTATTTTCTATAGCACATCACCTTTCACAAATCGCTACCGTAATTTTACAAGGTTTGAAATAATTGTTATTGCCGGATTGTATCGGAGTCTAACTGTTGGTCTTCTTTTGCTCCTGTATTTCAGTGGTTTCTTCCTGTCGAGTCCTCACCGTTGTTTCATCTCTGTGGGTGTTTGATTTTTGTGTTCACGGAGATGTTGCACTGATGATTTATGAGTCCTTCATAAGGACTGAATAAATTATTTGTCTAAATCGCGACGGATTGTTGCCACTTAAAATCGATTTACGCACCCCCATTGGAATTCGTTTGGCTGAGCGTTCCAAGGCGGTTCTTCTGCCGCGGTTTATTTTTCTTATGGTTTGTCTTTGAGTGTATGTAACGCTTATATTATCTTGTTTTGGATAGCCAATTGCTTTTTTGTGGGAAAGTAACTGTCCTTTTGGCTTTCCACTATTGATGCTTCCATTATGATCTAGTTTTTTCATGTTTGTGTTTCTTTCCCTTTGGTGTCTGGCGGGAGTTGTGGGTTAATTGTATCGATCCCTGATCATTGCCTTTACTTCTATTTTAATCACAGGTTTGTCTTCAATCTTCATGGTTACATGTAGGAGCAAAAGAGTGAAAATCCCTTAACATTTCCGATAAAAATACAGTTAACTAGAGGAGCTGCATGTTGCATGTTCCTTCCACGCAGAGCTGAAAACCGACCACACACGAGTTCTGGCAAACCGCTTAGAGGATTTATGCCTTCCCAGGCAAAGAGGTGTGAGTAGGTCTGCCCATGCTTATAAACCCTATTGGTTTCATTGGGCGGCAGGGCTTGAGAAGTCATTTCATCTCAATGTCTGGTAAAAGCCCCACAAAATTTGAAGCAGCGTCTCCAAAATGACCTATACAGTGTTGGCGGGGACGTTAAACCTCAAATCAAACAAACAAACAAAACAGTTAACTCGATTTTTAAAATGAGTAATTTTAACTGGGGCGGTTTACAAAGATGGGGAAGTAGACTAAGTTTTGCGAGTTGAGATTTTCACAAACCAAAAGGTAACCTCTTACCAGAAGGCGTACACTGTTTTTTCACAATATGAAAAGCTGTAATAAAACCGATGTTGCGACCCCCTCCACCTTTGTTTTGTTTTACCTAGCTTTGCTATTTGTTTGCAAAAACAATGTTTTTTCAGGAGCACGTAGTTTAGTAAAAATTGAAAATATACCTATTATTTTTTTTTTCTTCGATTACAGGCACGTGTTTATTAATAGTGGCCATATCCATGGGAGCGACACAACTAAATGGCTATGGTAACAAGAGATTGTAAGTTTCATCAAAACTGTCTGATCGCTGGTTTCTTCCAGTGTGCTTTTTCATGAATAACTGTTTGTGTTTTGCTATCTTCTGCTAATCTGTGTCCTCTTTAAAAAATTCACTTCGTTCATTCATGAATGGTTTCTGACAGAATATATATATATGTACTGTGACAATAGATATGGGCTAGATCCAAGTTGCATCAAAGCTGTTTGATCACAGGCTTCTTTCAATATGACTGTTTGTTTGTGTTGTGCTATCTTCTATTAATCTGTGTTTCTGAAGAATATATATGTACTATGACAATAGATATTGTTTGTTTGATTTGTGGTTTAACGTCTCCGTCAACATTGTACAGGTCATTTTGGAGACGTTGCTTCCAATTTTGTGGGACTTTTACCCGACATTGAGATGAAATGATATTTCAAGCCCAGGCGCCCAATGAAACCAATAGGGTTTATAAGCATGGGTGGTCCGACTCGCACCGCTTTTCCTGGGCATGCTTAGATCCCCTAAGCGTATACCAGTACTCGTGTGCGGTCGGATTCAGCTCTGCGTGGAAGCATCATGCAGCCCATATATTTCTTCAAGCCCCGATGGGCGGGGGCATGACAATAGATATCGGCTAACGATAAGAAACTGGCCAATAAGAAGCTGAAAAAGTTTTTTCTGAAGCACATCAGGTTGAAAGTCGAATACGGTTTACAAGAATCAACGGAATTTCTTTAAAGCACAACAGTTATGAAAGTCGAAGACTGTTTAAAAAGGTCTAGCTATTTCCGTTTCAAATTCATCGGGTATAAAAGTCGGAGACCATTTAGTTAGGGTTTCAATGGGTTTCTTTAAAAGCATTTAAGATAGGAAGTCCTTGAGTCATACGAAAGTGAAACAATTTTCTGTGAATCACATTTGGAATAAAATTCGAAGACTGATAAGAAAGCCAAACTATTATCATTGAATCACATGTATTGTAAAATTAGGTGACCGATTAGAAAAAGAATATAATTCTCTTCGAAGCATGTTTGGTATAAAAGTAGGAGACCGATTGGAAAGACAAAATTGATTGTTTGAAGCACTTTAGGTATCATAGACTGTAAAACTCGGAGGCTGATTAGAAAGGCAAAACTTTTTCGTTGAAGCACATTAGGTATAAATGCCGGAGAACGACTAGGAAGGCATCAGGTATTTGTTTAAACACATTTGGTAAGGAATCTGGTGATGGATAAGAAAGAAAGCTCTTTTCATTGAAAAACTTCAGATATGAATGTTTTCTTTGAAGCATATCGGTAATGAAACACGGAGACCGATAAGAAAGACAAATTAAAGGTTTACTGTCAATATCATAATCCAGACAGTGGCCCATTGGTTCGGAATTATCTATCCAGGCTTCACAATCATTTTAAGACTTATATATACACCCTTGCGTCAAGTTGTCTGTTCAAGGCCATTTGTTAGCAGCAAAAGCAAGTAGAGGGAGGACATGAGAATGCAGTAGGCCTTAACCCATACTTTTTACTCTGGCATTCATAGATATATATTGCCAATTTCTGCAACAAACAGACCGAGGCGTTTTAGTACGCTATTAATGGCTCGCTGTTCTGGTGCAGATTGCAATAACGAGCTCGTAATAAGGCTAGACGCATGGCTTTTTTTAAGTTACTACAAATCTGCAGGCCTCAACGTCTCTGGCAACATTAGGAAAACACATCATATGGACATTCTTTTACATATCGAAAGGTGACATTTCGTGATGAAAAGTTGCCACATTTTTATTATTTATAATCCTAGTATAGCATGTGTGTGCTCGTAAGAACCGCCTATGTAAGACGGTTTTGTTTGTTTCATTTGAGGTTTAACGTCCCCGTCAACACTGTATATGTCATTTTTGAGCCGTTGCTTCCTTTTTTGGGGACTTTATTCCGACATTGAGTTGAAATGATATCTCAAACCCTGTCACCCAATGAAACCAATAGGGTTTATACGCATGGACGGTCCGACTCGCACCGATTTGCGGTTTCAACTCTGCGTGGAAGCATCATGCAGTCCGTCTATTTCTACAAGCCCCGAGGGGTGGGGACCGACCTATTTAAGACGGTTCTAACGGGTAACCGCAACCTATGTTAGTTATGAAAAATAAATTTAACATTTATAAACCCGGATTTTCACTATATGAAATGGTGTAAACAATGACTGCGCTTATGCGAATGCTCGCCCAAGCCTTTGTGATTTTCTTGTTTGTATTGGAGTATAACGGCCAAGTCAACACTATTTAAGGTGGAGCCTCCACACTTTTCCTGGGCAAGCTTATACGTAAGCAGTTAACCAGTACAGTGCACATTCTTTCGCCAGAAACTGACAGGTGCCCTTCTTGAATCAGCGGAAGTGAGAGAATGACCGTAGAAAAGATTTCTTGATCAATCTCCACGAAAGAATGTTGCCGACCCCGGCAGGTATCTAATCCATGCCCCCCTGACCACCTGTCAGATGCGCATCACGCGCATCCGACCGAGCTACCGAGGCCGGCTTGAGCCTTTGTGAACGGATATGCGTTATATTCCGATTAATATGTGCTAGCTTATATGATTAGTTGCCTGCAATACAAGTTCATTTTGGCGCGGCTTGATGTATTTCAGTTGCTGGTTAACGGTAGAGTCAGGTCTTTTATGGGCTTTTCTTGCACCTGTGCTTTTTGTTGTCATTGTAAGTAAAATGCTTTAGTGTATGCATGATTCATTTTCTGCCTCCTGTGCTTTTTGTTATCATTGTATGTAAACTGCTTTATTGTATGCATGGTTCATTCTCTGGCTCCTGTGCTTTTTGTTGTCATTGTAAGTAAACTGCTTTATTGTGTGCATGATTCATTTTCTCGCTCCTGTGCTTTTTGTTATACCCCCGGCATACGAAGTATGCAATGGGGGTATATAGTTTTTGTCTTTTCCGTCTGTCTGTCTGTCCGTAAACAATTATTTTGTGTCAAAGATATCTCAGGAACTGCTTCACATAGAAACTTGAAATTTTGCACACATGATCAGTATGACTACTTGTATTGTGAGAAAGAAAATAAGGGCCAAGGGGTCAGGCCTTTTAGAGTTATTTCCCTTTGTAGTTCTTGTTTCAGCTGAGGCGATGGCCCTGGCCGGGGGTATACGTGCCCCACTGGGCACTTTGTCTAGTTGTCATTGTAAATAAAATTATTTATTGTGTGCATGATTCATTCTCTGGCTCCTGTGCTTTTTTTGCAATTTTAAGTAAAATGCTTTATTGTGTACATGATTCATTCTCTTGCTTCTGTGTTTTGTGTTGTCATTGTAAGTAAAACGCTTTATTGTGTACATGATTCATTTTCTGGCCGATGTGCTTTTTGTTGCAATTTTAAGTAAAATGCGTTTTTGTGTGCATGAGTCATTTGATGTTTTATCATTGCAATAATACAACAGTGTTATTGGCTCAAAATATAAATTGCATGCGCTCACAAGTATCGCTTCCCTGAATACGAAACCAATGTATTTCTTTATCCCATTTAGTACCAGAAACCCTCAAACGAATACCCTGGCGAACAGTGCAGGTCCAGATCAGACGCCGCAGAGCGCGGCGTCTGATCAGGACATCCACTGTTTGCTAAAATTTGTCATTTTTTTTTTAAATAAATTTGATGAAAACACAACCGGACACCCCTAGATTTTGAAATGAACTCCTACTTTATATAAGGAGGACGATTCCATTTCGTACAAAATGGGTTAAGCCAAACTTCTCCCAATATAAAGTGCGGTTTGCAAAGGTATTCATGTCATGTACCTGTAATTGTGATGTCATAATTTATTACTAAATATTTCTTTTTTTTTTTTTTTGCATTGGCGTTGTATTCTGTTCCTCGGTTCTTTTGCTTCGTGTCTTGCTGTAATAATTTGCTTGTTGAGCTAAGAAAATATTTGTGGGTCAAAGTTTGCTGTAAGTATTGGATGTTGGGTTGAAAGAACCGTCTGACCTGGCGGATCACAAAAATTTTGGAGCTAGAAAAAGAGAAGTTTTTTTCTTGTTTATTGTTTCTGGTTTCTTGTCTAACTCATATCAGACAAACAAACCAGCAAAATATTATTGCTGGTTATCGTAGATTATTATTTTTTTCATTTGTAGATTAATTTACATTGTTGACATAATTTCCCGCCATTACCACACCAGTGGGTGGGGTAAACGCAAAAATTGAATTATTCTTTGGAGGCTTGCCACATTCATTTTTCTGAAGAGCCGGTGAGTTGTCAGATATTTGAGTGTGTTGAGCTGTATAAAATTTAGAACAGGGTGCTGAATAGTCCTTTGTAGCTGTCAGTACACTGTTTGTTAAAACTCGGATTCAGAATTGTTACTTTCATTTGGAAGAGCCTTGTGTTATCAGCTTGTCAGCGAGTGTGGACTGTCCGTACAGCTGGCAGACGGCTGGTAACCGAGTGTTGTCAGATAGTTGAGTGTACAGAGCCCTTTATCTTGTAGTATTGTTGACTCAAAGTTGCCCTTTATATTAAAATGAAGGTCTCCCTGCTTCCCATGGTCTTGATTCGTTGGTTCACCCTTTGGAAATTAAGTAACAGAACCCAACAGGATGATGGAAATCAGGAATGCAGGATTGCAAAAGAGCAACACTGCGATAAAACTTCTCAGTACTTGGCTGTAACTAGGAAGCTAGGAAACAAACGACGTTCGGAGGGCTTACGCAACTTCAAGTCCTCAGGTGGAACAAATTTGGTCATTCTATTGATCCTGGCCGGAGACATTGAAACTAACCCCGGTCCAAGATTTCGCTGTGGGCTGTGCAAAAAATATTGCAAAGACTCTCAGAAATGGGTAGAATGTGAGGACTGTGAAAAGCATTTTCATTCCTCGTGTTCTGAATTGGATGAAAACCAATTGCTAGAGCTTGAAATTGGAATTGGAACTTGGTATTGCAAAGATTGCAAAGCAGACTGTGGCCTTTGCAGTGGTGATGTTCTAAATGAGCATAAGGCAGTTCAGTGTGACCAGTGTGAAATGTGGATTCACACTGATTGCGCTTTCCTTTCAGACGCCGAGTATGGCAAACTGGTTAACTCGAGTTGTTCATGGATATGCCCGAAGTGCGAGTTTTTTAATTTTTCTGACTCGTTCTTCAGCGAACCTATAGAACTGGAAGAAAGAAATAAATTTGAACCTCTGTCAAAGGAGAAAGGAGTTAAATCTCCGACTACTGACATGAGAAAGCCGAATTTTGTAAAAGGTTTGAAACTTTGCAGTATTAACATTAACGGTTTAAGAGGAAAGATACTTGAACTTTTAGCTTTCCTTGATACTCACCAACCACATATTGTAGCTATTCAGGAAACAAAGATTGACAGTTCAATTATGACTTCGGAGCTTTTCCCTGAAACTTGCGAATACAGTGTCTACAGAAAAGATAGAAACACTCATGGCGGCGGGGTGATGTTGCTCGTTCACAGAGATATCCCTCATATGCCATTCATGCAACTGGAAAACGATTCAGAATCTGTTTGGGTTAAGGTTTTTGCAAACAAAACTTCCCACTTTATTGCAAGTTGGTATCGACCACCTAACGACACTGTCGAAAACTTCCAGTTATTTAAAGATCAGCTTGATCGCATTAAGTCTCAGAATAAGGGTAAAAAACTTCCTGCAGTACATGTCTTAGGTGACTTCAACTTCAGAGAGATTGTTTGGCCAGATAGGCTCAGCAAACAAGGCACGATGCTGAGTCCGTCAGAGGGACAGGTGTTGGTCGACATCATGAATGATCATGGCTTGGAACAGGTTGTTGACTTCCCTACTCGAGATAGAAACACTTTGGATTTGATTCTTACAACTTTGCCAGGACAGTTTGGGGATATTCAATCCCCGGACAAACTAAGTGATCATGCTATTGTCTCTGGATTTTTGAAAATCTTCATACCACCTATAAAGAAACCTCGTAGAAAGGTGTACTTATATCAAAAGGGTGACTATGAAAATTATGAGGAAGGATGCCCTAAAATTTGCAAGAGAGAAATACTTTAATGGTCATTCAGACGCTCGGTCTGTCCAGGAGAACTTTGATTTGATAAAGTCTTTCATTCAAGCTTCGTCCGAAAATCATATCCCCTCCAAAACTAGCAGGTCTGTATCTTCAATTCCTTGGATCACACCAGAAATAAGAAGAAAAATTCGGAGGAGAAATAAGATTCATGCTAAGGCAAAAAAGTCGGGAAGTGGTAAACTCGGAGCAAAATTTGAAAACTTGAGACGAGAAATTAAAAATGACATCAACAATCAGCATGATCAGTATGTAAATAACTTGGTAGGTGATGTAAAGGCGAATCCCAGAGACTTCTACAGATATATCAATAGCCAGAAGAAAGATAGGCAAGGTATCCCACCCCTTAATAAAAGAGTAGGGAACGGGGTCGCTGAATAGGACTCTGAAAGGGCAGAAGAATTGGTTGGTCAATTCAATGATGCATTTAATAAAACTGAGTTCAACGAGGTTCCATTGACTGGAAGATCGGCCCCTTTCATGGAAAATATTGTTGTATCCTCTGCGGGAGTGATCAAGTTACTTAAAGGCTTGAACCCTTCTAAAGCTTTAGGGCCTGATGAGCTTCATCCTAGAGTCCTGAAGGAACTAGCAAACGAGTTAGGTCCAGTTTTTGCTCATCTTTTCCAACAATCTCTCGATACGGGTGAAATTCCCAAAGAATGGCTCCTAGCGAACATCTGTCCACTTTTCAAAAAAGGGGACAAGGCTTGCTCGTAATTATCGCCCGGTGTCACTGACCTGTGTTCTATGTAAATTACTTGAACACATAGTCTGCTCAAACATCATGGCCCACTTGGATGAACATAAACTTTTGTCAGACAGACAACATGCATTTAGGAAAAGGCATAGTTGCGAAACTCAGTTGAGCACGATTATTAATGATTGGGCAAAAATCCTGGACAAAGGGGGGCAGGTGGACACATTTATTCTGGACTTTGAGAAGGCTTTTGACACCCCTCCTCATGAACTACTTAAATCCAAATTATTTGGTTATGGAATTGGTGGGAAGACTCTTAAATGGATAGATTCCTTCCTTTGCTACAGAAAACAGCGTGTTGTTGTTAATGGTGAATCTTCAGTATGGGCGCCAGTTTTGTCTGGAGTCCCACAAGGGACTGTTCTTGGTCCTCTATTGTTCTCCCTGTACATCAATGATATTTCCACTGACATTGACTCAGAAATAAGACTGTTCGCAGATGACTGTGTTTGTTACCGGGAAATTAGAGATACAGATGACTCAGTGAAACTTCAGGCTGACATAGATAGATTAGGATGTTGGGCCAGAAAATGGGGCATGAGATTTCAACCAGTTAAATGCAATATTATGCAGATAACAAGGAAGAGATCTAATAAAGTTTAGGCTTCTTACACCTTAGAGGGAACGGTCCTCGAAAATGTGAATTCCATTAAATACCTTGGTGTGACAATCACTCACGATTTGAGATGGAATACACACATTAGCAATATGTGTACAAAGGCGAATAGAACACTTGGTTTCCTGAGGCGAAATCTTCATCAGTGTTCTCAGGATGTGAAAGAGACAGCATACAGGGGACTTGTTCGCCCAATCTTGGAATATGGTAGTTGCATCTGGGACCCAAGCGGAGTGGTCCTTAATGAAGAAATTGAAAAAGTTCAGAATAGAGCTGCTAGATTTGTAACTGGAAATTATTGCTTTGAAACTGGGAGCATGACTGGAATTCTAGGAAAATTAAGATGGGAGTCTCTCAAGAAAAGGAGAAGAAACAGTAGGCTCATACTCTTATACAAAGGTCTAAAGGGTGCTGCCAACATTCCAACAGATGACCTTGTTCCCCCGGCTAGGCACTGTAGAAAACACCATTCAATGACGTTTCAGACCCTTACTGCAAGAACGGATATTTATAAAGAATCGTTTTTCCCCCGAACCATTAGAGATTGGAATGCCCTTCCCGATTCTATTATTTTGACGGCTGAAGGTGCTGAGGATTGTGTAGCTAAGTTTACATCTTTGGTTAGAGCTAGGGACTAACTTCCCATATCACAGGTCCTGGTGTATGAATGTCATTTGACGTGTCACCAGTAACAATTCTGATTCTGATTCTGAAGAAATCATTGTCGGGGTGGTTTGTTCAAAATAAAGACCAACACTCACAACCCTAACCGAGACCAACACTCATGCAATTACTATATAATCAAGGAATGTCTTTAATGCCCTCAAGGGACCGGAAAGAATACTAAAAGCCAAAAGTAACTTCAGACCTGAATGAATTTGTCCAAAAATTATTATACCATTATTTATATCATTTACTTGTCAAGTCAATTCGTATAACACTGTTAATAGAACCGTGTAGGACATTAAGACACTGCTTGGATAAATAGTCAGAGGTGAGCCCGGCGACATGCAATCGCACGCTGGAACAGCCACAAAGCATATTGTGACAAGAACGGAACCGTTGTTTGCTGAAAAATGGTACCACGGCATGCCGGTTTCCGCCAATCGGGGCTTTGAGAAATAGATTGGGATGTTTGGTACTTCCACGCAGAGCTGAAACCGACCAGACATGCGCACTAGTTAATCGCTTAGAATGTCAAAGCTTGTCCAGGCAAAGTGCTGGAACGTTCCTGTATGTAAACCCTATTGGTTTGTTTGGGCGGCAGGGATTGAGATGTCATTTTATCTTAATGTTGGATAAAAGTCCCACAAAACTGGAATCAACGTCTCCAGAATGACCTAAATGTGTTGACGGGGACGTAAAACTTCAGGTCAAATAAACAAAGTATTCAAACGACCGAGTACAAGGTGTAATGGCGTCTTATTGTCAGCACTGTTCCCTCCACCATCCCATCGGTTATATATTTCATCCCTTTGTCAGCGACTTCGGGTCGGCTACGGACAGGTTAAATTTGCCTTCATCAGTAAAAACACCTGTCGCCATTGTTGCCTGCCCATAGTGGTGCTTGCAGTTTTTGTTGCTGACATAAACCAACCTCTCGCTCGCATAAGTCTTCCGGCTGTAACGGTCTTAGTTGGACATCATTACAGGTGGAAGCCCTGCTTGGAATGTCATTCAAGCCTTGTATCTGCTGGGAACGTCTCCAGAGGCCATGTTGTGTCTGTGTTGGGGAGTTTATTAGTCTGAAAACATGTAATTTTGATCAAACTGCCTCCAAAGTCCATATGCTTTTTCAATTCGCAAAAAACTTCCCATTGCGTTTCCTTGAAATCCAAGGCGGCAGGGAATTCGTTGTTTTAATGTCCAAGAATATGTAATGACTGCTCGTTAAAATGTATCTATTTGTATAGACAATAAAAACATCTTTGTGCATGCATGCATCCCTGCATGACTACAGTAATGATGTCTTGTTGAAAATTTTGGATTTGTTCAACCAGCACGTTTAAAATATTGGCAGTTTTAAGCTGTGAAATAACTTTTGGCCTTAAGTTTTGTTTGTTTGTTTGATTTGAGGTTTAAAGTCCCGTCAACACTATGAAGGTCATTTTGGAGACGTCGCTTCCAATTTTGTGGGACTTTTACCCGACATTGAGATGAAATGACTTCTCAAGCCCTGCCGCCCAATGAAACCAATAGGGTTTTTAAGCAGGTCTTAAGTTCAATGTATAGGAACTACACTTTTTCTTAAATACAAGAACATATTTTATGACACGGGTAAATGAGCCAACGCATGAAAAAAAGGCACATGGCACATGGGCAAGCAACAAAGTGAGCGCAGTTTCGCCAGAACCATTGCTGCTAGCGAACATATAGAGGTGACTTAACGGTAGCTTTATACAAGACGACGTGTTTAGCCATGTAAAATTGCTGCGTGCAAAAGCGCATTCGAATAACATGAAATGGAGATTGCAAAGGAATTTGTCTCGTCTGTAGGCTCAAATATGTCCGTATGCTTTAACAAGTATAGCTTTTACAAAAAGCTAGGTTTTGTAAAAGCTAGGTCTATGCTTAGCACATATTAAATGTGAATAAAAGAAATGTGTTTCGTTTGCAAAATTCTAATTGCCAGTCTGCCGACTGAAGTTTAATAAGTTGCAAATGCTGTAATTATGTCAAAAAGTACTTTTTGGCACATGTGCAACTTCAATATGCTGGCATCATCTTATCAAATGATATGCTTGAAAATTGTTAGAGAAATTCATTAGACAACTCTCCTACACTTTAATGAAGCCTAATCAAAGATTAATCCAAACATTTTGCTATCGAAGACGCAATTTTGTTGTAGCTCACCAGAACCGAAGGCTCCTAGTGAGCTTATAGGATATGCAGTGGTCCGTCGTGGTTGAGTGTTCGAGAGCAAATATGGGCTTGCACATATGTGATAGCCCGTTGTGTCTCTTTTTGGTGAGAGCTTATATTTGTTATGAGCCGCTGTTTCCTTCTTGTGAAAGCTTATACTTGTTGCTGCTTTAAAACAAAACGGTCAACATGCTTTGTGGGTAACTAATTGCTTCCGTATTAAGCCCAACATCTATAATGTTTACGCCCATGGGCGTAGACAAACACAATTCAATGACAGATAAACATTCTGATCGACAGCTCAACTTGTGGCACTAAAATTACCTTAATATGATTATCAGGTTTGTAATGTATGTCCTCTATTGATGTCAGTTGTGCCTTTTTGCGTTTAATGTTGTTATCTTTGCCCGATAATAAAGACAAATGTTGTGCCTCGTTTAGTAGACTGACTCTATATCTTGCCTCCTACATGTCCCAGCTCCACCAAATACTAACAGTTATGTACCAAAGCAACACCCATCACCATTTCAAAACCTAGACTACTATGACCAAAACTGACCGCGTGTCTCTATTGTAAGGTCGTTTCTGTAGCTTGCCGCCTGCAAGTCTCATCATCACCAGACGTCCTAAATGGGTCCCCTAGCAGGCGCGTCAGCATAAAAAACAGGCAACTGTGATCTACTGTGACGTGTGTGTTTACCATATCGACTCCGCATCTTCGTCAGCGGATGCATAAAACCACTCCGGATTACTATTCAAAATCTTGGTCACTGTAACCTACTCTGACGTACAATACCGTGTGTTCCGCTTACAAGATCGACTGTTTATCTCGCCTACCTCACAGATTACCTCCACGCATATGAAATAACGTCCATTGACATTAATCATAAAATTCCTGCCAAAGCACAGGCTGGCTCGACATGCCGGTCTTTGCCGTCTAATGTTGTTTCAGAATTATCTTAATTCAGTACACTTATATTTTACACAGGCAAACACAGTGATCGTAGCAATAGTTTTACGAGAGATGTTTGGAACCGCTGCAGTAAAGAAGAAGACAAAGAAGGAAAAAATTAGGTAGATATTTTATCTATGACTTCGCAAGGGGTAGCAGTTGTTGCAAAGACAATACGGAGGATAGATTGATCATCTCCACAGCCTGTTTTGCTTACTATATGTCAGTTCCATTTGAGATTCTTTGCTGATCGCAGTGGCATTCTATTGCCTCTGGGATATCCAAAAAGCAACAGGAGACGATTCGGGCGAGGCTTTAAAGAATCTTATATTGGTGAGAGGGTGGATGGATAAATCGGTTCCGAGGATCACAGTCCGGCATCACGACTGTGATCCAAAGGGACGGACTTTCTATCTATCTCTCATACCATGTAAGATTCTTTTACTTGCATAAAATAACAGTTTATTGAGTGATTATTATGAACTGAAAAATCCATTGGATGGGTTTTAACCCATTTTTTATTGATAAGAATTCGACATTTTATAACACGAGTCCATGTCAAAATATAGGAGTGTCAGATTGAGTGATTTAGGGGATAACTGTTTTCAGAATTGTCATTTGTGGAGGCAAATTGGCGGTATATGTTCGGAAATTTCATTTTACGGCGACGCGTTAGCGGAAGCCTAAACGGAATTCGCGACCGTAAAGCCGACGATTTCCAAGGCGGCTCTTCTGTGGCGATTTATTTATGTTGTTGTTTGTTACTTACTGTGTGTATCTATTGTGTCTTTTAATTTTGGATGGCCATATGGCCATTTTGTGGGAAAGTAACTGTCCATATGGCCTTCCTTTGTTTAGGTTTCCATTATGGTCTGGTCGCTTAATGTTTGTATTTCTTTCCCTTTGGTGTCTTTTATGGATGGAGTAAGTTAATTGTATCAATTCCTGATCTTTGTTTTACTTCTACTTTACCTCCACAAATGACAACTTTGCAATACAGTTATCCCCATTCTAATGCACGTATTCGTTTGTTTTGTTTAATATGAATGAAGGCAATAATCTGTATTATTACATACTAACTATAGGAAAATTACATTAGAATCTTTCAATACAGGCTCATTTTATTTCGCTATTTTGATGGCACAGTCACGTGACGGGGCTAAAAATCCATATAATAAGGATTTCTGGCACTGCCTTTCCATATTGGCACTACTCCACTCTGTTACTATAGCAATAGAACGTTAATGCCGTACTCCATAAGTTTCATAATGGCCGCAGAAAAATCACTTGAAGCAATGTCAACCCGACTTCTGGACCTAAACAGAGCGATAGAAGACAGTGATAACAATAGATTTTGAGAAAAGTCTGATATTTCGTGGCAAGCATGAAACATGAAAAACAAAATACTTTTTAAAAGAAGTTCACTCACGATTGGGAAGCATTGGGAAGGACGATGCCTTCAAGCACAGCAGGGATGTCCCAACATTTGAAACAATAAGGTCTTGCCAACAACCTTAAACGAACAGATCCCTTCACTTATGAAGTGCTGGAAATTGTGCGGAAGAAACTTGTGGGAGGAAATAGTTTCTAGGGAAATATGTCCCCCAAAGTTGTCTTGTATTTTAACGTAGGCCTAAATAACCACCGCGATCGACTGCTACACACGGAATCGATTATGCAGTAGCTTGATGAATGACAATAAGAGCCTTTAAAATTAAAATGGTCTTCAAATAAGCACAAAACATTCTGTAAAATACCTTGAAAAGCATTCTTTGAACTGCAGAAATTCTGTATTTAAAATGGCGCTTTATTTTTGTTTTGAAACTTACAGTTGCGGCGTCACTTGTGACGTAATTTGCTGCGCACTATTATGTTACTATATTACCATGAGCATGGTTAGTGTAGGCCTACTAATAAGTTATATAATTTAAAAGGATTTTCTTTTTTTTCGGCGGATACCGAAAATATTTGATCTCGCGGGTATCCTCAACACACTCGGGCCAATATGACATACCGGTGCCAATATGACTTGGAGGCACACCTTTACCATATACGAGGGTGGATCAAAAAATACTTGAACTTTCGTTACAGTAATTTTGTTTTTACAGATAATGAAATCAAATATACATAGTAATTATATATCGGCATTTTTCTATATGTCTGTTAACTTTGGGTAAGATAGGTCCAGTGGGTCTCCCATAGCAACCATTCTTAAATGGTTAGTGTAGTGGTACCGGCGCACGGTAACGACGTCAAGATGACGTTTCGAATCTTGAACACGACGTTCCTATTCTGCATTTTTTAGTAATCTAGGCACCCAGCGCGCATGAACCTTTGACATCTTCAGCTGGTTTCTCAAAATCGAGTTGACGCTGCCATAACTAACGCCTACTTTTGTTGATATGTCACTAACAGTCAATCTACGGTCCTCCTCAATAAGGCTCTTATTTTATTAAATATTGATAATACCTATTTTGATGGTTTGATCAGTCAGATTTACCCCCTAGAACTTCAGTTAAATAAAGCAAATTCTTCTGATACCGAGGCCCCGTTTTTGGATTTACATCTATCTATTGTAGATGGATTTGTTTCGTGCAAAATTTATGATAAACGCGATGACTTTGATTTTGAGATTGTAAATTTTCCTTTTTTGGATGGTGATGTTCCTCGTGCGCCATCCTATGGCGTTTATATTTCGCAATTAATTCGATTTGCTAGAGTGTGTAGTCATGTAACTGACTTCAACACTCGTAATAAATTATTAACGGCTAAACTTCTTAATCAGGGTTATCGGTACCATAAACTACGCAAAGCCTTTTCAAAATTTTATAGACGCCATTCTGATTTAATTTCAAAATTCAATATTGGACTTAAATCTCTTCT
Organism: Lucinisca nassula; assembly: GCA_963580285.1. NCBI lineage: Eukaryota > Metazoa > Mollusca > Bivalvia > Lucinida > Lucinidae > Lucinisca > Lucinisca nassula. The sequence goes on along the minus strand of OY757013.1, from coordinate 127,410,560 downwards.
GCAACAAGGTCTATCGGAACCCGAATTTTATGGTGACTTAGTATATAAATTCAGAAAAATATATAACCGCAATGACTTCAGCACCCAATTTCGTAAAATCATTCTTCGATATAAAAAGATTGGGTACAACATGGATATTATACGACAGACTGCATGCATGGTAGTTAACCCAATCACGGTTGGCAACTTTGCTTCCCTCTTTAATTGCACGCCGGTGGGTCAGGCCTCAGATTCTATGACGGCTCCAACGTAAAGGCTTATTGAAAATTAAAGAGATAATGTTGGTTGGTGCCTGATGCTCTGTCTCTGGTCGGGCTCATCGGAGTCTAACTGTTGGTTTTCTTTTGCTCCAGCATTTCAGTGGTTTCTTGCTGTCGAGTCCTCACCGTTGTCTCACCTCTGTGGTTCTTTGATTTCTGTGTTCACGGAGATGTTGCACTGATGAGTTAGGAGGCCTTCATGCGGACTGAACAAATTATTTGTCTAAATCGCGACGGAAGTAAGGGCGAGGATTGTGGCCACGTAAAATCGATTTAAGCCCCGTTCCAAGGCGGCTCTTCTGTGGCGATTTATTTATGTTGTTGTTTGTTACTTACTGTGTGTATCACTTGTGTCTTTTAATTTTGGATGGCCATATGGCCATTTTGTGGGAAAGTAACTGTCCATATGGCCTTCCTTTGTTTAGGTTTCCATTATGGTCTGGTCGCTTAATGTTTGTGTTTCTTTCCCTTTGGTGTCTTTTATGGATGGAGTAAGTTAATTGTATCAATTCCTGATCTTTGTTTTACTTCTACTCTTCACTGCCGCTACTGTCCCAGCGTTCACGATTCGTTTCCGTCCTCTCCCAGTGTCGTCTTTTAGACACTCCCTACCCTCCGAAAATCTTTTATGCCATTTAAAAACAAGAGATCTGCTTACATTTGAAGATCGATTAGCATCCTTCATCATTTTCATCGTATCTGTTGGTGTTTTTCCTAGGTCCACACAAAACTTTATTATTGCACGGGTCTCTTCCTGCGCCGGTGCCGCAATTTTGACCTTACGATTTACACGTACGCCTTAAGTTTACTGGCCGTATATTCTAAAGTACCCAACGGATGACGCTCAAATTTGCAACGACGTTAAATATGACGTCAACACATAAACAGACGACGTTTAGTATAGTTTGACGCTAATTTAGGGAGTCAAGAGAGATATTAACACTACGCAGTGCAGTCAAGAAATGGGTTGCGCCGGGGGTACTCACCCAGGACTATTAAAACTTGAATTTTGTTAAACACAAGTATAATACATCAATGTAAACCCTATGATCCTTTTAACATTTAATTGTTTAATACGTGTGCAAAATTTTATGAATTTACGTTGAGTAGTTTTAAAGTTATAATAAAAGTCCACGTATTTTTTGATACACCCTCGTAATAACCTCTAACTATTTTGCAAAAATCGCCAAGCGCTGTGAGCTAAGTAAAACAAAATACCAAGTTTTGACAAAATACATCATGAGCTGCGGCCCTTTGTAAATTAGGGAATTTTACCTTGTCAGCAAATAAGACACTTCGAAAGAACGAGCGCATTGGGAGGTCAGTAGTAAAACTACTGCTTCAACTCCGGAGTTTATGTTCAACTGTCGCCCTCAGTTCCACTGCAGCATCAAATATAATAACAATAACAAATTGATCCGCGAGGAGGCTTTCTAGCTCAACAGTGAGTCAAAATAAAAATGCATAGTAAAATGGCCATGTTTTGTTTAATAATGGAATAAATTAAAGCTACATCACTGAAATTATACGAATGAGTTTTATACAAGCTACCAATATTTTTTATTAAAAAAATGCATTAAGTGGGATAATGATATCAGCTGGCTCAAATCAGAATGTAGACTGACAAGACCAAACCTATTGGATGCTTTTTGAAAGCAGCAAACTTGTATTTCATAGTACACTGATACAGGCAAAAATAGAAGTCAAGGCATTGATCAGGAATCAATACAGCTATCTTACACCTTACATTAAAGACATCGAAGATAAAAAAAAAACAAAAATAAAGCAACGGCATCGTAATAAAACTATTTTCTGATTGTAATTGAAACTATCAAATTTTCTATCTAAACTGTGCTTTGCTTTCAGCTTTTTAAAGGTATCAGGAAGATAAAACGTAATTAGAGGTGCGAGGTGTGAGAATATGTTCTTTTCCTGTCTAACAAGAACTTTTGATTTTTTTATTTGATTTAAGGTTAAACGTCCCCATCAACACTGTTTAGGTCATTTTGGAGACGTTGCTTCCAATTTTGTGGGAATTTTACCCGTCATTGAGATGAAATGGCATCTCAAGCCCTGTCGCCCAATGAAACCAATAGGGTTTATAAGCATGGACGGTCTGACTCGCACCGCTTTGCCTGGGCAGGCTTAGATCCTCTAAGCGATTTACCAGTACTCATGTGCAGTCGGATTCAGCTCTGTGTGGAAGCATCATGCAGCCCATCTATTTCTTCAAGCTCCGAAGGGCGGGGGCCGGAACGGCTCGAAATAGTTAAGCAAATATTCTTTTCTGTTTCTCAATGATCAATGAATCTCTAACTGACCAAAGCTTGAGTAATTATGATATTTTGTTGTTTGAATTTTAGAACAGGAGTTCGAAGTCTGCTGATATTAATGCCAGTGATGGGTTTGACATGGCTATTTGGGATATTTGCAGTAAATGGGGAGACAGTTGCATTTCAGTATCTATTTGCTGTGTTTAACAGTATTCAGGTATTTTCTCCTTGTTTTTACTTGCAATTGTCATTACAAGCAGCCATTTTGAAAATAACTGTAAGAATAAGATACCAAAGGGCCGCCCTCAGCTCTAAATGAGCGGCGACTAGCAGAAAAGGGTTCTCGAACATGCGTGCACATGAAAGATAAAAACCAGCCGGTGTTCCCACTGAGTCATTGTACAGTGTACTTCGTACAATGAGGAAACTGTGAATAAAAGAAACACGCTTTATACGCACATCGAATGCGCAGGTTGATCAAACTCGCTGGACGCACATACTCGAATATCTTTTAAGGCTGGCACGATTAATCGGATAATCGATTATTCAATCGATAAATTCCACAAAAATGAAAATCAATACTGATTTGCTTGCAATCGATTTTTAGCTCACCAGAGCCGAAGGCTCCGGGGGAGCTTATAGGATAGGCAGTTGTCCGGCGTCGTCGTCGTCGTTGTCGTCGTCGTCGTCGTCTGTCGTCGTCTGACGTCAACACTTTCAAACATCTTCTTCTCTGAAGCCACTGGACCGATTCAGCCCAAATTTTATCTGTAGCATCCTTGGGCTGGGGGATTGAAAGTTTTTTGTTTTTTATGAAAGTAAGCTTTTTAATTTTGTTGCTATGGCAACTTAGAGCTCCCATAGACTTATAATGGGAAAATTGAAAAATGGCAATAACTGCCAAGCCTTTGCAGATATTGGGACAAAATTTTCATAGAAATGTTCCTTAAGCTATCTTGTATCTGCCATATGATTTTAGGCCTACTGCTCAGTTTTATTGGTTGCCATGGAAACCAAAATGCAAACAAATAGAAAAAAATACTTAAAAAATCTTCTCCTCAGAAACCATATGCTCTATGAGGCTGAAAGTTTATGGAAATATTCACCATATTTGCCTTTACAGGTTTTGTGTTTTTTTATGAAATTCGGCTCTTTAGCTTGGTTGCTATGGCAACTTAGATTTTCCATAGACTTATAATGGGGAAAATTGAAAAATGGCATTAACTACAAAGCCTTTGCAGATATTTTGACAAAACTTTCATAGAAATGTTCCTTTAGTAAACTTCTCTCAGCCATATGCTTTTATGTCAACCTGGGGGTCCAGTAGGTTGTGCCGGGGCCATGCCCCGCCCCCAGTACTTCATAAAATGACTTATATCTCAGAAACCTTACAGATCCCCACCCCTAAACCATATATATTCTTGTTCCTATTGATAAGACGCATTCAGTGACACCAACCTGGAGGTCCTCCGGGATGTGCCGAGGCCATGCCACACCCCCTCCACTTCATAAAAGGCCCAATATCTCGGAAACCATTCAGATCCCCACCCCCTGAACCCTATATACTCTTGTTCCTTATGATAAGACGCATTCAGTGACATCAAACTGGGGGTCCCCCGGGATGCGCCGGGGCCATGTCCCACCCCTCCATTTCATAAAAGGCCCAATATCTCGGAAACCTTACAGATTCCCACCCCTAAACCATATATATTATTGCTCCTTATGATAAGACGCATTCATTGACCCCAAATTGGGGGTCTTCCGGGGTGCGCCGGAGCCATGCCCCACCCCTTCACTTCACAAAAGGCCATATATCTCAGAAACTGTTCAGATCCCCACCCCTAAACCATATATGTTCTTGTTCTTTATGATGAGACACATTCAGTGACACCAACCTGGGGGTCCCCAGGGATGTGCTGGGGCCATGCCCCACCCCCTCCATTTCATATTATCACAATATCTCGGAAACCTTACAGATCCCCACCCCTAAACCATATATATTCTTGTACCTTATGATAAGACACTTTCATTGACACCAACCTGGGGGTCTCCCTGGGCCTTGCCCCACCCCTGCACTTCACAAAAGGCCTTATATCTCAGAAACTGTTCAGAGCCCCACCCCTAAACCATATATATTCATCTTCCTTATGATAAGGCACATTCATTGACACCAGCTTGTGAGTCCCCGGGGCATGCCCGGGCCTTGCTCCACCGCTTGACTTCATTAAAAGCCACATATCTCAGAAATAGTTCAGATCCCCACCCCTAAACCATATATATTCTTGTTCCTTATGATAAGACTCATTCAGTCACACCAACTTGGGGGTCTCTTTGTGCTGAGGCAATGTGCCCCGCCCTTCCACTTCATAAAAGGCCATATATTTCAGAAACCATTCAAATCCCCACCCCATATTCATATATGTTGTTGTTCCTTATTATTAGCACACCTACTGTAGGGGTGTCCGCAGGGGCCAGTCCTCTCCTTTCCACTTCATGAAAGGATATCTTGGAAACCGTTCAGATTCCCACCCCTAAACCATATATATACTTGGTCCTTATGATGAGACACATTTAGGGACAACAATCTTGGGCTTTCGTGGGAACGACAGGGCATGCTCCAACCCCTCCACTTATATCTCCAGCCTTGCAGATCCCCACTGCTAAACCATATATATTCTTGTTCTTTGTGATAAGACACATTTAGTGATACCAACCAGGGCTCCATTGGGTCCATGCCCCACCCCCTCTACTTCATAAAAGGCCTAATGTTTCATATACTGAGTCCACATTGATGTTCATTTGGATATGGGGGTTCATTTGGCAGATTAAAATGATATCATGTTAAAATACATGGCTGCAATTTGGCAGTGCCCACCTGAGCTCTGGTGAGCATAGTGGCCCATGGGCCTCTTGTTTAATAAGTACTTTCTACTACCCAAAGTTGTGCCTAAAATAGCTGTATAAGTGGCAAACGGTGCAGACCCAGATGAGATGCCGCGTACTGCGGCATCTCATCTGGGTCTACACCGTTTGCACGGGACTGTCTGTTTAAATACATACGACAAAGTACACCATATCTTAGGAGACTTGCTCAGACAGAAAGCTAGACAGGCTAAAATTATGACCTTTAGTGATTTCTAATCGATTATCGATCGCAATGACAGGAGTGATAATCGATTATATTTTCAGCTCCGATTAGCTAGCCCTATAAATAACCCAGTCTAACAATGACTTACAAAAGGGCAATAACACAAATACCATACTGCAAGAACACTGAAAAAAAAAAATTGCTTACACACTCTCGCTTGCACATAGGCATTACCCTGTTTTTCATTTTATTGACACCGACGCACTGATCTCAAATTAAATTCCACTATAAACTACACTATGTTGAAACATGAAAGACATTCAAACGCAGCCATGTAATTCTTAACACTTGTTGCAAAGAAAACAAATGAAGCGTAGTTGTAACCAGCTGTAATGATGTGAAATATGGCAACACAGATCAAATATGAAACAAAATAAGACAATGTAGACAGAAGTTACCAGTCTCGGTTTTCTTGGGACTTCTCACAAGCAGTAATTTAGTTTGCAAGACTCCTTACATCTCTAGCATTTGCATTAACTGTATTCTGTTTTCAGCATAATAACTATGGGTTCAAAGAACCCGAAGACAATAGATATATAAATGTCGCTATGAAGTACGGGATTACATTATAACTGCACTGCACGAAACGTAATTGCATTGAAACTTAATTGCATCTGCATTGAAATTAATAAAAACTATTAAATTAGTTTGTGGATACAAAGAACACATTAAGGACACAAAATATTTGAATTTCGGTTGTACTGAGCCTTTATATGGTCAAGCGATAGCTTTGTTTGTTTGTTTAATTTGAGGTTTAATGTGACCTTCAACACTGTAAAGGTCATATTGGAGACATTGCTTCCAATTTTGTGGAACTTTTACCCGACATTGAGATGAAATGACATCACAAGCTCTGCCGCCCAATGGAACCGATAGGGTTTATAAGCATGGACGGGCCGACTCGCAAAGCTTTGCCTGGGCAGGCTTAGATCCTCTAAGCTGTTTACCAGTACTTGTGTGCGGGTCGGTTTCAGCTCAGCTCAGCTTGGAAGCATCATGCAGACCATATATTTCTTCAAGCCCCGGTGGGGGGGGGGGGGGGAGGGGGGCAGGTCAAGCGATAGCGAAAAAAAAGGAACGTCGGTTTTATTGACAAATGTATCTGCTGCTAGTTAATTCTGTGCTAGGGCGAACCGTCGCACTTACTATAGTAGAAGTGAAGGCAATGATCAGGAAATGATACAATAAATCCACATCGCCCATCAGAGACACCAACGAGAAAGAAACACAAACATGAAATAACTGGACCCTAATGGACAAATGACTAGTGGAAAGCCAAAAGGACAGTTACTTTCCCACAAAATGACCAATCGGCTATCCAAAACAAAATATAAGTAATAGACACATTCAAAGACGAAATAAAAACTAATAAACCGAGACAGAAAAACCGCCTTGGAACGGTCAGTGAAAAGTATTTCACTGGAGGGCTTTAATCAATTTTACGCGGCCACGATTCTCGTACTTACTTCCGTCGTGATTAAAACATTTTGTTCAGTCCGCATGAAGGCTTTCTAACTCGTCAGTGCTACTTCTCCGAGAACACAAAATCAAACAGCCACAGAGATAAAACAACGGTGAAGAATACGCAGTACGAAATAAATGAAATGTTGGAGAAAAAAAACAAAACAAAAAAAAAAACAGTTAAACTCCGAGTGGCCCGACCAGAAACAGAGCATCAGGTATCAGCCGACATTACATAAAATTAAATTTCAATTCTAAATAAGCCTTTACGCTTGAACCGTCATGGAATCTGAGTCCTGACCCTTCGGTGTGGAATTAAAGAGGGTAGCAAAATTTCCAACCATGGCTGGGTTAACTACCACGAATGCAGGCAGTCGTGTAACATTTATGCTGTACCCATTTTTTACATCAAAGAATGATTTTAAGAGATTGTGTACTAAAGTCTTTGCAATTATATGAAATTCGGGCTCCGATACACCTTGTTACAGAAGTGATTTAAGTCCAACATTGAATTTTGAAATTAAATTTGAATGATGTTTATAAAATTTTCAAGGCTTTGCGTAGTTTATGATACCGATAACCCTGATTAGGAAGTTTAGCAGTTAACAATTTATTACGAGCGTTGAAGTCAGTCATATGACTAGACACTGTGGCGAATCGAATTAAATGCGAACTATACGCCATAGGGTGCCTTACGAGGAATATCGTCATTTAAGAAAGGAACATTTACAATCTCAAAATCACAATCATCGCGTTTGCAGGAAACAAACCCATCTACAATAGATATATGTAAATCCAAAAAACGGACCCTCAGTAAGAATTTTCTTTATTTGACTGAAGTTCTTGGGGGTAAATTTTACCGATCAAACCATCGAAATAGATATTCTTGATATTTTATTAAGCATCCAAATATCTAGAAGTCGAGCTAAAGGCTTCAATGATTTCAAATTAGTTTTCAACGGAAAGGTACATTTTGAATATGCTCTATAAAAGGGTTATCCTTTGGAAGCAAGGAATACACCACAGAACTGAAAAATATGGAGTTTACATGTTTTCTGGGCCAGACCTGCTAGTTTCGGCCAATTAGGCCTCATCAGTGACCCTCAGCTATTTTTGAAATTACACAATGGAATCAATGATCCCAAAGGACAGGAAAATATAATCTACACTATGATGTAGGGCGAGGAGACGTTTTACCGCCGCCACACATTCCTACACACCAGCTGTATTGAAGTCAAATATGTTATATAAAAGGGTTATCCTTTGGAAGCAAGGAATACACCACAGAACGGAAAAATATGGAGTTTACATGTTTCTGGGCCAGACTAGCTAGTTTCGGCCAGTTAGGCCTCATCAGTGACCCTCAGCTATTTTCGAATTTCCACAATGGAATCATTGATCCCAAAGGACAAGAAAATATAATCTACACTATGATGTAGGGCAGGGAGACGTTTTGCCACCGCCACACATTCCCACACACCAGCTGTAGTGAAGTTAAATATGTTCTATAAAAGGGTTATCCTTTGGAAGCAAGGAATACACCACAGAACTGAAAAATATGGAGTTTACATGTTTCTGGGCCAGACTAGCTGGTTTCGGCCAATTAGGCCTCATCAGTGACACTCAGCTATGAAGTCTCTTTCATAACAAAGCAAGAACAGATCAGCCACACGGGTTGCGCAATAACACAGTATGCGATGCGTTTATCGTTATTTAAGCACTGCATACGTACATTTAACACCTTTGCTGTTATTCAATTTTGTGTTTTTTTTTTTTATATTTAGATGTAAATATTCAAAAAACAGGTGCCAAGTATCGAAAGCTGACTTAAAATTCTGTATTCCATTTATGATAAATTACGTTATCAAATACGTTTTTTTTTTTTTTTTTCAAAATTAAATTTAGCAAAAACTTTAATTGAACTAAAACATTTAAAATAAACTGTTAACAAGAGGGCTTGCGACTAAAAACCTTTTGGATGGTTCGACAGAGGTAACAAAATGCATTGCATTAGAATATCGTACCTGTTAAGCATGACAATTTTCATGTTTCCATGGATGATTTTTGTCTGATGAAAAATTGTGATATTTTGTTTTTGCTGCTGCTCACATATATTGTTGGTGTTCGTTCAGAACGCTTTATTGAGGCCGTTTGAACGAACATACACAAGGAATATAATGTATATCCCTGTAACACCCAACTTTTATAAGTGGGGTTTTGAAGAGTATCATGATACAGACTTGTGTTTTATTTTTTCTGCCAGGGTCTCCTCATCTTCATTTTCCACTGTGTGCTCAACAAGAAGGTAAGTATTTACGGAAGTACTGTGGCTAATACATAAATGCATACGCTAGCCACTATCTTATCGAGTTTTTAAATTATTAAATTTACATCTATTGGCAGGCTATGGCATGATAATAAAAATCAAACATTTTGTTTTGTCAGTTGTCATGAATTATTAATTCGTCGAGACTGTTTCTCGCTTTGACACCGTGCCGCGAAAAAACACTGTCCCTTTGGCTTTCCGCTTGTGACATGTTCATCAAGGTAAAGTTGTTTTATGTTGGTGTTTATTTCCCTTTGGTGTCTTGACTCGGAAGTATGAGGTAGTTGTATCGATACTTGATCACTACCTTCATTTATTTTTTAGCTCACCAGAGCCGAAGGCTCCGGCGTTGCTTATAGGATAGGCTGTTGTCCGTCGTCGTCCGTCGTCGTCGTCGTCTGACGTCGTCGTCTGACGTCAACACTTTCAAACGAAATCTTCTCATAAGCCACTGGGCCGATTCAGCCCCAATTTCATCTGTAGCATCCTTGGACTGGGGGGTTGTTAGTATGTGTTTTTAGTGAAAATCGGCTCATTAATTTGGTTGCTATGGCAGCTTAGAGTTTTCATAAACTTATAATGGGGAAAATTGAAAAAAAGCATTTACTGCCAAGCCTCTGCAGATATTTCGACAAAACTTTCATAGATATGTTCCTCAGGCAATCTTCTATCTGCCATATGATTTTAGGCCTACAGCTCATTTCTGTTGGTTGCCATGGAAACCAAAATTGAAAAAAAAATAGAAAAAACTCATCTCCTCCGTAACCGTATGCTCTATTAGGCTGAGAGTTTTTGGAAATATTCACCATATTTGCTATTACAGTTTTTTTATATTAAATTCGGCTCTTTAGTTTGGTTGCTATGTGGCAACTTAGATTTTCCCAAGACTTATAATGAAGAACATTGAAAAATGACATGTGTTGCCAAGTCATTGCAGACATTTTGACAAAACTTTTATAGAAATGTTCCTTGACTAAACGTCTCTCAGCCATATGCTTTATGCCAACATGGGGTTCCTAAGGTCGTGCCAGGGGCATGCCCCACCCCCTCCATTTCATAAAAGGCCATATAACTTGAAACCATTCAGATCACCGACCCAAAACCATATAAATTCTTGTTCCTTATGATAAGACGCATTTAATGACACCAACTTGGGGGCCCCCGCGATGTGCCGGGGTCATGCCCCACCCACTCCATTCCATAAAAGGCACAATATCTTGGAAACCTGACACATACCTACCCCTAAACCATACATATTCTTGTTCCTTATGAAAAGATACATTCACTGACACCAGCTTCGGGTCTTCCATGGTGTGCCGGGGCCTTGCCCCACCCCTCCACTTCACAAAATGCCATGTATCTTAGAAACCATTCAGATCCCCACCCCAAAACCATATACATTTTTGTTCCTTATGATAAGACACATTGAGTGACATGGACCTGGGGGTCCCTTGGGATGCGCCGGGGTCATGCCCTTTCCCCGCCATTTCTTAAAAGGCCCAATTTCTTAGAAACCTTACAGATCCCAACCCCTTAACCATATATTGTTGTTCCATATGAAGAGACGCATTCGTTGACACCAATTGTGGGGTCTTCATCGGTGCGCCGGGGCCTTGCCCAACCCCTTCACTTCACAAAAGGCCATATATCTCAGACACCATTCAGATCCCCGCCCTAAACCTTATATATTCTTGTTTCTTACGATAAGACACATTCAGTGACACTTACCTGGGGGTCTTCCGGGATGTGCAGGTGTCGTGCCCACCCCTTCATTTCATTAAAGGCCAAATATCTCGGAATCCTTACAGATCCCCCCACCTAAACCATATATATTGTTGTCCCTTATGATAAGACACATTCATTGACACCAACCTGGAGGTCTCCTGGGTCAAGCCAGGGCCTTGCCCCACCCCACCACTTAACAAAAGACCATTTATCTCAGAAACTTTTCAGAGCCCCAGCCTTAAACCATATATATTTATCTTCCTTATGATAAGGCACATTCAAATAACACTAGATTGGGACTGCTGTAGCGTGCCCGGCCCATGCCACACTGATTTACTTCATTAAATGTCATATATCTAATTCAGATCCCCACCCCTAAACTATAATATTCTTGTTCCTTATGATAAGACTTGTTCAATCACGCCAACTTGGGGGTCACTTTTTGCAGGGCCAATGTGCCCCGCCCTTCTACGTTAAAAGGCCATATATTTCAGAATCCATTCAAATTCCCACCCCGTAATCATATTTGTTCTTGTTCCTTATCAATAGCACCCCAACTTGGGGGGTCCACAGGCGCCATACCTGTCATCTCCACTTCATAGAAGGGCCTCGTATATCAGAAATCATTCAGATTCCCACCTATAAACCATATATAATCTTGATTCTTATGATAAGACACATTTAGGGGCAACAATCTTCCCTGGGATCAACAGGGCAGTCCAAACCCTCCATGGCTTAAGAGGCCTTATATCTCTGGCATACAGAACCCCACTGCTACACCATATATATTGTTTCTTGTGATAAAATGCATTTAATGATACCAACTAGGGCTCCATTGGGTCCATGCCCTACACCCTGTACTTCATGAAAGGCCTAATCTCTCAGATACTGAGTCCAGATGGGTGCTCATTTGGATATGGTGGTTCATTTGGGAGATTCTATACTGTGTAGATTAAAATGATATCAGGCCCAAGGGCCTCTTGTTTTCTTATCTTTTCAAGTAAATTTTCAGTCTAAAATTGCATAAATTCCAGAGATGTCTGAGATTGTTCTCATGAATAGTGTAGTGATCATGAGCAGTTCATGTTTGAAAATTAATAAAAAATATGCCGTCATTTCAACAAGTCCAAGTGAAGAACATCCATCTGAATAGAAGTGAAGGCAACGATCAGGATTCGATACAATGAACCCACATCTCCCATCAGAGACACCAAGGGAACGAAACACAAACATGAAACAACTAGACCCTAATGGAAACATCACTTAGTCTAGCGGAAAGCCAAAAGGACAGTTACTTTCCCACAAAATGGCCAATTGGCTTTCCAAAGCAAAATAATATAAGCGATAAACACACTCTAAAGACATCCCATAACAAAAATAAACCACGGCAGAAGAACCGCCTTGGAACGGTCAGTGGAACGAATTCCACTGGGGCAAAATCCCACTTAATATTGATAAGATAGGGGCCCTTGGGCTAGTCATTATTTGCCTTTTTTTACGAAGAAGTGAAGGCAATGATTATGATTCACCCACCCTTTAGATGAGAGGGAAAGAAGCACAGACATAAAGCAACGGGACCGTGATTGAAAAAATTAAGTAAAGTAGCCAGCCAAAAAGAATGTTTCTGTATCGTAATCGAAATTGAAATATATTAGCAATTTATACATGTTACAAAGACAAACAATGACAAAATAAACTACAACATAATTACCGACTTGAACGGACTGGTGCGTATGTTTTTGCTACTCATGGTGGATGCTTATTTATCATTTGACGTCGCGCCTGAGAGTGTAATAACGCCATGTAATAAATTCGATAATCCACTAGTGGATTAAATATGCAAATTAGGTAGATACGTCCCTTAACGTTACATGCACGGCGTCATTATCGACGTCGCGTTTACTTAGGACGGAATATTGGCATTGTTTGTTAAACAGTCGTGAACGAAATTTATTTTAAATGCCATATGATAAATAGAGTCTTGTATTCATGTTCATGAATAATTGAATTTATTAAACTCGTTGAGGAAAAGGGATAAAATGCTCGCCGAAGCCTCGCATTTTATCACTTTTCCTCAACTTGTTTAATAAATTCAATAATACATGAACACTCATGTAAGATCCTCTATTTAATGCATACTCGTTTTAGCTATCTTATTCACTGCCTTCATGCGGATCAGAATCTATCGGGGCTGTTGGTTTGTGTCATCATGCAGTATTTAATTTTTGTGCGATGGTTGACATTTCGAAACCTATGTTAAAGTCCCTGAGTTGACCTTCCCAATGCGGACACTGAGGCTTTTTCATGACATTGGTTCGTGGTTTTATTATTTGCATTGGTATTTGTTTTATGTGCTTCATATATCTTTTTTTGTTATTTATTTTTCGATGGATTGAGATGGCCGTAGTTTTTTATTGTGACCTTTCTTGGAAAACTTTAGATACATCACGGTTACATAGATCAACTGAAGGCAGTGCATTATGACAGGGACTGTTACGTTGGTCTTTCCGGTTTCTTGAAGGTCTGTCCTAGTTTCGCTGCGATTCTAGTACTTTATGCCATACTGTATGCGCGGTAATTTTCGCGAATTCAAATATTGGCGTTGATGAGTGGAGACCTTGTATCAGTTTTGGCAAATTTTAGCAGTTTCCGGTATGTGCGAGTATTTTGAAAATGCTTATTTAACTCACCAATATTTTCAAAAGTAGTTACGTAACTAGATTCGTTTCGTCTCGGTGGGGGGCGCCTATAAGTCCTAGAATAGGTGTCTCTTGCCTGATGCCTCCAGTTGATCTGTTTCATGGGCTAGGTCGGTCGATGTGTGCTTGAGGGGGATGTGCTGTTTTTGCCGGGTCTTGACCATTATTCGTTTCCGTTTCAGAACTTTGGGGTTGAGACACACTGATGAAGATTAAATATCATAAAGGCCTCTGTGCCATTAAATTTGGTATTGTTACGTCTTAATTGCAGTTTTGAATTAAATTCGACAGTTGATTCTATAACCTGTTTGTAGCTTTATTTTTTAGCCCCTACATAAGTTTTAATCGTTTTGGGGGGTTGTGAGTTATACTCTTAATGAACCGTGTTCATAAGTATACTGTACTCTTGTCACTGAACAATAAATGCGATCCCATTTATAAAGTGTTTATTTGGCCAACAAAAGCGGGAAATGAAGGTTATCCTTTTCAAATATAACCTTCACTCCAGCTACTTCTGTTTCAGATAAAAGATGCCTTCAAAAAGACAAGAGTCCAGTTATTCGGTCAGGAGTCAGGTATCTCCGAAGCTGAAAGAATGCCAATGGTATGTCATCAATGTAATATAAGTTTGAAATTATAACTGATGTTTGTTTGTTTATTTGTATTAGAGTTTAACGACCAAGTCAAAATTATATCAGGTCATTTTTGAGCCGATCAGTAAACTATCCACAATTTTCCTGGGCAGGCTTATTCGTAAACGGTTAATGAGTACAGTGCACATTCAGAAACTGACAACTGCCCTTTTTGAATGAGTGGAAGAGAAAGAATGACCGTAGAAAATATTTCATGATCAATCTCCACGAAAGAATGTTGCCGACCCCAGCAGGTCTCGAAGGAAATGAAAGCAACTTTCCCACTTTATAAACAATAAAGCTGTGAGGAATTTTGTTTTGGTTTTGTTTTATGACCAGTTCAAGATTATTTTATATGGCGAACCGATCGTAACTCAGAGGTGGAATGAGGGGGCGCGTGGGGGCGAAAACCTGAGATGTTTACCTATAAAACTATTGGTTCGAGATATGAAAATTAAAAAGAGAAACGATCAGGAAATGAAACAGTCACATCCCAAATTCTTTCCACACTAACACTAGGGAAAGAAGTCAAAATATAGAATGACGACAGTAAACAAAACGGACAACAGGTAAACCGAGTCAGAAGCTCTTTCCAAAACAGGTGGTGACTCTGAATATCCAAACCTAACTAAAAAGGAACACTATACATTCGGGAGGGGGTGGGGGTGCGGGGAAGAATCCGAATCACCAACATGACAAACATTAAACTGGTAGGACAAACGCAACTAAAATGAACTACCAAAAGGGGGAAGATTAAGAACCATCAACGTAACAAAATAAACCACAGCAAAAGCATTGACTTCGAACGGTCAGTAAAATTACTGTTGGGTTTAAGTTAACTCTACGGGATACCAACCTTCAGCCCTTCTTTCACTGTGGTCCAAACACGTATTCGTTTGGTTCCCGTGTATGGTCAAACCTAACTGAAAGTAGCAATATACATAATAGTGGGAACGAATCTGAATCACCATTATGACAAACATCAAACTGGAAGGACAAATGTAACTAAGAATGAACAAGCAAACAGGGAGAAGAATCAGAATCATCAACGTAGCAACAAATATAATTAGGGAAAGAATAAGAGCCATCAACAGAAAACATGAAGGAACCACAGCAAACGCACCGGCTTGGAACGTTCAGTAAAACTGCTGGTTTCTTTAAGTTAACTTTATGGGATCCCACCCCTCACCTTTACTTTCACTAAGGTTCAACTAAGTATTTGTTTGGTACGCGTGAATGTTTTCTAACTCATCACTGAATCAACTCGGTAAACAATGCAATCACAATTAAAGCCAAGTTGACACAAGGATGTGGACGCGACATTGTAACGCGCTGAACCATCCGGTGCTGAACACAACGCCAAAAGAACACTGGGGCAAAAAGAAACCAACAGTTGAACCCCGTTGGACCAAGCAACAGGCATAAAAGTTCCGGCTCCGACCAACTAATAAATAGCTTTTAGCCAAAGCCATCATGGAGTCTGAACCCCGATCCACCGGTGTGCAGTTAAAGAGGAATGCATAATGTCTGACCGTGTTTGGGTCAACTCAATGTTGCAGACTGTTGAATAGAAGTTATATTATATTCAATCGTTTGTAAAGTTTAATAATATTCTGAAATTGTTCCGAAAAGTTAAGTTTGCCTTTAATTTTTCTTATTTATATATCATGTCGCCGAAAAACTCAGGCTGTGACATCCCCCTGCAGCCAAAGTATATTTATTTCAACCTTAAATTTAGAAATTAATTGATAGTGTCGGCGATAAAACTTAGGGAATGCTTTCCGAAATTTATGATTTTAATATCCCTGATGTAGCAGTTTAGTAATTATACTTTTATTACGATTGTTAAAATCAGCGACATGACTTGACACTCTTGCGAAGCGAATAAGCTGCAATATATAAACACCGCAAGGTTGCCAACGATGATTATCACCATCTACAAATGGGAAGTTAACTATATTAAAATCCACATCATCGCGCTTATCATAAATTTTAATTGAAACAAAACCATTTGAAATGTTCATATGCAAATCCAAAACGGGGCTTCAATATCAGAATTATTGTTTAGCTGCAGCTCAGATAGATACATTTTAAAGATCATTCCTTCAAAGTAAGGGTTGTCAATATTTAAATGGCCACCTAAATATCTGAAGGTAGAGTTAAAGGTTTCAATTATTTCAGCTTGACTTTGAGTAGAAAGTGACACCATAAAATCTCGGTCATTACAAAACAAAAATAAATCAGCTACAAGGGGAGCACAGTTTATACCCATTGGAATACCTACGATTTGTCTGTGTAACTTGTTTCCAAATCTTATGTAAATGATGTGTTAAAGATAAGATAAAGCGTCACACATACTTTGACAAGACCAAAATTTATTTCTTTTTTAGTTTTGTATCTGATGCAAGGAAAGTAGCGCACTCTCTTTGTAAAGTGCTTTCAATCAAATTAGGAAGATTTTCCTTTATCAGGTGATGAGTTCTGAATCTGAAAAGCGGCTTTGATACCGACCTCAACCAACCCGCAATTCGGAAGGAATTCAATTGCCTGCTATGTCTATGACTGAGGTGATGATGTTGCTGTTCAAAGTTTTGCCTTAACAGATTAAATTGGACACAAAATTCCATTCCTTATAAAGTTTCTGTTTGCCAAAAATAAACATTGCATTAACAAAATATAGATGCCATTAACGTATGATTAATTGATTGTATTTTCTTTCATTCAGTTGCAAATTCGCTGCCTTAAATGGACATTGAGATCGCATCAATATCCATTTTGTTAATAGCATTTGTTTAAGTATGATCAAAGAAATGGAATTGAAAACAAAATGTTCCCATGTTGCACTTTCGTATCACCAAATTGCTCGCGGGTACGGCAACTAAAGGTGGAAAAAATCCCTAAGGATAATATGCAATCCTGTTATCTAAAACTGGATTCAATCGCGTTTAATGTCATATGCAGTGTATGTGAAATAGGTTATGTCATAGTAAAACCTGCCGTTGGACTTCCATTAGCTTTTTTGCGCATCGGAAGACGAATTATACCGAAATACGTAGCAAAGAAGCAAAAGTGTAGGTGAGATACACAACCTTGCTAGAGCTAGACATCTATGTAGATCTTATCCCTTGTTTTCGACAAAGATGTGTGAAAAATAATTTCAAAGTCACTTTCCCAGTGTCATAATTCTTTTTATGTTTCTGTGTGTTATTTGCACATACATGAAGCATTGCTATAATAATGACTACTCAAAGCTTAGACCTAAACAGAAATGTAAATTTTAGAAGAAACAAAAATACATTTTTCTATCAGTTTCAACATAAACGTTAGGGATTCCTGTGTGCTATTTACGCTTTTTCAGAGCGATGTTTTCATCTGAAATAAAGAGTTGATCATCAGATATGTTAATTTGAAAGTTAATAACTTGAATGCAATTACTTGCTTGTAGCTCAATATATTGTTCAGCTTTTTGGTTTTGAATTTTAAAATGTGATATGCGCCAAACGGGTCGAAAGAAAGCGACTTATGCCAAATTGAAAACATTACGTCAACAAGTACCTTTGAAAAACCTTCTTTATATAGGGAAAGATGGGTTGCGTTGTGTTTTTGCTCCAAAACATATATTGTTGGCATCCATTAGAGCCGCCTTAACCCATTGCATACGGGAAACCTCATAAAGGGTACTTTGCCAAACACTGCAGGCCCAGAACAGACGCAAAAGAACGCGGCGTCTTACCAGGGCCTGCACTATTTGCTTCAAAAATATAATTAAAAACGAAACAATTGGTCTGACGCCCCTTATTTGACAAATGGACTTGTCCAACATATAGCAATGGAAGAGTCCACTAGTATGCAATGGGTTAAAAAGCGGTCCTAGGCCCCCGCCCATAGGGGCTTGAAGAAATATATGGGCTGCATGATGCTTCCACGCAGAGCTGAATCCGGCCCGCACACTAGTACAGGTAAACCGCTTAGAGGATCTAAGCCTGTCCAGGAACCGCGGTGCGAAGCGGACCGTCCATGCTAATAAACCCTATTGGTTTCATTGGGCGACAGGGCTTGAGATGTCATTTCATCTCAATGTCGGGTAAAAGTCCCACAGAATTGGAAGCAACGTCTCCAAAATGACCTTTACAGTGTTGACGGGGACGTTAAACTTCAAATCAAACAAAACAAAAACAAAAAAGCGGTCCTACCGAGCTACCATAATCTATGTATGGAGGAAACATCTATGTATATATGGACCATAACGGGCCTCCGTGGCCTAGTGGATAAGAGCGCTGACTCTTAGTCATTAGGTCTCTCACCGCCGTAGGTTCGAGCCTCGCTCGGGCCACGTGTGAGACGCCAAGTTCTGCAACGGAAGGTCAGGTGGTTTTTCTCCGGGTACTCCGGTTTTCGCCCACCTCTGATTAACGATCGGCTCGATATGAGTGAAATAATCTTGAAAGGGCCGTAAAACCAAAACCAATATATGGACCATAATCTATGTATATATGAAAGCGGCGTTGCAACACGGAAGTGTCATCGCAATGACAATATCCAGTTGACCAACAGAAACATGTTTTTTCAAAGTTTAGGTAAATAAAATCAAATAAAGCAGGAGTTTTTAAACAAACACCAAACTGGTAGCCACCATTAACAATTTAAATCGATTTTACGCGGCCGCAGTGCTCATCCTTGCTTTCATCGCAATTTAGAGCTGTTGGTTAATTGTATCGATTCCTGATCATTGCCTTCACTTCCATACTTTGATCACAACTACTTTCTCTTACCTAACTATCAGGATTTTTAATATATATGTATTCAGGCTTGTGCACTTCATACTTCTCGGTTCTGTGGTGAATTCCTTGGTACCGAAGGATTACCCTTTCATAGAACATAGAGCATATTAAACAGAAACCGACAAACCTCGGCGCTATAACTGAGATACTACTATAATGGTTACTATATTGAGGACTACTACATTGATGCCCCCAGCCCATCGGAACTTGCAGAAATAGATTGGGCTGCACGGTGCATCCAGCCAGAGCTGAAACCGATCGAACATGAGTGATGATAAACCGCTTAGAGAGTCTAAGCCCAGGCAATGTGGTGCAAGTCGAACCGTCCGTGCACATAAATCGTTTTGGTTTTCTTTGGTGTCAGGGCTTGAGATGTCATTTCATCTCAGTGTCAGATAAAGGCCCCACAAAATTGGAATAGACGTTTCCAAAATAATCTTTATAGTGATGGTTAATGGGGACGTTAAACCTCGAATCAAACAAAACCACTATAACGAGTCTTAGAAAAATTGTCCGTTCACTTTTTGTCAAAATGTTATTAGGAACAAGGTCCTAACTCTATAAAACAACCACAGCATCTTTGTCGAGTTTACTTTATCTTCTTTTGTATCTTTTCTCTGTCTTTCTATATAACGCGTTTGTTGCAGGAACTCCTAAATGCTAATGTCGCTCTGCCGTGTGGAGATACGGACAATCACCGGTTATTTCCATCACGAAAATACGCCTATATAATTTTGACCCCCTTAAACCCCACTTTTATACAGTAAAACTGGGGTTTTCAGGGGTATACATTATTTTCATTATTCCTGCTCTTAGACATAAGCTGTGGGTACTCGTTAGAACCGCCTCGGCGGAACCCCACAATCTATGTGTGGAGAAGAAATAAGAAAACAGTCGCCATTTATCATAAGAAATTTTTCATTTTTTGAAGGTAAAATTTTCAATATGTTTAGGCGTGTTTTCGTTATGAATGCAGTGCTCAACCACTTGCAATGTGGCACGATAAATGTCTGACATTCTAATGCACTTGCGAATGTAAAGCGACATGTGATTGGATAACGTCAAAAATGTGCGACGGCATATTCTGCGGTATACTGTCGGGAACCCAACATCGGCACGTAACGTCGCTTTTCAATACGTTCTTTGGGTGACTTGAGATGGTCGCGATCCTTGATTGTGAACGTTTGATACAGTTATCGCCCTTGTCATTTCCTAATACGTGGATTTTAGGCATTTCCGATCGATAACTCTAGTATTTTGCATATTCCTAGGTATTGGGGATGTGTGGTATGGTATAGATAATTGGCAAAATACATGTTCATTTGACAACGTTACTACAGCTGGTGTAAAGAGAATGGGTGTCGGCTGTAAAAAGTCTCCCTGCCCTTCATCATGGTGTAGTTGTTGTTTCTTGTTCTTTGGGGCCATTGATTCTACTAGGGAATTTTGAAAATATCTGAGGGTTATTGATGAGGCCTATTTAGCCAGACTAGCTAGCATCACGAAAACACGCCTATACAAGTACATTGTCAATTTTACCGCCGAAAATACGAACATTTTAAGATGAAAAATTGTGATATTTTTCTTATTTTTGCTTAAAATATAGATTGTGGGCACTCGTTAGAACCGCCTCATTGAGGCAATCTATATTTTTGAGCAGAAATAAGAAAAAAAGGTATACCCCGGAAACCCCAGTTTTACTATATAAAAGTGGGGTTAGGGGAGGTCAAAATTATATAGGCGTGTTTTCGTGATGAGCTGGCCCAGAAATACTTGTACACTGTATAGTTTTCATTTCTGCAGTGTAGTTCTTGCAGAATTGCTTCCAAAGTTTAACCCTTTCATACAACATATTTATGGCCGTAAAAAAAATCCCATTTAATGTTTTTGGACTTTTATTCCTTTACTAAATGTAATGTATAAATGAAACTTCCCAGATATAAATACCACTGAAGGAAGCATATTGTGGCCAAGGACCACCCCTCTAACCATCCTTTATCCTCAGTTGTCTGTCCTTAATGTATGTGACAAATGGTTTTTGACCTGTTTTTCCTTTGTTATATGGAATATCTTGATGAACTTTTACAGATGTATAAAAAACTAAAGGAAGCACTGTATTACCAAAGGACAGTCACTCTGCCTATTCTTGATCTTGGGTTGTATGCATTTGATATATGTAAAATGTTATGCCATGGGTCCTTTACTATATGGAATATTTTGATAAAAGTTTATGAATATAAAGAACTTGAAAGGAAACCTATTGTGGCCAAGGAACCACACTTTGGCCGTTTTATGTCTTGAGTTATCTGCCCTTGTTCATGTAGCTCTTTTCAGTATTGAATGGGCAGATGAAACTTCATAGATCTATTAACCCATTTAGGACCAGAAACCCAAAAACGGGTACCCTGGCAAACAGTGCAGGTCCAGAGTAGATGCCACAGAACGCGGTGTCTGATCATGGCCTACAATGTTTGCAAAAAATCAGCCCTTTCCCAAATTAATTTTGAAGGAAATACAACTTGACACTCCTAAATGTCGAAATGGACTCCTGCCATATATAAGGAGGAAGATTCCATTTGTTACTTTATCATATGACGTCGTTGATAAGCAGTGGATAACGTCGTGTAATAAAAATCGTATGACCACACGTTTATAAACACTTTGGCGGGATTAAGTAACGTCATGACGACGTCCATGTCAACAATGCATTTTTCGTAGAAAAAATGGTCAAATTACAAGGCGATAAAATCCAATTTAAAGAAGTCATATGATAAAGAGAATCTTACATTCGTGGTCATTTCATATATTATTTATGAAACTCGCCAAAGGCTCGTTTCATAAATATCATATAAAATGACCACTCGTGTAAGATCCTCTATATAAGTAGGGCAGAACTGCTTCACGGGCCATTCTTCTTCTGAATTTTCGGCCCTTATCATGTGTCTGAAAAATAGTTTTTGATCTATATTTCATAGAGGATCTTACATGAGTGTTCATGTATTAATATTTCCAGTTCCAGTGTAAAGTCTAATGTAAACCTATAAAAAACAATTGCGTTCATACTTTCATGAACGCATCGAATCACATGATTTTCAGTGTCGTTAAGTGACGTCATTCTAAACCATTGTTCTCTACGGGCGTTGATGCTCCGTTCTTTGTAGAAAAACAGCGTGTAAATGTTTTTCAGCTTTGAAAGTTTGCCCTAAAGGCAGTATTTTCGCCCAGTGATGAGGGGCACATATTGTAAATATAAAAAATAAAATTAATTTTCTGCTTTTCATGAAAGTATGAACGACAGTGGGTCGCTAGCAAAGTTTACAGGAAACTCTTCGGGGTTCATTTACTTTGCACTCGACCCACTGCGTTCATACTTCCATGAACTACAGAAAAATAAATTTCATTTCTTAATTGAATTTATTAAACGGGTTAAGTTAAAGGGATAAAATGCAAGGATTCGCAGAGCATTTTGTCCCTTCTCCTCAACGAGTTTAATACATTCAATAATACATGAACACGAGCGAGCGAGTGTTCGAGTTTTACGTCCCACCAACAGCTAAGGTCATACGGAGACGGGACCTTGGTTTAAAGACTCATCCGAAAGTCTGGAGAAGCCCGGGATCGATCCTGCGACCCCTGGTTTACAAGGCGAGTAGCGCAACCACTACACCACAGAGGTGTAAGATTCTATTTATCATATGACTTTTAAAAGGCATTGTATCCACGATATTTTAAACAAAATGTCAATATTCTGCCATAAGTAAACGCGACGTCGTTAAGGACGTCGTACATGTAACGCTATGGGGCGTATCTAACTAATTTGCATATTTGATCCACTAGTGGATTATCGAATTTATTACATGGCGTTTTTACACTCTCAGACGCGACGTCACATGATAATGTAGTATATGTAACAGCTAGGGTACTAAAGGTGTCCTATTGTGGCAAAGAATATAAAATTAACCCCCACCATGCTGAATATTTCAGTATGCTATACCCCTGTCGAATGGGGGAGTTATTGTAATGTCAAAATATTCAGTCATTTGCTGAATAATCTTTAAATATATCAATCTGTAACCCATGCAATGGAAAAAAGACCCTTTCAATACAGAAAATTAAAGTGTTCATTCTAGAAAAAATGGGTGAAGGGGGGATTCGCCCAAGGAGCTAAATGGTAGATACATTTAATGATACTAAAGTATCGAGAACTAACGTCGTTTTCTTTTCTTTCAGAAAAGTGCTGAAAACTACCGATACCATGGTGAAGTAATATATAACCACGCCCATTCGGACCAAACAAATGACTATATGTGATGGCAAGAGTTGTTGTGCAGGTGTCGTCTTCCTCTTTGTCGCTATGTACTGTGCGCGTATGTTTTGAGAAACGCAAAATAGTCAACACGTGACCTCATTTGCTGATATTATTGGTGCTTTGTATAACACATTTGCGGCATAGTGCATCTTTTCATATTTCGAAACTGACATTTTCATGTTGAGAAATAAGAAACTTATTTCTGTAGCAAAGATAGATTGAGGGTTCTCATTAGAACGAATACTTACAATCTATGTCCTTGAGCAAACCAAGTTAAATTATATACATGTATATACAGTGTAACCCCATGCAGAATCTCTGGTTTCCTAATATACTGATTATCTGAGGTCTAATTGACCGAAATTAGTAAGTCCGTACCCCCACTCCAGAAACACTGTCTACTTTTACTAAGTCGGTCATATTTGGCCATTACCTCGGTTGGGTGCGTAGCTAAATTTAGAATTTAGCAAAAAAAAAAAAGGAAAAAAGTCACTGGATAAGTCCACAATACTATTTACAATCTGAATAACAGAGACATACTAAAACGCATACCTCTGAATCTCAACCTTACACTGTACGGGTTTTGAACTCCACTGTAGTCTTAGCATTCACCAGAGAAGAGGGAAGACTATTCCACTGGGGAAGAGTTCTAGGAAAAAAGGAATTTTTCAGGGCATCTCTATAGGACTGGTCATTATGACATTGTGAGTTGTTTACTTTTGATGCCCTTATTCGGGTTGAAACTGTCGCAGGGGTCAAGTATGTGTCTTAATTAATAGCCACTGTACCTGAATGTATCGTATAGAAGATGGTTAAAGAGGACTGCTCACGAAGTGCCTCTTGGGACGGCTATTCTAGTTCGTTAAGCATGTCGCCGACCCTACTTCTATTGCGCCATCATCAGCAAGTCCATCGAGCAGCTGTCCTCTGCACCTTCTCCACCCGCTGAACCTGAGTTTAACATGCATTTTCAAGTTGAGGGCGAACCAATGTTTTATATGCAACATCCTAGTTACGAAGTCCTAGTTGCTTTTGATGTTATTTCTGAAATGTGTTGACCCCAATCAAGATCATAAGTGATTGTGATACCAAGATATTTGGCGGATTGAACCTGCTCCAAAATTCGCTGGTGTAGTGTAAAGTCAAACTTAATTTGTTTGTCCGGAGGGTGTCCTGACAACCTCATTGAATGACATTTGGCCACATTAACTTCATCTGCCAATCGGCCTCCCACTGTGCTAGTTGATTCAGTTCATCTTGCAAAAATAAGACGGTCAAAAGGAGAATAAATATTCCTATAAAGGACACAATCATCAGCAAACAAACGGACGGATGACCTGATATTATCAGGGAGATCATTAATGAATACCAAGAAAAGGACCGGTCCAAGGACCGAACCTTGGGGGAGACCAGA
Organism: Lucinisca nassula; assembly: GCA_963580285.1. Classification (NCBI taxonomy): domain Eukaryota; kingdom Metazoa; phylum Mollusca; class Bivalvia; order Lucinida; family Lucinidae; genus Lucinisca; species Lucinisca nassula. Next base: position 127,385,532 of record OY757013.1, on the reverse strand, counting down.
TAAAACAGGGACTGGATCAGACGCTTGGCCATCAAGTACAACTTGTTGTGAGCGCCCTGAGAGCCACAAGCTAATCCACCTATGTGTGGATCCTCTTATCCCATAGTAATCAAATTTATACAATAGCCGTCTGTGAGGTAGCTTGTCAAAGGCCTTAGCGAAGTCCATGATGATCAAGTCAGTCTGTTTGTGGCCACGGTTTATGGCCCATCCAGATTGCTCACAATGTCATGGTAAAATTGAACAAATTGAGTTTCGCAAGATATTTTACTTCGGAAACCGTGTTGACAGTCAGCAAGAATGCTCTCAAAGGCTAGGTGCTTGTTGATGTTGCTAACTTTTATATGCTCCAGGGTTTTGCAAAAGATGCATGTTAGCGACATTGGTCTATAATTTGCTGCGTCATATTTTTCTCCTTTTTATAGACCGGTGTAACTTTGCTTGCCGCTAGTCATCTGGTACAGTGCCCTGGGCAAGTGATTCATTGAAGATAAAGGCCAGCACGGGTGAAGTTTCAACACCACATTCCTTAAGCACCCTGGCATTCAGGTCATCCGGCCCAGATGCCTTATGTATCTTGAGCTTACCTAATAGTTTAGCGACCCCATTTGTGTCAACTGTTATGTCCCCCATTGAGGGGAACTGACTATTACCTTTGGATGGTAGCTCACGATCAGTTTCACGCGTAAATACAGATTGAAACGGTTTGTTACATATATTGGCCTTATCGCGCGAATCTTTTTTTTTAAATTCTCACACACTCACACACAAAAGAAATATCTAAACATTTCACAATTTTCTGTAAGTTATATTCCTTGCTTCCGCAGATTTGAAGGAAATGTGTGACGGCCGTATAAATTCTCCCTGTCCTTCATCATAGTGTTGATTTATTTTCCAGTCCTTGGGGTCTACTGATGTCATTGCTGAATTTCAAAATATTTTGCGTACTATAGATGAGGCCTAATTGACCAAAACTAGCTAGTTTGAAAACACGTGAATATTTAACAATTTCTGTTGCGTATTCCTTGCTTCCAAAGATTTCCGTTTTATAGAATAGATTATAAGGGTGCTAACTACACGGACTTGTACACGGGGGTTCTCCTGTCGAGGTGTATTTTTGTTATGGTTCGTCTTTGAGTGTTTGTATCGTTTATATTATTTTGTTTTGGATAGCCAATTGGCCATTTTGTGGGAAAGTAACTGTCCTTTTGGCTTTCCGCTATTTATGTTTCCATTAGGATCTGTTGTTTCATGTTTGTGTTTCTTTTCCTTTGGTGTCTCTGATGGAGCCTGTGGGTTAATTGTATCGATTCCTGATCATTGCCTTCACTTCTAGTTTGTAATTGTGGTTACCGGCATCGTTGTTTTTTTTCTGACTATCTGTCCGAAGTACCGGTATGGCAGTTCGTGCATTCCATAAGAACTATTCATTTGTTGCTCCTCTGCACTTTCACATAATGTAATCACATAATATAGCTGGCCTAAACAACACCGGATGTTGACGTAATCATTTGGAACCTTGGTGTTAACCCTTATCCCTCTGAATAACTAATTTATCCACACCCAATTCTAGATTTGAACAAATCAGATTAATTGATATAATTTATTTCTACAAGCTCACAAATGACCGACCATCCGATCAGGATCTACACTGTTTTCAAAAGTAGGATTTTTTCGTGATCTATGACGAAAACACGCCCATCAAAATCTGAACCCCCACCTTAAAACCCCACAATGTATATTTTGAGCAGAAATAAGAAAAATACCACAATTTTTCATCTTAAAATAAACATTTTTTCGGCGGTAACATTTACAAAGTATTTGTATAGGCATGTTTTCGTAATGTCAGCGGAATTAGGGTTAAGACCATTACCAGGGTAGTGGGGGTATTGCTGAACCTATACCTATCATTGAAGGCATGCTTTATCCCATCTTATTATAACAAAATATACACATTTGTCGAATTTGTATCTTTATTACTTGTTTATTTAACCCTGCAATACAGTGTATGCTGAGATTTAGTTGTTCGTCTTTATACCAATTAATACCCGTTTTGTTTGTTTGTTTGCATTGAGGTTTAACGCCCCCGTCAACACTATTTATGTCCTTTTGGAGATGTTGCTTCCAATTTTGTGGGTTTTTTACCCGACATTGAGATGAAATAACATCTCAAGCCCTGCCACCCAATGAAATCAAAAGGCTTATATGAATCTGGCGGTCTGACTCCCACCGCTTTGCCTGGGCAGGCTTTGTCCTTCTATACAGTTTATCAGTAGTCATGTGTGACAGTTTCGGCTCTGCGCGAAGGTTACACGCAGGCCCTGGGGCCAAAAATGCCCCCCCTCCCTTCCGTGGCCCTTTGGTTTTACATAGACTTATATAGGGAAAATCTTGAAAAATCTTTTTCTCTGAAACTTTCAGGCCCATGTCTTTGATATTTGGTATCGAGCTTCATCTAGTAGACTTCTACAAAGATTGTTCAAATTATAGCCCTCGGGCCACAAATGCCCGCGCCCCGGGGCCCTTTGGTTTTACATAGACTTATATAGAGATAATCTTTGAAAATCTTTTTCTCTGAAACAGCAAGGCCCAGGTCTTTGATATTTGGTGTGAAGCTTCATCTAGTGGACCTCTATCAAGATTGTTTAAATTGTAGCCCTGAGGCCAAAAACACAGTAGCCCCGGGGTCATTTGGTTTTACATAGGCTTATGTAGGGAATATCTTTAAAAATCTTCTTCTCGGAAGCCGCAATGTCCAGGTCTTTGATATTTGGTGTTTAGTTTCATCTAGTGGACCTTTGCGAAGATTGTTCAAATTATAGCCTTTGTTGATATTTGGTATTAAGCTTCACCTATTTAGACCTCCCTCAACATTATGCACATTATAGACCTGGGTCAATAATGGCCCTCCCCGGGGCCCCCTTGTTACTCTATGGATCAGGTGAGCGATCAAGGGCCATCATGGCCCTCTTGTTTTTGTGTTCTCGAAGATGTTGCCCTGATGAATTAGGAGGCCTTCATGCGGACTGAACAAACTGTTTGTCTGAACCGCGACAGACGTAAGGGCGAGGATTGCGGCCGCGTAAAATTGATTTAAGCCATATGATTTTAGGCCTATTGTTTTCCACAGATAGGCAGTTGTCAATTGTCGTCTGTTGTCTAGCAATGACAGTTGTCAATTGTCATCTGTTGTCTTGCATTAACACATTCAAGCGACACCAGACATCTGCAGGTACTAGGCTGTTTGGGTCCAAATTTTATCTGTAGCGTTCTTGGGCGCAGGGCTTCCATGGTTTATCAAAATACATGGCTGCCAGCGGGCAGTGCCCCACCTGAGCTCTGGTGAGCATTGTGGCCCATGGACCTCTTGTTTGTTTTGGATAGCCAATTTGCAATTTTGTTGGAAAGATGACATCTTGGCTTTCCGCTGTTTGTGTTTCCGTTGGGGTCTGGTTGTTTAATGTTTGTGTTTCTGTGAGCTTGGAGCTGTGAGTTAGTTGTATCGATTCCTGATCATTGCCTTCACTTCCATTGTGACAAATCTGAAGGTTTCTTTCCTTTGGAGTGTTCTCACTATTCATTGCGCTCATTGGATAGTCGAACATCTTATTGCAGAATACTGCAACCGTTATTGACACATACCAGTTCTACAGCCTTGTTGTAGCAGCCATCTCTCGGGTAGAGTATTCTGCTTATTCACGAATCGCGATTAGTATCTAGATGGGTGACTGTGCCAGTTTCTCCACATCATGTATGACCCTGCAAGTGCTACATTACTATAGGACTTGGTACATCTGACAGTTATAAATAAAAACTTCTGAACCAATTAAAAAAATAAAGCAAAACATCAAGAAAGGCATTGTTTTTGTGTCAAAGCTTGAGCATTCTTTTAATGAATAGATTTCATTGCCATAAAAACAATCCCGTATGGTACAATGGAGCCTTGTTGACACTCATTAGAACCGCATCAAAAAGGCGATTCAAAGGAGCAAACGCAATCTACAATCCCGTTAACCCTGCTTTTCTCTATATAAAGTGGGGTTTAACTGTTGGTTTTCTTTTGCTCCAGCATTTCAGTGGTTTCTTGCTGTCGAGTCCTCACCGTTGTTTCATCTCTGTGGTTGTTTGATTTTTGAAAGTTGATACTTGTATCAAGTTTATATGTCATTGCATTTCTACTTCCGGTACTTGACCGCGTTTCTACACTTCCGCTGTTCGTTTGCTGCATAAAATAGTCCAAGTTAAGCACTTGAATCATTTCCTTTTCCAGCGCATTGATTTCTTAACATTTGCGCTGAAGGCGGACTTGATTCCACAGGTGTTCCTTCCCTTTCACCCCTCAGTTGCCGAACTGGACTTTTCCAGCTTTGATACTCGGTGTATCCTTTTATATCAAGGCGGACTTGATTCCACAGGTGTTCCTTCCCTTTCACCCCTCGGTTTCCGAACTGGACATTAGTCCATATATAGCTAGCGTCACTTTTTATGGCATGCAAGTATTGTAGGCCCAGATCAGACGCAGCACAACTTGGCGTCTGAACTGAGTCTGCATTGATTGCTAAAAAACATATATTCTTGCAAAACCTACCTTTAAGAAAACAAATCTGACAATCCTGTTCCGAACTTATTTGTTGGAAGATTCCATTGTCATATATTGGTTAAGCAAATTCAGAAGCCACTGATCAGACACCTCATTATGTGACCTCAAATCAGACCCTTCAGTGTTATAAAAGGAAGCTTTGCATTTTTGGGTGCATATGCACTCGTTTTATAGACACTTGGGAAGACGAACCTAAGTCGAAGCGTCTCCACTGTTTAAAATGTAGAAATTAAAGGGCTCTGCTGTAACGTCTCCGAAAGCAATGTACACTTCATTTTTGGAGACCCATGACTCGCCGAAAGAAAGCAATAGGTTTTAAAGTTCACCCCCGTCCAGTGCTCCAGATAAACAGCGTATTTGCGTAAATACTCAATTAATCAAAGTGCTGAGAGAACGGGTGGATCGATCGTCTCTGAATGTAAGTTTGGAGAATAGTCATGAACTGAGAATCGGACTGTTCGTTTAAGCAGGTACATTAGATCTGATCGGACACCGCATTATGTGGCGTCTGATTATAATCGTTTTAAGCCCCCCCCCCCACGCCCAACCCAGCCAGTGGAATTCGTTTCCGCTGACCGTTCCTATGCGGCTCTTCTGTCGCGGTTTATTTTTGCTATGGTTTGTCTTTGGATGTTTGTGTTATTTGTGTTATGGTTTGTCTTTGGGTGTTAGTGTCGCTTATATTATTTTATTTTGGATAGCCTATTGGCCATTTTGTGGCCGGAAAGTAACTGTCCTTTTGGCTTTCCGCTATTGATGTTTCCATTAGGATCTGTTGTTTCATGTTTGTGTTTCTTTCCCTTTTGTGTCTCTGATGGGAGCTGTGGGTTAATTGCATCGATTCCTGATCATTGCCTCCACTTCTATTCAGATTGGTCTTGTTATTATGGTGAAAACGATACAAGAAGTACGTGCACTGTACAATTTCCCTCTTTAAGTGCACGCCGACGGGTCGGGCCTCAGATTCTACGACGGTTCCAGCGTAAAGGCTGTGGCCACGTATAATCTAACTATTCAGAACTTATTTATCTTCACTGCAGCTGGTGCTGTGCCGTGTGGCGGCCGTTAAAAGTCTCCCCGTACATCCATCATAGTGCAGATTATATTTTCTGGTCTTTTGGGATCATTGAGTTCATTAAGAATCATTTTGAAAATAGAGTTCTGCTAAAGCCGGTGCTAGGGGCGTGGCCGGTGTAGCACATTTCAGTACTGGTCATGAACAGACTCAATAAAACCGAGTCTGCTATTTTCGTTTATTTGGTGTATTCTTTGCTTCCACAGGATCTAACTATTCAGAACTTATTTACTGAGAATTAGAGAGAATTAAATTCTATGTAATGTTGGTTGGTGCCTGATGCTCTGTCTCTGGCTGGGCACATCGGAGTCTAACTATTGGTTTTCTTCTTCTCCAGCATTTTCATATATATGAGCCGGGGCACAGCATTTCCTATATGCGCGCCCAGCGAAGAATCAGATCAGTCTGCGCTTCTATATACTACATGTAGTCTAACTAGAGACTTCTCTTGCTGCATGAAGGAGCATTGAGCCGTTAGCCATCCTTAGAGCGCACAGCGTGCCAATACAGCATACCTTGGACCAGTAACTCGGCCAATACGAAATAACTTGATTAATAAAATTATAATACGATATGCAATTAGGTAGGTCTCTGAAACAATATAGAGAGTGGATTGACTGCATCTAATGACGGCTGTTTAAACAATGGTGTTCTATATCTATAAAAGATTGGGTTAACTACAACCCGTAATAACATTGCTAATTTCATTTAAGAAGTTAATTTTATATTTTTGCTGTTTATGAAAAGTAGAAGTAAAACAAAGATCAGGAATCGATACAATTAACTTACTCCACCCACCAAAGACACCAAAGGGAAAGAAATACAAACATTAAGCGACCAGACCATAATGGAAACCTAAACAAAGGAAGGCCATAAGGACAGTTACTTTCCCTCAAAATGGCCAATTGGCCATCCAAAATTAAAAGACACAAGACACACAGTAAGTAACAAACAACAACATAAATAAATCGCCACAGAAGAACCGCCTTGGAACGGTCAGTGGAAAGATTTCCACTGGGGGCTTAAATCGATTTTACATGGCCACAATCCTCGCCCTTACTTCCGTCGCGATTTACAATCCTCGCTCTTACTTCCGTCGCGAAAGTACGAACGCAGTGGATCGTGTGCAAAGTTAATGAACCCGGGTTCATGTAAGCTTTGCTAGTGACCCGCTGTCGTTCATGCTTTCATGAAAAGCAGAAAATTATTTTCTTTTTTATATATTTACATTCTTTACCTCACTGGGCAAAAAACTGCTTAAGGGGCAAACTTTTAAAGATGAAAAACATTTAAACACTACTTTTCTACAAAAGAGCGGAACAATGTTGGCGTCACCAACGCCCGTAGAGAAGCATGGTTTAAACTTTGAAGAGCATAAAAATTATACTTCATGGTCATGTGAGAAAGTGTGTGAAGCTCTCACCTTTCTACTTGACAGTATTTATACAAGGTTTGATACTAAGTTATTTAGACAAGTTTCGGGTATTCCGATGGGTACTTATTGCGCACCCCTTGTGGCTGATCTGTTTTTGTTTTGTTATGAGAGAGAAGGCCAAGACAAGCTTCCTACGTTATATTGGTTACCTAAACTTCATAAAAGACCATACAAAGCACGGTTTATTGCAAATTCAAGCTCTTGTTCCACCACTGAACACCCCAAATTATTAACTGCATGTTTTACTGCCATCAAAACATGTGATAAAATATTGCAACGAAGTCTTCGAAAAATCAGGTAGAAATTTGTTTTGGTATTTAAAATATTCTAATGAAGTTTTAAATAAATTGAAATCCATGCACTTTCGTGCTTCAAGTCTGTCTAGTTATGATATTTCCACCCTTTACACTACACTTCCTCATAATCTCATACAAGAAAAAATTAATGATTTAATTGAATGGACATTTCATAGGGAAGACTCCATCTATCTTGCATGTAATGTAAGAAATGCTATTTTCACTTCTGAAGAGCATAGAATTATACTTTATGGTCATTTCAGAAAGTGTGTGAAGCTCTCACCTTTCTACTTTGCAATGTTTACATAAGATTTGGTACTAAGTTATTTAGACAAGTTGTGGGTATTCCGATGAGTTCTAATTGCGCACCACTGGTGGCTGATCTGTTTTTGTTTTGTTATGAGAGAGACTTCATGATGTCCCTTTCTGCTGAAAACCAGTCTGAAATCATTGAAGCTTTTAGCTCCACTTCTAGATATTGGTATGATTTATTATATATTGAAAATACCTATTTCGATGGTTTGATCAGTCAAATTTACCCCAAGGACGTCAGTTAAATAAAGCAAATTCTACTGATACCGAGGCCCCGTTTTTGGATTTACATCTATCTATTGTAGATGGGTTTGTTGCAAACCCATACTATGGCGTTTATATTTCGCAATTAATTCGATTTGCCAGAGTGTGTGGTCATGTTGTTGACTTCAATAGTCGTAATAAATTGTTAACGGCTAAACTTCTTAATCAGGGTTATCGGTACTATAAACTACGCAAAGCCCCTTCAAAATGTTATAGACGTCATTCTAATTTAATTTCAAAATTCAATATTGGACTTAAATCTCTTCTTCAACAAGGTCTATCGGAACCCTAATTTTATGGTGACTTAGTATATAAATTCAGAAAAATATATAACCGCAATGACTTCAGCACCCAATTTCGTAAAATCATTCTTCGATATAAAAGATTGGGTACAACATAAATGTTATACGACAGACTACATGCATGGTAGTTAAACTAATCACGGTTGACAACTTTGCTTCCCTCTTTAATTGCACGCCGGATGGTCAGGCCTCAGATTCTATGACGGTTCCAGCGTAAAGGCTCCCCAGTGGAAATCTTTCCACTGACCGTTCAAAGGCGGTTCTTCTGTGGCGATTTATTTATGTTGTTGTTTGTTATTACTGTGTGTATCACTTGTGTCTTTTTATTTTGGATGGCCATATGGCCATTTTGTGGGAAAGTAACTGTCCTTATTGCCTTCCTTTGTTTAGGTTGTCATTATGGTCTGATCGCTTAATGTTTGTGTTTCTTTCCCTTTGGTGTCTTTGATGGGTGGAGTAAGTTAATTGTATCGATTCCTGATCTTTGTTTAACTTCTACTTTGTGTTGGTTGGTACCTGATGCTCTGTCTCTGGTCGGGCACATCGGAGTCGAACTGTTGGTTTTCTTTTGCTCCAGCATTTCAGTGGTTTCTTGCTGTCGAGTCCTCACCGTTGTTTCATCTCTGTGGATGTTGCACTGGCCTTCATGCGGACTGAACAAATTATTTGTCTTAATCGCGACGGAAGTAAGGTCGAGGATTGTGGCCACATAAACTCGATTTAAGCCCCACGGTGGAATTCGTTACCGCTGACCGTTCCAAGGCGGTTCTTCTGTCGCGGTTTATTTTTGCTATGGTTTGTCTTTGGATGTTTGTGTTATTTTTGTTATGGTTTGTCTTTGGGTGTTTGTGTCGCTTATATTATTTTATTTTGGATAGCCTATTGGCCATTTTGTGGGAAAGTAACTGTCCTTTTGGCTTTTCGCTATTGATGTTTCCATTAGGATCTGTTGTTTCATTTTTTGTTAACTTTCCCTTTTGTGTCTCTGATGGGAGCTCAGGGTTAATTATATCGATTCCTGATCATTGCCTCGGCTTCTATTTTACTGAGAATTAGAGAGAATCTAATTCTATGTAATGTTGGTTGGTGTCTGATACTCTGTCTCTGGTCGGGATCATCGGAGTCTTACTGTTGGTTTTCTTTTCTCCAGCATTTCAGTGGTTTCTTTCTGTCGAGTCCTCACCGTTGTTTCAACTCTGTGGTTGTTTGACATTTATGTATTCACGGAGAAGTTGCACTGATGAGTTAGGTGGCCTTCATGCGGACTGAACAAATTATTTGAATGTCTAAATCGCGACGGAAGTAAGGGCGAGAATTGTGGCCACGTATAATCGATTTAAGTCCCCCAGTGGAATTCGTTTCACTGACCATTCCAGGACGGTTCTTCCGTCGCGGTCATTTTTGTTATGGTTTGTCTTTGAGTGTTTGTGTCGCTTATAATATTTTATTTTGGATAGCCAAATGGCCATTTTGGCTTTCCGCTATTGGTGTTTCCATTAGAGTCTGTTGTTTCATGTACCGGCCCCGATAGTTCAGTTGGTAGCGTGTCCACTCCGGGGAACGGGAGGTCACAGGTTCGATCCCGGGCCGCGACATACCAAAGTCGTTAAGAATGGTACTAGCTGCTCCTCGCTTGGCACTCAGATTTACGGGGTAGAGCTAGGACTGGTCGACCTAATGTGACTGGATGTGGTATCATGTAATGTGTCTGGGACATGATATTTCAGTGAGGCAGCACCATAAAAGTGAGCAAGGTCTTCCTGTCGCAACCAGACACCGTCGTGATATGACTGAAAAATTGTTGAAAGCGACGGTAAGTAGAAGTAAAACAACGATCAGGAATCGATACAATTAACTTACTCCAACCATCAAAGACACCAAAGGGAAAGACACACAAACATTAAGCGACCAGACCATAATAGAAACCTAAACAAAGGAAGGCCATAAGGACAGGTACTTTCCCACAAAATGACCATATGGCTATCCAAAATAAAAAGACAAGTGATACACACAGTAAGTAACAAACAACAACAAAAGTAAACCGCCACAGAAGAACCGCCTTGGAACAGTCAGTGGAAAGATTTCAAATGGGGGGCTTAAATCGATTTTACGTGGCCACAATCCTCGTCCTTACTTCCGTCGCGATTTAGACAAATAATTTGTTCAATCCGCATGAAGGCCTCCTCACTCATCAGTGCAACATCTCCGTGAACACAAATAATCAAAGAACCACAGAGGTGAGACAACGGTGAGGGCTCGACAGCAAGAAATCACAGAAATGCTGGAGCAAAATTAATTGTATCGATTCCTGATCATTGCCTTTACTTCTATTTTACGTCCCTTGACGTCATTGAAAATCACGTGACTTGATGTGTTCATGGAAGTATGAATTACTTTGTTTACATTAGGATTTACACTGGAAATGTAAATATTCATATATATAAACCACTAACAAATTAGCATTTTGTAAATCAGACATATTTATTGTACAAAAATACTGATAGTTCACAAACAGCATGGGCCAGCACTTGACACAGCTTACAATTAGACTTCTGCGAACAGCGGAGACTCAGAACAGCCTGCACACCCGTTCATCCGGGCAGTCTTATCAGAGTCTTCGCTACTCATATAAACCTTCTGCAGCCTCTTGACTATCTAAAGATGAACACATTAAGATAACACACCCCTGTGGCATAGTGTGCTGTTTCATTTCTCCAAAATGGCCATTTTTGTTATGAAAAATTAAATTTTTCTTACTTATACTCCAAAAAGGGGTTGTATGTGCTCGTTAGAATCGCCACATTGAAGCCGTACTAAAGGGTACCAGTAACCTACGTTTTGGGACAAAAATAATGAAAATAATTCAATCTCAAATATATCAAATTCAGCAATTCCCATCTCTCTACATTGAATATCTACCATGTTTACCACAAATATTCAGACACTTTTGGACAAATTAAGACTTTTTTGGCCACATGCGAGACGCTTAGTTCTACAACAGAAGGTCTGATGGTTTGTCTGCAGGTACGTCGGTTTCCACCCATCTCAGATTTATCAATCAGCTGGAAATAAGTGAAATTATCTTGAAATGTGCCGTTGAACAAAAAACATAAAAGGCGTGTTGTATGGACTGATGATACATTATTTTTCAGGCAGCTATGGGGCCAATGGCAAACAGTTTAGGCATTGATCAGGCTGAGCAGTTTGATCTCGTTATATTGTGTATCTGCATAATGAATTCATAGGCTGACTAGAACTGCGACACGGTTAAATAAAACACCAAAACTGTAAGATAAAACTATTTTGCTGCAGATATATGGCGAGAAGGCTCTTGGAAAAATCAAAATATTCAACCATACTTCACAAAAATTAATGCATGATAAAACGCCAATAACACACAATACTTGACGACAAAAATACCAGAATTTTGTAAGCTCTCTCTCATTTTGAAATGCTTATTTAAGGGTACCCTCTATTCTGAATTGAATCAAAACATTATATATTGTTTGAATTGAAATTTGTGTTTGAGGCAGCGATCCAAAAACAGCACAATCAGGACTATAAACCTTTTTTGAATGCTTAACTTATTATGAAATTTGTCTTGCTGATAAATATTAAGATGTTTGCATTTAAATATTTATCCGCATGAAAAATATCATCCTCTATAGATACAAATATGACAAAATCCACAAATGTTGGTATTTTAACCCTTATCTTGCTGTTTACGACAACCCCTATCTTTGAAAACAGTGTAGATCCAGATCAGATGGCCATCTGATCAGGATATACACTGTTTTGTATTCAGTTTATGAATTTGTAGCAATAAATTACATCAAATAATTTGATTGGTTGATAAATAGAAATGGGTGTGGCTTAAATGAATATTCAGAAAGGTAAGGGTTAATAATCATTTGCACTATAAATTTTATGAACGAAACATGAAAAACATTTTTATAACCTCGAGCCATGCCCCTGTCACTAACTACGGTAAATGATATTAAATTATTTGCGTGGATAGAGCCACGTAGGCTGAAACTCCTCCATTTGTGAATGGTGACAAGAAAATGCACTGCTTGTAATTACCCAAGAACCTGAGTATGGCATTACGTTATTTTATTTTTAGTAGTGATTTACTGAGATTTCTCGGTGAATTATAAATCTATATTACATTTTCGCTGCTATTTTATGAAATTTTTTGGGGAAATGAAAAAGATACTTTCCTGCAGGGAAAATATTCCTTTCAGGCGGGGATATATTTCCTTTCGAACGTCATCATACCCTATGATGCGCCAAAATCGGGACAAATTACGTCACGTCACAGCGCTAATTACGTCAGTTTTAGACGTTAGAAAGGCCAAAAACCGCCGATTTAATAAAACATTAATATAAACATTAATACATCTTTAGTTTTGAATACGGGAAATATTTTCCTCGAAACTTGCAAATCTTATAAACAAACGCGTGCATTCGCACTCCTTTGTTTACTTTATTTGCAAGTCTCTCGGGAAAATATTTCCCTTATTTAAAACTAAAGATGTATTATTCTCTCTATAATTCACAGTGTGAATTATTTCATTTCGAACGTTTTGACGTCATAATTGCTAGGCAACATTGCTGACGTCATTTGTAACACTAATAATAATAGTTGACGTTTGGCGGAAAATCTGATAAAATCATAGAAATCAGACTTCAGTTTTCGAGGAAGGAGCTGCAACACGAAGATAAAGTATGATTTTCTTGATAATACAGTTCTACTTTCATGACATTGTTGCATCTGTATTTCAAGCACAGGATGATTTTTGCATGGAATTGAAAACAAGATGGCGACTGATTTTCTAATTTAACCACGTCCCCTGAAATCCATGGCATTACTGAAACCATTTAGGCTGGAAATAAGAACGGTTGAATTTGAAAATGCAATGGTAAAACATGAATGGAAATGTATTAAACGGTTTTTTTTTGTTGTTTTGGTTGATTACGGAAAAATAACTCACTCGTGTTCTGAGGCTTTCGTGTAAAAAACTCGTTCGCTATCGCTCTCTCGTTTTTACTCGACACCTTAGAACACTTGTGAAGTATTTCACCGTAATCGATCAAAACAACCAAATAAACTCTTCTTAAAACACCAGTGCGACATTGTGCGTGTTTTCACAACTCCAAAAAGGCTACTTTTCTAATGAAAATCATTGATATTTTTTCTATTTTTCTGCAAACATAGGTTGTGGATTCTCGTTAGAACCGTCTCATTAAGGCGGTTCTAACGAATACCCACGACCTAAGTCTTGGATAAGAAATAAGAAAACTAATGTATATTCTAGTAAACCCCAATTATTTATATGAAGAGGGATTTTGGTGGGGGTGCTGTTCGTTTCACGGACTTGTTCACATGATAAGTTTTGTCTAGATACTATGTAAACATAACGTTTTATTACAGGGCAATTTTTATATTCGCCCATAATGCTGTTTTCAGATGGATGCTTAGCGAAAAAAGAAGTCGATCTGCTTTCACACTCAATCAGAATATAGCTGTCCTTGTGTACAAGCAAAAGCATTAAGATAACAGGCATTTTATAGCGTACAGCGAAGATGGTTGCACTCTGCCACATTAGATCACCCTCCCAAACAATCAATATGTATATCCTGTAAACTGGAGTAACCAGTGAACAATCACCTGACCTTCCGTTACAGAACTTGGCATCTCACATGTGGCCCGAGCGAGGCACGAACCACAGCGATGAGAAACATAATGACTTAGAGTTAGCGTCAGGTGGTTTTTCTCCGGCTACCCCGCTTTTCGCCCAACTCTGATTAAAAATCAGCCCAAAATAAGCGAAATAATCTTGAAAGAGCCGTAAAACCAACAAAACAAATACTTCCGGTTTTAAAGAAAGAAGAAATGACATGTCCTTGTCAGATAATTTGAGATGTTGTATGTTATTGAGCAGGCAGTATCACAGATATTATATAATCAGTCCGTACCAAATAAAAAGAGGTTTTTGAGCATATGTACCCAGTGGAGACTCTGATCAGCCATTACGAAACTAAACCTAAACATATACATTGAATATTTTACAAACGAAAAATGAAAATTTTCAGATGAAAAATTGTGAAATCTTTCTTATTTCTGCCCAAAATAAAATATAGATTGTGGGTACTCGTTAGAACCGCCTCATCGAACTGGTTGTAACGAGTACCCATAATCTATATTTTAAAGCAGAAATAAGAAAAATAAAGTTTACCCCTGTAAACCCCAGTTTTTTATATAAAAGTTGGGTTCAATGGGATCAAAATGATACAGGCGTGTTTTCGTGATGCATGCGCGATCGTGCAGTCTGACCAGAGTCTTCGCTGTTCACTCAATGGATGGTCATTTGAACAAAGCTTTTTCATACCGTCAAATAAGGTTACATTCTGAATGCAGGGTTCAAATTAAATGTTTTGATGGCTTGCTAAAATAAGTAAGTTGCATAATTTTAACTTGCTTAACCTTTCAGCCAAGTTACGTATTTGACGTCTTTAAACGTTATCAAATGAGGCTCCAGATAAAAACTCCAGCAGACGTCATTTAATACATTTTTGTGATTTCTCCCAGACAATGAGTTCTAGCATTTCATGCAAATTGTCAATGGAGACAATTTTCATGAATTGCCAGAACCTGTATTCTGGTAAAATCAATCAATTTTTTGCTAAATTAGCCCCGAGAGTGGTTAAAAGAACACAAATCAGTCAGTTTCCCATGACTTCTACAGTTGCTCATAAAACAATTAATTTTAATATTTACGAAAAGAAATTGAAAAACGTTAGGAACAATGCCTGATAAAGAGATGTTTCCAGCTTGCTAGAGTTAGCAAGTGATGGAAGTTGAAGCCTGCTTTTTGAAGAAATTAATTATCATTTAACAAGTTAGCAAGTGCTAAAATTGAACCCTGGAATAAATTTGTGAACAGAACGCACTGCGTGTACATGCTCATAGACCTCTATTAGATTGGCGCGGTTCAGATAAGAAGTATTTGTCGTCTATTATACTTCATCTTCTTTGGAATCTTGATTGATAACTTTTCTTTTCTTGACCAATGAATTTAACAATGACAAAACCTGGTCCAACTTTTGGTCCATTTTGTTAACCTGCAAAAAAGAAAAGGCAACGTTTATCAAGACCGGTCGGGGACAAGTGGCCTTTAAGCCAAGAGCAGGTGTACAAAACGAGGTAGTTATACGTTTAATCATGTCAAACAAAAAGGAATCTTGCACGCGGCTACCCAGTAATGTGAGACAAATTGTAAACCAGGGCCACAATAATGGCACCCTATACGTTTGTAAACGCAGGGTAAAATGATACATGGAACACAATTTTAAGATATATACATTGCCGCCCAGGTCGCCATGGCCCAGTGTGTAAGAGCTCTAGGTCTACCGCTGTTCGTTCGAGCCTAATTTTATTCTGCCAATTTATGCAATGGAAGGTAATGTTTTTGTTTGGGTACACCGGTTTTTCGCCCAACTCTGATAAACGTTCGACTCAAAGTAAGTGAAAATATCTTTAAAGGGCCGCAACCAATCCCACCCCTTCACCAAAATAGACATACACGAGCTTGTTGAGTGATGCTTACTTCCTATCTAATTGAACTCAAATCAAACGAATTGATTTGTTTAACAGCTCTTCTTAGTTATGTATATGCACCTTATGACGCCTGTAGTTTGATTTCTGAGCTTTTTGTGTAGTGTTTGAGTCTCGTTAAAGGCTTGTGCTTTTGGGTTAAGTGAAGCACAAGACTAACCATTCAAAGTCACAAGAACCCTTGCACAAAACAAAAATGTAGTGATTGGCAACAGTATTTACATAATATCTTATTGATATGGTGACAATGCAAAATGCCTTTAAAACATATACGAAATTACGAAAATATCAAACAAACAGTCGTGAATTAGGTACCTGAAATGTTTACATTTAGAAAGGCGAAACCCCTCATCGTCATAAAAATTCCGCCAGGGACACGTCTATACAATTCTGACCCCCTTGAAGCGCAGTTTTATATAGTGAAACTGGGTTTTACAAGCGTAAACCTTATCTAAAATAATGATTGTGGGTACTCATTAGAACCGACTCATCGAGGCAGTGTGTGTGTGTGTGTGTGACTTCGGGTTTAACGTCGCTTTCAACAATTTTTCAGTCATATCACGACGGTGTCTGGTTGCGACAGGGAGCTCAATGCTCACTTTTATAGTGCTGCCTCACTGAAGTATCATGTCCTAGACACATTACATGATACCACACCCAGTCACATTATCCTGACACTGGGTCTACCAGTCCTAACTCTTCCCCGTAAATCTGAGTGCCAAGCGAGGAGCAGCTAGTACCATTTTTAACGACTTTGGTATGTCGCGGCCCAGGATCGAACCTCATCGAGGCAGTTCTAACGAGGACCCACAATTCTAAATTTTTGAGCATAAATAACAAAAATGTTTCATCTTGATATTTTCGGTTGATCCGCGGAAAAAGTTACAATGTATTTGTATAGGCGTGTTTTCGTAATGGACTAATATACCCGTCATACAAATAAAACAGTACAATGTTCAGGATAAACGATAAGAAAATTCATATTTCACGTTTTTGAGAAATTTGATATACGAGTATATAGAGAATACCAGCTTCGTGTCATTTGATATCAAATTTATCAGGCAAGGCTTCGAGAACGCTTGTAGAGTCACGAAGCTTGCCGGATGATTCTACATGCGTTACCAAAGCCGGGCCTGATAAACTTTAAACAAATTACACAAACCTGGTATTCTATTTATCAGTTAATCACCTTGTAGTGTAAACGCTCACTCTTTTGCCATTTTTCCAGGAGCCCATTTCATAGAAAAACAATGTAACAGTGACATGATAAAGCTCAATGTCTTGGGATAGCATATCTTTACGTCAGTATGTTACAATGCCACTACTATAGAGGTTAATTGATACTTTTTTGGTATATGAATCGCATGCATACGATGTGTTGTGAGATACCAAAAATAGCATTTTAAGAAGACTTTCCCTCACCAAATTATGCAACAAGTCCATTACGATAACCTACCCGTGCGACATAGTGCATGTTTCTCATCTCCAAAATGACTATTTTTCTTATGTTAATCCGTGATATTTTTCTTATAAATGCTGGAGACATAGGTTGTGGGTGCTCGTTAGAACCGCCTCATCGAGGTGGTTCTAACGAGTACCCACAACCTATGTCTTGGAGCAAAAATAAGAAAAATAATTTATACCCCCGTAAACCCAAGCTTTCTCTATATAAAGTTGGGTTTAGGGGGTTGTTCACTTCATGGATTTGTTTGCGGGATGAATTGTTTCGCAGATTCCATTTGAAAGAAGAAAGAACTAAAGTACCTGATTTTCTATTCTTACGATTCTAGCACTTATTGTCATCCTCTCGCGTTCCTTACAACTCTTCGAGTGTAAAGTCCCAGGTTTCCCAAGTGACTGATCAATTCTGAAAACAAAACGGATAATCAATCGTGCGTCAATCGAATACTATTCCAGGTGAAGAAAAGGTACTTATACTTTAAAGAAATTACTAACAGTTTATACAGATTGTTATAAAACCATAAATAGGTGTCTGGATATCTGTGTTTATGTCAATAACCTAACCTAGAATGAAACGTCGGCAAGAACCTGTGACTAAGATTTCCGGTGCACCGGAGTCAAAGTGTTGATTTTCTTTTGCTTCAGTATTCTAATTATTTCATGCTATCGGGTCTGTATCGTTATCTCAAGTTTTTATGTTCTCGAAGATGTTTCACTGATGAGGTGGTTAAAAGGGTGGGCTAAGTCTCGTGATTTTGGCTGTCCCTGGATTTTTCTTTTAAACGCTTTTCTCAATACTTTTAGAAATCTTTAACGTTGATCGAACAAGCTATCTATGTATACCGCTGCCCAACCAAGGACAAGGAATGAGGCCACAAAAAGTGGAGACAAACTTCTCAGTAAATCCTTCATGTGAGATTTGAACAAATTATTTGTCTTAGGCATGACAGAACCAAGGGCGAGGATTTTGGTCAAATAAAATCGATTTACCTGCAATAAAAACTTTGTTGACTGTTCCTAGGAGGTACTTCTGTTGTGGTTTATTTACAGTTTGTCTTTGCATGTACATACTGCTTATATCTATTTATTTTGGGGCTTGAGACGTTTAAAGTTTGGTGAAGTTGTTTTATGTTGGCGTTTCTGTCCTCTGGTGTCTTGGATGGGAGGTGTGATTCCTGATCATAGCCTTCACTGTTATTTTACTAACCGTTTCAAGGCGATGTTTCGCTTGTGGTTTATTATTGCCATTGTATGTATGTACTGCTAATATATTTTTAATTTGGATAGCCGTTTGGCAATTTTGTGGGAAAGAGACAGTCCTCATGGCTATCTACTTGTCATGTTAAATGCCAGCCGCTGTTTTATGTTTGTGCTTCTTTCCATTAGTGTCTTGGATGGACGGTGTATGGTAAGGTACCGATTCCTGATCATTGCCTCCACTTCTATTTTGCATCCTTCGATATAATACAGTCGCACTATCCGTTAGTTTCTTGAGCTTTGTTTTAGAATATTTTATATAATATTTTAGCCCCCCCCCCTCAGTGCTTCCTAGCGGTCTAATCACCCAGTTTCAGGAATTGAGGGTTAATTTATCACTTGTTAAGGGGAGTGGGTACACATTCAGTGGAGGCAACTCCTGCAAAAGTAGTTTTGTCTCCCATTTCAATAGGGGTCAACTCCTAGAGGAAAGAATTTTCTTTCCTTTAAGAGTAGACCCTTTTTCAGAGACACAGGGCTTATAGAAAAAAAAACGAACAGGAAGTTCCGAAAGTTGTCTCCCTTTGAAAAAATTGCGGAAAAATGTGCTATGTGTTCCCATTCCCTTTAAGCGCTTGTTATTTTGCTCGTGAGGGTTTCAAGGGTGGACTAAATCTTGTGGCACTCCCTGGAATTTTCTGGTAATTTTTTTAATTGCGTTCACAAAGTGAAATCGGTGATTGCACTGTCTGTTTGTTTTAATTTGACCTTCTTTAAATTAAGGTCCTTTCATGGTAGCTCGAAACATTGACTTAAATTCTGAATCACAGACTAAATTACTCAGGTAAAGTCATGAACAAAGATTATAGCAACCGCAAGACGTAGGAATATATACACCACTAGTGACATGAGGAACCCACAAAGACACAAAATATGGCATATAGAATGGATGGGGACAAACGATCACCTTTGGGCAATGAAGCATAAATAAAACCATGGGGTTTCATCTTTAGTGGTGAAGAATAGTCTAATCCCTACCCAATTCTAATACAGCAAAAAAACACAACAATGAAAACTTTTTCTGCAATTTGGAATATTAGCTCAACTGTGAGTCATGACACCAACATACATTAATTGTTTTGGGGTTTCAGGACACGTCGACCCGTGTGTGTTATTCTGTGTCGTCTCCCAGAGAAAAGGAGCAAAGTCATAGAAGAGATGGTAGAGAAGATGAAATAGAGGAACAGGGGAGAATGAGGGATAATGGGAGTGTAGAAACAGAAGAAATAACATCTTTTCTCCACCTGCACCTTTAAAGTCAATATCAGTTGGACGCCCCAGTGATCCAAGATACACGACACCGTCGCCTAACCAAACCCAGTGATCAGCAACATACAGAGTACAATTTATGTGTTAAGATTAAGAAAGCATAAATTAAGGTTACGGCTTCAACAATAATATCATCGGGGAGAAATAGACTGGGCTGCAAGGTGCTTCCGCGCAGAGCTGAAACCGACTGAACTTGAGAACTGGTCAACAGCTTAGGTCTAAAGTAGAAGTAAAACAAAGATCAGGAATCGATACAATTAACTTACTCCACCCATCAAAGACACCAAAGGGAAAGAAACACAACCATTAAGCGACCAGACCATAATGGAAACCTAAACAAAGGAAGGCCACAAGGACAGTTACTTTCCCACAAAATGGCCATATGGCCATCCAAAAATAAAAAGACACAAGTGATACACACTTTAAGTAACAAACAACACCATAAATAAACCGCCACAGAAGAACCGCCTTGGAACGGTCAGTGGAATGATTTCCACTGCGGGGCTTAAATCGATTTTACGTGGCCACAATCCTCGCCCTTACTTCCGTCGCGATTCAGACAAATAATTTGTTCAGTCCGCATGAAGGCCTCCTAACTCATCAGTGCAACATCTCCGTGAACACAAAAAAATCAAAGAACCACAGAGGTGAGACAACGGTGAGGACTCGACAGCAAGAAACCACTGAAATGCTGGAGCAAAAGAAAACCAACAGTTAGACTCCGATGGGCCCGACCAGAGACAGAGCATCAGGCACCAACCAACATTACCTTGAATTAGATCTCTCTAATTCTCAATAAGCCTTTACGTTGGAGCCGTCATAGAATCTGAGGCCTGACCCACCGGTGTGCAATTAAAGAGGGAAGCAAAGTTGCCAACCTTGATTGTGTTAACTACCATGCATGCAGTCTGTCGTATAACATCCATGCTGTACCCAATCTTTTTATATCGAAGAATGATTTTACGAAATTGAGTGCTGAAGTCATTGCGGTTATATATTTTTCTGAATTTATATACTAAGTCACCATAAAATTCGGGTTCCGATAGACCTTGTTGAAGAAGAGATTTAAGTCCAATATTAAATTTTGAAATTAAATCAGAATTGCGTCTATAAAATTTTGAAAAGGCTTTACGTAGTTTATGGTACCGATAACCCTGATTAAGGAGTTTAGCCGTTAAGAATTTATTACGAGTGTTGAAGTCAGTTACATGACTACACACTCTAGCAAATCGAATTAATTGCGAAATATAAACGCGATAGGATGGCGCACGAGGAACATCACCATCCAAAAAAGGAAAATTTACAATCTCAAAATCAAAGTCATCGCGTTTATCATAAATTTTGCACGAAACAAATCCATCTTCAATAGATAGATGTAAATCCAAAAACGGGGCCTCGGTATCAGAAGAATTTGCTTTATTTAGCTGAAGTTCTGGGGGGTAAATCTGACTGATCAAACCATCGAAATAGTTATTATCAATGTTTAATAAATCATCTAAATATCTAGACGTGGAGCTAAAAGTTTCAATAATTTCAGATTGGTTATCAATGGAAAGCGACAACATGAAGTCTCTTTCATAACAATACAAGAACAGATCAGCCACAAGAGGTGCACAATTCGTACCTATCGGAATACCCACAATTTGTCTAAATAACTTAGTACCGAATCTAATATAAATATTGTCAAGTAGAAAGGTGAGGGCATCACACACTTTCTGACATGACCAGAGTGTATAATTCGTATGCTCTTCAGAAGTGAAAAATGCATTTCTGACATTACATGCAAGATAGAGAGAATCTTCTCTGTGAAAAGCCCATTCAACTAAATCATTAAGCTTTTCTTTTATAAGATTATGAGGAAGTGTAGTGTAAAGAGTAGAAAAATCGTAAGTAGACAGACTTGAAGCACGAAAATGTCTGGATTTCAATTTATTTAAAACCTCATTCGAATTTTTATAGACCAAAACAGATTTCTTCCTGATCTTTCAAAGACTGTATCACAATATTTAATCACATGCGTTTTAATAGCAGTAAGACAGGAAGTTAATAATTTAGAAAGTTCAGTGGTAGAGCAAGAGCTAGAATTTGCAATAAACCGTGCTTTGTAAGGTCTTTTATGAAGTTTTGGTAACCAGAATAGCGTAGGAAGCTTGTCTTGGCCTTCGTTAACACACACAGCAAACTTGGTGGCTGAATGACAAACATGTTTATCTACTATAGCTCTCTTTTCAGCTAAAGGCTGAAGTTCATAGGCCTTAGTACCACCAAGCTCCTGCTTAAGCGTGTTAACATAGTGGAATCGTCACACAACGACGACGTTGTTAGCGGCCTTGTCTGCAGGGGCCAAAACAAACTTCTTATGAAATTCTTGAATACCTAGTTTAAGATGACGTAAAGACGTCTTGGGCTGAGGAGGTAATAAGTTATTATTTTGAGATTAGAAAGAAATGCATTTATTCACTAGTTTTAAAATGCTAAGTTTCCAGTCCTTAAGGGCTTTATGCTCAACATACTCTCGCTTACACCATCGATTACCGAATTCATTCAAGGAAGCAGCAATTTCATCTCTACATTTACTGAAATCAATTTTAGAAGGAAACCGATATTTCGGTCCTTTAGAAATTATATTCCTTATCCTAGAATCAGGAATAATTTTCAAATTGCCAGTAACTACATGATCAGCAGCATGATAGCAATACTTTGAGTTTTTACAATCACATGAATCGGGAGTATTAGTATCAATATCAAGATCTTAAACAAGTTTATTGAAATTAAAAATGATAGATCTAACAGGCTTATTGAAAATTAAAGAGATAATGTTGGTTGGTGCCTGGTGCTCTGTCTCTGGTCGGGCTCGTCGGAGTCTAACTGTTGGTTTTCTTTTGCTCCAGCATTTCGGTGGTTTCTTGCTGTCGAGTCCTCGCCGTTGTCTCGCCTCTGTGGTTCTTTGGTTTCTGTGTTCGCGGGGGTGTTGCGCTGGTGGGTTGGGAGGCCTTCATGCGGACTGAACAAATTATTTGTCTAAATCGCGACGGAAGTAAGGGCGAGGATTGTGGCCACGTAAAATCGATTTAAGCCCCCCAGTGGAAATCTTCCACTGACCGTTCCAAGGCGGCTCTTCTGTGGCGATTTATTTATGTTGTTGTTTGTTACTTACTGTGTGTATCACTTGTGTCTTTTAATTTTGGATGGCCATATGGCCATTTTGTGGGAAAGTAACTGTCCATATGGCCTTCCTTTGTTTAGGTTTCCATTATGGTCTGGTCGCTTAATGTTTGTATTTCTTTCCCTTTGGTGTCTTTTATGAATGGAGTAAGTTAATTGTATCAATTCCTGATCTTTGTTTTACTTCTACTTTGTTATATTTATAGCAAATTATAGGTGTTTCAGTATTTTGAAAATAAGCAGGAATGGAAGAAAGCACCCAGCAAAGTGATGCCAAGGAAAAGTGATGCGAGTCGGACCGCTCCTTAAATCCTAGCGGTTTCTATGGGCGGTCGTTCCAAGGCGGCTCTTCTGTGGCGATTTATTTATGTTGTTGTTTGTTACTTACTGTGTGTATCACTTGTGTCTTTTGGTTTTGGATGGCCATATGGCCATTTTGTGGGAAAGTTACTGTCCTTATGGCCTTCCTTTGTTTAGGTTTCCATTATGGTCTGGTCGCTTAATGTTTGTATTTCTTTCCCTTTGGTGTCTTTTATGGGTGGAGTAAGTTAATTGTATCAATTCCTGATCTTTGTTTTGCTTCTACTTTGAGGTGTCAGTTCATGAAATTGTCGGGTAAAAGTCCCACAAAATCGGAAACAACGTCTCCAAAATGACCTTAATATAGTGTTGACGGGGCGTAAAACCTCAACTCAAACAAACAAACAAACAAATCAACAATACTATCTGACGTCAGAGGAGAAGAAAACTGCAAATAGAGAGGACCGACAACAAAGCATAACAGTCGTGCTATTCTTCTTGTGTCCTTTTATAATTTCCCTGAGCTGCATAGGAAAACATCACATGAACAAGTCCGTGAAATGAAACCCCCCTAAACGCCACTTTATACAGAAATAATGGCGTTTACGGGGGTTAACGTTATTTTTCTTTTTTCTGTTCCAAGACACAGGTTGTGGGTACACGTAAGAACAGCATCAATGAGGCGTTTCTCGCGAGCACCAACAATCTATGTTTGCAGAATAAATTAGAAAAAATACCTCAAACAGAAAAATGTCCGTATTTGAGATTAGAAAAAATGCACAATGTCTCACAGATATGTTATCGTTATGTATAAGAATTTCCCTGAGCTAACAGGAAAATTACAGTCACCCGTGTTCCTTTGAATTTATCAACCAAATTTCCGTAAAAATAAGATCTGCTGATTCTGATAGTCACAACTGCTAGCGTATTTTCAACAGTACATTTAGAAATGGCAATAACGAAAATAAAAGGTACAAGTTCTTGAGCTTAATTAAAGATACCGATACCCATTATATCGGCTTTGGTAATTTACGAAAGCTGTAACTGGAAAAATAGAAGTAAAGGCAATGATCAGAAATCGATATAATTAACTCAGAGCTCCCATCATGCACACCAATGGGAAAGAAACACAAACATGAAACCACTAGAACCTAATGGAACATCATTAGCGGAAAGCCAAAAGGACAGTTACTTACCAATTGGCTAACATAAAAAAAGACAAGCCATAACAAAAAATAAACCGCGACAGAAAAACCGCCTTGGAAGGGTCAGTGAAACGAATTCCAGCCGGGGGCTTAAATCGAATTTACGTGGCCACAATCCTCGCCCTTACTTCCGTCGCGATTTAGACAAATAGTTTGTTCAGTGCGCATAAATGCCTCCTAACTCATCAGTGCAACATGTCCTTGAACACAAACATCAAACAACCGGAGAACTCGGCAGCAAGAAACCACTGAAATGCTGGAGCAAAAGAAAACCACCAGTTAGACTCTGATGGGACCAACCAGAGACAGAGCATCATTAAGTAAAATTAGATTCTCTAATTCTCAGTAAGCCTTTACGCTGGAACCGTCATACAATCTGAGGCCTGACCCACCGGCGTGCAATTAAAGAGCGAAGCAAATTTGAGTTGTCAACCGTGACTGGTTTACTACCATGCATGCAGTATGTCGTATGAAGTAGAAGTAAAACAAAGACCAGGAATCGATACAATTAACTTACTCCACCCATCACAACACCATAGGGAAAGAAACACAAACATTAAGCGACAAGACCATAATGGAAACCTAAACAAAGGAAGGCCATAAGGACAGTCACTTTCCTACATAATGACCATATGGCCATCCAAAAATAAAAAGACACAAGTGATACACACAGTAAGTAACAAACAAGAACATAAATAAACCGCCACAGAAGAACCGCCTTGGAACGGTCAGTGGAAAGATTTCCACTGGGGGGCTTAATCGATTTTACGTAGCCACAATCCTCGCCCTTACTTCTGTCGCGATTGAGGCAAATAATTTGTTCAGTCCGCGTGAAGGCCTCCTAAAGTCGTTGTCTTCTTGTATACCTACATTGAAACGGGGTGTATGTAGCTGTCTACAGAACCTTACTAAGGTCTTATTTAACAGAGTTGATTTATTTCTAAAATAAAGCACCTAATTGCTTGGGACTCCTAAAAAGAAGTGAAGGCAATGATCAAGAATCGGTACAATTAACCAACAGCTCCATTCAGAGACACAAAAGGGAAAGAAACACAAACATGAAATAACCAGACCCTAATGGAAACACCAATTGCGGAAAGCCAAAAGGACAGTCACTTTCCCACAAAATGGCCAATTGGCTATCCAAAACAAAAAACACAAGCGACACACACACTCAAAGACAAACCATAACTAAATAAACCACGACAGAAGAACCGCCTTGGAATGGTCAGTGAAACGAATTCCATTGGGGTGGGGCTCGATCTTACGCGGCCGCAATCCTCGCCCCTACTAAGTTTAACTGAACTGACTAAGCCATCCCAACCCCGGCAAAAAACGTTTTACTCACCGTTCCAAGTTGTTTCTTCTAGGTCGGTGTATTTTATATTTCGTCTTTGCTTGTGTTTATTGCTAATATCTCATTATTTTGGATAAACGTTTGGCCATTCTGTGGGAAAGTATTTTGGCCTTTTGGCTTTCCGCCTGACGTTTTCATTATAGTGATATTAATTTATGTTCATATTTCTTTCCCTTTGATATCTTGGTTAGGAGGTGTGGGGTAATTGTATCGATTCCGGATCATTGCCTTCACTTCTATTATGCAATAATGTTTAGACACAACTAATGTTGGAACTATCCTTGCATGTAACTTTGCCCTCCAGCTTTGAACTGTCTTCGCATCGAAAGCCTACCATTACAATGTCAAGGAGTCGAAATAATGCAAAGATTCTGAGTTTTGCTATTTTATTCCGCTTTTAAAGTCGACCTTTTAAAGCTGATTGATTAGATGCTAGCGTATCTCCTTTAGAGCCTCGATATGCGTGTTGATTAAGTGGTGTTGCATTTCGCGTTTAATAATTACACTTATCATAGCAATTATCTTTGCAAATTCAGAACGCAATGACGTCTTAAATGGCATAATTAATACCATACCTTCTCTGTAATTCTTTAATTCTCACCATCATATTGAGATGACCTTGAGAATATTGTTCTATAACATCACGTACGTCATATGGCTTTCTAGCTTGCTGAAAGTACAAACAATCAATCATAATAAAGTTATTATTATCATTATTCATATAATTACTAAAATCAATATCAATTCGATATATGTATGTATCGCTGTCTGCCTTATCTTAGTTTAGAAATGCTAAAACGTTTCTATCTAATTTTATTGGGTCGACTGTTTATCATTCTAACACAGTGCGCCTATATAGGCAATGGAAAATAACTGTCTTTTATTGTACAACAAATCACGACAAGGAAGAGCGTGATGAGTGACGTCATAAACTGTCAATTGATGACGTCACTAGTCGATTTCCTTGACGTTAGACCGATGTAACGTCATTTTCACGCATCGAAAACGTTAGAAAAGGATATAAATGCATGTCTTTCAGTCGATAATTTTAGCGGGATTTCTTCTAACAATGGCGAAAGTTTGTGAGATTTTGAAGGAAACAACAACATTATTGCCGATTTTCAGCCTGTTAGAATCGGAATAGATCAGCCCTAGGCTGCGATTTGTTGAGTAATAAATCACAGTTTGTCGGTCAGTTGTAAGTAGACAAATCACGCGCGCTACGCGGTCGTGATTTGATCTACTTTACAACTGACCTCCAAACTATGATTTATTACTCAACAAATCACAGTTAGAGCTGATCTATTTCTTAAATCACAGTCCAGTTCTATATTAAGCAAATACCAAAGAGATAAGCTAAGAAAGTACCTAAGGGATAACCGAACATGTTTGCTTATGAAGGTACTTGCTTATTGCGGGCAATTTTAATGCATTTGCCTTTTTGGGAAACCAAATGCATGCTTGCCTAACAGAGCTGGCCACTATAAGACGTTTTGCTGTAACTTCAACTCCTCTTCAGTGTTTTAAGTCCACGTGACTATCACTGATTAATAGAGTGAGTGAGTGAGTGTAAGAGTTTTACATCCCACCAACAGCTAAGGTCATACGGAGACGGGACCTCGGCGAATGTCTTGAGAAGCCCAGGATCGATCCTGCGATCCCTGGTTTACAAGGCGAGTATCGTAACCACTACACCACGGATGCTTCTACTGATTAGTAGAAAATCCAGGTAACGTTATTTAGAAAATAGCAGCGATAAGTCATGGTGTTGTGTAAGAGGGTTATCTATAGAATCTGGACTGGAATCATGTGTTGAGTTTGGCAAACAGTAAAGACCCAGCTCAGACGCCGTAGAACGCAGACATGTAAGGATTAAACAAAATGTTTGCAGTCTGTCAGCGTTTAGGATCATCTTCCCAGCCTACCCTCGGAGAAAATCGACCCACCAGTGCTTTGATTTTACGAGACCAGTTAAGAATAAGGCCTGAAAAGAAAATGAAATTTTACTAAAATGTACATTACATTGCTTTTCACTGAGCGTACACATCCAGTCTAATTGCATTACTAACCAAATTACAACATCTTCCACTTAACAGCAGGTGCGCAGGTATATTGCCAGTTTAAGAGGTTTCTGGTGTTTTCATTTGTTGAAAATAAAAAAAAGGAAACTTGATGTCAGGACATATGAGTAGATAGCATTAGTGTATTGAGAATGCCTTCTGTACAAAATGTACATGTTACGGCACATGGTTTTGCTTACCTGAAATTTTCTTCTAGCAACAAAATATTTGATTTTTCTTAGAACTCTGATTGCTGTTTTATGGGCTTCGGTAAGTCTGAAAAAATCAAATTGACAAGTAAATTCCGGACAATAGCATGTACAATCTCGTTTTGTTTCACTTTTGAAAATCGATTACCACAATTGTTTTTGTTTGATTTGAGGTTTAACGCCCCCGTCAACACTGCATAAGTCATTTCGGAGACGATGCTTTGAATTTTGAGGGACCTTTACCCGATATTGAGATGAAATGACATTTCAAGCCATGTCGCCCAAATGAAACCAACAGGGTTTATAAGCATGGACGGTCCGACTCGCACCGCTTTGCCTGGGCAGGCTTAGATCCTCTAAGCGGTTTACCAGCACTCATGTGCGGTTGGCTTCAACGGGTCATCAAATAAATATAACATAGGTAATGACTTGCACTTTGGTTGTTTTTTCTTTGTAATAAGTATGTGTTTTATTGCTTACCGTTGCAAATTAGGTACATCAAACGTAGTCCCGATCTATAAAAGGTTTCCATGTGTATTATACGCCTGTAAAAATTATAGGCCACTCCCGATTGCAGCGTGCATTTTGGATCCCCTTAATTAGGTAAATGAAACCCGGATTGTAGAAATGACGGCTATATTCTATTCAGCTTCATATCACTGTTTACTTTTATCGGAGTCAGTGTTTGAGTTTGGTTTGGAGTTTACCGACCTTGTACACACTATTAAGGTCATTTCCAGCAGGTCAGTTTACTTATCCACATATTGTTCCTGGTCAGGCTTATACATAAGCGGGTAAACAATACATTGTACTGTTTTGTCAGAAACTGACAACTGTCCTTCTTGAATCAGTCGAAGGAAGAGAATGACCGTAGAAAAGATTTCATGATCAGTCTCCATTTAAGAATTTTTCCGACCCGGTAGGTATCGAACCCGCGACCTCCTTATCACCAGTCAGACGCGCATCCGACTGAGCTACCAAGGGCGGCTCGGAGTCAGTGTAAAATATATCCTAATGGCAACATCATATACACTCAAACTTCAAAGGTTCGAATACCTTTTGAACCAAGATAATATGGGCCCCGTCAAGCGATTTTGGTACTTATCGCCTATGCGAGCAGCGAAGGTTCAGGCGAGCCTGCGCATCAGCGCAGTCTCGCCAGAACCGTCACTGCTCGCTCATACAAGCAGTGAATCAAGAAGAACCTTCAGACAGAAAGCCATATTCCTGACCCCTCTGAATGGCTGGGCATGTGCAGTTAAAATTTGTCATGACGGAATGCTCGAAGACACAAATTCGCTTGGCGGGGTTCATATGTTTAAGACAACTGTCGATCGAGCCATTGAGTGTTACCTATTGTACCAGGCATAATTATCGTGTCCTAGACGCGGTCGGCATGTCGAGCACGCCGGTGCTTTGAAACGATAAACGAGACGTGTAGTCGATATATGTCAAAGTAGGTCACAGAAACCCAGATTTTGGGATAAAGACTTTAACTGGTCAAAGTAGAAAGTGATCACAGTGACCTAAGAAATATAAATGATATATTCAAATGCACTCGGTGATCGAATGCGAAATTCGGAAACTAATAATGTAGTTAGGCGGAAACGTTTTGACAGCAAATAGCGCAACTAACCGATGCAAATGACAATCACCGTAAGAAAACTCCAGTGGGAATATACGCAAAGAGGCTTAAGTACGTTGTCTTTCAAAAAAACAAAAAACATATTAATTACTGTACTGATAGCATTGCCCCAGTCGTACGGAACCCGGGAAGGGACATGATTTTTTATTTTTATTATGTTGTGCGAACAAGATAATATCTTGAGCGGACAAGATATTATCTTGTTCGGACAACATATTATCTTGTGCGGACAAGATATTATCTTGTGCGGACAAGATATGATCTTGTTCGCACAACATATTATCTTGTGCGCACAACATATTATCTTGTTTGCACAACATAGATCTTGGGAAGTTGTGCGGACAAGATATTATCTTGTGCGGACAACATATTATCTTGTCTGCACAAGATAACATCTTGTCCGCACAAGATAATATCTTGTGCGGACAAGATAATATCTTGTGCGCACAAGATCTATGTTGTGCAGACAAGATATTATCTTGTGCGGACAAGATAATATCTTGTTCGCACAACTTAATATCTTGTGCGGACAAGATAATATCTTGTCTGCACAAGATAATATGTTGTCCGCACAAGATAATATGTTGTCCGCACAAGATAATATCTTGTGCGGACAAGATAATATGTTGTCCGCACAAGATAATATGTTGTCCGCACAAGATATTATCTTGTGCGCACAACTTATAAAATAAAAAAGATCATGTCCCTTTACGGGTTCCGTACTGTGATAAAGTGTTTTTTTTTCCGACTCCAGCACAGCAAGGTGGAATTTAGGGTCTCAGTCCTTCACCACACTAAAGTGGAATTTAAGTAACTGTCCTTTGGATTTTCCGCTTGTGTTTTTTTCATTAGGGTTTAGTTATTTAATGTTCATGTTTCTTTCCCTTTGGTGGAATGGGGGGTGTAGGGTAGTTGTATCGATTCCTGATTATTGTGTTTACTTATATTTCGTAATAAGAACATACAGATATGGGCCGTGCCAAGCGATAATGGGTCTTCCAGAATGCGCGTTCAGCAAAGACTGAGATAAGCCTGTGCCTCCGCACAGTCTTACCGCAGCGTGAGATGGATTCCACTTGACCGAATATTTCTTCATACAGAGTGAGACGTCTGTATCATAATGCTAACAAGTAGGTGTAAAAAGCACCTATAGAGAAATTGGGATTCACAGGAGTATACATTATTTTTCTTATTTCTTATTTATGCTGCAATATATAGGTTGTGGTACTCGTTAGAACCGCCTCATCGAGGCGGTTCTAACGAACACTCACGACCTATGTTTGCTATGTAAATAATAAACATACCACAGACTTTCTTCAGAAAACTAATCCTTTTGGTGATATGAAAGAATGCACGATGTTGCATGGGTGTGTTATTATGATGTTATAACTGAACGGGCCTAAGGTAATTTGGGTTTTCACTCAAGAGCTCAGTTGAAAGACCTCGATTTATTTGTTGAGGTCAATAAAACGTTTTAAACTGTTTTATGATAACGCATTAGAAAAGTTGTACAATGCATAAAACAATACAACTTTGTGGTTTATAAAATATCCAAGACCAAGGGTTAACGTTGATCGTTTAGTATATGAGACGGGGCGCAGCATTTCATACAATTTACATGTGCGCCCAACGAAGACTCAGATCAGCCTGCGCATCCGCGCAGTCTGATCAGAGTCTTCGTTGTACACTCTTAGGATAGCTAATAGCCAAATGCTACTTCATGCAGCAAGAGAAGTCTACATTCTGACTATATGGATGAGCAGGCTGATCTGATTCTTCGCTGGGCGCACATGTTAATTGAAGGAAATGTTGTGTCCCGGCTTATATGTACATTTTTTTCAGTAAAATTACCAGACTGTGTGCATCAGATATAGATATTGTACTAAATATGTAGAATGGTAAACGCTTTTGGCCAATAACAAGCCGTCCATAGGTACATAAAAGAATAATGGTTCTTGAGTGACTATTACTTCAAATGTGCGGGCACATAGACTAATGCGACGTGGTTTATACTAAAACAACATGATTTGTTTGTTTGTTTTGAAGTTTTACCGGTCAAGTTTTAAGTTTTGCGGTCAAGTGGCATTCATCATTATTTATGTCATATCGAACCAGTCACTTTGCCTATCCATACCGCGTGGGCAGGCTTATATATTAGCGTTCCCATTCTTTCGCCAAAAACTGAAAACTGTCCTTGTCGAATCCTTGGAAGAGAAATAATGACCGTAGAAAATACTTCATGATCAATTTCCTCGACAAAATACAGGTATCGAGCCTACGGCCAAAGCAACGTGAGTTGCCATAATTTGTCATAACAATAATATATACTTACGTCACCACTTTCTCTGGGAAATCTTCCATATCAAAGTCTGTGTCATCGGCATTATATGTGTCACCAGGTCCAAACCCGAAACTAATACTTGGTCGATGACTCCAAAAACTATCTCGTCTATGACTCTTAGGGGTACCTTAATAATAGATTTCATCTCATTGTCAGTTTTATAACCGATATCAGCACCCCTGTTTCTCTGTTTCTCTCCCTCTCTCTCTCTCTCTCTCTCTCTCTCTCTCTCTCTGTCTGTCTGTCTGTCTGTCTGTCTGTCTGTCTGTCTCTCTCTCTCTCTCTCTCTCTCTCTCTCTCTCTCTCTCTCTCTCTCTCTCTCTCTCTCTCCCAGATGAAGAAGGTTGTAAGGCGGGCGGGTTAATGTACCAACACACAGGGGATTAACCAGTGTTTAGCTTCCTAATTCAATTGCTAGACCCGCAGAAAAAGAAACCGACTGAAGTCGGTTGATTTCTAAGAGTGCCCTAAAATCACCCTGTCATTCTGTCATTCTGTCAGTCTGTCAGTCTGTCATTCCGTCAGTCTGTCAGTCTGTCCGTCCGTCCGTAACCCGTTTGTGAAAATTGGTGATAGTGACTTAACCGCTTGGAATATTTAAACAATTTTTGGCATACTGATAGATATCAATGAGATCTAACCAATGAGCTTGCGATAAATTACATTCCATTTAGTATAGCCTCGCCGAGGCAAAACAATGTGAATATTTTTGAACTGCTTCTCCTCGGAAACCGTTGGGCCGATTGAAGTCAAATTTCATATGGAGCCTCTATAGGATGGGGGAAACCAAAATTTGCTCATGGGGTCCAGGTCACATGACCAAAATGGCCGCCAAGCCATATATGGTCTGTCTGTATGTCCGTCCGTAACCCGTTTGTGAAAACTGGTGATAGTGACTTAACCGCTTGGAATATTTAAACAATTTTTGGCATACTGAGAGATATCAATGACATCTAACCAATGAGCTTGCAAAATATTACATTCCATTTAGTATAGCCTCGCCAAGGCAAAATACGTGAAAATTTTTGAACTGCTTCTCCTCGGAAACCGTTGGGCCGATTTAAGTCAAATTTCATATGGAGCCTCTATGGGATAGGGAAACCAAAATTTGCTCATGGGGTTCAGGTCACATGACCAAAATGGCCGCCAAGCCAAATATGGTAAAAACCCTTCATAAATAGTCTTCTCCAGAACCACTGGGCAGATTTCCACGAAACTTGATAAATAGCATCTGGGACGTAGGCCCATCATAAATTGCTAAAATGGTGACCCTGGGTTGACCTTGACCTTCTTTGGGTCCGTCCGTAACCCGTTTGTGAAAATTGGTGATAGTGACTTAACCGCTTGGAATATTTAAACAATTTTTGGCATACTGATAGATATCAATGAGATCTAACCAATGATCTTGCGGAATATTACATTCCATTTAGTATAGCCTCGCCGAGGCGAAAAATGTGAAAATTTTCAAACTGCTTCTCCTTGGAAACCGTTTGGCCGATTGAAATCAAATTTCATATGAAGCCTCTATGGGACGGGGGAAACCACAATTTGCTCATGGGGTCCAGGTCACACGACCAAAATGGCCGCCAAGCCATATATGGTCTGTCTGTCTGTCCGTCCGTAACCTGTTTGTGAAAATTGGTGATAGTGACTTAACCGCTTGGAATATTTAAACAATTTTTGGCATACTGATAGATATCAATGAGATCTAACCAATGAGCTTGCGATATATTACATTCCATTTAGTATAGCCTCGCCGAGGCAAAACAATGTGAATATTTTTGAACTGCTTCTCCTCGGAAACCGTTGGGCCGATTGAAGTCAAATTTCATATGGAGCCTCTGTAGGACGGGGAAACCAAAATTTGCTCATGGGGTCCAGGTCACATGACCAAAATGGCCGCCAAGCCATATATGGTCTGTCTGTATGTCCGTCCGTAACCCGTTTGTGAAAACTGGTGATAGTGACTTAACCGCTTGGAATATTTAAACAATTTTTGGCATACTGATAGATATCAATGACATCTAACCAATGAGCTTGCAAAATATTACATTCCATTTAGTATAGCCTCGCCAAGGCAAAATACGTGAAAATTTTTGAACTGCTTCTCCTCGGAAACCGTTGGTCCGATTTAAGTCAAATTTCATATGGAGCCTCTATGGGATAGGGAAACCAAAATTTGCTCATGGATTCCAGGTCACATGACCAAAATGGCCGCCAAGCCAAATATGGTAAAAACCCTTCATAAATAGTCTTCTCCAGAACCACTGGGCAGATTTCCACGAAACTTGATAAATAGCATTTAGTATAGCCTCGCCAAGGCAAAATACGTGAAAATTTTTGAACTGCTTCTCCTCGGAAACCGTTGGGCCGATTTAAGTCAAATTTCATATGGAGCCTCTATGGGATAGGGAAACCAAAATTTGCTCATGGGGTCCAGGTCACATGACCAAAATGGCCGCCAAGCCAAATATGGTAAAAACCCTTCATAAATAGTCTTCTCCAGAACCACTGGGCAGATTTCCACGAAACTTAATAAATAGCATCTGGGACGTAGGCCCATCATAAATTGCTAAAATGGTGACCCTGGGTTGACCTTGACCTTCTTTGGGTCCGTCCGTAACCCGTTTGTGAAAATTGGTGATAGTGACTTAACCGCTTGGAATATTTAAACAATTTTTGGCATATAGATAGATATCAATGAGATCTAACCAATGATCTTGCGGAATATTACATTCCATTTAGTATAGCCTCGCCGAGGCGAAAAATGTGAAAATTTTCAAACTGCTTCTCCTTGGAAACCGTTTGGCCGATTGAAATCAAATTTCATATGAAGCCTCTATGGGACGGGGGGAACCACAATTTGCTCATGGGGTCCAGGTCACACGACCAAAATGGCCGCCAAGCCATATATGGTCTGTCTGTCTGTCCGTCCGTAACCTGTTTGTGAAAATTGGTGATAGTGACTTAACCGCATTGAATATTTAAACAATTTTTGGCATACTGATATATATCAATGAGATCTTACCAATGAACTTGTGAAATATTACATTCCATTTAGTATAGCCTCGCCGAGGCAAAAAATGTGAAATTTTTTTAACTGCTTCTCCTCGGAAATCGTTGGGCCGATTTAAGTCAAATTTCATATGGAGCCTCTATGGGATAGGGAAACCAAAATTTGCTCATGGGGTCCAGGTCTCATGACCATAATGGCCGCCAAGCCATATACGGTAAAAACCCTTCATAAATAGTCTTCTCCAGAACCACTGGGCAGATTTCAACGAAACTTGATAAAAATAGCATCTGGGACGTAGGTGCATCATGAATTGCTAAAATGGTGACCCTGGGTTGACCTTGACCTTCTTTGGGTCCGTCCGTAACCTGTTTGTGAAAATTGGTGATAGTGACTTAACCGCTTGGAATATTTAAACATTTTGGCATACTGATAGATATCAATAAGATCTAACCAATGAACTTGCGAAATATTACATTCCATTTAGTATAGCTTCGCCGAGGCAAAAAATGTGAAAATTTTCGAACTGCTTCTCCTTGGAAACCGTTGGGCCGATTGAAATCAAATTTCATATGAGGCCTCTATGGGCCGGGGGAAACCAAAATTTGCTCATGGGGTCCAGGTCACATGACCAAAATGGCCGCCAAGCCATATATGGTCTGTCTGTCTGTCCGTCCGTAACCCGTTTGTGAAAATTGGTGATAGTGACTTAACCGCTTGGAATATTTAAACAATTTTTGGCATACTGATAGATATCAGTGAGATCTTACAAATGAACTTGCGAAATATTACATTCCATTTAGTATAACTTCGCCGAGACGAAAATGTGAAAATTTTCGAACTGCTTCTCCTCGGAAACCGTTGGGCCGTTTGAAGTCAAATTTCATATGGAGCCTCTATGGGGTGGGGGAAACCAAAATTTGCTCATGGGGTCCAGGTCACATGACCAAAATGGCCGCCAAGCCATATATGGTAAAAACCCTTCAAAAATAGTCTTCTCCAGAACCACTGGGCAGATTTCCACGAAACTTGATAAATAGCATCTGGGACGTAGGCCCATCATAAATTGCTAAAATGGTGACCCTGGGTTGACCTTGACCTTCTTTGTGCCTAGGTCAAACTTTGACACATATGCTTTTGTATTGGAAAAGTGAGAATGCATTTTATCCTGCAAACGATTCAGAATACAGTACTAAAGTATAAGATATACTTACGATAAGGCGCATTTATTGGGGGAACCGTTTTAGGTCCAGGTCACATGACCAAAATGGCCGCCATACCCATATATTGTAACACTCATAAAGCTAAAAGCATCTGGCGGGTCGTGCACTTCAGCTGAAGCACTGGTTCATTCACTGTTGTCCGATGATAAGAAGAAAAAAGGGTAATTTAGTTTAACACATTTACAAGGGAATGCTGCTAGTATGCACTGGAAGGAAGCACGATCAGATTTATCATACATGATCTATCGCCGCTCAGTTTAACCCTTTTTGTACCGAAAGGAATCTTCCTCCTTATATATAGAGCAGGAGTCCATTTCAAAATTTAGAGGTGTGAGGTTGTGATTTCATCAAAATTTATTTGGAAAATGACTGAACCTTTAGCAAACTGTGAAGGCCCTGATCAGACGCCGCGTCTGATCTGGGTCTGCACTGTTTGCCAGGCTACCCGTTTAGGGGTTTCTGGTACTTAATGGGTTAATGAACGCCCTATCATTATAAAAAGGTCTTGTGTAAATTAATGACAATAATAAACTTCCTCGTTAATTTCTTCTTATCCTCAGAGTGGAGTTCTTAGTTTCATGATTAAGGCTGGCGAACATTTAAAGACAAGTTCCCTTTTCCCTCATTACAAACATCCAATTACAATGAAAACCAAACGGTTAGCCGGATGAGCAATATGAAAAGATGCGCGTACACCCATGTCACCGTCAGTGCTTATGTTTCACGGCATAATGGATACCTGTATAAAGTTTTTTAGCAGAATCTAGATGGATATTGCATCTTCATATTACTACATTGTATATCCATCAAACATGTAGTCAAATAAACAAAACAAACGACGCCACGTGTTCTCAAAATAAGCTTCTATCTTAAATCAATCTTATTTTGAATTTATTGTGGGATCTTTTTTTAAAATTTGAAGGCAGTGGTAAGTCTCCTTGGAAACAAGCGTTTAGTCAGATAAAACTAAACGATGCTCACCAACACCGCTGTTTACCTATTTATCAGGTATCCTATGTTATCCTCAAGTCACTGTAGAAAAAGCTAAAGAAATACAAAAGATTGGAAGGGACAAATTATTTTGAATTTCTTGTAGGATAAGTTATCATAGGACACACTTTGCAACGTTTTAGGTCAGTGGTAACCTAAAGTCTTCGCTGAAACCAAGCTGTTTATCAGCGCGTAAACCAAGCTGTTTATCACTTAAACAACGACATAAAACGTGCATTATATAGAGGATCTTACATGAGTGTTCATGTATTATTGAATTTATTAACCGAGTTGAGGAAAAGGAATAAAATGCGAGGCTTTGCCGAGCATTTTATCCCTTTTCTTCAACGAGTTTAATAAATTCAATAATACATGAGCACGAATGCAAGATTCTATTTATCGTATGACATTTAAAACGCATTTTATTCACGATTGTTTACAAAAATGTCAATATTCCGCCTTTAGTAAACGCGACGTCGTGAAGGACGTCATACATGTAACGTTACGGGACGTATCTAGCTAATTTGCATATTTAATCCACTAGTGGATTATCGAAAATACTACATGGCGTTATTACACTCTCAGACGCAACGTCATATGATAAATCTATGTAATCATCGCTGCATTTAGCAAGTTTTGTGACAGAATACCTCGTTTTTTTTTTCAGTTATTACAGTGATAATGTGATGCATTCCAATTCCCATAGGGACTGAATTTTAATTAAACAAACACAACCTAACAAAACTTTCATACAGTCCACATCATTATCTATCTATGTTTAATCAGATACTTGCAGATTGATAGACCCATGGGCAGGGGCGGCGTGTGGAAATCTATATAAGACTCCTTTTTTATACTGATAACAACAGTTTTACTTGTCAAATACAATTATGGATATTTTTATTTTTTTTTTAAAGTGATTAAGGAAAAATCATTTCACCTTTAATGCAGTTCTTGAAAAAATGATTAATTATACCGTTCTGAAAAAAACCTACTTGTAGAAACATCTCAGAAAAAAAACAGTTACATCACGTGAACAAGTCCGTGAAATGAAGACCCCCCAATACCCCACATTATATAGAGAAAACTGGGGTTTACGAGTGTATACATTTTTTTCTTATTTTTACTCCAAGACATAGGTTAAGGGAACTCGTAAGGCGGTTCTAACGAGCATCTACAACCTATGTTTCAGTATTTATAAGAAAAATATCACGGATTTTCACAAAAAATGGCCCTTTTGCAGATGTGCAAAAAAATCACTAAGTCGCACGGGTGTGTTATCGTAATGACTTTCCCCGTCTCACATTACTGTGTAGTGTGTGTGTGTGAATTCGGGTTTAACGTCGCTTTCAACAATTTTTCAGCCATATCACGACGGTGTCTGGTTGCGACAGGGAGCTCAATGCTCACTTTTATAGTGCTGCCTCACTGAAGTATCATGTCCCAGACACATTACATGATACCACACCCAGTCACATTATCCTGACACTGGATCGACCAGTCCTAGCTCTACCCGGTAAATCTGAGTGCCAAGCTAGTACCATTTTTAACGACTTCGGGATCGAACCCGTGATCTCCCGTTCCCCGGAGCGGACACTCTACCAACTGAGCTATCGGGGCCGGTTGATTACTGTGTAGAGTCCATAGGCTGTTATTAGTAAGTTATATATAAAGACGATGATGGCTTATCTACCCCCTTAGAGATTGTATAAATTTAAAAGAAAGACACAGAGAGCGCCACAATCACAAGACGCAGCCCACATTGTGTTATTTGCTGAGAAGTTCTTTTACACAGAAAAACTATACTGTTCATCAATCTAAATTGTATGTTAAATAAATAGAGGATCTTACATGAGTGTTCATGTATTAGTGAATTTATGAAACGCGTTGAGGAAAAGGGATAAAATGCGAGGCTTTGCTGAGCATTTTTTCCCTCTTCTTCAACGAGTTTAATATATTTGATAATACATAAGCACCAATGCAAGGTAATATTTATCATATGACATTTACAACGAATTTTATCCACGGTTGTTTAATTCATGTCAATATTCCGCCATTATTAAACGCGACGTCTTTAAGGACGTCCTACATGCAACGTTACGGGCATATCTAACTAATGTGCATATTTAATTCACCAGTGGATTTTCAAATTTATAACGTGGCGTTATTATACCCTCAGACGCGACGTCATATCATATTCTTTTACTTTTATAACATTCAGAAGAGATTCCATTCTTACCTATTCTTTCTTCTCCGTAGTTCATTGATGAGATACTCTCTCGTGGCAAATGGCTGTTTAGAGAGCTAGCATCAAACCGTGTACTAAACCTTCGCTTTCTGAGTGTGAGGCTCGCCCGTCTGGCCATTCTAGCAAGCATCGTCTCGTCGGAACCGCTGTCGTGAATATGAATCTTCCAAGTGGCTTCAGATTTCGAATGAGGGTCGGCGGCGTGACAACGCCATAGGCACTGAAACGTTGAGTAAACCAGAATTCTTCTCAAGCATATCTGTACATCCACAAACCAAACTGGATTCAATCTGAACAAGGAGCTTATGACACAGAGCTTACAGATTGCTCTATAGTCTCTGGAAAGCAGCTAATGTAGACAGCATTGGCGGACTTTGACTAAATTGGTCCAAGAGATCAATGGTTAAATCAGCCAAAGAATGGTTTGGGTCATTATCATCCAATATTTCAACCTCATGCAGACTCCATGCAGTGATTTATTACCTGGTGCATGTACTTAACCCATTCAGTACCAGAAATCCCTGGAGCAGGTAATTTGCAGACAGTGCAGGCCCAGTTCAGATGCAACAGAACGCAGCATCTGATCAGGGTCTACACTGTTTGCAAAATTTTCAGCCATTTTCCAATGAATTTTGAAAAACACACAACCTGACAATCTATTCTATGAAAGGGTTATACTTTGGAAGCAAGGAATACACCACAGAACTGAAAAAATATGGAGTGTGCATGTTTTCTGGGCCAGACTAGCTAGTTTCGGCCAATTAGGCCTCATCAGTGACCCTCAGATATTTTCAAAATTCCACAATGGAATCAATGATCCCAAAGGACTAGAAAATAAAAACTACTCTGATGTATTTTGAAATGGATTTGAAATGGATTTGTGCTATATATAAAGATTCCATTTGGTTAAAAAGGGTTAATATATAAATGCCCCTAACGAAAACATTTATTGCAAGACTTTATCGGATTTCAACGAGGTGCATCATTCCTGACTGATCAAAATGTTATGATTAAATTAGATAATGGCCTGAAAATGTCTAGAAGAAATGATCAATCAGCTGAATCCCCAACATTGTGTCCTTAAACATATGTGACCAACTTTGACCTTGGTTTGAAATAGGTCACGGTCATCCAGGTCATCAGAATAACTAAATTGGCTTTTGTTCCTAATGCTACATACAGAGTTTCATCGGGCCACTGGTTTCGGAGAAGAAGCCTTTTGAAGGGTTTTATCTTAGGCATTGCGGCCTACTGGACTCCGAGAACAAACTTCCATTCCCCATTCCATGATTGCTCCAATAAAATTTGACTTTAATCGGCCCGGTAGTTTCAGAGGAAATGTTTGAAATTTTTGACAGACGTCAGACAACGGAGCCTTGCCATACTATGAAACTCACTAATGAGCCTTCGGCGCAGGCGAGCTAATTAGGACAGTTAAACCCTTATTCTAGCAAATTTAAGTTCCATGTTGATGTAACAAATTGAGTCGGGCTAATCAAGATCCTCTCAATTATGCAAAAGCATTAGCTAGAATTCGTTAAGAATTAAAATTTAAA
Source organism: Lucinisca nassula (assembly GCA_963580285.1). Classification (NCBI taxonomy): domain Eukaryota; kingdom Metazoa; phylum Mollusca; class Bivalvia; order Lucinida; family Lucinidae; genus Lucinisca; species Lucinisca nassula. The sequence goes on along the minus strand of OY757013.1, from coordinate 127,344,331 downwards.
AAGAAACCAGTTCCACAAAAAAAACATAAATTGTCAGTGGGCTCTCAAGGTAGAGAAGACTAGCGCAGTGAAAGCATACCTGATCTATTTAACCTTCTGAAAGTGATCTTGATAATTGGAATTCGATCCCAAAATTTATCGAAAATTGGATTTGCAATGACGACACATCAAATGTGAAGATAATGCAGTGGGACGGACATACATTTACAAATTTCAGATGACCTTGAAAATTGGGCACAGGTCACAGATATTAAGGTCAGTGACTTCATGCCGACATTTAATTATGTATCAAGTAGCATTATGGCGGCACCGAGAGTAGTTGAAAACCTGGCCTAATCAGAGCCTACGGATCACCTGACCGATACTTGGCCGTTAGAGCATCACGAAAACACGCCTATATAATTTTGACCTCCTTGGACCCCAATTTAGTATAGTAAAACTGGGGTATAGAGGGGTAAACCTTATTTTTCTTATTTCTGCTCTGAAATATAGATTGTGGGTACTCGTTAGAACCGCCTTGACGAGGCGGTTCTAATGAGTACCCACAATCTATATTTTGAGCAAAGATAAGAGCAATCTATATTTTGAGCAAAGATAAGAAAAAAATCACAGTTTTTCATCTGAAATGTTTTATATTTTTCGGTGGTAAAATTGACAATGTATATGTATAGGCGTGTTTTCATAATGGTATGGGTAATGTAAAATATGGCTGGCGTTATTAAAGACATCATACCGAACATGTCAGCATGTACCAAAAGCAACACTGTACTTCAAATAGTTTGTCAACGCTAAACCATCACTGGATAGATAGTTCAGTATTGCACGACCCGCAGAAAAAGCGACCGACTGAAGTCGGTTGATTTTCTAAGAGTTCCCTAAAATCACCGTCTCATTCTGTCATTCGGTCTTTCTGTCAGTCTGTCAGTCTGTCTGTCCGTCCGTAACCCGTTTGTGAAAATTGGTGATAGTGACTTAACCGCTTGGAATATTTAAACAATTTTTGGCATACTGATAGATATCAATGAGATCTAACCAATGAACTTGAGAAATATTACATTCCATTTAGTATAGCCTCGCCGAGGCGAAAAATGTGAACATTTTCGAACTGCTTCTCCTCGGAAACCGTTAGGCCGATTGAAGTCAAATTTCATATGGAGCCTCTATGGGATGGGGGAAACCAAAATTAGCTCATTGGGTCCAGGTCACATGACCAAAATGGCCGCCAAGCCATATATGGTCTGTCTGTCTGTCCGTCCGTAACCCGTTTGTGAAAATTGGTGATAGTGACTTAACCGCTTGGAATATTTAAACAATTTTTGGCATACTGATAGATATCAATGAGATCTAACCAATGAACTTGCGACATATTACATTATTACATTCCATTTAGTATAGCCTCGCCGAGGCGAAAAATGTGAAAATTTTCGAACTGCTTCTCCTCGGAAACCGTTGGGCCGATTGAAGTCAAATTTCATATGGAGCCTCTATGGGATGGAGGAAACCAAAATTTGCTCATGGGGTCCAGGTTACATGACCAAAATCGCCGCCAAGCCATATATGGTAAAAACCCTTCAAAATTGTCTTCTCCAGAACCACTGGGCAGATTTCTACGAAACTTGATAAATAGCATCTTGGACGTAGGCCCATCATAAATTGTTAAAATAGTGACCCTGGGTTGACCTTGACCTTCTTTGTGCCTACGTCAAACTTTGACACACATGCTATTGTATTGGAAAAGTGAGAATGCATTTTATCATGCAAACGATTCAGAATACAGTACTAAAGTATAAGATATTGTTATAACATTAGTCAAGGCTACGTGCTAAGTTACATGTACCACGTAACACGATTATCGCTGTAGGCCAAACAGTACCTTTTGGTTTTCCGCTGTTGGTGTTTCCCTTGGAGTCTGTTGCTTCATGTTTGTGTTTCTTTCCCTTTGGTGTCTCTGATTGGAGCTGTGGGTTAGTTTTATCGATTCCTGATCATTGCCTCTACTTCTATTTAGTATCAAAATAAGTCCTGATCATTGCCTTCACTTCTATTGTACTTTTTCCCATTAACATAAATGTTTATTTCCCCATTCATTTGTCATATGAGACAAATTTGACGGTAAATGACAAAAAAGCTGGCCACCATATCATACCACTTACACAACCAATTTAGCAAACGTTGGCACTGCGAATCATTAGCAGAACAAATTCAGATAAGAAAACAGAGATCTTTATAGCTCGTTAAATGGTATTTTGCTGACGTCAAATTTACATTTTCCTTATTATTTCAAATATAGGTTGTGTGTGCTTGCTAGAATGAGTATGTTTTAGGGCACAAATAATAAAAAATATATCCTCTGTAAACCCCCGTTTTCTCTATATAGCGTGGGGTTTATCTGAGTGTTTATTCTGTGTACTTGCTCACACTCTTGTATCTAAAGTGGGATGTACAAGGGTGCTTATTTCGCGGACTTTTTAACGTGATGGAATCAAGCTATCCATCACGAAAACACGCCTGTATAATTTCGACCCCCTTGAACCCCACTTTTATATAGTAAAACTGGGGTTTCTGGTGGGTGGTAGACCTTATTTTTCTTATTTTGCTCTAAAATATAGATTGTGGGTACTCGTTAGAACCGCCTCAATGAGGCGGTGCTTACGAGTGCCCACAATCTATATTTTGAGCTGTGTACTCGTTAGAACCGCCTCATTGAGGCGGTTCTAACGAGTGCCCACAATCTATATTTTGAGCAGAAATAAGAAAAATATCACAATTTTTCATAATAAAATTTTCGTTTTTTTTTTCGGCGATAAAGGTGGCAATGTATTTGTATAGGCGTGTTTGCGTAATGTAATGTTAACAAGTCCATGTAATGAACACCCCTCTAAACCCCACTTTATAGTGATAACACTGGTGTTTATTGGGGTAAACATTATTTTTCTTATTTAAGCTCTAAGACATAGGTTGTGTGAAGTTTAAATAAGAAAAGTATCGCAAGGTTTCGTAAGAAAAGTAACCATTTTGGAGATATGAAAAAATACACAATATCTCACGGATGTGTTCTTGTAACATAAAACTTACCTTTGGAAACAAAGAACACACAGAGTTGATTAAAATCATAAAATAACTAACACAAAAGACATTCGTTCATACGAGTCTCCAAAATGATTATTTTTCTGAGGTAAATTTTGTGATATTGTTTTCTTATTTATACTCCAAACATAGATTGTGGGTGCCCTTTGGAACCGCCTCGGCAAGGCGGTTTTAACATGTACCCACAATCTGTGTTTTTGAGCAGAAATCAGAAAAATAATGTATCCCCCTGTAAATCCCAGTTTTGTAATATAAAGTGCAGTTTAAGGGGGTCAAAACTATATAGCGTGTTTTCTCGATGTTTCTGAGCCAGTCTAGCTAGTTGTCCTATTAATTCTCCAGTCCTGTTACAAGCTCGATGACGCCAAAGGAAATATAAAATAAAATATAAACTGCACCATAATGAAGAATGTGAAAACTTTATACCGCCATAAAACTGCGGTTAACACCTTCTGCAGGGAAGTGGAAAAGAGCCGTAAAAGTTGCTTTTGAAAAACACAAATCGCACATACAAGAACAATAACCAAGTACCGAGTCTTTTTTGATAATATGCTGTTTGATAGTGTTGACACGAGACTCGGAACAACGCCAGACGACGGAGAACTGTCTATCCTTTACGTTCACCCAGAGCCTTCTGCTCTGGTGAGTTAAAAACAAAATTTATGTCTTTCACTACTTAAAACTGCAATTAACAATACGTTTGCTGTCCCTATAGCAGACCCTTCTTCCCATGGCAAATTCATGTCGAGTTAGAGGGTTTCAGCGCGTGAGATAGTGAGTGTTTGAGTTGTTTTGCACCTCGCACACAGCAAAGGTCATACGGAGACGGGACCTCGGTTTAAAGACTCGTCCGTAAGTCTGGAGAAGCCCTGGATCGTTCCTGCGATTCCTGCTTTACAAGGCGAGTAGCATAACCACTACACCATCACGAAAACACGCCTATATAATTTTGACCCCCTTGAACCCCACTTTTATATAGAAAAACTGGAGTTTCTGGGGGTATACCTTATTTTTCTTATTTCTGCTCTTAAATATAGATTTCGGGTACTCTAACGAGTGCCCACAATCTATATTTTGAGCAGAAATAAGAAAAATATGACAATTTTTCATCATAAAATTTTCATTTTTTCGGCGATAAAGGTGGCAATGTATTTGTATAGATGTGTTTGCCTAATGCCATGGAGGCTTCAAGGGTTTCAGCGTGTATAATACTAAACGTTTGCACTTAGAAAATACGAATGCTGCTTTAACAAATGGTTCACTAGAAGTTAGCAAACAAATAACGCTCGCAGTAAACTTAGCTGGCCTGACACCTCATGCATTTATATTTTTACGTCGGTGCTAAAAGTTACGTAATCAATGCCATAAGGATATGCGAACGTGTGTAACGTTATTTCGGGTAAAATTACGTTTATTTCTTTTTTGTAATCTATAGCGAATAAACAGAGAATGCACGATATTCTGCTATGATAAATCGAATTGACAGTAAAAAATCTACAATGTTTCATTCACCGAGAAATCTCCGTATTTCAATGTTAAGAATAAAATAGTTATAATATAATATCAATTCGTACAGGGCATAATATTATTGATACAACACGGCAAATAACAGCAGATCCAGAGATAAAGTTTGTCTTTGTAACCAAACAGATGCGCACACCAAGAAAGGGACAGAACATAACATACGTTCACATGAAACAAACTTTTACCTTAACATATCATTTTATGGCGAATGTCATTAACTATTTCCAGGTTTTGTATTGTGTATTACACTGATATCGTGCTTCTAAAATACCTACCTGTATAAGGGTAGCTGCGGCCGGTATCTGACGGTTGAAATGCTTCTGTCGTTGTTTCTGTTGCACTTTTAAGGCAAAACCAGATCCTAAGATCCCCTGCAATACAATGCAAAATTCAATTGCTGTTATATTTAAACTACACAGCCATAACAGCGTTATATTCCGATCTACACTTAATACTTTAATGGCTATTGTCGAATACACCGGAAACCACATGGTTGCTTGAAACCTGAGATTGTCGCGGAAAAAAAAACTTGTCTTTATATGGGGGAATATAGCCAAGTAAGTAAGGCTGACACGATTAATCATATAATCGATTAATCGATCGATAAATTCAAATAAAAAATTATCATTTCTGATTTGCTTTCAATCGATTACTTCATAGGTACAATTTACTACCCAAAGTTATGCCTAAAATAGCTTGATACGTGGCAAACAGTGCAGACCCTGATGAGACGCCTCATCTTGGTCTACACTGTTTGCTCAGGCCCGTCTGTTCAAATATACATATGGTAAAGTGCAACATATGGTAAGAGTCATGCTCAGAAGAAAGCCAGACAGGTAAAATTATAACAAAACCTTAGCGATTACTAATCGATTATCGATTGCAATGACAGGACTGGTAATCGATTGTATTTTCAGCTCCGATTAGCCAGCCCTAAAAGTAAGTCACAAACCGACCCCCTAAGTTACATAGACTAGCAACAATACTGAAATACAGAAACAAGAGGCATTGTAATATCCAAAGAACAAACACATTGTGTTGTTAAGACTGCACGAATGCGCAGGGTGATTTGTACAATTGTTGTATTCAAATGACTTTTGTTTGTTTGTTTGTATTTGAGTTTAACGGCCAACTCAACACTATTTAAGTCGTTTTTGAGCCGGTCAATTTACTTATCCACACTTTTCCTAGGCAGGCTTATACGTAAGCGGTTAACCAGTACATTGCACATTCTTTCGCCAGAAACTGACAACTGCCCTTCTTGAATCAGCGGAAATGTAGAAAAGATTTTATGATCAATCTCCATGAAAGAATGTTGCCGACTGAGCTACCGAGGCCGGCATGCAAATGACATAAAAAGTAGAAATGAAGGCAATGATCAGGAACCAATACAATTAACCCACAGCTCCCATCAGAGACACAATGGGAAAGAAACACAAACATAAAATAACTAGATCCCAATGGAAGCATCGATAGTGGAAAGCCAAAAGGACAGTCACTTTCCCACAAAATGACCAACTGGCTATCCAAAACAAAAAGATATAAGAGATACACGCACTCAAAGTGACAATAAACCTCAATTTAAACAAACAAACAAACAAACAAAAAATCCTCCATACGGTACAAGAATACTATAAACTCTTGATTTCCTCAACTTCCCTATTTCTTTCAAAGCATTTTAATAGACCTTTATAATATTGCTGAATGGTTTGATCAAACTGAACATAAAAAATGACATGCTTAATGTTGTAATATCACAGTATCCAGACTCGCTGTACCCTCTATCGGATGCATCTGGTATGTAAACAACGAATGCAAAAATTCGTGTTTTACCAGAGGTCGGAAATTACTAGATATTTTAGATTTTATTCAGTGTGCAACTGTATTTCAAAGTAATATAGCTTCGACAAACTCTGGTAAGATTAAAAAATAAATCTGAAGAGAGTCTTACCTTAAATCGCATGATTTTATTGACAAACTCACGTCCAACATGTTGTGTAAACTACAACTTGCGCAAAGACAGAGCCGCTATGCTTCGAGAACGCGCGCATATTGTCAAGTTGTGAGGTATGAATATGATTAGGAGTTACATCTTTACAAGAAAGTATGGTTGGTATTGCTGTGGTGTGGAAGATCTGTTAAAAATCTGGAGTTGAATACATGACGAGTTGTAGGTGCAGCTGTACCCCTAACTACCATCTTTGAGCAGATTACTGTACGATTAACTGCTGAGTACCTGTACCCCTAACTGTGATGGTAGATTGGTTCAGATCTTAATTAAAATCAGATCAATTCAGATCTAAATCTCCCTTTTATAAATTGTTCATATATTTATTTAATTTTTGTTATTTTTGTTCTTTCTAGCCTCACTATAGCTTGAAAATATGAATAGTTAAAAACTTCAACTACCCAAACCTATTTTCATAAATATTTTACATGGTCTCTCCGGTATTTCGGTAATTCTGGTCTTTTTGGTAATTATAAGGACCGTCCCTTTTATTTCTTTATGTTGGGTGGTTGGGTGAGGCAAATGTTGTGTTGTCATTTCTTCTGTTTCTACCCTTACATTCATTGTCATTTTTTCTCTACGTCCTTCAATTTTATCTCCTCAAGTATCTCTTCTATCTCTTTTCTCACTTTATCTGAGAGACAACAAAAACTGACCTACGAGGGTTGACGGGTCGTTAATTTATTTGAGGTTTAACGTTCCCCTGATCAGTATATATAGGTAATTTTAAGAGACGTTGCTTTCATTTTTGGGGGACTTTTACCCGACACTGAGACCAAATGACATCTCAAGCCCTGCCGCCCAACAAAACAAATAGGGTTTAAACAAATTTTGGATGGCCATATGGCCAATTTGTGGGAAAGTAACTGTCCTTATGGCCTTCCTTTGTTTAAGTTCCCATTGTGATCTGGTCGCTTAATGTTTGTATTTCTTTCCCTTTGGTGTCTTTGATGGGTGGAGTAAGTTAATTGTATCGATTCCTGATCTTTGTTTTACTTCTACTTTACATGCACTGACGGGCGGACTCACACCACTTTGTCTGGGCAGACTTAGATCCTCTTAGCCGTTTACCAGCTCTGCGTGGAACCACCATGCACTATTTCGATAACTTTATAAGAAATCAATAATGACAGTACGGTTGCTAATATAAAACACACAGAGAACCTATCCTGTTTATTATGCCAGCATCTTGCGGTTTTTGCAATATTCTACGGTCGTTTCATATATCGAAGGTTAGCCCCCTTGGTATTGGAAATAGTATCAAAATAATCCAGAGCCCTATCTGCATCACATTGAAGCCCCGGAGGGACAGTGATCTTTCGACTTCTATCTTCAGACTTCTTACTTTGACTTTCTTACTTCCGACTCCTGACTTCTGGCAGCTTACATTTAACTTCTCTCTTCGGACGTCCTTCTTTCAACCAACTCCCGACTTCTTACTTCCAACTTTCGACCTTTTACTTGAAGCCAGGTGGTCGGTTGAGGCAACGGTCACTGGGGCGTCCAGTTGATACTGGCTTACAGTTGGGCAAGACCTGCAGTCATTGCAGCAAGTAAGGGTAGTGGGGAAGTGTTGTAATTTCTACTGTTTCTACACGTCCATTTATTTTCCTCTTTCTGCTCTGTCGATCACAAATATCTTCTACTATCTCTGCTATCTCTTTTCTCCCTTTCTCTGGGTGACGCCATAAAATGACCCACAAGGGTTGACGTGTCGTTAAACCCAAACAATCATTTACTTCTAGCTTCCGAATTCCAACTTATTACTTCTTGCATTACATATCTAGTGTGATTGTAAGGGACGGGACTTCTAATACCATCACTTCTTAGTTCTTACTTCTGACTTCCTACTTCCTGCATCCGACGTATAACGTCTTATTTCCAACTTCTTACTTCTAACTTCAGATTTCCTACTTCCCACTTCTTACTTCCAGAAGCCCTAAGAAGTCGTAACGTAGACGTATGAAGTCGGAAGAAGGAGGTCTGAAGTAAGAAGTGGGAAGTTGGAAGTTAACAGTCAGAAGCAGGAAGTTAGAATTCCTAAGTAGGAAGTCAGAAGTAAGAGATGAAGTAAGAAGTTCATACTCCATCACATACAATTACTATAGCTGTGTAATGCAGTAATAAGTTAGAAGTAAAAGTTGGAATTTAGAAGTTAGAAGTTGGAAGTCGGAAGTAAGAAGTCGAAGTGAGAAATGAGAAGAAGGTAGTTGGCAGTAAGAAGTCAGAAGTTAGAAGTAGGAAGCCAGAAGTTAGAAAGAAGAAGTTAGAAGTCCCTCCAGGGTTCCCATGCCAGTCAGTTCCAGTGTGAATGAATAGATATGCATGCCCATGTCTCTCGACACGGGCAGGCTGAAGATACAGGCCCTTATCTTTAGTCTCTGAGGCAGACGAAAGCTTCCACGAAGAAAGAAGATTTGAATGGGATGTCTGCAATTACAAAACAAACTATAAATGGAGCCTTAAACGAAACATGAATGGGGGAGGGGGTGCAAAATTTAATGTGTTTTATAATTGTCAGCAGAATGTCTTTCCTTCAAAGAATGTGATATGTCTCTGGCATACTAACGTGATATATATATGAATGTGGAGGAGTTGGTGACATTTTATAACAACTTTCTTTGAATTCAAATCAGATATACCTAGAGATACACACTGGCTGTATTCATTTATTCATATTTTTGTCCAACAGGTGTTGTCTTTTTGTCATCCTACTGCAAGACATATATCCTCAAACAGAAATGCTATTCCCATAGTTTTGAACATGGTATTAATTCAAGCGTTTGTAGGCGAGGAAATCCCCCTATAACTATTAGGCAGATGCATAATGTTTCCTTTTTGTTACGATTCAGATATCGGGCTACCGGAATTTGACAGCCCATTACGTGATTTTTAGTTTTATTTATTTATTTATTTGGTTCATAGTTATCGTTCAGCAGAGTGAGAATTTACAAATGTTTTTTTTTTGTTCACTTCTCTTCCATGTCCCATTCCGTGAACTAAGACCCCTATAAACCCCACATTATGTACAGCAAAGTAGGTTTACGGGAGATTCAAGTATTTTCCTTGTTTACTCGAAAATAAAGATTTAGAACCATCTGATTGGGGCACAATGGTTGAGGCGGTTTCTAACGGGCACTCTTACGCTACTCGCCTTGTCAACCAGGGGTCGCAGGATCGATCCCGGGCTTCTCCAGACATTCGGATGAGACTTTAAACCGAGGTCCCGTCTCCGTATGACCTTAGCTGTTGGTGGGACGTAAAACTCAAACACTTACTCACTCTAACGGACACTCAGTCTACGTTTGGACTTAAGTTAAGCAATCATCAAACATTTTCATCTGAAGAAACGTTAGTTACAAAAGGTTCGGTACTTGGACCGGTCCTTTTTTGGGGGCGGGAGGTTGGGGAGGGGTGGTCATTCATTAATGCTCTTCCTGGTAATATCAGGTCTTATGTCGACTAGAACGATGGGCAGATGAAGTACATTGTGGACAAGGGAGTCACGACATCTTCCTGACAAGCAGATTAAGTTTGACTATTCACTACACCAGCACACTTTGGGGCATGTTCAATCCGGCAAATATCTCGGTATCACCGTCATAGACGACATTGATTGGGGGTCAGCAACTTCACTGGTAACCACAGAAGCAACTAGGATTTGAGGATTTCTTAGACGTTATTTGGCTTTTGCACCTAGGTAGACAAAGGCCACTGGTTCGCCCTCAACTTGAGTATACATCACCCATTTGGCATCCCCATGTTAAAACTAAGATTCTGAGGTCAGTAGCTTGATGGACCTATCGGCGATGGCGAAATAAAAGTAGCGTCGGTGATATGCTCTGCGAATCGGAGAGGCCGTCTCTTTATGGCCGTCGTGGGTATTCCTCATTGACACTTTTTGTCTATAAGATACACTCCGGCATAGTGTCTCTTAATAAAGATAAATACTTCACCCACTCAAATAAGGGCATCAAAAGTAAACAATACAAAACACTGTATGAAGCTGGCCTATAGTGATATCCCCAGGCATTCTTTCTTTCTCAGAACTGTTCCTCAATGGAATAGTCTTCCCACGTCTGCAGTAGATGTAAAGACCGCAGGGGTGTTTAAAGCCGTACAGTATAGATTAGGACTCAGATACATGCGTTTAAGTATACCTATACTAATCAGATTGTAAATAGTTTTAGGAACTCGTCCAGTAACTCTTTTGTTTAAAGCTTAATTCTAAATTTAGCCTTTCACCTAACTGAGGTAATGGCAAAATGTGACCGATTCAGTGTATGAAGTGACCGACTCAGTATGTAAAGATAGATAGATAGATAGATAGATAGATAGATAGATAGATAGATAGATAGATAGATAGATAGATAGATAATTTATGATGTATTAATAAGATGATATCACAAATTTTCATCAGAAAAAATATGTAAATATGACAAAGTACTGTCGCACCAATGTGTGGTTAATGAGTCCTTCTCATTGAACGGGAACACATTTTTCCCCTAAAACACACTTTGCAAAAGCACTTTAATACTCTTGGCATCCTATAAAGTAGTCATTATGTTCTTCGAGACATTCCGGTTTATCATAAAAACTAAAAGTTTGGAGTAACAAGGTGTCTTACAAGGGTATCATGTTCTTGTAAAAGTATTACTATAACAAAGCATCGACTGCGGTTAGGGGTACAGTAATCCATCGCATTCGCTTAGTTAGGGGTACACTATAAACGGAGTTAGGAGTACAGTGTATAGATTGTCAAGTGACACTGCTTTTAAGCAATTTTCGGCTTAATTTTAGAAATTTTGATGAAAATCCTATGACTAGCGGACAGTATTACAGACTGATTTAAACAACAAAACGATAATCATGTTTTGAACAACAAAAATCTCTGTAAAAGTTTCTGTGTATCACAAAAAAATCATGTCACGGCATTGAATTTATCATTGTACCAGGCAGAACAGTCACGAAAATGAAGGAATAAGCATTTTACTTAGCTCATAGAAGATAACGAAGGTAAATCATCATAAATGACGCAATATATGTCAGAAAACGAATTAAATCGTGGCGAATTATGACTACTGGTCACACACGAGTGTTAGAAATCATTGTTTATACACCAGATACATGCGATGGAGTGTACGGCGAGTCTGTATACTGTGAATATGCATAAAAAAGGAACAAGAAAAACTGACTGACACAGTAACATTATATTTAACAGTACAAAAAAACGGCCTCGGTAGCTCAGTCGGATGCGCGTCTGACTGGTGATCAGGAGGACGCGGGTTCGATACCTGCCGGGGTCGGAAACATTCTTTCTTGGAGACTGATCATGAAATCTTTTCTACGGTCATTCTCTCCCTTCCGCTGATTCAAGAAGGGCAGTTGTCAGTTTCTGGCTGAAGAATATACATTGCACTGGTTAACCGCTTACGTCTATGCAAGCCCAGAACAATATGGATAGCAAAACTGACCGGCCCATAAATTACCTAAAATAGCGTTGACTGGGCCGTCAAACTCCAATACAAACAAACAAATAAACAAAACAGAACAAATATAAAATGGAACTCACGGCAGGTAAAGCAAAGAATGATATGGCAAAGACAGCAAAACATGATGCCACAATTTTGCCCATCCACGTCTGTGGTACCTTGTCACCATAACCGATTGTCATCACAGTAATCTGAAAAAGAAGAAATGTTCATTTGCAATTTGTGATATTATATTGGCGATACCTACTGTCAATAAAAGCATTCCATCAAGAAAATATGCCCATACAAATACATGATAAATACTACCACACAAACAAAGATTCTAAGATGAAAAAGTGTGATATTTTTCTTCTTCTGCTCGAAATAAAGATTGTGAGTACACGTTAGAACCGCCTCGATGAGGCGGTTCTAACGATCACCCACAATCTTTATTTTAGAGCAGAAATAAGAAAATAAGGTTTACTCCTGTAAACCCCAGTTTTACAAAACTATGATGAATTAAAGATTAGCTTGTTCCATACACTGTAAGCTCGAGCTATAGGAAACCACCAAGTAGACCACGAAGAGTCAAACCAAGTCCGAATCATAAAGCACCAACCATTAATAAAATAAAAAAGTCAGAATCCAGTAGACTGAAAGGTCACAGATATAGAGTGTTGATACATGTCCTCAATACTCTATGGAGAACTACATTTGGAGAATGTTCCCATTGCATCCAGCAAATGTCAGAAAAAGAGATACAATGACACCCGCAAATCCTTCTTAATGGCTTCCAAAACAGGTCGTGATTCATAATATCAAAACCTTACTAAAAAGGAGCAATATACATACATGTATTGGGCGAAAGTTTATTTTTACTTATTTCTGCTCGAAGATATAGACTTGGTATATAAATTTAGAAAAAAAATAACCGTAAAGATTTCAGCACCCAATTTCGTAAAATCATTCTTCGATATAAAGAGATTGGGTGCAACATAAATGTTATACGACAGACTGCATGCATGGTAGTTAACCCAGTCAATGTTGAAAACTTTGCTTCCCTCTTAAATTGCAAGGCGGTGGGTCAGGCCTCAGATTATATGGCGGGTCCATCGTAAAACAGAAGTTAAAGCAATGATCAGGAATCGATACAATTAACCCACAGCTCCAATCAGAGACACCAAAGGGAAAGAAACAAAAACATGAAACAACAGACCCTAATTGAAACAACAATAGCGGAAAGCCAAAAAGGACAGATACTCTCCCACAAAATGGCCAATAGGCTATCCAAAATAAAATAATGTAAGCGACACAAACAACCAAAGACAAACCATAACAAAAATAAACCGCGACAGAAGAACCGCCTTGGAACGGTCAGAGGGAACGAATTCCACGGGGGAGGGGCTTAAACCGATTTTACGTGGCCACAATCCTCGCCCTTACTTCCGTCGCGATTAAGACAAATAATTTGTTCAGTCCGCATGAAGGCCTCCTAACTCATCAGAGCAACGTCTCCGTGAACTAAAAAATAAAAAAAACACACACACAGATGAAACAACGGCGAGGACTCGACAGCAAGAAACCACTGAAATGCTGGAGCAAAAGAAAACGAACAGTTAGACTCCGATGGGCCCGACCAACGACAGAGCATCAGGTACTTACTGAGAATTAGAGATCTAATTCAATGTAATTTTGGTTGGTGCCTGATGTTCTGTCTCTGGTCGGGCCCATCGGAGTCTAACTGTTTAATCTCACCCTAATAGAAGTGGAGGCAATGATCAGGAATCGATACAATTAACCCACAGCTCCCATCAAAGGCACCAAAGGGAAAGAGACACAAGCATAAAACAACTTCTCCATAACAGAAACGTCACAACGGAAAGCCAAAAGGACAATAATCTTCCCGCAAAATGGCCAAAATGCTATCGAAACTGAACAGACACGAGTAATACACGCATGCAAAGACGAAAAACAATAAATCACAACAGAATCATTGTATGGGAACGGTCAGCAAAATGTTCTTAATGGGGGCTGAAATCAATTTTACCTGGAAACAATCCTCGCCTCTGGTTCTGTCGTGGCTTACACAAATACTTTGTTCAGTCCATATGAACGCGCATATATGTATATCACAGGTCGCGCCCGTTTGAACGCGTTTATTACTAGATAAACTTGATGCAATGATTTGGGGGTCAGCACCGAAGATTCTTACCATTTGGCGGGACATAGTCTCGGTGATTTTATTACCAGTACCTTCCTTATGCTCTTTCTAGATGTTGATGGTGTGTGAATTAACAGCATCTAAAACATATGGCACTAATCGGACAGTTTGAACTGCCCAAGTAGGAAACTATTTTTTATGAAGTAATGCTAGAGTCTTCAATATGAACTGATTAAGAGTGATCTTTTTTCTCTTTTTTAATACAGATTTATCACTTGAGAACTATATTTAAAGTAACAACATAAACTTTTCATAATATTAATTAGAGACTCTTCAAATTTCCTGGATACTCTGTCTTGATTAGAATCAAACATTTAAACAATAGAAATGTGCATTTAAAGCACCGAGAATATTTCTACAATATTCAAAGATCATTCAAGATCAGTAGCATTTTTAAATTTTGGAACAGTCGTAGATATTTCGTTTTACACATTTATATTTTATTAAGTGTAGCAAGTGGCGTACTTTATTGAGACAGACCAGTCAAAGTGTAGATTATATTTTCTATTCCTTTGAAATCGGGATTCCAACATGGAACTTTGAAAAAAATTAGGATCATTGATGATGCCTACTAGGCCGAAACTAGCTTGTCTGGCCCGAAAAACTTGTGCACTCGGACAGTATTCAGTTCTTTTGGGTACTCTCTGCTTCCAAAGGATACGTTATATGTCGGAGGCTGTAGTATAGTTGAAGTTAAGTTGCTAAGTTAAAATGTGCTAAAACATACTTTGAAAATGTATTTGTTCATTATGAATGTAATGTCTGGAGATTGTGATTAACTTGTGGCTATCCTGTAAAGAATGTCGTTGAACTTTATATCTAATGCAGTTCCATTTCGATCAATTACGAACCACTTAACAAATCCGTTCAAGTTAGTGGTCATTTTGTCAAAGTTTCGTAATTAAAATGGCATCTTTATAGGTTTTGCGTAGCTCAGCTGACTAAGCCAAAACCTTAAATTGTGGTATTGAATGTATTTGATAAAAGTTGCAAAGAATGTATTTACTATTTACAAAGCTACTTGCTATGAGTGGTTCTACAATATTTTCTGCTGACAATGTATTGAGATGACATAGACACAGTCAAAAGTCAGGTTTACGTCGCGTTTATTAACGGCGGAATATTGACATTTTTTGTAAACAATCGGGAATAAAATGCGTTTTAAATGTCATATGATAAATAGAATCTTCCATTCGTGCTCATGTATTATTGAATTTTATCCCTTTTCCTCAACTCGTTTAATAAATTCAATAATACATGAGCACTCATGCAAGATCCTCTATATAATGAACTGTTTCTACTGAAAAATTATAATTAAAATGATAATTGCAATCAAAAGAACGTCTAAGTATATTGAAAAGTTCCGTCAGGGTAAGAGTTCAGAAAAATGAATTTACATACTAGGCAAATGAAAACACCTTGCCCCATAGTTCATAATAAAAATTGCTTCGGAACTAACGCCGAAGAAAATGTTTGGCAGCGACTGGTGTCTCTAGGCAAATGTTCGATAGGAACTTTGCAATGTTATTTTTAGATCACATGCTGATATATTAGATACATGTACTTTCACTACATAACTGTTTAACACAGAATGAATATAAATACTTACAACTCCCCACCAAAGGGCATCTGCATAGCTGTTAAAGTCATTTCTGTTATCGTCTCTCTCCGCGAGATACACAAAATACGAAGAAAAAATAAGGCCCAAAAATCCTATATACAAGGTTGTTATTAGTTCCTGAAATATATAGAAAACGTACGCATTTCAGAGTTGTAGAAAAAATAAACATATAAAAATAGATCCAGCGCATGGCAAAATCTGAAATAAGATATGTGCGGCCAGTGGAGTTTAAGATCAGACTGCGCGTTTGCGCGGTGCGCAGACTTAGTTGATCTTACATTAGCCCTCGTCAGCCTTCGGGATATTCAAATGAAAGAGAGCTGACTGAAAATTCTGGACATGGTGGGTAGACATCCAGCCTGATCTGAGTCTTTGTTGTTCGTAGAGGCTTTTTGGTGATGTAAATGTGCGCTGGCTACAACAGTCATTATAAAAAACTTACAGTTCACCAATGGAACCAAGAGGAGGTGCAATAATACAAGAATTACACATTTACAGAAAGCAAAGTGACCAGCTCTGTACCTCCCAAGCGCTGACAACTGCACTGTACAAGGAACTAAAATGTATAACAGGAGGATCATGATGGTTCTGTTCCGTTTACTTGTGCCAATTATTGAACTCTTCAAATATTGTTACCTGTCTTGTTTGCCAGCAAATTTCATACACTACATAGTGGGAAGGGTGTTCCACACTAAACAAACTAGAAATAAAAGGTCACACAGAAAAGGTCACAATAAAAGACCACAGACATCGTTAGTCACCTAAAAAGTAACCGACATGGATATTTAGATGATTTATTAAATATTAATAATACCTATTTCGATGGTTTGATCAGTCAGATTTACCCCCAGAACTTCAGTTAAATAAAGCAAATTCTTCTGATAACGAGGCCCCGTTTTTGGATTTACATCTGTCTATTGTAGATAGGTTTGTTTCGTGCAAAATTTATGATAAACGCGATGACTTTGATTTTGAGATTGTAAATTTTCCTTTTTTGGATGGTGATGTTCCTCGTGCGCCATCCTATGGCGTTTATATTTCGCAATTAATTCGATTTGCTAGAGTGTGTAGTCATGTAACTGACTTCAACACTCGTAATAAATTATTAATGGCTAAACTCCTTAATCAGAGTTATCGGTACCATAAACTACGCAAAGCCTTTTCAAAATTTTATAGACGCCATTCTGATTTAATTTCAAAATTCAATATTGGACTTAAATCTCTTCTGCAACAAGGTCTATCGGAACCCGAATTTTATGGTGACTTAGTATATAAATTCTGAAAAATATATAACCGCAATGTCTTCAGCACCCAATTTCGTAAAATCTTTCTTCGGTATAAAAAGATTGGGTACAACATGGATGTTATACGACAGGCTGCATGCATGGTAGTTAACCCAATCACGGTTGGCAACTTTGCTTCCCTCTTTAATTGCACTCGGTGGGTCCGGCCTCAGATTCTATGACGGCTCCAACGTAAAGGCTTATTGAGAATTAGAGAGATCTAATTCAAGGTAATGTTGGTTGGTGCCTGATGCTCTGTCTCTGGTCGGGCCCATCGGAGTTTAACTGTTGGTTTTCTTTTGCTCCAGCATTTCAGTGGTATCTTGCTGTCGAGTCCTCACCGTTGTCTCACCTCTGTGGTTCTTTGATTTTTTGTGTTCACGGAGATGTTGCACTGATGAGTTAGGAGGCCTTCATGCGGACTGAACAAATTATTTGTCTAAATCGTGACGGAAGTAAGGGCGAGGATTGTGGCCACGTAAAATCGATTTAAGCCCCCAGTGGAAATCTTTCCACTGACCGTTCCAAGGCGGTTCTTCTGTGGCGGTTTATTTATGGTGTTGTTTGTTACTTTCTGTGTGTATCACTTGTGTCTTTTTATTTTGGATGGCCATATGGCCAATTTGTGGGAAAGTAACTGTCCTTATGGCCTTCCTTTGTTTAGGTTTCCATTATGGTCTGGTCGCTTAATGTTTGTGTTTCTTTCCCTTTGGTGTCTTTGATGGGTGGAGTAAGTTAATCTTTGTTTTACTTCTACTTTGCATGGAAGTACACTTAAAAACATCAACCGAAACATGAAGCAACGGTACAAAGCCAATAAACAAATAAGAGACTGCAAAAACTTGGGACGGTCACCAGTAACTTTTCTGAGGGGCTTCAACTCCGGAGATTGTGAAATTTAACTCCTCGCCCTCAGTTCAAACAGTATCAAACAGTATCAAACATAATAACAATAACAAAATAGTCGGCATGGAGGCTTCCTAGCACAACAGTGATTCATAATAGATACATAGTAAATAAAAAATTTAAGGCGTAAACTGGCCTAATGTAAACATTTAGACATATAAGGAACACCATCCCAAAGTAAGCTGTCAGATACGACCAAGTTTTGAACTCTATCGGCACATTATGCCAACCTGAGTTTTTTATATGCCAGATTCAAGAAGACCTAGCCGAAATAAGACGTGATAAAATAATGCATTTTTTACATTCAGGGAGACAAATGTTACTATAACGACCGAGGGACATGACCAACCGTTTGGGATGTCCACAAAACTAACATATTTGTGTTATTAAAAGGCAAAATGTCGGTCAAGCCAGCCAACAAAGACAAAAGTACTTTGAAGTAAATGCACCAGTTTCTCCATTAGGAAAACATGGCCGTGTGAAATAATGGCGTCCAACATGGTGTCAGAAGTTACATATATTACGTAAAAATGATAACATCTTTCTAATTTCTGCTTTCAGCATAGATTGCGGGTGCTCGTTAGAACCGCCTCAATGAGGCGGTTCTAACGAGTACCCACAATCTATTGCTTGGAGCAAAAATAAGGCAGATAATGTTTACCCCCTTACACCCCACTTTTCGCTATATAAAATGGGGTTTAGAGGGGTCTTCGTTTCACGGACTTGTTATCGTGATGCTTCAAACATTTTTGAGGTAAGACAGAATGAAAAAAAGTCATATGATAACACATCGGTAGCCTGATACCCCTTTCGTTTAAAATAATACAGATTTACATGAATGTTTTTAACCGGACACTACGATAACACACCCGTGCGACAAAGTGCATTTTTCACACCTCCAAAATGGCTTGTTTTCTGAAGAAAATCCGGGATTTTTTTCTTATTTACACTGCAAACATAGGTTGTGGGTGCTCGTTAGAACCGCCTCATTGAGGCGGTTCTAACGAGTACCCACAACCTATGTCTTGGAGCAGAAATAAGAAAATAATGTATACCCCCGTAAACCTCAGTTTTCCCTCTATAAAGTGTGGTTTAGGGGGGTCTTTATTTCACGGACTTGTTCATGTGATGAACTGCATTTGTATTGAAAAGAAAGCGACCATGTACATTATATCTTTACAGTTCACAAAAGATGCGTTACTGCACCATCATATTTTTAGGATTAACCCTTATCCCGCCTAGCACAACAAGCCCTACCTTTGCAAACAGTGTAGATCCTGATCAGATGGCTTCTGTAGAAGCCATCTGATCAGGATCTACACTGTTTGACATTCAGTTTATGAATTTGTAGGAATAAATTACATCAAGTAATCTGATTGGTTCAAAGTCTGTAATGGGTGTGGCTAAAATGTATATTCAGCGGGTTAAGGGTTATTATAAGATCCCACGAACTGTACGTTTTGATTGCAGTACTTCTCTGAGGTCTCAGTTGTTTAAATGCTGCTTGCGCTTATTGTTTTCTGTTTCTGCGATCCACATTTTTTGGATGATGGCAGAATCATTTGTAATCTGTATCAGTTGATATTCATACGAGGCGCTGTATATTTTTTCACTACTTCAAACAGTCACATCAAGCTACTGTGACTGTGAGACCAAGAACTAGGCACTTACCTGTCTGTGAAGATATATAACGGACCCCAATAATCGCCAGGTTCCACCCTGTCTGTCTACATGTAGCATGCGCAATATTTGTAAAAACCTGACACCCCTGAAAAACAAAACCAATATCATGTACAATATGTTCTATAAAGAGAACTTACATGAGTGTTCATGTATTATTGAATTTATTAAACGAGTTGAGGAAAGGGGATAAAATGCGAGGCTTTCCCGAGTATTTTATCCCTTTCCTTCAACGAGTTTAATAAATTCAATGATACCTGAGCACGGATGCAAGATTCTTTTTATCATATGGCATTTAAAACGCATTTTATTCGCGATTTTTAACAGAAATGTCTATATCCTACCATTCGTAAACGCGACGCCATTAAGAACGTCATATGTGTAATGTTACAGAACTTTTGTAACTTATTTGCATATTTAATCCACTAGTGGATTATCAAATTTATTACATGGCGTTATTACACTCTCAGACGCAACGTCATCTGATAAAAAGGGTTATCCTTTGGCAGCAAGGAATACACCACAGAACGGGAATATATGTAGTGTTCATGTTTTCTGGGCCAAACTAGCTAGTTTCGGCCAATTAGGCCTCATCATTGACCCTCAAATATTTTAAAAATTCCACAATGGAATCAATGATCCCAAAGGACAAGAAAATATAAACTACTCTATAATGTAGGAGAAATGAATACATTCTGAATTAGACTTGAATGCAACGATCAAGAATAAATACCATTACCTTACACCGTCCATCAAAGACACCAAAGGGAAAGAAGCCCCAACATGGAGCAACGTCACAGTAATTAAACCATCACAACCAGAAACCCGAAAAAAGACACATTACGAAAACACGCCCATACAAATACATTGTAAACTTTATCGCCGAAAACACACACACACACACACACACACACACACACACACACACACACACACACACACACACAAAATAAAATGAATCGTGATATTTTTCTTATTTGTGCGAAAAATATAGATTGTGGGTACTCATTAGAACCGCCTCATCGAGGCGGTTCTAACGCGTGCCCACAATCTATATTTTTGAGCAGAAATAGGAAAAATAAAGTTAACCCCTGTAAATCCCCAGTTTTACCATATACAAGTGGGGTTCAAGGGGGGCTGCAAAATTATATAGGCATGTTTTTGTGATGGTTTCTTTCCCATAAAATGGCAAATCAGCTATCCAAAATTAAGATATATTAGCAGTTCATACATGTTTGTTTGTTTGTTTGATTTGAGGTTTAACACCCCCGTCAACCCTGTAATGGTCATTTTGGAGACGTTGCTTCCAATTTTGTGGGACTTTTACCCGACATTGAGATGAAATAACATCTCAAACCCTGTCGCCCAATGAAACCAATAGGGTTTATAAGCATGGACGGTCCGCCTCGCACCGCGGTTCCTGGACAGGCTTAGATCCTCTAAGCGGTTTACCAGTACTAGTGTGCGGGCATGATTCAGCTCTGCGTGGAAGCTCTTCAAGCCCCTATGGGCGTGGGCCGGCAGTTCATACATGAAAAGACAGAATATGACAATAATAAACCAAAACAGAAGAACCGCCTTGGAACGGTCAGTAAAAATGTACTTTGGTCACAATCGATTTTACGAGACAACAATCCTCGCACTTGGTTCTACTGTGATTTAGACAAATAAATTTTTCAGTCCAAGTTATGTTTTTTTTTACTCATCAGTGCCTCATATCCGAGAATATTAAAATTAAAATAAAACGGAGATATGAAACAACGATTAGATCTGGACAACAGAAAATCACTGACCTACTGAGGCAAAAGAAAACAAACGGTTGGGCCGTAACCGTCATAGAGTCTGAGACCCGAACCGCCATCGTACAATTAAAGAGGGAAGCAAAGTTTCCAACAGAGTTTGAGCTTCACACACTTTCTGACATGACCATAAAGTATAAGTTTTATGCTCTTCAGCATTTCTTACATTAAATGCAAGACAGAGGGGATCTTCACTGTGCAATATCCATCCTGTTTAATCGTTAAGTTCTTCTTTTGTAAGATTATGAGGAAGTGTAGTGGAAAGGCTGGAAAATCATTAGTAGACAGACTTGAAGCACGAACACGTCTGCATTTCAATTTATTTAAGGCTTAATTAGAAATAATAGACCAAAATAGACTTCTCCCTGATCTTTTAAAGACTTTGTCGCAATATTTAATCACATGTTTTGATGGCAGATAAACATGACGGTAATAATTCAGAACGTTCTGTGGTGATACAAGAGCTTGACTTTGCTATAACCCGTGCTTTATAAGGTCTTTTATGAAGTTTAGGTAACCAATATAACATTGGAAACTTGTCGTGGTATTCTTTAACACATACAACAAACTTGGTGACTGAGTGACAAATATTGTCATCAACTACAACCCTCTCTACAGCCAGAGGCTGCAGTTCATATGCCTTGCTACTACAAAGCTGTTGCTGAAGAGTGTAAACATAGTGGAGCCTTCAAACAACGACGACATTGCTAGCGGCCTTATCTGCTAGAGCCAAAATAAACCTCTTATGAAATTCTTGAATACCTAGTTTAAGGTGACCTAGAGACATCTTGGGTATAGCATTTTTGGCTTTCCGCTAGTGATGTTTCCATTGGGGTTTTGTTGTTGCATGTTTGTGTTTCTTTCCCTTGGTGTCTCTGATGGGACCTGTGGGTTAATTGTATCGATTCCTGATCATTGCCTTCACTTCTATTTAGCAGGTTCGTATTTTGATAGTATAAAGAAAGGCGTTTGTTACCAGTTTCTCAATGCTAAGTTTCCATTCTTTAAGGGCTTTGTGCTCAACATACTCTCAGTTACAACATCGATTACAAAATTTGTTTAATGCAGCAGCAATTTCTTCTCTACACTTATTAAAATATAATTTAGAAGGAAATCGATATTTCGGTCCTTTTGGCTTTCCGTTATTGATGTTTCTATTAGGGTCTGTTGTTTCATGTTTGTGTTTCTTTCCCTTTGGTGTCTTTAATGGGAGCTGTAGGTTAATCGTATTGATTCCTGACCATTACCTTCACTTCTATTTTGATCATAGTGTCATGCAATGAGATAAAGTTGGACTGATATGAAGATATATTTTCGACGATGTGTGATTCTAATGAGTACAAACATAATTTCTTTCTCATGATTAAAACCTTTACGTATTTCAGGAAGCAAGACAATATTTGGCTGAAATGCTACAGGCCGATTTAAACGCTTGCCTTTAGAAACAACGAAATTATTAGAGATAGCAAATGAACGTCTCGGTTTTTAATAAGGTGCCAGTCAACTTCATTATCTATCAAATATTTAAAGGAAATCGATTCTGTGCTCCTTAGGAAAACACGCCTATACAAATATATTGTAATTTTACGGCCAAAAGTAACCCCAAAACTTTCTTATTTCTGCTCAAAATATAGATTGTGGGTAGACGTTAGAGCTGGGGGGGGGGTCTTTGATCGATCCCACGTGGCCACAATCCTCGCCCTCACTTCCGCCGCGATTTAGACAAAAATTGTTCGGTCCACATGAAGGCCTCCTAACTCAGATTTCTATTTACAAGTGGGGTTCAATGGGTCAGAATTATACAGACTTTTTCATGATGTGGCGTTCGAAAACCGAACTGCAAGACCAAACAAGTTGTCAATGCTATACTTCATCCTACAGCAAATGTATCAGTGAACAAGACAAAAATAAGACAGCATTCCATGAGGGCAGTGTGGCTTATTTTAAGTATGAGAGAATGTCATTCAAATTGTACGTTTCACCAGTGACGTTTTAGAGGCTTCACGAATTGGGGTGAAATTTAGACCAACAATTGATCTGCATGTACATTGACGAGGTTAAAATCTCATCACGAACGTACGCCTATATAATGTTGACCCCTTAACCCCATTTGTATATAGTAAAACTGTTATTTACAGGAGTATAAATTAGTTTTCTTATTTCTTCTAAAGCAAAGTGTGGGTACTCGTTAGAACTGCCTCGCCGATGCGGTTCAAACGATTTCCCACACTATATGTTTTGAGCAATAATTTGAACAAAATCGGAATTTTTTATCGGAACATTTTCTTTTTTATGGTATAAACTTTCAGTAAATTGAATAAGCATCTAATCGTAATGTTTCGACTACCTACATGAAATGAAGCTATAAAGTCTGCCTGTTGAGACAAAAAAGTTTAATATCTGAAATTGTTTTTAATTTATAGAAAGGGCACAAGTGTATGACTAGGTTCAATATTTTTAATTTTCAAAGGGAGGTGACTCCAAAAGCAAGTAATTCAGAGTTATGGTTATTGTGTTCTGCAGAACTTGTCATGGTGAAGTAAATTTGCATTTTTCAAAAAACAATATATATTACAGAAATCAATTTTCCAATATTTAAAGAGTCATAACTCCCACAGAGGATTATCCAGTGTTACGGTTCATGTGTTCTGGACCTCAACACATCATGCTTTATATATATGTCAAGTTTCATCATATATTTGAAATGGTTTCAAACTTACAGAGCACCACGAATAAACTATTGGCAGAAATGTTTTTTTTTTAATATTTACTATTTCAAATGGCTATAACTCCAGAAGTAGGTTAAACAGACTTACAGTTCTTGTGTTTTTCATGTTGTCTCATAATGCTTAACATTTGTGAGAGATTTCATGAAAATATCTCAAACTGTTTTCTGTTTTCTTATTTCAGAGCAGACCTGAGTACAAGATAGGAATGACGGTAGCTCTCCATAAGTAGGCAAACCAGAGTTATGGTGCATATGTTCTGCACGTAGTTTTTGTTTGTTTGATTTGAGGTTAAACGTCCCCGGCAACAGGATTTAGGTAATTTTGGAGACGTTGCTTCCAATTTTTTGGGACTTTTACCCGACACTGAGATGAAATGACATAACCCCTTCCGCCCAACTTGCACCACTTTGCCCTGTCGGACTAAGAACTTCTAAGCGGTGTACCAGTACTCATGTGCCGTCGGTTTCAACTCTGCGTGGAAGCATCGGACAGCCCAATCTATTTCACCAAGCCCCGATGTCTTATGGTGCTTCACATTTTTATAAAATTTCATGAAAATATCTCTAACGATGTAAGAGGTATGGAGCGGACAATGTTTAAACGGAAATAGCTCCAAAGGTGAAATGTAGAGTGAAAGTGCATGCACGTTTTCTTATGGTGCTTTACATATCTGTGGAATTTCGTGAACATATCTTAAATGGTATCAGAGTTGACAATATGATAGAAATAGCTATGTTCAACGTTCAAAGGGCAATAATTTCAAAAGGAGGAAAATCAGAGTTACGGTTTATATGTTTGGCTCGTACTTTTTGTGCTCTACATGTCTGTAAATTTTCGTGAAAATTTCTCAAACGGTATCAGAGTTATGGAGCGGAAACAAAACTATGATAGAAATGGCTTTGTGCAATGTTCAAAGGGCAAAATAGAAGTGAAGGCAATGATCAGGAATCGATACAATTAACCCGCCGCTCCAATCAGAGACATTAAAGGGAAAGAAATACAAATTTAAAACAATAGACCCTAATGGAAACATCAACAGCGGAAAGCCAAAAGGGCAGTTACTTTAAAAAAAACCTAAAGTAGGAAAATCAGAGATACAGGGCATAAGTTCTGCACGTTTTCTCATGGTGTTCTACACATCTGTGAAGTTTCGTGAAAATATTCAAATGGTATCAGATTTATGGAGCGGACACGAAACTGACGCGCTGACGGACGGAAGTACGAACGAACGGCCGGGCACTCAAAAGTTCGGAGGGTATAAAATAATACCCCGCAATTGTTTGAGTGGCAGGGGATAATCACATAATGTAACAAAATAGAAGTGAAGGTAATGATCAAGAATCGATACAATTAACCCACACATACCATCAGAGACACAAAGGGGAACGAATCACAAACATGAAATAACTAGACCCTAATGGAAACATTAATAGTGGAAAGCCAAACGAACAGTTACTAAATCCCATAGGAAGAAGTTTTTGTCTGTTTGTTTGATTTGAGGTTTAAGCTGTTTTATTTGATTTGAGCTGTCGAGTCCTCACCGCTGTTTCATCTCTGTGGTTGTTTGATTGTTGTGTTCATGGAGATGTTGCACTGATGAGTTAGGAGGCCTTTATGCGGACTGAACAAATTATTTGTCTTAATCGCGACGAAGTAAGGGCGAGGATTGTGATCACGTAAAATCGATTTAAGCCCCCCCCCCTCCCTCCCCAAGTGGAATTCGTTTCCGCTGACCGTTCCAAGGCGGTTCTTCTTTCGCCGTTTACTTTTGTTATGGTTTGTCTTTGGGTGTTTGTGTCGCTTATATTATTTTGTTTTGGATAGTCTATTGGCCATTTTGTGGGAAAGTAACAGTCATTTTGGCTTTCCGCTATTGATGTTTTCATTAGGGTCTGTTGTTTCATGTTTGTGTTTCTTTCCCTTTGGTGTCTCTGATGGGAGCTGTAGGTTAATTGTATCGATTCCTGATCATTGCCTCCACTTCTATTTAACATCCCAATCAACACTTTATAGGTCAATTTTGAAGACGTTGCATCCAATTTTGTGGGATTTTTACCCAACATTGAGATGAAATGACCCGATGAAACCAATAGGGTTTATGAGCTTGGACGGTCCGACTCGCACCGCTTTTCCTGGGCAGGCTAAGATCCTGTAAGCGGTTTATCAGTACTCGTGTGCGGTCGCTTTCAGTTCTGCGTGGAAGAATCATGCAGTCCATCTATTTCTTCAAGCCCCGGTCCGATTGGCGGGGCGGGATAGGAAAAAGTAAAATAATTACTATAAAGGGAAAACAGAATACACTCACCTTATTGCTGAAGTTGCAAACACTTGGCCCTCTGAACCTATTGTAAATACCACTATGGAAGCCACAACTACAATTAAATCTGAAAATAAATGTAAAGTCTTCTAAGCTACTAGGGGCTTGACGAAATATATGGGCTGCACGATGCTTCCACGCAGAGCTGAATCCGGCCCGCACACTGGTACTGGTAAAACGCTTAGAGGATCTAAGCCTGTCCAGGAACCGCGGTGCGAGGCGGACCGTCCATGCTAATAAACCCTATTGGTTTCATTGGGCGACAGAGCTTGAGATGTCATTTCATCTCAATGTCGGGTAAAAGTCCCACAAAATTGGAAGCAACGTCTCCAAAATGACCTTTACAGTGTTGACGGGGACGTTAAACCTCAAATCAAACAAACAAGTAGTTGTTTACTATTTAAATGAGTCTGACTTTCTTAACTTTTCCTTATTTATAGTAGCTGGGACTATAGAAGTGCAAATGATAAATTGTGTAAGCTTCATTTCAATGGTGGTTTTATTATATTGTTGTGTATCCTCATGATGCCAAAGGCGGGTTGCGATCTTTGCTTGAGGCTTTTTCTTGGTTGACTGATTTTTAATGAATGTCTTCTGTTTTACTTTTTGTAAGTGCTGTTAGCATCCCCTGCTATACCTTGCTTAAATTTTTGATATAAGTGAAAGGGCACACAGGGGCAGAGAAACAATTACACTTATAATACCTTTTCCTTTGCTCGGAATTTCAATTAATGTCTGAACTGCCTTGGATGTTTCTGCCTTCATTACGGAAACAAGCCTATAATTTTTATAGACTTAAAATAGGGTTTAGAATGGGTACACCTTACTGTTCTTATTTCTGCTCCAAACTAAAGATTGGGTACTTGTTTAGAACCGCATCTATTAGGCGGCCTATCACGTACCCACAATCTATATTTTGAACAGAAATAAGAAATATATCATCATTTTTCATCTAAAAATTGTCGGGTTTTTCGGTGGTAAAATTTATAATATATTTAATTAATGCAATACTGTTGCAGACGTTTAGAAGGTACGAACTGTGTAACCTCTTATCTGCTATATACAAGGGTTGCTCGTGACCTAACTGAATTGTAACGGAATGTTTAACGTGAGTAGAAAAACATATTTTCTGTTTTATATTTCGATGAGTTGTGCTGTAGTTATACAGTAGTTGTTGGCCAAGCAATGTCATTTGACGTTCGGTTGGTCACCTGCTTATTTTAGA
Organism: Lucinisca nassula; assembly: GCA_963580285.1. Classification (NCBI taxonomy): domain Eukaryota; kingdom Metazoa; phylum Mollusca; class Bivalvia; order Lucinida; family Lucinidae; genus Lucinisca; species Lucinisca nassula. The sequence continues at coordinate 127,316,460 of OY757013.1, read as the reverse complement.
AATATTTATTATTCTTTTTAATAATTCTTCTAAAATTTCAACTTTTATTTTCTATGTTGAGACAAAATATTTTTCTACGATCGTTTTCGTTCTCCATGGATATACTACAGTTGCATTCACCCGCAATGTCAGAGAGAATATTTCACGCTTTGGTGTTCTTATCACTGTTCCCTCTATGAATTCGTTTCATTAGTATGTTATCGGAGATGTTGACGGATGAGATGGAATCCCTTCAAGCGGACTAAATAAACTATTTTAGTAAATCACAGCTGAACCAAGGTCGAGGACTGTGGCCACGTAAAATCAAATTACCGTTTCAGCTCTGTTATTGTTTATTAGTGATATTGCTTGGCTTTGCATGTATACACTGCTAATATCTATGTTATATTCTGGATAGCCAGTAGGCAATTTGTGGGGAAAAGAAGCTGTGCTTATGGCTTTCTGATGCAATGTTTTAATAATGCTGACTTGTTTTTATGTGTGCGCTTCTTTCCCTTCGGCGCCTTGGTTGGAATGTGTAAGGAGAGGTTATCGATTCCTGATCATTGCCTTCACTTCTGTGGCCAGTTGTTCAAAACTAATGACGTCGTTAGCTAACGTATCGTTAAAACTTTGATCATTCAGTATGGTGAAAATACTCATATTTTTGCTGAAAAAAAATGTGAGCAGCTTTTGCCAATGCAAAAGCTACTCACATTTTTAAGCAAAAATACCAAAATTTTACATGTAGAACATTCTAGAAGAGTTAACAATTTAACCACCAACGAGCTCCTTTAAGTTAACAATACTTTGAATAACTGGGCTCTGATCTAATTTCAACAGAGCAATATAGAAAAAAAAGACCGATATGTTGTCTATTTTCTCTACATATATCATTGCTTAGTCATATCCTTTGAATAACAAGTTTCTTTTGAAAAATACACCATTGGATGTTCAGGCATTTCAGCCATCCATATGGTTTTAATATCTAGCAATATACTTATATTACCCGAAAGTAATATTCTATTTAAAGTCAATATGTTTGAATATACTAAAATATCCTTACTTGTGACGTTTATTCTTTTCGTTTCGATTTCTTACCAAAAAATAATTAAGACTACTTTTTTATTATTTTCCAGATGAAATAAGATACAGAAAAACATTTTTGAGACATTTTGAAGATAAATGAACAACAAAGATGATGGACATCAGGTTCAAAACTCACAGAACATAAAACAGCTATTTTTTTCTTGCTCAGCTCATCAAAAGGTGACAATACAATGGCGATCATGTATTCGTTTAAAGCAGCATATCTGAAGGTGCTGATGATTCTGTAGCTAAGTTTACCTCTTTGGTTAGACCTAGGGACTAACTTTCCACATCACAGGTCCTTGTGTATGAATGAATGTCATTTGACGTGTCACCAGTAACAATTCATATTCTGATTCTGATCTTGAGTAGCAAATACGTTTTTCTACCAAAAAAGGTGATGAATACCCCCACAAAAACTGCCTTGATAGTACAACAGCGGCATTTTGCAATTTTTTTCACTTGAAAGGGGCCATAACTATGTCGAAATTGACAAATTGTAGTGGAAATCGAACTTGACCTGTATTTTATGATGTTACATCAGTGTACCAAAAATTATAAAAATCGGTGAAGCGCTTTTTGAGTTATCGTCTGGAAACCAAGTCAACCGACCGACCGACCGACCGACAAGCTCACTACTATATACCCCACACCCCCCACCCCAAATTTCATTTGTGGGGGGTATAATGAACTATCTTGCCCAAAGTTCGCCAGATATCTGGTCAGTCCCATTACTGTCCGAACACGTATCATACATCAAAATTGTCATTATGTCAAAAGATGTGTCAGTGGAGTGCTGCACGGTGCTGTAGTAAAGCATCGGATATGAGATCGAGAATGAGCCGGTTCAACCCACGCAAGCGTCAATTTTTGTTTCCTTGAGCAAGAGTCTGTCTCTGGTCGGGCCCATCGGAGTCTAACTGTTGGTTATCTTTTGCTCCAGCATTTCAGTGGTTTCTTGCTGTCGAGTCCTCACCGTTGTCTCACCTCTTTGGTTCTTTGATTTTTTGTGTTCACGGAGATGTTGCACTGATGAGTTAGGAGGCCTTCATGCGGACTGAACACATTATTTGTCTTAATCGCGACGGAAGTAAGGGCGAGGATTGTGGCCACGTAAAATCGATTTAAGTCCCCCAGTGGAAATCATTCCACTGACCGTTCCAAGGCGGTTCTTCTGTGGCGGTTTATTTATGGTGTTGCTTGTTACTTACTGTGTGTATCACTTGTGTCTTTTTATTTTGAATGGCCATATGGCCATTTTGTGGGAAAGTAACTGTCCTTATGGCCTTCCTTTGTTTAGGTTTCAATTATGGTCTGGTCGCTTAATGTTTGTGTTTCTTTCCCTTTGGTGTCTTTGATGGGTGGAGTAAGTTAATTGTATCGATTCCTGATCTTTGTTATACTTCTTTTTTTATCCACATTGCTTAGTACTGGTTTGTTCCCAGGAAAAGGAATAAAAGAGGGCCATATGAAAGATTAGTACTAGTTTACGAAATGTAATACCATTTATATATAATGACATATACCTCTTGACCTTCTGGCCCAATTTATTTTAATAAATGAGTCATAATTCTGCTAAGGAACCATCATTCTGAGGAAAAATTAAATTACTGAGAAGAAATAATATTATTGCAGTAAAATTGTATTAAAACTGTTTTCCGTTTATGTAAAATATTTATGTAAATATTCAGCTAATATCTGAATCGTGCTGAAAGCTTCAAAAGCCTATATCAAGTACCGTATTGTATGTTGTGGACACCACAATATGGTAGGTGATGGTGCGGAGATAAGAATATTGTTGAACGGAATGTTGTAGGAGGAAATGTGGAGATGAGAACAATTATAACAGCTATCCAAAATATAAATATATTAGCACTTTATATGGCATTGCTGACCTGAGAAGATTATTGAAAAGAGTAAGGATCAGGAATTGATACAATCAGATCCCAAATCCTACCCCCATTATCAATAGGGAAAGAAGTCGAGACATGCAGTGACGGCAGTAAACAATACAGACCAATTGGTAAACCGAGACAGCAGCTCTTTCCGAAACCGGTGTTGACTCAGAATGTCCAAGCGCAACAAAAAAGAACCAACATACATAACTGGTGGGGTGGAGAGCATCAGAACCACCACCATGACATACATTAAATAGGGAGGACAAACGTAACTGAAATGAACAACTAAAAGTGTGTGTGTGGGGGGGGGGGGGGAAGAATCAGAATTACCAACATATCAACATGCACAATTAGAGGAAGAATCACAAACGCCGATATAAAACAGGAAGGCATCATAGCAAAAGCACCGACTTTGAACGGTCAGTAAATTTACTGGTGGGCTTAAGTATACTTTACGGGATCCCAACCCTCACCCTCACTATCACTGTAGCTCAAAAGTGTATTTGTTCGGTCTGCGTGAAGGTTTTTTTAACTCATCAGTGAATCAACCAGGTTAAAAAAGAAATTACAATTAAAGTTGACACAAGGATGAGGACTCGACAGTAAAACGCGTACAGTTATCTTGTGCTGCACACAACGCAACAGGAACACTAGAGCAAAAGAAAACCAACAGTTAAACACCGTTCGACCAAGCAATAGACATAAAAGTTCCGGCTCCGACCAACTAATAAATAGCTTTAAGCCAGGTTCATCACCGATCTACTGATGTGCAATTGAATAGGAAAGCATAATATCTGACAGTGAATGGATACTCTAGTAAAACGAGTAAGTTGAAATAAATAGGCCTCATCCAAAAACGAGAAACTACAATGTCAGAATCAAAAATCTTCCCATTAGTTGTAAACTATTTATGACATTATACCATTATGTATGGATACATATATATCAAGAAAAGGTACTTCCGTATCAGAAAAAGTACTTTAGTAAGGTGACGTTCACTGGATAGATCTGGTCAAGCATTTGCTCAAACTTAACATTTTCTACTTCTGACATCAAGAAAACACGCCTATATAATTTTGACCCCCTCGATCCCAACTTTTATATAGTAAAACTGGAGTTTCCGGGGGTATACCTTTTTCTAATTTCTTTTCTAAGATCTAGATTGTGGGTACTCGTTAAAACCGCCTCGATGAGGCGGTTCTAACGAGTGCCCACAATCTATATATGGAGCAGAAATAAGAAAAATATCGCAATTTTCATCATAAAATTTTCATTTTTCGGCGATAAAGATGGCAATGTATTTGTATAGGCGTTATAAGGATTATAAGGATATTAAGGATTCTGAGTAAAGTACAAATGTGTTAATTACTGTGGAAAGATTCTGTCGATGATTTTGTTATTTTTGAAAGTTGATTTTTTTTTAATCAAGTTTCTATGTCATAACATTTCTACTTCCGGTACTGGACCGCGTTACTCCACTTCCGCTGTTCGTTCGCTGCATAAAATAGTCCAAAGGAACTCTTGAAAAATAATTTTGCAGGCATGGAACGTCTTTCAAAATAGTTCAGTTTTCGAGAGTTTATACGGATTGAATATAAATTGGCCTAGAAAGACGAATTCTGAAAAGAAAACAGTACTCTGGGACTATTTTCCTACACGTTTTCCAATGATATTTATGTTTTACTCTTTCATTCCCGAGTTTCTAAACAGGGCTCTTCTCGCATCAAATATATTCTTATAGAAAGGGATTTCTGATTAGTTCACTGACATGAAAACAAACGGTGTGCATGTAGATTCTGGCGAGACATTCTAGCTACGTGCCGTCTTATCAGGACCTGCAAGGTCTTCATATATACAGTGTATTTCTACCTCGGCGTCTGTACCGGTCTACATTAAAAGGGTTAGCTTATCAGTGACCATACTGGCCTACAATTCGCCTGCTTTCGAGAGCTCTAGTTACAAAACACGTCTTGCAAGCTGTTTCCGTACTTTAGCAAATAGTAATTTTTGTTTGTTTGATTTAAGTTTAACGTCCCCGTCAACACTGTAAAGGTCATTTTGGAGACGTTGCTTCCAATTTTGTGAGACTTTTACCCGACATTGAGATATTTTGTGAGACTTTTACCCGACATTGAGATGAAATGACATCTCAAGCCCTGCCGCCAAATGAAACAATTAGGGTTATAAGGCTGGACAGGCCTACTCGCACCGCATAGCCTGGGCAGGCTTAGGTCCTCTAAGCGGTTTACCAGTACCCGTGTACGGGTCGGTATCAGCTCTGCGTGGAAGCATCATGCAGCTCATCTATTTCTTCAAGCCCCGACGGGCGGGGGCTTTAGCAAATAGTGAATTCTGTGGCCTCTAGTCTATAATGTCCACGTATTGAAGCAATTGGCATTTATGGGTTAATTTTTTAGGACCCCGTACAGGTTGGAATAAGCGTATTTTAATTCGCCTTGGGTAAACGCGGCATCTGATCAGGGTTATAATGTCTTAAGAAATCAAATGGTTTAAAAATGATCTTTTGTTTTTGTCAAGTTATTCTCCTTTTTATGTCCCGACGCCCGATGGAACATAGCTCCAAGCGGCTGCACAACGTATGTGCATCGTCGTATCAATGCGACGTTGATGCGACGTAAGGTTGCTAAGACACCATGTGACCGCTGTAAGATTATTAGCGGGTACTGAGCTAATTTAGAAATATATGGTTTGACCATGAAGAAATTGGCAGACACGATTATCTTCCTTTCTTCCGTTTTTTCTTCTTGTGGGTAGTTGAGTGAGGCAATCTTGTGTCAATGTGGAGTCTTACAGTTGGGCAACACCTGCTGTCCTTGCAGCAGGTAACCGTAGTGTGTGTGTGTGTGTGGGGGGGGGGGGTATTTCTTCTGTTTCTACACTTCCATTCATCATTCATTTTCCTCTTTCTCCTCTGTCCCTTACTTTCATCTCCTCTACAGCGGCCCCCGCCCATCGGAGGATCTAAGCCTTCCCAGGCAAAGCGGTGCGAGTCCATGCTTATAAACCCTATTGGTTTCATTGGGCGGCAGGGCTTGATGTCCATCAATGTCGGGTAAAAGTGCCACAAAATTGGAAGCAACGTCTCCAAAATGACCTTTACATTGTCGACGGGGACGTTAAACCTCAAATCAAACAAACAAACAAATCATCTTCTCTATTGTCTCTTCTATCTCTTTTCCCCCTTTCTCTTGGAGACGACAAAAATGATCCACTAGGGTTGACCTGTCGTTTAACTCAAATCAATCGATGAATCATTTTTTTCTTTGTCGAATTTTTAACCCTCTGGGACCTTGTCAAATCAATATCAGAATCAGAATTGTTACTGGTGACACTTCAAATAACATTCATACACCAGGACCTGTGATATGGGAAGTTAGTCTACGACTAACATTGTTATATAATAATTATTCCTCATAAATCAACTTTTGTCAGTACTTTCAGTAATTTGATTTTAAAAGGCTCTTTGCTTTTTTTCTTTCTGATACGCTTGTTTCGTAACACAGTACTGGCCTAATAAGGAGTCCAACCACGAGTAAACGTCCCTTCAATTCGCTCAATATGTGTTCCTTTAATCAAATTTTAAGGAAAATGATATGATGAATAGACAGTCGTAAAACATGTGACGGGCAGATGTGCAAACATACTGACAACGGAAGAACTATATTCCACACCAAACTTAAGACGAGAACATAAAAATAATTCTACTATTACCTATAATTGAGATCGGTTTTGTAGAAAATTTAATGCGCCCTTTTAGACCCATATATTTACTTCGGCAGCCGGCAGACCAAAGACGAATTGTATACTCCATACCGAAGAATACTACCAACACAACTTCCTGAAAGAATAGAAAATATTACGATAACACACTCGTGCGACATAGTACATTTTTTCACATCTCCAAAATGACCTTTTTTCTGATGGAATTTCGAAAATATCTGAGGGTCATTGATGAGGCCTAATTGGCCGAAACTAGCTAGTCTGGCCCAGAAAACATGTACACTCCATATTTTTCACTTCTGTGGTGTATTTCTTGCTTCCAAAGGATAACCCTTTTATAGAACATATTTAACTTCACTACAGCTGGTGTGTGGGAATGTGTGGCGGCGGTAAAACGTCTCCCTGCCCTACATCATAGTGTAGATTATATTTTCTTGTCCTTTGGGATCATTGATTCCATTGTGGAATTTCGAAAATATCTGAGGGTCATTGATGAGGCCTAATTGGCCGAAACTAGCTAGTCTGGCCCAGAAAACATGTACACTCCATATTTTTCACTTCTGTGGTGTATTTCTTGCTTCCAAAGGATAACCCTTTTATAGAACATATTTAACTTCACTACAGCTGGTGTGTGGGAATGTGTGGCGGCGGTAAAACGTCTCCCTGCCCTACATCATAGTGTAGATTATATTTTCTTGTCCTTTTGGATCATTGATTCCATTGTGGAATTTCGAAAATATCTGAGGGTCATTGATGAGGCCTAATTGGCCGAAACTAGCTAGTCTGGCCCAGAAAACATGTACACTCCATATTTTTCACTTCTGTGGTGTATTTCTTGCTTCCAAAGGATAACCCTTTTATAGAACATATTTAACTTCACTACAGCTGGTGTGTGGGAATGTGTGGCGGCGGTAAAATGTCTCCCTGCCCTACATCATAGTGTAGATTATATTTTCTTGTCCTTTGGGATCATTGATTCCATTGTGGAATTTCGAAAATATCTGAGGGTCATTGATGAGGCCTAATTGGCCGAAACTAGCTAGTCTGGCCCAGAAAACATGTACACTCCATATTTTTCACTTCTGTGGCGTATTTCTTGCTTCCAAAGGATAACCCTTTTATAGAACATATTGATATTTTTCTTATAAATCCTGCAAACATAGGTTGCGGGTGCCCGTTAGAACTGCCTCAGTGAGGCGGTTCTAACGAGTACCCACAACCTATGTTTTGGACCAAAAATAAGAAAAATAGTGTATACCTCCGTAAACCCCAGTTTTCTCTATATAAATGGGGGTATAGGGGGGTTTTCCTTTCACGGACTTGTTCACATGATACAATACTTGTATCATAAGAACGAATCATCACTGTTCAAATCAATAAGCGGTATGCATTTGAAGGATCATCTCGATAATCTCAAAAGGGGCCCTTTACAATACTAAGTCAGAAACAGCTGACTCTGTCTGAGTTTGTTCGTGAGAGATACACACCTTTTTGCCACAGCTTCATGTGTTCACTAATGGTTTTCCATTTTTATCTGCTAACAGTGTTGTGCGAGTAATCAGCCTAATCTTACTTGCATCTGGCTAACGCAGTTGTTCCAGTAATCAGCCCCATCTTAATATCTTCTTGCTTGCAGTATTGTGTCAGTAATCAGGGTAATCTTAGTTTCTCCTGCCTTACAGTGTTGTATTAGAAATTAGCCTAACATTAGTTTCACCTGGCTTTTAATATTGTGTCAGTAACCAGTCTCACCTTAGTCTTGTCTGGCTAACAGTGTTGTGAGTGTAGACAGTGCAAGTAATACGCGTCATTTTACTTGGCTTACAGAGTTGTGCAAGTACTCAACCTCATCTAAGTTTCATCTGCCCCACAGAATTGTGCAAGTACTCAGCATCACCTGAGTATCGCCTGGCTAACAGTCTATACGAGCAGTCAGCACAATCTTTGTTTCATCTGACTGACACTACTGTGCGAATAATCAGTCCTGTTCTGTGGTGTATTCCTTGCTTCAAAATGATAACCCTTTCTAGAACATATGTATCTTATTTTCACCTGACGTACAATCTTGTGTAGGTACTCAGCCTCATCTAGTAATAGGCCTCATCTTAGTTTCACCTTGCTTTTTACAGTGCTGTGCGGGTAATCAGACTGCCTCACAGTGTTGTGCAGTAGACAGCATCACCCTTGTTTCACATGGCTTACAGTGTTGTGTGATTAATCAGCTTAATCTCAATTACAGTTTACCTGGCATACAGTGCTGTTCGGATTTTTAGCCCCATCTTAGGTTCACCTGTCTGAAACTACTGTGCGAATAATCAGTCCTGTTCTGTGGTGTATTCCTTGCTTCAAAATGATAACCCTTTCTAGAACATATTTATCTTATTTTCACCAGACGTACAATGTTGTGTAGGTACTCAGCCTTATCTAGGCTGCGTGTGGCCTATACTGCTGAGCAAATGAACGGCCAGACCTTAAGTTCATCCGGCTTACATTTTTGTGCCAGTAATCAGCCTCATCTTATTTTCACCTTGATTACAGTGTTGTGCGAGTTTCCAGCCTAATCATAGTTCCATTTGGCTTACAAAGTCGTGCGAGTTATTGACCTGTAAACAGCCTGACCTTAGTTACACCTGGCTTATAGTGCTGTGCACGTAATCGGCATCATCTTAGTCTCATCTGGTTATCAGTGTTGTGCGAATTATCAGCCGCGTCTGTGTTTTATCTGGCTTACCGTGTCTGTATGTTATCAGCCCCATATGAGCTGCATCTGGCTAACAGGGTTAATAATAAGTATTCAGCTTCATTTGAGTTACTGAATTATGCGAGTTAAAAGCCTCGTCGTAGTTACGTCTAGATTAAAATGTAGTGCAAGTAATCAGCACCATCTTAGTTTCCCTTTGCTTGCAGTGTTTTGCGAGTAATAGGCCTCATCTTAGTTTCACCTTGCTTTTTACAGTGTTGTGCGGGTAATCAGACTGCCTCACAGTGTTGTGCAGTAATCAGCATCACCCTTGTTTCACATGGCTTACAGTGTTGTATGATTAATCAGCCTAATCTCAATTACAATTTACCTGGCATACAGTGCTGTTCGGATTATTAGCCCCATCTTAGGTTCACCTGTCTGACACTACTGTGCGAGTTATCCGCCCAATCATACTTACACCTGGCTGACAGTGTTGTAAGTGTATTAAGCCTTATCTAAGTTTTATCCGGCTTAAAGTTTTGTGCGAGTAATACGTCTCATCTTAATTATATCTAGACTATAGTGTTGCGAGAGTAATCAGTACTATCTTAGTTTTACATGGCTAACAGTGTTGTGCAAGTTATCAGCCTCAACATGGTTCTATCTGGATTATCGTGTTGTACTTGTAACCATATGAATCAAACCTTTTAATTTGAACCGTACTAAGAGCTATTGTTATGCTCAACTAGATACGTGATGCATTAAAGCTTTTCAAAAGCTAACCAATTCACCTACTGCTAGTTAAAGCTTCCGTGACAAGACAGTTGCATCTATCATGTTACCGAACATCTACACTTACCATCCAGAATAATGTTTCGTTGGCGAACCCTGAGTAATCATCTATTGTAGACAGTACACTAAATATAAGGCAAACTAGCACCATCATGAACCTGAAAATATGCAAGAAAAATGTTAGAATAGAAAGCAACAAACATCATGAACAAGTCCGCGTAATTAACACCAATGTAAACCCAACTTTATATAGAAAAAAGTCGATTTACATGGATATATGTTGGTATGGTTATTTTGCTCAAGGACATAGGTTTGAGGTACTCGGTAGAATCGCCTCAATATAATTTTCAATTTTAGTGTATTCCCTTTTAGCTACACCATTACGCAAGCACGCCTATACAAATACATTGCCGCCTTTATCGCCGAAAAAATTAAAAAAATTTTATGATGAAAAATTGTGATATTTTTCTTATTTCTGCTCCAAATATAGATTGTCGCACTCGTTAGAACCGCCTCTTCGAGGCGGTTCTAACGAGTACCCACAAATATAGATTGTCGCACTCGTTAGAACCGCCTCATCGAGGCGGTTGTTACGATTACCCACAATCTATATTTTAGAGCAGAAATAAGAAAAATAAGGTTTACCCCCGGAAACCCCAGTTTTACTATACAAAATTTGGGTTGAAGGGGGTCAAAATTATATAGGCGTGCTTTCGTGATGGTGTTTACAAACAGAACAGAATTTCTATCACAGACTTAAACCACGGATTTCCTCTTCTGGTGTGGAAGAGTATTTGATCTGCATTATTTTTAAGCATGAATCAGTGCACATCTCACATACAGTATTTTATCATATGACGTCGCGTCTGAGAGTGTAATAACGCCATGTAATAAATTCGATAATCCACTAGTGGATTAAATATGTAAATTAGTTAGACACGCCCCATAAAGTTACATGTACGACGTCCTTAACGACGTCGCGTTTACTAATGGCGGAATATTGACATTTTTGTACAAAAATTGTGAATTAAATACATATGATAAATAGCATCTTGCATTCGTGCTCATGTATTATTGAATTTATTAAACTCGTTGAGAAAAAGGGATAAAATGCTCGGCAAAGCCTCGAATTTTGTTCCTTTTCCTCAACTCGTTTAATAAATTCAATAATACATGAACACTCATGTAAGATCCTCTATGTAGTGAAGACCTGGGTTATCCTTCGTCTCTTCCTATGCATGTTTAACATGTATACTGATCATTGTTATTTATCGCGGTGAGGCAAAGGTGTCAAGTATTTTGCGTTTCATTACGTAAACACGCCTAAACAAATACAATGCCACCTTTATCGCCGAAAAAAATGAAAATTTTATGATGAAAAAAATTGTGATATTTTTCATATTTCTGCTCAAAATATAGATTGTGGGCTCTCGTTAGAACCGCCTCATCGAGGCGGTTCTAACGAGTACCCACAATCTATATTTTAGAGCAGAAATAAGAAAAATAAGGTATACCCCCGGAAACCCCAGTTTTACTATATAAAAGTGGGGTTCAAGGGGGTCAAAATTATATAGGCGTTTTTACGTGATGTTTGGGCGTACAACTGATTTGACTTAGAGTTGAACAAGGTCTGTTGTCCTTGCAGCAGGTAAGTGTAGAGGGGGTGTTGTTATTTCTTCGGTTTCTACTTTTGCAATTATTTTCCTCTTTCACATCTATCCTGCACTCTTCATCTCTTCTAGTGTCTTTTCTAAGAAGAAGTAAAACAAAGATAAGGAATCGATACAATTCACATACTCCACCCATCAAAAACACCAGTGGGAAAGAAACACAAACATTAAGCGACCAGACCATAATGGAAACCTAAACAAAGGAAGGCCATAAGGACAGTTATTTTCCCACAAAATGGCCATATGGCCATCCAAAATAAAAAAAAAAACAAAACAAATGATACACACAGTAAGTAACAAACAATAACATAAATAAACCGCCACAGAAGAACCGCCCTGGAACGCTCAGTGGAAAGACCCCAACCGGGGGCCCAAACCGACCCTACGTGGCCACAATCCTCGCCCTTACTTCCGTCGCGATATAGACAAATTATTTGTTCAGTCCGTATGAAGGCCTCCTAACTCATCAGTGCAACATCTCCGTGAACACAAATAATCAATGCACCACAGAGGTGAGACAACGGTGAGGACTCGACAGCAAGAAACCACTGAAATGCTGGAGCAAAAGAAAACCAACAGTTAGACTCCGATGGGCCCGACCAGAGACAGAGCATCAGGCACCAATCAACATTACCTTGAACCCCAATATAATCATTCGATTGTCTTTTAGTGTAATTGCAGATTAGCACAACTATAATTATTTCATAAAAGCTATAACTTATAAAGTAATTGATCTGCATGATTTTATGCAAGGTTGTTTTTTATTGCAAATGTTCAGGCGGACAATTTTAATTTTTCAGTTTGTTCGATAGGTCGAGCAAAATGTTTTCGGAGTAAGGTTCATTTTTGAGAGAACATTTTATAGAGTTGTTTGTTGTTTTTTTGTGGAACACAAACGATTGAGCAGCTGTTTTGAGTTTTTGAAAAACAGAAGTGAAGGCAATGATCAGGAATCGAAACCCACTGCCCCTATCAATAAAGACGCCAAAGGGAAAGAAACACAAATATGAAATAACCAGACCCTAATGGAAACAACAATAGCGAAAAACCAAAAGACAGTTACTTTTCCACAAAATGGCCATTTGGCTATCCAAACAAAAATATAAGCGATACACACACTCAAGTGCAAACCATAATAAACCTTAACGTAAAATAAACCGCGACAAATAGGTCGAGCAAATTCGTTTTTGGAGTAATGTGTATTTTGAGTTTTGAAAAGTAGAAGTAAAAACAAAGATCAGGAATCGATACAATTCACTTACTCCACCCATCAAAGACACCAGTGGGAAAGAAACACAAACATTAAGCGACCAGACCATAATGGAAACCTAAACAAAGGAAGGCCATAAGGACAGTTACTTTCCCACAAAATGGCCATATGGCCATCCAAAATAAAAAGACACAAGTGATACACACAGAAGAACCGCCTTGGAACGGTCAGTGAAAAGATTTCCACGTGAGAAGGGGGGGGGGGGCTTAAATCGATTTTACGTGGCCACAATCCTCGCCCTTACTTCCGTCGCGATTTAGACAAATAATTTGTTCAGTCCGCATGAAGGCCTCCTAACTCATCAGTGCAACATCTCCGTGAACACAAAAAATCAAAGAACCACAGAGTTGAGACAACGGTGAGGATTCGACAGCAAGAAACCACTGAAATGCTGGAGCAAAAGAAAACCAACAGTTAGACTCCGATGGGCCCGACCAGAGACAGAGCATCAGGCACCAACCAACATTACCTTGAATTAGATCTCTCTAATTCTCAATAAGCCTTTACGTTGGAGCCGTCATAGGATCTGAGGCCTGACCCACCGGCGTGCAATAAAAGAGGGAAGCAAAGGTGCCAACCGTGATTGGGTTAACTACCATGCATGCAGTCTGTCGTATAACATCCATTTTGTACCTAATATTTTTATATTGAAGAATGATTTTACGAAATTGGGTGCTGAAGTCATTGCGGTTATATATTTTTCTGAATTTATATACTAAGTCACCATATAATTCGGGTTCCGATAGACCTTGTTGCAGAAGAGATTTAAGTCCAATATTGAATTTTGAAATTAAATCAGAATGGCGTCTATAAAATTTTGAAAAGGCTTTGCGTAGTTTAAGGTACCGATAACCCTGGTTAAGGAGTTTAGCCGTTAATAATTTATTACGAGTGTTGAAGTCAGTTACATGACTACACACTCTAGCAAATCGAATTAATTGCGAAATATAAACGCCATAGGATGGCGCACGAGGAACATCACCATCCAAAAAAGGAAAATTTACAATCTCAAAATCAAAGTCATCGCGTTTATCATAAATTTTGCACGAAACAAACCCATCTACAATAGATAGATGTAAATCCAAAAACGGGGCCCCGGTATCAGAAGAATTTGCTTGGGCTGAAGCTATGGGGGGTAAATCTGACTGATCAAACCATCGAAATAGGTATTATCAATATTTAATAAATCATCTAAATATCTAAAAGTGGAGCTAAAAGCTTCAATATATTCAGATTGGTTATCAATGGAAAGCGACAACATGAAGTCTCTTTCATAACAATACAAGAACAGATCAGCCACAAGAGGTGCGCAATTCGTACCCATCGGAATACCCACAATTTGTCTAAATAACTTAGTACCAAATCTAATATAAATATTGTCAAGTAGAAAGGTGAGGGCATCACACATTTTCTTACATGACCAAATTGTATAATTCTTATGCTCTTTAGAAGTGAAAAATGCATTTCTGACATTACATGCAAGATAGAGAGAATCTTCTCTGTGAAAAGCCCATTCAATTAAATCATTAAGCTTTTCTTTTATAAGATTATGAGGAAGTGTAGTGTAAAGAGTGGAATTTCGGAAGTAGACAGACTTGAAGCACGAAAATGTCTGGATTTCAATTTATTTAAAACCTCATTTGAATTTTTTATAGACCAAAAAAGATTTCTTCCTGGTCTTTCAAAGACTTTATCACAATTTTTAATCACATGCGTTTCAATAGCAGTAAGACAGGAAGTTAATAATTTAGAAAGCTCAGTGGTAGTGCAAGAGCTAGAATTTGCAATAAACCGTGCTTTGTAAGGTCTTTTATGAAGTTTTGGTAACCAGTATAGCGTAGGAAGCTTGTCTTGGCCTTCGGTAACACACACAGCAAACTTGGTGGCTGAATGACAAACATGTTTATCTACTATAGCTCTCTCTTCAGCTAAAGGCTGAAGTTCATATGCCTTAGTACCACCAAGCTCCTGCTTAAGCGTGTTAACATAGTGGAGCCGCTTGAAGTTACGTGTAGTTTTGGCTGGTCTGTATGTATTGGCTTTACAAGGGTAGTTTTAGAAACACGTAGCGAGATTTTGCTGCTAAAGCCAGTGTTCATTCAGGTCACAGGTTGTTTATGGGTACTACGAAGTACTTAGCATTATTGGGACGTCTAAGTGGCCAGGTTTGTGTTGTGGTTTAGCTGTTATTCTCGCTGTATGAGCATGCTTCGGGCTGGCAATTACAATAAATAAATTGTGCTTGTCGTTCTAGGTGTTTTAAGGGCAAGTATGTTTTCCTGTTTAATCTTTATACCCTCCGCTGAGCATGTACTCTGGTCCATAGTTACGATTGTCTACTGTAAATTTTGGACCAAGGATGCCAGTTAGAGGGAGTGGCAAGAGGGCAAAGTCTACTTGGTCATGTTTTTAAGTTTTACGGGTTTCGATACCCATATCCTTATCCAGGAGTTCTAATCTCCCACTGAAATTGTTCACGCGGGTTGGGGCTGGGTGTTTTTCTGTATGATTTGGTTTGGTAATTTTCAGGAGGATCCTGGAGTTACTGTCAAGGGGAAATTTTAAATGCCAAGAAATTCCTGCTTTGGAAATGAGTTTTTAGTTTTACCCATGCTCTTTGTTAAGCAGTCAAGGGGGACATTGGATTAATTTACGCGTAGAGTTAGCCAAGCCTTCAATCGGCATGCCATTAGCAGAGTGTTTGCTAAACCGGTTATGTACAGTTAAGCATGTCCTTAGGTTGACTGTTTTTAGTAGTTACTTGTCTTGAAGCGTCACTTCTTCGGATCCTAATGAATTTAAAGTAGTGAAAAATTACCAGTCTAAAGCAAGCACCTGTCTTCTACAACCATTTTTTTCGCTTCCTCATAGGTGTTAGTTTAATACAGTTTTGACTGTCGTTTGCTAATTAGAGGCTCGACTGTAATATTTAACATCTGTAATCAAGGTAGCAGAGCGTATATGCTTTTACGGAGCAGATTCGAATCTGCTCCGAAAAAGCATATATGCTCTGCTACCTTGATTACATTAGGGTATGCTGTCATGAGAATTAGATGTTCAAATAGTATTTGGAGAGTGTTGGGGAGATGTGTTTTAGTAGCTGAGAAGATGTTGTTCGTTCGCTATTCCCAAGTACTTGATACATAAACCTGAGTCGTATTGAGCACAGGGTCACTTGGGATAATATTGTATCTCAAGTGAGTCTCGAAAGATGGTTCGTTGCTTTATCATTCACATTCACCTAGTACAGGTTAGGAGGTGTTTTCCGAGCATGTCTTATAGTTGTTGTGGTATTTTGTACCCCTATTTGGCGTTTCAGACCCCCGTTGGAGGGACTGGCATTTGCAAGCGTCCTTTCTTCCCGCAGACCGTTGGGGATTGGGGGTGCCCTTCCCGACTGGATCGTTTCCGCGGCTGAGGACTGTATGGTTGAGTTCCCTCCTCGGCGAGTTACCTTGCCTCAGGTCCTGGTACGTGAATGTCATTCGGCGTGTCGGCGGTTAAGGCTCTGACTATGATTTGGCATTATTTGATAAAAAAAAAGGAAAAAGTAACAAAAGTAATTCTGTTATTCAAGTTTTCACTTTCTATTTCCCAGTACCTAATACATAAACTAGATTCAAACTGAGCGCAGGGTCAATATAAGGGAATAATATTAGTCCCCATCTTCACACGCATGATTACCATGTAAACTGATTGCTGCTCTGGCTGATTGATATACTGTGAGCCTCGTACTGAAGGTGGTACATAGGGATGTCCTTTTTAAGTCCTACTATTCTCTGACTATATAGGGCCGGGTACCCAAGGACTGGTCTTATTTGGTCAGTTAATATCGGCGAGGTAGCAATCTAAAGCAAACAAGACGAACAGCTTGTGCAAAATGGACAAAATTGGTGAAAGAGCAGTGATCCAATATTTGCATTAAAAAAGGTTTAGCGCGTAAGGATATCCATAAAGATAAGGTAGCAACACTAGGTAAAGATTCCCCTTCATATGGTACAGTGATAAGGTGGGTGGCGGAATTTAAGCGTGGCAGACAGAGCCTTGAGAATGACCCCCGTCCTGGAAGGCCAGTCAATGTTGCAAACCCAGAAATGGTCAATAAAGTCCATGATAGACGAGTCATAGAAAGATATCTAGCCATTAGAGTTGGTATTTCACAGGAAAGAGCACATTCCTTTCTGACAGAGGATCTTGCAATGAGAAAGCCATCGGTCCGATGGGTACCAAACCTTCTGACAGCTGATCAGAAGCACCAGGCGCACATTATCGCGTGCTAATCTTAACCGTTTTGAGGAAGATCCTGCCAACTTTCTTCAAAGATTTGTCACTATCGATGAAACATGGGTCCATCATTTTACCCTAGAGGCCAAACAACAATCGAAACGATGGAAGCCCCCTGGCTCTTCCCCAAAAAGAAGACAAAGACTGTTCAAGCAGCTGGAAAGGTTATGGCCTCGGTTTTCTGGGATGCAGATGGTATTCTACTAAAAGATTATCTCAAAATGAACAAATAATCAATGGCACATACTATGCTTCACTTCTGACGCAGTTACGGGAAAATATTAAACTTATGCGTCGCGGAAAGCTCACTAAAGGTGTGTTGTTTCATTAGGACAATGCTCCTGTTGACAAGTCTGTCATTGCTATGGCTGCCATTCACGATTGTAGCTTTAAACTGATTTGAGCATCCGCCTTATTCACCTGATCTCGTTTCGCCAGACTTTCATCTATTTCCAAAACTGAAAATGGCTACTTCAGGCGCCCAGTTTCAGTCCGATGATGACGTCATATATGCAGCGGATGACTTTCTGAACAGCCAAGAACAGGAGTTCTATAAAAAGTGGCACTGAGGCCCTTAAACACCGCTGGCAAAAGTGTATAGATAATGAAGGGGATTATGTTGAAAAATAATACAATATGTCCGCTAAATTCAAATCCTTCAATATGAGGCTCACAACATATCAATCAGCCCTCGTAGTTTCATTGATCCCACGGAGAAGATGACTATAACAATGGTACAGTGAAAATGACAAATGCCATGGATGTGATCTGAACAGCTTGATGTGGTGACCGGGAATGAGGACTGACAAGAAAGCGACCAAATCGACCACGACCAGGCTTGGATTGCTTAGAAACGGTGTTCGCATAATATGAACGGGCACTCCTGTCCGATCTCAACTTGATACGAACGAACTTTGGACGAGATACTGAGGTATTGAGGACTTCTTATGATCGATATAGAATCGTATTTCAGGCATAATTGGGAAAAATTACACGTTCTACTCGACTACAGTCCGTCGTGACCGAACGGTTTATGAACTAACTTGGTGTGACTGGAGCTTTAATGTCTTGGCTGGGAGGTGCAAGGTTACATCATCGCCTTCTTTTCTTTTTTCGTTTACTTCGCCGAAATTAGAAGCCACCGTGATGTAGTGGATAAGCTACTGGACTCATGAAATAGGGGTCGTAGGTTCGATTCCGGGCTTCTCCAGACTATCGGATGTGTCTTTAAATCGCTGTTTAATAATAAAAAGTCACAGATAAGCAAGCGTCGCAACGTGGCATTTGATTTACGCCATGTCTTGGTTGCGGCTGTTTAAGGTCAGACTTAGACAGCGCTGCATGGTCAACTACCATTAATCAGGATTTGAAGACAGTTGACTTCAAATGATATACGGTGTCTTGAAATGGACAAACGTTTCCTTTTACTCAGTTTTCTTTAAAACGCTACTTACGATGTGCTTTAAAAGCTCTTTGACAGGTTAAGTAGCTCCTTAGCACTTAATCATCAGATTGAAAAATGGTCCGTTTCTAATAGGTCCGTGAAATTATTAGATAGCTGGCCTTTAGCAAATGTGCATGGCACTGAGTATATACCTGTCGTTTCAGAAAAGCCTTTTTATTTCTTCAATTTTCTTGGATATAAATTCAGAAAAAAATATAACCGCAATGACTTCAGCACCCAATTTCGTAAAATCATTCTTCGATATAAAAAGATTGGGTACAATATGGATGTTATACGGCAGACTGCATGCATGGTAGTTAACCCAATCACGGTTGGCAACTTTGCTTCCCTCTTTAATTGCACGCCGGTGGGTCAGGCCTCAGATTCTATGACGGCTCCAACGTAAAGGCTTAAACGTAAAGAATTAGAGCGATCTAATTCTTGGTAATGTTGGTTGGTGCCTGATGCTCTGTCTCTGGTCGGGCACATCGGAGTCTAACTGTTGGTTTTCTTTTGCTCCAGCATTTCAGTGGTTTCTTGCTGTCGAGTCCTCACCGTTGTCTCACTTCTGTGGTTCTTTGATTTTTTGTGTTCACGGAGATGTTGCACTGATGAGTTAGGAGGCTTTCATGCGGACTGAACAAATTATTTGTCTAAATCGCGACGGAAGTAAGGGCGAGGATTGTGGCCACGTAAAATCGATTTAAGCCACCCCCCCCCCAGTGGAAATCTTTCCACTGACCGTTCCAAGGCGGTTCTTCTGTGGCGATTTATTTATGTTGTTGTTTGTTACTAACTGTGTGTATCACTTGTGTCTTTTAATTTTGGATGGCCATATGGCCATTTTGTGGCAAAGTAACTGTCCTTGTGGCCTTCCTTTGTTTAAGTTTCCATTATGGTCTGGTCGCTTAATGTTTGTATTTCTTTCCCTTTGGTGCCTTTGGGGGGTAGAGTAAGTTAATTGTATCGATTCCTGATCTTTGTTTTACTTCTACTTAGTACGTCGGTACAGCATTTTTGCACCATGTATTTCGCACTGTTACTAGCAAAAATGCCATAGGGTGCAATACACATCGTTGTTTACACATGGGCCCCGTCAAGCGATTTTGGTGCTTATCCTTATCCGCGCAGTCTCGCTAGAACCTTCGCTGCTCGCTCATACAAGCAGTGAATCAAGAGGAACCTTCAGACAGATAGCCATATCCCTGGCCCCTCTGAATGGCTCGGCATGCGCAGTTAAAAATTGTCTTGCCGGAATGCTCGAAGACACAAATTCGCTTGGCGGGGCTCAGTCATCTTTTGTCATTACATTAAGCTGTGTATTTACATACTGTCAATGACCAAAATGTCTGTATGCGATATGTAGTTCAGCAGTATGTACTACCCACACTACTTATCCAGATATAGAGAATACCAGGTGAGTGTCTTTTGATATCAAGTTTATCAGGAAAGGCTTCGAGAACGCTTCTAGTTAGAATCGCGAGGCTTGTCGAGCGATTCTACATGCGTTCTCGAAGCCGAGCCGGATAAACTTGATATCAAATGATACGAATCTTGTATTCTATTTATCAGTTTATCCCCTTGTACACTCTTAAATAAGCAATTTACGATCAGATATTGATGGTCCTCAGTGCGTCCCAGCATTCTGGCGGTCGATATTTTTAGTATCAGCTGACCATATGTTACCTATGATTATTTTCATGTAATTTTTCCACTTTTCCCAGTAGCAATAACATTTTTGTCATTTTTTCAGTGGTCCGGTCCATTCATAAAAGTGCAATGTCATGTTTACGTGATAAAGCTCAATTGACCTGAGATAGCATATCATTATCAGGTCAATGCGTTGCAATGCAATATATATAGGGGGTAACTGATAAAAGAAACTAACAGATGCCCTATTAATTTCCAGCTCGAGTAACTCGACCTTTACCCACAAGATTCCATTCTCAAGAATTGTCGTCTGCTTTGTCGTCTGCTGGTTACTTTAAAATAATTTTTGCAACTAGTGTGGACCCAGGTCAGCCTGTATGCAAAAATATTTTCGAAAGACTTGCAAGAAAATGCAACAGACGACATAAACAGACAACATTTTCAGATGCAGATTTTTCATTGTAGCTCAAGGGTTAAATTCGTGCTCGCTTATTGCAAATTGTCTTCAGTGAGTTCTAAATCCAGTTTTCGTCGACATTATTGTTTTTGTATTACTTGAGGAAAGACGCATACGCTTTTTAACGCTAACCTGCCTTCATTTACCAACATTTCAGATTCCTTCAAGTCTGTGAAGCTGGCTTGGAGTTTGGAGGTTGGAATTCGATTTATTCCGTATAAGTATTGTTATGCGAATCCCAACCCACTATACACATTACATGTATCGGTAAAATCGAATTTCAAACTCCAAACCTCAGACCAAGTTCACACACTCGATTCCATCTGGCCTATTACCAATCCTGTACCGGCGTCCATTACTAAAACACACCTATACAATTACATTGTAACCTTTATCGCCGAAAAAAAGAACATTTTATGAGGAAAAAAATTGATATTTTTCTTATTTCTGCTCAAAATATAGATTGTTGGTACTCGTTAGAACCGCCTCAATGAGGCGGTTCTAACGATCACCCACAATCTATATTTTAGAAAATAAGGTCTATCCCTGTAAACCCCAGTTTTACTATATAAAAGTGGGGTTCGAGGGGGTCAAAAGTATAGAGGGAGTGTTTTCGTGATGTCTTTCAAGGCTTCCATTTTCCATAAGTATATCTATAGAAGGGTGTCTTTCAGTAGGTATTACCATATCAATGAATAAATAATGATTGAGCTTGGCTTGCAACAGACGTGTTAATGGGGATATTCTCTCTCTCTCTCTCTCTCTCTCTCTCTCTCTCTCTCTCTCTCTCTCTCTCTCTCTCTCTCTCTCTCTCTCTCTCTCTCTCTCAATCACAATCTATGAATAGAAGTTGAGGCAATGATCAGGAATCGATACAATTAACCCACAGCTCTCATCAGAGACAACAAAGGGAAAGAAACCCAAACATGAAACAACAGACCCTAATGGAAACATCAATAGCGGAAAGCCAAAAGGACAGTTATTTTCCCACAAAATGGCCAATGGGCTATCCAAAATAAAAATATATAAGCGACACAAACACCCAAAAACAAACCATAAGAAAAATAAACCGCGACAGAAGAACCGCCTTGGAACGGTCAGCGGAAAGGCAAAGTGGCGTGAGTCAGACTGTCCGATGCATATGAGCCTTTAGGTTTCATTGGGCAGCAAGGCTTGATATGTGATTTCATCTCTATGTCGGGTCAAAATCCCACAGAATTGGTTAATATAAATATAAATATAAAATATAAATAGTGTTGGCGGGGGTTTAAACCTCAATTCATACAATTATTTTATTCTTCTTTTTTTTTTAAATCATAGAGTGTGGGTGCTAGTTAGAACTGCCTCAACCAGGCAGTTCAAACAAGTATCCACACTCTTTTTTTTAGATATAAATAAGGTTCATATCACATTTTGATTCGAAAAAAAACGACGTTAGCAGTGCCTTTGTCTCGCCATCTTGTCTAACTTTTTGACAATATGTTTTTTATTAATTTATCATACTATTTATAATATCGGTTCCGTCATGCGATTTTGGTACTTATCGCCTATGCGAGCAGCGAAGGTTCAGGCGAGCCTGCGCATCCGCGCAGTCTCGCCAGAACCTTCGCTGCTCGCTCATACAAGCAGTGAATCAAGAGGAACCCTCGGACAGAAAGCCATTTCCCTGGCCCCTCTTAATGGCTGGGCATGCGCATTTAAAATTTGTCATGACGGAATGCTCGAAGACACAAATTCGCTTGGCGGGGCTCATAATATTGTAATACGTGTATGCATAAGAAACATACCGATAGGCAAGTCTAAGGCCCCAGTCTGAGCTACTTTAATTTTGCGCCATTTTGCAGGGAAGTGATGCCTGGCATACTGAAACGTAATAAAACGTTGAGTAAAAGGTTGCAAAAAAAAAATGAATAATTAAGACGTAGGAAACCGTAGGTAATGCTTAGTGTAATATGTTAAGGACCTCCAGGTCTATTGTTTCTTACGTTTTCGTGCGTAATGAATGGGTTTCGTCCACGTTTTAGTACGTTGTGCTGGTATACGCTATGTATATTGAAATACGCTACGTATGTTTTGAACGTTTCAACACAAACCTGGCAGGGTCACGCGTGTGTAGACATATGTAGCTGTATGCACTACGTTTTCACTATGTTTTACCACGATTATTGCATTCTGCTAAGTTTTAAAATACGAGTACATAGTAAGATCGAGCCCTAATTACGTGACAAAGAGACTGTGGCTTATCTAGCCATATATTTCTAACACACCAGACAAGGAAATCCGAGCTTTACCCTGGGATAGAAATTAATGTTCTGACCCTGGTGTTCCGACACAAAATCGAATATAATCGCGAGCTTGATAAATGCACTGGTTGATTACGACCTCGTATGCGCCGTTGTTAAGGTTGACGTCACAACACGTTACGTGACGTCACTAAACGTTCCTGCAGTGTCAACACAATATGACGGACGTCGGTAACCGAAGTGACTGCAGCATTAAAATCCGCGCTAAGAAATGGAAGGTATGCAAGAAAAAGAATCCAATATGGGTGTGAGGGGTGGATATAAAAATCCGTCCCTCGGGATCACTGTCAGGCATCACTCGGCAAGCCCCGTGATGCCGGACTGTGTCCCTCGTGACGGATTTTTCCATCCACCCCTCACACCCATATAAGATTCTTACATGTATAAGATTTTTGCAATATTTTTTCACTACGTTTACATGTACTACGTTAATTGCCAGCTTGACTCTATAACCGGGTCAATACGAAAATACTTTGTCAATAACAATTTTATTAAGTGACACATTCTAAAAACATGCATTACGATAACTCAACCGTGCGAAATAGTGCAGTTTTCACATCTCCAAACTGGCTACTTTTCTGATGAAAATCCTTGATATTTTTGTTACAAATGTTCAAAACATAGGTTGAGGGTGCTCGTTAGAACCGCCTCATTGAGGCGGTTCTAACGATTACCCACAACCTATGTCTTGGAGTAGAAATAAGAAAAATAAAGTATACTCCGTTAACCCCACTTTTTTCTTTATAAAGTTGGGTGTAGGGGGGTCTTCACTTCACGGACTTGTTACGTGATGATTATTAATTGACTATCCTGTATTGATCGAAGGTCATCCTTATTAACACCAGGTCAAAATTAAATAATCATGTTTTTTTAACAGTGTCAATAATAAAATTGTCATTAATCAAGTAATTTCGTATTGGCCCAGTTACAGGTTCGAGGTCTGCTAAATTACTTGATCAGTAACATTATAGTCTATCATTTCTTTTATCAGACGAAAAGGGCCATTTATATTTTTTTTATTTTTATTCAAAATATATATTGTTGCTGCTCGTTAGCCGCCTCATTAGCAAGTACCCACATCCTGGGTTTTTGAGTAACATCACGAAAACATGCTTATATAATTTGACCCCCTAAAACCCCACTTTTATACAGTAACACTGGGATTGCAGGGGTATACATTTTTTTTTCTTATTTCTGCTCAAAACATAGATTGTAGATACTCGTAAGAACCGCCTCGACTAGTCGGTTCTTACGAGTACCTACAATCTATGTTTTGAGGGGAAATAAGAACAAGAGGACCAAGCTGGTCCTGTATCGCTCACCTGAGCTAACAGATCCAAAGTTTCAGAGAGACAACCTCTACTGAAGGATATATGGGAGGACATGGTGATGACAGGGTAAGCATTTTCTGTAAATCAAGTAGAATGTAACTCTATGATAAATAGGCTGACATCACCGTTTTTCAAACTCATTCAAGCTTTTATTCCTGACTTGCTAAGAAGATCGGATATAAACAGAAGGGGCTATGGTGATGACAAGTTCAAAAATAAGCAATTCACTGCTGCAATCAAAGGGATGTCACTCTGTGACAAATAGGCAAACCTCATGAGTTTTCAAACTCCTCCCAGCATTTCTGCCTGACTTACTTGTTTGTAAGATCCGACCAAAACTGAAGGGGCAGCAGTGATGGCCAGGTCGAAAATAGGCTTTTTCAGCAATCAAAGGCATGTAACTCTATGATAAATGTGCCGACTTGGCCGGTATTCGAACTTGTCCGAGGTTTCATCCCCAGCCACCTTACATATAAATTTCAGAAAAATCCGATCAAAACTGAAGGGGCTACGGTGAAGACAAGGTCAAAAATCAACATTTTCAGCCATCAAAGGGATGTAAATCGATGATAAATGGGCCGACTTGGCCGGTATTCGAACTCATTCGGGGCTTTATGCTCAGCCACCTTACATATAAGTTTCAGAAAGATCTGATCAAAACTGAAGGGCCAATGGGCATAACAATGTCAAAAATCGACATTTTCACCCATATAAGGGACATAACTATGATAAATTGGCTGACTTGGCCGATTATAGAACTCTTCCGAGGTTTTATCCCCAGCAACCTTACATATAAGTTTCAGAAAGATCCGATCAAAACTGAAGGGGCTACGGTGATGACAAGGTCAAAAAATCGACATTTTCAGCAATCAAAGGGACGTTACTCTATGATAAATGGGCCACCTTGGCCGGTATTCGAACTCATCCGAGTTTTTATCCCCAGCCACCATAAATATAAGTTTCAGAAAGAACCAATCAAAACTGAAAGGGCTACGGTGATGACAAGGTCAAAAATCGACATTTTTAGCAATCAAAGGGACGTTACTCTACGATAAATGGGCCGACTTGGCTGGTTTTCGAACTCATCCGAGATTTTATCCCCAGCCACCTTACCTATTAGTTTTAGAAAGATCCAATTAAAACTGAAATGGCTACAGTGATGGCAAGGTCAAAAATCGACATTTTCAGCAATCAAAGGGATGTTACTCTACGATAAATGGTCCGACTTGGCTGGTTTTCGAACTCCTCTGAGATTTTATCCCCAGCCACCTTATATATAAGTTTCAGAAAGATCCGATCAAAACTGAAGGGGCTACAGTGATGACAAGGTCCAAAATAGGCATTTTCAGCAATCAAAGGGACGTAACTCTATGATTAATATACTAACTTGGCCGGTTTTCGAACTCATCCGAGATTTTATCCCCAGCCACCTTACATATACGTTTCAGAAAGATCCGATCAAAACTGAAGGCGCTACGGTGATGACAAGCATTTTCCCATTGTAAGTCTATGGGACCTTGTGGTTGCCATAGCAAACAACGTTTTTGAGCGATTTCGAAAAAAAATATGTCATCAATGCCCCACCAGAGGCAAGCTACAGATGAGAAATGATTGGGATCAGCCTGCAGGCTGCAGAGATATTGCTGCTCAAAAGTGTGGACGGACGACGGACGGACGACGGAGGACCCACACTACTATAAGCTCCCCTGGAGCCTTCGGCCAAGGTGAGCTAAAAATATAACAATTTTTTATCTGAAAGTTTTCATTTTTCGGAGATAAAATTTACCAAGTATTTGTATAGGCATGTTTTCGTAATGAATTATGGAAAATTAGTTATACCCGCGTTACCCCATTTTTCTCCAATAAAGTGGGGGTTTACGAGGGTAATCATTGTGCGGTCTTTTTAACGTAAGGGTTGACAGCGTAACTTAGTTAAGTTACTTTTATATGGGCTCACTTCTCCTGTTGTCACTTGATTTGCATCATGTTTCGGCCCTGCCCATCGGGGCTTGAAGAAATAGATTGGCTGCATGATGCTTCCACGCAGAGCTGAAACAGACCCGCACACGAGTGCTGGTAAACCGCTTAGAGGATCTAAGCCTGCCCAGGCAAAGCGGTGCGAGTCGACCCGTCAGTGCTTATAAACCCTATTGGTTTCATTGGGCGACAGGGCTTGAGATGTCATTTCATCTCAATGTCGGGTAAACGTCCCACAAAATTGGAAGCAACGTCTCCAAAATGGCCTATATAGTGTTGACGGCCACGTTAAACCTCAAATCAAACTAAATATGGTTGGCACTTGATTTGCATCATGTTCATTTCCCTTAATATGCTGTGATCTGTGATCTGAACTAATTCTGTCTCAGACTGTCTGTGTCACAGAAGTTAAGCTGGTTCCGAAAAGATATTGTCCTTCTAGAACTCTCGTATCAAATAATTAGTTTGCTTTTAAGAACAAGAGTAAATTTAATATGCTGATAATTAAATTAGATCAAAATGATTGAAATGGTAACTTTGAAGTTTCAATTAATTTACTGATTTAAATTTCAAGTACAGTTAATGCACGATACATCTCGTTGACAAAGCCCGTGCATTGAACACCTCTATACACCCCATTTTACATGACCAAAAAATCTTGGCTTTACTAAGTATACATTAGTTCTCCCTAATTGATAAGACCCTAAAACTAGTATTTGGAGTATAAATGTGACCCGTTAGGGAAACGAATCTTATGCCGGGTATCTGAAAACGCTAATTATACTGATACTGATGCTTTATTAATGCAAAAGGCCATTATGGCCCACGAGCATATATGCATATACAATTATACATGTTTACACAGGATCGGCCCAGGCATGCAATAAATGACAAACATATCAACCGCAACAATAGCATGCAATAGCTCCAGCTTTATGGACAGACATAAAACTTCAAATAACCTTTCACCTTGGGAGAGGTGCACATTCATTTTCTACTTATATTTGTGCGATAGCTAGCTTTGTATCAAAAGCGAACGTGCATATTAATTCAACAAGAATATAACAATGAATACATTATTTAAACTTACAAATAAAAATTATGCTAGCATTACATTTTTTCTCACGTTAAATGTTCCTTAGCTTTTTCAACAAGTTCGCGTTTTCTGCTGTTCAATAAATTAAATTAATTCAATAAATTTTGGCATGTTAGGTCCACTCCAAAAATATCGATTTATATATAATTTACGTAAATCTGTGTAGAGGGGGCATTCCTAAAGAAAGTGGAACTCGTCCTCCAATTTGCCTCATACTTTATATTTTCTATTTTCATATGGAACTTTGTTTGGTTTCTACCCATCGCCCTACTTCAACTTCAAGTCTGTGTGAAGATGAGCGGAATCGACTATGGCAATTCCTGTATTTATTAATTTTCAATTCATATGTTTTTTAATAAAAATTTGTAAAGGTGATCTTGAGGATGTTTCTAGAATGCCATTCCTGGAAAAAATATCCCTTACCGTCTGTTTGAAAGTTATTAGAAATGGATTTCATATTCCTCACTCCTTAGAAATCCCAAACTTCACCAAATCCTAATCGGCTGAGTAGTTCTTTGACACATGGTGCCCAATTTGACTGCAAAGGGTGTGCCTTCAAATTTGCTAGTATCAAGTTATAAATAAATACGTTTTATACACTTATTTTCAGCGCTGGTGACCACCTTAAACGAGTATTTTATTACATGTAAATACCTTTGTGACTGGTAGCTGATTTTGCCTAACTCGCCAAATATGAAATCATTTTGGGTTGACTGATTTACCCCTAACAATATTTCACACAAAATAATAATAATAATAATAATAATAATAATAATAATAATAACAAAAAAAATGATTCAGACACCATTTTGTAGAGAATTTTAGAAACTAGACAGAATTTAATGATGATTGGCAATCGAAAATAAAAAGGCACGCACAAAAGTTTTACAGGTATATCTTGCAGAATGTAATGGATCAATCAAAGCTTTCCAAAACTGTTTTATGCGCATCACCAAAACACACCTATATAATTTTGACTCCCTTACTGAACCCCGCTTTTATATAGTAAAACTAGGGTTTGCAGGGGTATATATTATTTTTATTATTTCTGCCCGAAACATAGCTTGTGGATACCCGTTAGAACCGCCTTGTTGAAGCGGTTCTAAAGAGTACCCGTAATCTATATTTTGAAAAGAAATCAGAAAAAAATATCAGTTTTTTTTTTTTTTTTTTTTGTCTGAATATTTTCATTTTTGTTGGTAAAACTGTCAGTTTGACAATATATTTGAATACGCATGTTTTCGTAATGTCGAACATAGGTCCAAGGGTTGCCAGTAAATTTTGGATTACATTCTTAATTATTTGCATGCGTTTGCAAGAATTATGCAAATTAGCTATATTTTAAACAGAATTATCTCATCTTTTACTTAACCGAGTTTCCTTATCAAAATATCTTTAAAATCTAGGGACAATATCCTTTCCATATCCTTCATCACAAAGAGTGTATCTGCAGTAAAATTCCTATAATAAGACCACCTTTGGGACTGTTCAAAAGTGGTCGTTTAGACCACTTTTGAACAGTCCCAAAAGTGGTCTCTTTCCATAAGACACTGACTGCAGAAAACACACAGAAAGAATGACCAAAACCTTTTAAATATGCTTCCTAAAGGAGTATTAGTCTTAATTTTAGGGTGTCTGAATAGCGGAATTTTACTGTATTTTTTTTGCACTCGCTTTTAACGGTTATATCTATCATCATGCCAAATGTGAACAAAATCCATCACATGGTTCGGAAAATATAGCTCTAAAATCTTTAACCATAAAATACCAAGTTTGTACCTTGAACTTGAGGTCATGGAAATGAGACATTTATTAGGACTTTATCTATCACTATAACAAACTGAACCAGATCAACAATATGGTTTAGAAAATATGAGTTTAAAAAACTTTAAAATTAAAACTTTCCAAGTCTATGACCTTGACCATTGGTCAAAGGCATGGGCGGGTATATTGCTGAATGAAACTTTGGACCTATTTAAATATTATCCAAATCCATCGCCCGGTTTGGAAAATATGAGCTGTTAAAGACTTTAACGTAAAAACGTATGTGACCTTGACCAGTGGGCCATCCGCATGGGTGGGGTCTAATGGTGAATAAAACTTAAAACCTATAACTATCTTCATACAAAACCCATCTATGGTTTTAAAAATATGAGCTGTTAAAAAACTTTCTCAGTCCATGGCCTTGACCTTGAGGATATGACATGTGACGTTGACCTTGCGGTCATGCGCATGGGCAGAGGTACTGTTGAATAAAACCATAGACCTATATCTAACATCATACCAAATATGAACCAAATCCATCAATTGGTTCGGAAAATAAGAAAATTAGCATAATCTTTCATCTTAAAGTTTTCGTATTTTCGGCGGTAAAGTTTACATTGTTTTTGTATAGGCATGTTTTCGTAATGGCATGCGGTCAGTGATGATCACGTGGACGATAGCAGTAAAAGACCAGCAGTGTTAATAATATATTAACTATTCAAAGGACCAAAAATGATCGGAAAATTCAGTCAGAAAAGTCATACCAAAGCCGGTGAATAATGCATGTAATAATGTGTCCATGAAAGGTTGTTAATTTACATCAGCATATTTATGGACATTACGTTTGTTTGTTTTGTTTGATTGCAGATTAAACGTCCCCGTCAACACTATATAGGTCATTTTGGAGGCATTGCTTCCAATTTTATGGGACTTTTACCCGACATTAAGATGAAATGGCATCTCAAGCCCTGTCGCCCAATGAAAAACAATAGGGTTTACAAGCATTGAAGGTCCGACTTGCACCACTTTGCTTGGGCAGGCTTAGACCCTCTAAGCGGTTTACCAGTACTCATGTTCGGTCGGTTTTAGCTCTGCGTGGAAGCATCATGCAGCCCAATCTACTTCTTCAAGCACCGATGGGCGGGGCCGGTCACTTTTGGTACAGGCTAAGCACTCATTACCCCGTGACATATTTAAGATAATACACCGGCTTTAGATTATAAGAAACTTATATGGGTGTAAGGGGTTTATGGAAAAATCCGTCCCATGGGACACTGTCCGGCATCACGAGGCTTGCCGAGTGATGCCGGACAGTGATCCCGTGGGACGGATTTTTCTATCCACCCCTCACACCCATATTGGATTCTTTTTCTAGCATACCTCCATTTCTTAGCGCGGAATTTTAATGCTGCAGTCACTTCGGTTACCAATGTCCGCCATATTGTGTTGACACTGCAGGAATGTTTACTGACGTCACGTAACGTGCTGTGACGTCAACCTTAACGACGGTGCAAACGAGGTCGTAATCAACCAGTGCATTTATCAAACACTCGATTATATTCGATTATGGGTCGGAACACCAGGGTCAGAACATAAATTTCTATCCCAGGGTAAAAATCACGGATTTCCTTGTCTGGTGTGCAAGAAAAGAGATGTCTTTTCAGAGAAATAATTTCAAACATCATCACGAAAACGCGCGAATAAAATTTTGACCCCCATAAACAACACTTTTTAATAGTAAAACGGGGGTTTACAAGGGGATAACTTTTTTATTATTTCTGCTCAAAAATATAGATTGTAGGTGCTCGTTACAATCACCTAGCCGAGGCAGTTGTAACGAGTTCTCACAATTTATTTTGGTGCAGAAATAAAAGTAAAACTGATATGTTTTCTTATTCACACTCCAAATATATGTCTGTATGCTCTTTAGAACCTCCTCAGTGAAATGGCATAAAAAGTTCAAATCACAATAATAAATAACTGGAGAAGCCAAGAAAATAGTTTTTTTTTTTTCATTCACTTTTCTGTTATTATTATTTATATACTGTAAAATACTTATTTTTCGCGGTTATTTTATTTTGGCGCTATTGACGGTCATGGAAAAAAACCCGCCAAAATAAGAACCGCCAATAAAGATCAATCAAAGAGCCCAAGAGAAGAATAACAAAATTATTGGCAGAAACTTTATTACGAATACGCATCGCAAGATATTCAGTCAAGGGCATTGTAAGGTGGCTTAACAGGACTGAATTAAAACAAATACATATTGACAAAAAATTGTCAAAATAATTAATCGCTGAAATAATTGATAATTGTTCGATGGCTTTACTTGTGAGCTTAAATGTGATGAGTAAAACAATCAGGTAATAGAAAAGTGACACCTCCAGACAGACATTGGGGTTATCAAGACTGAGTTGTCCGGTTAGCAAATTGGATAATCATGAATTGAGTACAAAACATTAATTAATTACTACAAAATGGTTAATGAAGGAGTACAACTAAAACTTAAGAAATGAACGTTATATTTATATTACTGAAATAGCAGACTGCAAACCACATTGGTTGTATGTATTTACTGCCTACTGGTTTCTTACATTGTCAAGTTTCCTAATGATACAAGGTTGTCCGAGTCCAATTAAATATTCAACTTCGATGGAATTTGTCATCTTTAACGGCTTTGGAGATTTGACCGGTTTTTTTTTTTTTTTGGTTTTTTTTTTGGAAATCAAAAATCCGCCAAAATATGAATCCGCGAATAGGTTCATTAAAAAACGCCAAAATTTGCTGCCGCCAAATTTAAATGTTTTAAAGTATATAAAAATTATGGTAATTTTATTGCTCACAAAGTGTGCATTATTTAGTGCAAGGGAAGCAACTTAAAGAACTATTCATATGTTCTTACTCTTCAAAACAACAGCAACAAAAACTATGGTTTCAGACTTGCTTTAACGGAGAACTTTTTCATCTTAGAGTAGTTTTATGGAAATAAGTATGTGATTAAAAAAACCATTACACAGTAGTTTTGATATCGACCTTGGCCTCGGGCCGAGGCCAGGGCAAACATTTACAAAACAACGTGTTACATTCTATTTAACCCATAGTGTCACTTCATGTAAAAATCATGTTTACAGATGTAATTTATAACTATTTCTATGTTTGAGCCTATCGCATCGTATGTTTTAAGAAGAATTAGTACTGCTGCTGCTCCTGCTACTACTGCTCCTTCTCATCCACTCCTCTTACTGCTACTACTACTGCACCGCCGAAACAACAACAACAACGACGTGGTAGACGTAGTAGTAGTAATAGGAGTTGCTGTTGTTGCGTTCGATGCGCACTTTTCCTTTCTCTTTTCATAGTTCATCTAACACCCAAACGTGTCTTACGAAGACTGCTATCCTATGCCCAGTGGTATGATATGGTTGTCTGTTTCAATACGTGACTTGGGAGAGAAACACAGATGAATTGAGTTAAGTTGCTTCAATATTCGAAGGCGTGTCTCGCGAAAACAGAAAATAAAAACATAAAAAAAATCAAATCGCTGAAATCTATCTGTACTCAGTGAACGTAGGGGTATGACACATTTGTAGGAAGTTTGCGACTAGGGAACGTCTTGATCGAAAATCAAACCTGAAACGGTTATAACAAAACACAACAAAGATTATTCCCCTTTGTAGTTCTGAATACTGTTTTTTTCTGCATATATTGATTGATAATATTAAGAACAATATTATATTTTACATTAATGTTGATATTCATGTGATGTTGCTGCTACAGAAAATGAAGGGTCATGTAAAAAATACTGTTATATCTTTTCCCCTTTGTAATTCTGTAGAAAATGTTTGTGACACTTTGTTGTCTGTACCACTATTGCTTTTCCAGTCTATCTAGCTTAATAAGTTTTAGAATCTTATCATATTTTGCGTAACTGTTGATTATCATATTTTGCGTAATTGTAGATATTGATTAGATGCTGTTGCTCAGAAACAACAGAGCCCAGTGATCAATACTTATATAGTTATTTTTGTGTGGTTCTTGAAAACTGGTTTTCCGGCATATCTTGATTAATAATATTAGGAATCTTTTCATATTTTATACGAACACTGATATTCATGCGATGCTGCTGCTACAGAAAAAAGAAGGGTCGAGGGATCAATATTGATATAGTTACTTCCCGTTGTAATCCGTTAGTGTCCATAACACTTTTTGTCTTTCCTCTTTATCTTGCTCAATAATTTAAGAGATCTAATCATAGTGATACTGATAAGATGCTGTTGATAGGGGAAATGAGGGTCCAGGTATCAGTTCTTATGTAGTTATTCCCCTTCGTAGTTCTTGAAAACCGGTCTTATCATATATCGCATAAATGGTCATATTACTGAAATGCTGCAGCTACACAAAGAAGGGTCAAGAGATAATATTATTATAGTTATTCTCCTTTGTAATTCTTTAGTGTCCGTTACACTTCTCTTTTCCTTATTTTATCGACAATAACTTGCAGGGCGTATGTGTCGGCGGGGCGGGGGTATCTGATAAGCAGAGCTGTTTTATAAGTGGGCTTGGTTATTGCGGCCCTTCGAAAATGATTTCGCTTATATCGAGCCGATCGTTTATCAGAGGTTTTTGTTTGTTTGATTTGAGGTTTAACGTCCCCGTCAGCACTGTATAGGTCATTTTAGAGACGCTGCTTTCAATTTTGTGGGACTTTTATCTAACATTAAGTTACAATGTCATCTCAAGCCCAGTCGCATAATGAAACCAATAGTGTTTATAAGCATGGACGGTCCGATCC
Source organism: Lucinisca nassula (assembly GCA_963580285.1). Lineage (NCBI taxonomy): Eukaryota > Metazoa > Mollusca > Bivalvia > Lucinida > Lucinidae > Lucinisca > Lucinisca nassula. The sequence goes on along the minus strand of OY757013.1, from coordinate 127,282,240 downwards.
GCACCGTTTTGCCTGGGCAAGCTTAGATCCTCTAAGCGGATTACCAGTACTCGTGTGCGGTGGGTTTCAGCTCTGCGTGGAAGCATCATGGAGCCCATCTACTTCTTCAAGGGCCGGTGAATCAGAGGTGGGTGAAAGTAACCCCCCCCCCCCCCGTAAAAAGACAACAAAAAAACTGACCATTTGCACTTGCACCTGGCGTCTCTAATGTGACCAACTTACTCATGGTTTTACGAACACCCCATTAATGTAAATAGGCCACGTTTAACAACAAAACAATTCTATGTAGTCTGTTTCGAATACAGTGTGAATTACCGTTGAAAAAACACCCTTAAATATTATGGGTAAGATTCTAACACACTAAAAACCTGCAAACAATGTGCCTTCAAGCGAACCTGAAATCTGCAATACAATAAGTGGACTGGCCATATTTGTTTAAACAAAAACAGTAGGAGATAATGTTCGTGGACTTTTCTGTCTAAACGACGTGAGCTGCAGAATTTATGTCACCACAAAAACAAGCTTATATAATTCCGACCCATTGAAACCCACTTTTATATAGTAAAATGGGGTCTAAAGGGGTATACATTATTTTTCTTACTTCTGCCAAAAAAACATGGTTTGTGTGTACTCGTTAGAGCCGCCTTGCTGAGGCGGTTTTAACGAGTTCAAACAATCTATATTTGAGCAGCAATTTGGAAAACATTGGAATTTTTTACTCAAAAAAAAAAAAATCATTTTTTGGTGGTAAAACTTTCAATATATTTGAAAAGGCGTGTTTTCGTAATGTACGTGAAAGGATCAGTTAAAACTCCAATTAAACTTTTTCTCTTAGAAAATATAGAATAAGCTATCAGCCAGGAAATCATAATAATATTGCTGACCAATTTTCGAGGAACGGAACTGTATCGAATTATTTGTATACCATATTCTGTTTCATTATGCGTCTGTCAATAATTTCCCTGGAATTACGAAAAGTTAATTCTGAAAACTGGGCTTAAGGTTGGTTAAGATGTTGGATATCAGGATAAAGACATTTACCAAATATAGAAAATCATGTTTTTTTTAGAGTAAGGGCTACGGGCTGGATGTCAGCCCCCAGACCCTTACTCACAATCACTTTAATGATTTTCTATAGTTGGTCCTTTCAAGAGTTCCATCCTGAAAACACGCCAATATAACTTTGCCCCCCTTAAACCCCACTTTTATATAGTAAACTGGGGTTTACAGGGGTGAACCGTATTAAAATATATCTAAATTTTCACCTAAAAATCCTATTTTTCGGAGGTAAAGTTTACAATGTATTTGTATAGGCGAGTTTTCGTTTTAGTTAATATGAAACCCTTTACCATTACCTAAAATAAATCTCTCCAAACACTGTACCTGTAACGTTTAGGTTTAGGTTACATATAAAGAGTTACCAGTTGTGAGCCACGCCATGAGAAAACCTGCTTCAGTCATTACGATAACCCTCTCGTACGACCAAGTGCATTTTTTCAAATCTCCAAAATGCCTACTTTTCTTACGAATTTTTTCTTATTCTTACTGCAAACATAGGTTGTTGATGCCCGAGTACCCACAATCTATGCCTTGGTGCAGAAATAATAAATTTATACCCCAGTAACATAAACCACAGTTTTCTCTATATAAAGTCGGGTTAATGAAAACTAATGTAAATAAAAATCAAAAATGAGTTCCTTTAAGTTCCTTTAAACCCGATTTATATTGAGGAAACAGAAGTTTACAGGGTATGCATATTTTATGTATTTCTACTCCCAAGACCTAGGTTGTAGCTTTGTTGAGTACCAGTAACGTATAATACGAGTTTCCATAAGATACATTTTAATCAGAAAAATCACACTTCTGGTGAAGTGCAAGAATGCACTATGTTTCACGGATGTGTTATCGTAATGAACAAAGATACATATCAGCATTTTAATGCCCTCTTTTTTCGATATCTAAAATTCCGTAACTTGCGGTTTTTTAGGCTGTCGATTTATATGTAAGCACGTAATAATTGTTCTCTTCAATTACTTTCACTACGTTACGTTGGCACATCCGTGAGACTTAGTGCATTTTTCACATCTCCAAAATACCTACTTTTCTGATGAAAATTCATGATATTTTTCTTATTAATACCTCAAATATAAGTTGCGGGTGTTCGAGTACCCACAACCTATGTCTTGAGCAGAAAAAAAGAAAACTAATTTGTATTCCTGCAGATGGCGGTTTACTATTCTATTTATTTTAATTTACCCCGTCAGCATTCCTATTCGCATGACAGGAGAGCAAGACCACGTTCTACGGAACCGAATAATTATTCATTATATGTATTTATTATTCGCGGCAAAAAACTTTGAGAGTCATTTGTATTTGTTGTCATGGCATTTGGCAGTCAGAATAATCCGATGCTATCAACAGTGCAAAAAAAAATCAATATATGTGCACTGCATATAAGACCGTCAACAATACTGCCCTACCCCCACTTCTCCCTCCCCGCGCTTTTTAGTTTGCTACTAAACCGATGTACTAAAGGGCCTTCAATTCTATCACTTTAAGCTCCCGCTCCGTGCAACAACTACACATTATTGATATGTTGTAATTGGTAGATAAAAACTTTTCTGCAAATGAAGAGAAGTTAAGAACTCGTAATATCTAGTACATTGTTTTGAAATTTGTTGCGAATGAAGAGAGATGCATTGCTGTTAATATCCAGCAAGCTTTTAATAAATCTCTAGTACACATGTAATTTTATATAAAGTGCTCAGTGCTGAGAAGCTTGGTACATTGCATAGAGATTTGTTGAAAATGAAGAGAGATGTATAGTTGCTACTGTCTGGCAAGCTTTCAATAAATCTCTAGTTTATTTGTCGTTTTGCATAGTTCTCAGTGCTGAGGATTGTAGTACATTGCATTGGAATTTGTTGAGAAGGAAGAGAGATGCATTGCTGTAATTATCCTACAACATTTCAATAAATCTATAATAAACATAGCGCTCCGTGGTTAGAATTTTAGTACATTGTAATGAAATTTGTTGAGAATAAAGAGAATAGGTACATAGTGGTAATTACGTATATTGCATGATTTCAATAAATCTCTAGTTTATCTGAGGATTTATATTGGGCCCCGTGCTTAGTTTAGTACATAGCGTTGAAATTTGTTCAGAATTGAATTGCTGTTACTTATACGGCAAACTTATAAGAAAAATCTAGTTTATCTGATAGGTTTATTTGTAGCTTTATATTAAAATCGCTTGTATTATTTTCTTTTGGATATCCAATTGGCCATTTGGTGGGCAAGTGACTGTCATTTTGGCTTTCCGTTATTGTCTCTTTTAGGGTCTAGTTGTTTCATGTTTGTGTTTCTTTCCCTTTGGTGTCTCTGATGGGAGCTCTGGGTTAATTGTATCGATCCTGGCCATCAGCTTCTCAGCCTATACAAATATATCGGAAGATTTTACCACAAAAAAAGGAAAATTTCCAGATAAAAGTTCTGATATTTTTTTTTTATTCTGCTCAAAATATAGATTGCGGGGGCTCGATAGAACCGCCTAGTCTTATTTTGGAGCAGAAATAAGAAAAATTATGTTTACCCCTGTAAATCCCAGTTTTACTATATAAAAGTGGGGTTCAAGGGGATCAAAATTTTATAGGCGTGTTTTCGTGATGTATTTGGTAACTGAGGCAAAACAATTATTCCTAAAATAAATTCAAAAGTTAGATTTGAATATGGTTTACCACTACATTTGTCTCTTCGGGTATGAAAGTAATGAAAGATGAGCAGTAATTTCAATAAACATATATCGTTACCAAAACCACATTTTTGTCTATGATTCAGTATCTTTTGGTATACTTTATTTAAAAATTAATTTCTAAATTCAATGTTGGGCTTCAATCTCATATGCAACAAAGTCTATCGGAACCAAAGTTTTATGGTGTCTTGGTATATAAATTCATAAAAATATATAAATGCAATAACTTCAGCACCCAATTTCGTAAAATCATTCTTCGATATGAAAAGAGCGGGTACAACATAAATGTTATACGAAAGACTCCATGCATGATAGTTAACCCAATCACGGTTGACAGTTTTGCTTCCCTCTTTAATTGCACGCCGGTGGGCCAGACCTAAGATTCTACATATATGACGGTTCCAGCGTAAAGGCTTACTGAGAGTTAGAGGGTATCTAATTTTATGTAATGCTGGTTGGAGCCTGATGCTCTGTCTCTGGTCGGGCCCATCGGAGTCTAACTGTTTGCCTTCTTTTGCTCAAGCATTTCAGTGGTTTCTTGCTGTCGAATCCTCACCGTTGTTTCATGTCTGTGGTTGTTTGATTTTTGTGTTCATTGAGATGTTGCATAGATGAGTCAGGAGGCCTTCATGCGGACTGAACAAAATATTTGTCTAAATCGCGACGGAAATAAGGGCGAGGATTGTGGCCACGTAAATCGATTTAAGCCTCAAGTGGAACTCGTTTCACTGACCGTTCCAAGGCGGTTCTTCTGTCGCGGTTTATTTTTGTTATGGTCTGTCCTTGATTGTGTGTATCGCTTATATCATTTTGTTTTGGATAGTCCTTTGGGCATTTTGTGGGCAAGTAACTGTCCTTTTGGCTTTCCGCTATTGATGTTCTGATTTGGGTCTAGTTGTTTCATGTCTGTGCTTCTTTCCCTTTGGTGTCTCTGATCGGAGCTGTGGATTAATTGTATCGATTCTTGATCATTCCTTTCACTTCTGTTTTCTATTTTATATTATATACAGTAGTGAGTATCGGCTTTTCAGAACAAACTACCGCGATCGTTCAGGTTGGTATATATTCCTTTCAAAAATTCAGATGTACACATTTCGAAGACATACATGCTTATTTCGCATGTTTACTCACTTCATACTAATCTATTTAATCAATCAGGACCAGGTTAAAATGGTAGACCAATAAATAAACTGAAAAAGTTAAATTATCATCAGTATAAAATAAATATTGCCAGCATTTTATGTTGTACCGAACAACTGAAGTCCCTGCAGGGCTTTGATAGTATCTGAAACTGTAAAATGAACTTCATATAGGAATTCGTGTGCTTCCTACCATCGCACAATTTAAATCAAACATTAACATAATACCTGATTAAGTAGTAGACTATACAGCCGTAGGCGAACGAAAGTATAATACAATTTTGACCAGTATAAGACATAGATGTAGCAGTTTGAAATCAGGCCTTAACAGTGTGCATATTATTTCAAACGTTATTTGCAGTTGTGGGTATCGAAATGAAAATGCTTATCATTACTTTTTTATTGTTGCCTTTATAACGAACAAACGATTCGATAGTTTCGCAAATTGGGAATTCCTCGAAATGAGACCAATGTTTCAGTTTTGACTAATGCGCCACAAAATTATTACATTGACACCAATAATAATCCTGTCGGTTCTAAAGTTTATTAAAGATATACAGTCGAACTTCAATGGCTCGAACACCTTTGGGACCTCGAAAATATGTTCGAGACAGGGTTAGTTCGAGCCACTGAGGAGACTACCAGGAGGCATAACGAGATACTTGTAGACATCTTTCCGGTGTTCTATAATGAAAATGTATGCTGTGTGTACTCATTAGAATCGCCTCGATGAGGCTATTCTAATGAATACACACAGCATACATTTGCTGTATGCTGTTTGTACTCATTAGAATCGCCTCGATGAGGCTATTCTAATGAATACACACAGCATACATTTGCAAGTTAAAATACTAAAATCTCCTCAATCATCCCCCACTATTTCTTATGTAGAGGACTCAAGAATGGGTTCGACACATCCATGGTAAACGAGCCAACGGTGTTCGAGCCATCGAAGTTCTACTTACATACATTTGACTGATGTATTTGTCGAAATGAGAGGATTAATCGTTTCTGTTTGCTTCCATACAGACCTGTGTTTCGCTGTTATTACGATAACACGTCCGTGCGCATTACGAAAACACGCCTATACAAATACATTGTAAACTTTACTGCTGAAAAAAACACACGAAAATTTCAAGATAAAAAATTGTGATAGTTTTCCTTTTTCTGCTCAAAATATAGATTGTGGGTACTCGTCAGAACCTGCTAATTGAAACAGTGGAGTACCCACGGCTTGTGTCTTTGGGGCTGGAAAAGGAGAACCAACGTACACCCCGTAGACCCCGGTTTTCTCATTAGGAAGTGGGGTTTAGGTGGTGCTCCTTTCACCATTACGAAAACACGCCTATAACATTTTGACCCCCTTGAACCCCACATTTATATAGTAAAACTGGGATTTCCAGGGGTAAACCTTATTTTTCTTATTTCTGCTCTAAAATATAGATTGTGGGTACTCGTTAGAACTGTCTCGATGAGGCGGTTCTAACGTGTACCCACAATCTATATTTTGAGCAGAGATAAGAAAAATACCACACTTTTTCATCATAAAATCTTTTTTTCAGCAAAAAAAAAAAAATTCTATGTATTTGTATAGGCGTGTTATCGTAATGACGAACGTGCTAGCGTAATGCTGACGCCACCACTGTATGAGAGCTAGAATGTTTGATGGAGTGCGTGGATTGAATAACCATCAGAAAACTCTAGTTTATGAGTATACAACTAATTGCATAAACCATTGTACCATTGAAATTGTTCGATGTGTTGTTGTAGGGAGAGAAGAGGACGATCTAATGTTGTCATGACTTGTGTCCAATCCCTTTGTGCTTTTTGCAATAAAATATATTTAATCTAATCTGAGATAAATTGCTCTTTAAAAAGTGTATATAAAATCCCTGCAGTGTGATATTATTAATTGATTATCCTATATTACACAAGGTCAACCAATATTCAAAAATCATAAATCATGTTTTTAATTGCATCAATAAATAAAATTGTCATTAATCGAGTAATTTCGTATTGGCCCAGATACAGGTCCTCGGTCGGCTGTATTGGCCTCGGCCTTCGGCCTCGTGCCAATACAGCAGACCTCGGACCTGTACCTGGGCCAAAACGAAATTACTTGATTAATAACATTATATTATTACATCAGTTTCGCAACTTTCTATATGCCCGCGTTGAACGCATACGCGTTGTTTCTTTTGATGACAATATACTTTGCGGTGCAGCTCTTTTGTGAAAAAGAAAGACAGAGAATAACAAAGGGCAAGTGTGGAAGCGTACAGGAAATTGAAAACCAGCATTACAGACATATTCTATTTTACGGTGTCTGAATATTCTCATCAACAGTAATAATGACGTCTAGATCGACTTTATTGTGTTGCCGTTCTGTTTTGAACGAAGTAACCTGAGGGTAATCCTGGTAGGAAAACTAATGAATATGATTTAGATTACAGCATTGTTCCGTTGATAGAAAATAAAGGATTGTGTTATATTCTGGGTCTTACAAGATGAACTATCCGTTGGCAGTGATCAATGTTTCCTTTGGTAGCTCTGTTTTCAACGCTGTTGGAAGCTGTGTCGTTGGGAACTCAGTGCAGGCAACACTTGTTTGAAATTGCAAGTATCAGGCAAAACGTCCTTCAGAATCCGTTCGACACCTATGTGTTGTTTAAAACAATAATTATCAACCCTAAAGCTTCTGTTTGTGTTGTGTGCTTTGCTACGGGGGTCTGTTTGTTTAGTTATATTTTAACGAACGAGCTCACACATAAGCGGTTAACAAGTGCAGTGTACATTCTTCTACCAGAAACTGTTCTTCTACCAGAAACTGACAACTGTCTTTTTTAATCAGCGGAAGGGGGAATCCGTTGAAAGGATTTCATAATCGATCACTGCGTAAGAATAGTGCCGGCCGCGTAGGTATCGAACCTACCATCTCCAGATCACCAGTCAAATGCGCTTATGGCAACCATTTATCCCAAGACCCATTTAAGTTTTCTTGATTTTTTTTTTTTTTTTTTTGTAGATACGTATCACTAAAATCTGGGCTGCGATCGTAACTGCATGTAGATTTATGACCTGTCAGCCGCCATAATATTACACAGACATGACAGGGTTATTCCTTTGTCCTATTTGAGGCAGCGCACAAAAAAAATGGAACTTTTGCGAGTAGCGGAGTCTTCGATCAGCCTGTACTTCCGTGCTGTCTGATCAAAGTCTTCGCTGATCGCACTAGCCTTCTTCATCCTCCGGGCAATCCAGAGAGAGACATGAACAAAACTAACTTCTTGTAGTCCTCGATGTTTGACACGTGGTTGATGCAGCAACTGAAAGTTCGCACATGGGATGCAATTGGACAGGCTCAAAAAGCAAAAATAGCAATGCTGAATGAAATTTTAAAAAGACCAATGAGCAAACGACACAGTTATAGGCCCCCCTAACCCGACCCCGCCAATCGGGACTTGGTGAAATAGAGGGGCTGCATAATGCTTCCACGCAGAGCTGAAATCCGACCGCACACGAGTACTGGTAAACCGCTTATTGGATCTAAGGATGCCCAGATAAAGCGGTGCAAGTCTGACCGTCCATGCTTATAAACCCTATTGGTTTCACTGAGCGACAGGGCTTGAGATGTCATTTAATCTCAGTGTCGGGTAAAAGTCCCACAAATTGACCTATACAGTGTTGACGGGGACGTTAAACCTCAAATCAATCAAACAAACAATAGGCCCCTAACATTTCAGTGATTGAAATGCCATTATTTGAATTTGTTGCAACCTCAAATATTGAGCGAGTTCAATCATCAGCCATGGTTAACCGTAGTTAACCAAACTTTGGTCGAACTGGTTCAATGGCGGGAAAGTCATGACGGCACTTCAGTCGAACACCAGACCAAAAGTACAACAGTGTACAGGATGGTGGCGAAAGGTATTACATTCTGTTTGACCAAGGAAAAATACATAGTTTAAAAGTTGTTAAAGCATGTTTATTTGTAAAACGATGTAAAATGGGCACAATATGAAAGATAGAATTGACATTGCTTTTTATGAGGTGTTCAAAATGATGATCTTTCTCGTCGTCCAAAAATACCTATCGTGCCATGGGGGCTGCCATGCTTGTTTACCAAAAGTGTAATAGAGGTTGTTCGAACACACTTGTGAATAAACATGCGCAGTTTGTCTTCCATAATCCGGTGGCTGATCAAACTCGCTTATTGTGTTTTGTGATTTGGCGGTACTGGTGTAAGGAATATGCTTATATTCAAATATATATAATTTTTTTTTTTTCATTTTCTATATGGACATTCTAAACATTTTCAGAGCTGCCCTCGTATACTTGAAAGTATTTCTCATGCCTCATACGTTAGGATGGAAAAAGAGAGAATTCTTTCATAACGCGCTTTATAGGTGACGAATTAGCGTGCATATGTTTGTGGCAAAAAATATTCTTCAGAAAATGGACATCTTAGACCGACATGGTTGGTTGAAAATGGTATCCAGCGCGAACACAGTAACAGTCCTTTACATAGGTGTTTGGTTTAATTTTCGCAAGATCGTTTCATATTCAGTAAAATTACTATTCTTAAGACCACTTGTTAACAGTCCCAAAGATGGTCTCTTACAGCAGACACTGGGTGCAGAAAACTCAAAGAAAGAATGACCGAAACCTTCTCAATATTCTTTTAAAAGCAGGTTTAGTCTTAATTTTAGGTGGTCTTAATAGCGGAATTTTTCTGTTTGTTCAAGTTATCTGCTGTTAACTCCCCCTTAAGACCCACGTTGGTCTTGTTAAGACACAGTTCCTTCATTTTTCACGCGAGCCTAGTAAATGTTACAAAACTGTATAATAACTCTGTGCTATGCTGCGCTGTACAGTGCTATCATATGCTGTATTATACACGCCGTGTTTATCCTATGATTTCGAACAGATAGGCCTGAGAAAACAGTGTAAACCCAGATGAGGCGTCTCATCAGGGTGGGTTTAGCGGGGGGGGATATATTTTAGTATTTCTGCTCCAAGACATAGGTTGTGGGTACTCGTTAGAACCGCCTCGATGAGGCGGTTCTAACGAGCACCCACAACCTATGTTTGCCGGACAAATAAGAAAAAATATTATGGATTTTCACCAGAAAGGTAGCCATTCTGGAGTTATGAAAGAATGCACTACGACATACGGCTATGTTATCGTAATGTTGGTAAGAAGTTCAGGGTAAATACGAAAACAATTACTACCACTGAGTGCCAAAAGAGCGCCCATTAATAATTGTGTACAGTTGCTTATGGGCTTCCGGATGAGACAGCTTCTTTCTGCAGAAAACGCGCAAGCGCTTAGTTTAATTTAAAAATATTTATTGCAAAAACAAGCATCTCACAACATTAATTACGGCCCTACAACTGAAATTTTTACTGTAAATCACATGAAAATGGCTAGACAATTTACATGCGTATTACAAAATTTGATATATAAATAAGTAAATAAATAATTTTATTGACTAATTTATCGATACATATACTAATCAATCAATCAAACAATCGGTCATCGAATCAACCAATCAATTGACTAGAAACCCAATCAGTCAATCAATCAACCAACTGGTTAACAAATTGATCAACTATTCATAAATAAGCTGTTGCAGACATGGATCGGCAACCGTATAAAAGCTACTTAAACAACCTAATAAGTCTACAATTAATTGAGATTATCAAATCTTCCTGTGTTTTTGATATACCTATGAAAAAATATTTTCATTTTCAACTAAATTTTAATCACCATAAAGTATTGAGGTTTAAAGGATGGAAAATTGCGTGTGTTCTGAAATAAGATGATACGTTCTTGATGAAAGTTACTACATATAAAAAAGAAGTGCTCTGCATTCTGAGAATTCTCACCACAACTACATGAGGGGTTGGGACTCGGGCGATTCAAATAAAGATCGTTATTAAGATTACTACATGTATTTCGAATTCTAACGTGTAACACTGAATAATATATTTCACAATAATAACAACATGATGGAACTTTGTCAATAGGAGATCTCGGTCTTTTGAGGTGATATTTAAAGTATTTAAGGTATTAGATTCACGAATACTTGGTTCAAGTGAATTCCAAAGGAATACATGTTCATGCTTGCCAAGGAAGGACAGCGTTTACAGAGAAAAACGACCAGACGATGATAATGCGACCAACAAAAGACTAAGTTAGGATTGTAATCAAATAAATCATACTTCATTCAATCCTAATCAAATAAATCATACTTCATTCAGAGGCCGAGGTGTCCATGGGGCCGAGATGTTCATGGGACCGAAGTGTCTCGGATCGACGTGACTATGTGCGCGTGGGGTTGAGTGCTGACATAGAAAGGCGACCAATGCTTGTAAATTGCATGCTTAATAGTGCGAAATTGCTAAAATCTTCTGAAAGATAACCTTGCATAAACATTGTATTTTGACATAAAAAATGTTTGAAAAATACGCATTGCATTTTGTTTTTAGATTTCGTCGGAGTTGAGAGATAAAGAGAGAGAGAGAGAGAGAGAGAGAGAGAGAGAGAGAGAGAGAGAGAGAGAGAGAGAGAGAGAGAGAGAGAGAGAGTGGGAGAGAGAGAGAGAGCCCTGCACACATACCATTATAAAACAGTGTAGATCAAAATCATGAGCCGCCTCATCAGGATCAGCACTGTTTGCCATCCTGATACTGACTTTGACTAAACCGCCTTTTTACATTTAATGGTCGTGTCCAAATTCAAAGATGGAAAAGTTGTGAAAGGGGTTGACAGAATGGGAAACCTGACAGATTTGTCTGTCATTTTTCAAAGGGAGACAATTTTCGGGACTTCCTGTTTGCTTTTCTATAAACTCTGCCCCACGGAAAAAGGGGTCAACTCTTAAAGGAAAGAATTTGCTCATCAGGAGCAAATTGTTTCCTTTAAGAGTTAACCCCTGTTGACATGGGAGAAAAAATACGTTTGAAGGAGTTGCCTCCCCTGAAGGTGTACCCATTTCTCTTAAGTTGATTCCTTCGCGTAAACATTGACACAGATGGTGGTTTACTATTCTATTTATTTTAATTTACCCCGTCAGCATTCCTATTCGCATGACAGGAGAGCAAGACCACGTTCAACGGAACCGAATAATTATTCATTATATGTTTTTATTACTAGCGGCAAAAAAACTCTGAGAGTCATTTATATTTGTTGTCATGGCATTTGGCAGTCAGAATAATCAGAGGCTATCAACAGCGAAAAAAATCAATATATGTGCACTGCGTATAAGACCGTCAAAATATCGCCCAACCCCCACTTCTCCCTCCCCGCGCACTAAATCGATATACTAAAGGGCGTTCAATTCTATTACTCTAAGCTCCCGTTCCGCGCAACAACGCTTATATTTAAACTACACATTATTGAAATGTTTTAAACAAACAAAGCTTTAAAATAAAAGAATTTTCTGCAAATGAAGAGAAGTTAAGAAAAGAGTCGTATGATAAAATTAGGACTAGCCAGCTGATAGAATATCCAATAAAAGGCATTACATAAACAAGTCTATGCAACGAACACCCCGTAGTATACAACTAAACTGGGGTTTACAGGGGTACACATTATTTTTCTTATTTCTACCCCAAACATCCGTTGTGGGTACCCGTAAGAGCCGCCTCAATGAGGCTGACCTGTGAGTTGTTTATTAATAAGACTACTGTCACAATTTTATCAGAAAACAGATCGTTTTTGAGGTACGAGGGCTTCGTATGAAAGAATTTATTATCTCGTAAGGACACATGTGTTATCCTTATGGGCAAGTATGACCTACACTCGGGAGTACATGGTATGGTCGACATCTTTACTGATCTCCTTAAGAACTGATTGCGTATGTAACATTTTATACATGTTTTATCAGATAGCTTTTATTTATTAGCCACTTTTCTCTATGGAAAGCTTACAATATTCTGTAATCGTTATAAAAAGCCGTTTAAAACCTGAACCTAATGAAAAGTCACGTATGACAAATACTGCTGAAACAAGCTTTTAATGAGAACTCAGGCTACGGCGACGAAACCAGAGCTATCTGCAACAATCGGAGTATATGGACCGAACCAAGCGATAAGGATCCTTCGTGCGAAGACAAAAACACATCAGGTTAAAAATATTCTGAAAAAGTTAATCCTTTGGCAGCAAGGACTATAACACAGGATTTTTGTGTGTAGGCCATATTAGTTTGTTTAAAGGCCTTAAATTACGCATTTTGTTTTTGTTTGATTTGAGGTTTAACGTCTCCGTCAACACTGTATAGGTCATTTTGGAGACGTTGCTTCCAATTTTGTGGGACTTTTACCCGACACTGAGATGAAATGACATCTCAAGCCCTGCCGACCAATGAAACCAATAGGGTTTATAAGCATGGACGGTCCGACTCACACTGCTTTGCCTGGGCATGCTTAGATTCTCTAAGCGGTTTACCAGTACTTGTATGCTGTCGGTTTCAGCTCTGCGTGGAAACATCATGCAGCCCATCTATTTCTTCAAACCCCGATGGGCGGGGGCTTAAACACATCAGGTTAACAATGTTCTGAAAAAAACAGTTGGGCCCCGTCAAGCGATTTTAGTACTTATCGCCTATGCGAGCAACGAAGGATCAGGCGAGCCTGCGCATCCGCGCAGTCTCGCCAGAGCCTTCGCTGCTCGCTCATACAAGCAGTGAATCAAGAGGACCCTTCAGACAGAAAGCCATATCCCTGGACCCTCTGAATGGCTGGGCATGCGCAGTTAAAATTTGTCATGACGGAATGCTCGAAGACACAAATTCGCTTGGTGGGGCTCAGTTAATCCTTTGGAAGCAAATGCTACAACGGAGAACTGAAAACCATAGATTTTTGTGGGCCATATTAGTTTGCTTAGGCCTTACATTACGAAAACACGCCTATTCAAATACACTGTAAATTTAACCACCGAATAATGAAAATTTTCAGATGAAAAATTTCGGTATTTTTTCTTATTTCTGCTCAAAACATAGATTGTGGGTACTCGTTAGAACCGCCTCGGCTATGTTTTGAGCAGAAATAAGAAATAATATCAGATTTTTTATCTGAAAATTTTAAGTTTTTGGTGGTTAAATCTGAATAGGCGTGTTTTCGTAATGAGTTATCGTACTGTAGCAAGCTTATTCTCTACATACTGCCTGTCCTGTCTACATGTGTATATACGTATTTGGTCAACAGGCATCTAAATAGCACTGCGAAGCGTTTGATTAGTCTGTGCAGATGCGCTGACTTGAGCTATCTTGTTCAAGCTCAATATAACGGCTGCGTAAAGCGAAAAGAGCCATTCAACGAAATCGGCCTGTTTACTAACTCATCTTATAGCTGTCTCAGTTTGTTTGTTTGTTTGTGTGTATTTGCAGTTTAACGGCCCAGTCACAGCCACAGTGTTTTAGGTCATTTTTGAGCCGGTCAGTTTACCTATCCACACATTTCTTCGGAAGGCTAAGACGTAACCGGTTAACCAGTACAGTGCACATTCTTTCGCCAGAAACTGACAACTGCCCTTCTTGAATCAGCGGAAGGGAGAGAATGACCGTAGAAAAAATTTCATGATCAGTGTCCACAAAGAATGTTGCTGACCCCGGCAGGTTTCGAACCCGCGTCCTCCTGATCATCAGTCAGACGTGCATACAGCTCTCCCAGTCAGAATGGAGAAACATTGGTAAAATAGCACAAAACTTTACGAAAACACGCCTATTCAAATGTATTGAAAATAAAACCACAAATTGAGAACATTTTCAGAGAGGCGGTTCTAAGGAGTACCCACAAGCTGTGTTTTTGAACAGAAAGAAGTAAAATAATTCAATACCCCTGCAAACATCAGTTTTACTATATAAAAGTAAGGTTTAAGAGTGTCAAAACAGATATCTACGCAGCACACAGCGAAGACTCTGACCAGACTCTGTGTAGGCTTCGCTGGGCGCACATGTTTGAAGACGTCTTTTCGCTTGACTCAGCCAAAAATGTTCCCACCACAAATGTAAAATTGAGTGTTAAATGGTGATTTTATAGCATTTAGCATGTAGGCAATTTCACGTGTAGTGAGAGGTCATTTTAGCTGCATTTACACTATCTAGTTTAAATATTATAATGGAGCTTAGGGCAATTGAGTTATGACAGTATGTATGTATGTATGTGTTTGTGTGTTCCGTCCCACCAACAGCTAAGGTCATACGGAGACGCAACCTCGGTTTAAAGACTCATCCGAAAGTCTTGAGAAGCCCGGGATCGAACCCGCGACCCCTGGTTTATGAGGCGAGTAGCATAACCACTACACCACGGAGGCTGTTAACACAGTCAAAATATAGGTGATGAGGTAACACTGTATCAATCCAGTTAGTAACAGCTCATATAGTGATGAGGAATGCATAAATAGCACTATTACAACAAGGCATACACTAGGGAAAGACATAATTAGTTGTTCACAGGAAAAGGTTTAAGGTTTATAGAATTTACTGTATCTTTATAAGTTTTAGCATATGAGAAAGATTTTACTCTGGGAGGTCTGTAGCATTTTCAATGATTCTTTATATTAGGAGAAAGATATGTTTGTAATTTTAGTTTGGGAGCTTTGAGATATTTTTACCGGAACCATTGCGAAAACATGTCCGTGTGAAAGAATGGCGTCCAACCTGGTGTCAGAAATGACGAACTTTAGGTAAAAATGAAAACATCTTTCTTATTTCTGCCTCTAATATAGATTATGGGTGCTGGATAGAACCGCCTCAATGAGGTGGTTCCAACGAGTATCCACAGTCTCTGTTTTGGATAAAAAATAAGGCGGATAATGTATACCCCGTAAACCCCAATTAAAAGTGTGGTTCATAGGGGTCTTCGTTTCATGGACTTGTTATCGTGATGTTCGTTCTAAATTCTGTGGTGTAATAAAAAAGGACTATTTTTCATTTCGAAATTAGTGCTTAATAAGGAACTACAGACGAACTTCAATGGCTCGAACACCTTTGGGACCTCGAAAATCTGTTCGAGACAGGAGTAGTTCGAGCCACTGAGTTTACTGTCAGGAAGCATAACGAGATACTTTTAAACATCTTTTCGGTGTTCTATAATAAAATGTATGATGTGTGTACTCATTAGAATCGCCTCATCGAGGCGATTCTAATGAGTACACACAGCATACATTTGCAAGATAAAAGACTAAAATCTCCTTATTTATCCCCCACTATTTCTTATGCAGAGGATTTCGCTAGGGGTTCAAGAATGGGTTCGACACATCCATGGTAAACGAGCCATCGAAGTTCTACTGTATTGTGCATCATTAAGAATAAACAGGTAGAATAAGATCAACTAAAACTCAGACTAATTCTCTTTTAGATGGCACAGTATTTATAAGGTTTCAGTCATTCACCATTCTTCATGTGTATGTTTCTGTACCCAGTATCTTCTAGAAAGCAATCACATTTGGAACTGTTCAAAAGTGGTCTTTAAGACCGCAAATATCACTTTTGAACAGTCCAAATGATGGTCTTATTATAGGAATTTAACTGTATTGCAGGCAAACACTGACCGTATTTTTTTTTATTTTTTTTTTAAATCGGAAAGATTGACTTAATATTTTGTAAATACATTTTGTTAATATTTTAAAGCGTGTTACTGGTTTCCCTTTTCATTTCCTTTCTGCAACGCTTGGCTTGTAACAATAAAGCCATTACGAAAACACGCCTATACAAATACATTGTAAACTTTACCGCCGAAAAATCGACAATTTTTCTTCTTTCTGCTCCAAATTGTGGGTACTCGTTAGAATCGCCTCATCGAGGCGGTTCTAACGAGTACCCATGATCTATATTTTAGAACAGAAATAAGAAAAATAAGGTTTATCCCTGTAAAACCCAGTTTTACTATAAAAATGGGGTTCAAGGGGTCAAAAGTACATGAAAGGCTTATTCTTGCTGAGACTTATGCTTGCTGATGTTTATAGTGGCTGTGACAGATTTAATTACATTGAACTTGAAATCATTAAATATGCTCTTTGTGTAACTATAAAGCACAGAAGCACTCAGATTATCTTTCAGTTGATGAAACTGTAAATGGCATTATATACAGTAAAATTCCTATATTAAGACCACCCTTGGAATTGTTCAAAAGTGGTCTTTAAGACCACTTTTGAACAGTACCAACGGTAGTCCCTGTTCAGAGGACACTTTGGCAGAAAACAAAAAGAAAGATTAAGTGTAGTCTTCAAAATAAGATAATTGAAGCAGAATCAGTCTTAATTTTAGGTGGTCTCACTGTATATGCGCAATGAAATTCTTTATGCACATGTACAATGAACACCCTCTGTAAAATCTGTACACATCCAATTCTTAAGATTATGTGCAAAGAAACTCCTCTAATTGCGATCATTTCTTAATTTATTAATTTATATACTATTGAATTGTTATGACTCATATTCAAACCATACATAAAACAACCCGCCTTAACATCTTTTCATTTCACTGAAAATGTCTAGAACATTTGCAATGTTTCTTTTAATGTTCACTATCCGTCTTTACTTTATCGTATGTATTCGGACAGACAGGTCTAAGCAAACAGTGTAAACCCAGCTGAGACATCGCAAAACGACCGGGTTAATCGCGTTAACAAGTCTGTGTAACAAAAACCCCTCTTTGTCTAATTTGTATATAGAAAACTGGGATTTACAGGGGTATATTTTTTCTGTAACACATAGGTTGCGGGTACTAACGATTCTAGCGAGTACCCACGGCATGTCCCAGCCAGGAAATCATGGCGTCGGCCCGCTGTTTTGTGTTAGCTGGGATATTTGGAATATATGCTCGAAAATATCACATTTTGTTTTCATCACGAAAACATTTAATAATTTTGACCCCCTTGACCCAACTTTTATATTGTAATACTGGGCTTTACAGGGGTAAACCATATTTTTCTTATTTCTGCTCTAAAATATATATTGTGGGTACTCGTTAGAACCGCCTCGATGCTCTAAAATATAGATTGTTGGTACTCGTTAGAACCGCCTCGATGCGGCGGTTCTAACCTGTACACACAATCTATATTTTGAGCAGAAGTAAGAAAAATATCACAATTTTTCTTCTTAAAATTTTCGTTTTTTTCGGCGGTAAGGCTGACAATGTATTTGTATCGGCGTGTTTACGTAATGTGCAGAAAAAAAAAACACACAAACAAACAAAGAATGCACTTCATACGCGGATATGTTTTCTGAATGTCGTACAGCTTCTGAGAAATCTTTGACAACGATTTTCACATAAGGCCTGTAAACAGCGATAGAACACAAACATTAGGCCTATTAGGTTATATAACAATATGGAATAAGAACAACATACTGGTCCTATATTGCTCACCCGAGCTTAGAGCTTTATATACTTAATATTGAAGTGTCACACTTAATAGATTAAGCAATATATATAGTTTAAGGGTTGTGATCGTAACGATTTCCAATATATTCAGACATATTTGAACTGGAGGCGAAGAGCATGCACACCTAGGGGATCCCCTGATGGTGTCATTGATTGTATCTTATCACAAGGAATAACAATATAAATATAGTTTAAGAGTGTGGGCCTGAACCATGTTTTGTGGTATTGGGCATGACCCGGTGGACTCTGGTCTATGTCAATGAATGCGGCTTATCATAAGGAACAATAATGCAATGGTTTGGGGGTTGGGCGTTCCAAGGTAGTTAGTGTCTTAATAACCTCTGTCAAGGTTATTTTATTTTAGTGTATGTATCGCTTATATCTTTTTTTTTTTTTTTTTTTTTTTTTTGGGGGGGGGGGGGGGGGGTAGCCAATTGGCCATTTTGTGGTAAGTAACTGTCCTTTTGGCTTTCCGCTATTGATGTATCATAATATTTTTTCTGAATTAATATACAAACTCACCATAAAATTCAGGTTCCGATAGGCCTTGTTGCGGAAGGACATGTAAGTTCAAGGCAGCGTTTCTGTTGTAGTTTATTATTGCCATTGTTTGTCTGTGAATATGTTTTGGCTTTGTGTGTGTGATGTTTGAATTACAGTGAATGTCTTTTATGTAAGTGTTTCTTTCCATTTGGTGTCTTAGATTGGAAATGAAAGGTGTGTGTGTGTGTGAATTCGGGTTTAACCTTTAACCTGCTGAATATTCAATTAAACCACACCCATTTCTGACTTTGAACCAATCAGATTACTTGATGCAGCTTATTTCTACATATTCATAAACTGAATGTCAAACAGTGTAGATCCTGATCAGATGGCTTCTTCAGAAGCCATCTGATCTGGATCTACACTGTTTGCAAAGATAGGGCTTGTCGCCTACAGCAGGGTAAAGGTTAACGTCGCTTTCAACAATTTTTCAGTCATATCACGACGGTGTCTGCTTGCGACAGGGAGCTCAATGCTCACGTTTATAGTGCTGCCTCACTGAAGTATCATGTCCCAGACACATTACATGAAACCACACCCAGCCACATTATCCTGAAACTGGATTGACCAGTCCTAGCTCTAACCCGTAAATCTGAGTGCCAAGCGAGGAGCAGCTAGTACCATTTTTAACGACTTTGGTATGTCGCGGCCCGGGATCGAACCCGAGACCTCCCGTTCCCGGGAAATGAAAGGTACCAGTATCGATTCATAATCATCGCCTGTACTTCTGTTTTGATGTAAGTTTTCTAACGACACCTACAGTGGCTCTCTGTTTTCCAGTCCTCGCACCACCGTGAATATGCGGCAAACAACATAGAAAGAAACGTTAACAAAGAGATACCACGAGCAAATAATCATAAAATAGAATTAGGGGCAAAGATCAGGAATCGATTCGATAACTCACGCTTTTAATCAAGGACACCAAAGAAAAAGAAACACCACTATAGAAACGTCACAAGCGGAAAGTCAAAAGGACAGTTACTTTCCCATACATTACGCAAACACGCCTATACAAATACATTGCAACCTTTATCGCCGAATGAAAATTTAAGATGAAAAAATGTGATATTTTTCTTATTTCTGCTCAAAATATAGATTGTGGGCACTCGTTAGAACCGCTCATCGAGGCGGTTCTAACGAGTACCCACAATCTATATTTCGATGTGGCGGTTCTAACGAGTACCCACAATCTATATTTTAGAGCAGAAATAAGCAAAAATAAGGTATACCCCCAGAAACCACAGTTTTACTATATAAAAGTGGGGTTCAAGGGGGTCAAAATTATATAGGTGTGTTTTCGTGATGAAATGGCTAATTAACGGCTGTCCTAAATAAAAATATATTACCAACACATACATGCAAAGACGACCTATAGCAATAATAAATCACAACACATGACGTAAATATTTCCTGCAATGAACACCCCCGTCAACCCCACTTAATATAGAGAAAACTGGGTTTTCGGGGTATACGTTATTTTGCTTATTACCTTAATGAGGCGGTTCTAACGAGCTTCAAAAACCTATGTTTGGTGCAAAAATGAGACAAATGTGACCCAATTTAGTCAGAAAAACGACCGTTTTCGGTATACGACAGAATGAACTACGTTACAGTGATGTGTTATCGTAATGAGAAGAACCGTGTTGGAACGGTCAGTAAAACATTTTTTTTAAACTTTTACTTGGGGCATGTTGGGTCTTTAATCAATTTTTTGTGGCCATAAGCAACCGCAAGAATGTAGCAGAGGCACACACCCAACAGCTAATTAAAACTATCTTAAAAGTAATTGCAAGAGAGGTAATGCATTAATTATTCAAAGCTGCTTGCAAATCGAATGTTTTGAAATTCCCTGAATTGGACAGATAATGAAACTGCCTATCGATAGCTATATTCTAAATCACATATCTAAACCTACATACCTTCATGTGCAATCGGCAAGAATCGAGTAGGATATATCAGGCCTAAATGAAAATAACTGTTTCCCACTAAAATACCGAAAACGGGTATGGGTGGTAGGTCGCAAAAACCTTTCATTTCTTGTCATAATTTTATTCGATGGAAAAAGCAAAAACCATCAAAACGGCTTATAATTATACTACCTGAAAGCATTCAAAACGAGGTTAAAAGCACCAAAGAAGAAAAAGAACAGGGTCTCAAGTATTAATTTAGCTATTTGACAGTTTTAAGAATTTTTATGCCCCCAACTTCGAAGAAGTTGATGGGGCATATTGGTTCTGTCTTGTCCGTCTGTCTGTCTGTCTGTCTGTCTGTGTGTCCGTCTGTCCGTCTGTCTGTTTGTCTGTCTGTCTGTCCGTCCGTCTGTCTGTCTGTCTGTCCGTTACGCTTTCACCCTGTTGGAAACTCAAGAATGGTTTGACCTAGGATCTCGAAATTTTATATATGGAATGTGCATGAAAAATAAGTGGACAGTTATTTATTTTTATTTTTTTTTTTCGCCGGACTTGTCTTTGCAGAGTTACGCCCCTTTTCGGACTTATGCATTATGGCTATGGGGAAACCTTGTGAGCAAGATATCTGGAGAACCACTTGAGTAGGCTCATGATATTTAGTAGTGGAGTAAGTTAATTGTATCAATTCCTGATCTTTGTTTTACTTCTACTCATGATATTTAGTAAACAGTTTGGGTCTAACGTGTAGATGACCTGATTAACTTTTGACGAAATTCCGAAAATATTTAACGGAGTAACGCCCCTTTTCGGACTTATGCATTGCGGATATGGGGAAACCTTGTGAACAAAATATCTGAAGAACCGCTTGAGCTAGGCTCATGATATTTAGTAGAGAGTTTGGCTCTAATGTGTAGATGACCTGATTAACTTTTGATGAAATTCCGAAAATATTTAATGGAGTAACGCCCCTTTCGGACTTATGCATTGTGGCAATTGGGAAACCTTGTGAGCAAAATATCTGGAGAACCGCTTAAACTAGGCTCATGATATTAAGTAGACTATTTGGGTCTAAGGTGTAGATGACCTGATTAACTTTTGACGAAATTCTGAAAATATTTAATCGAGTTATGCCCCTTTTTGGACTTATACATTTTGACAAAAGGGAAACTTTGTGAACAAAATAACTAGAGAACCACTTGAGCTAGGCTGATGATATCTGGCAGTCTTTTTGCTACTAAGGTATAGATGACCTGAATTGTTTAAAATCTGTTAATATTTGGCAGGTTTATTTTTAATGCAAATGATCATGAGGTACTGTTTCCTGTCCCATTTAGGGACAAGCATATGGTTGGGGGCATAGTGTTTCACAAACACAATTTCTAGTTATCGAACCTTCTAGGAATTATTAAACTCGGTAGGTAAGAATTGTTTCTTATTTTCATTTTTTTCTGGATGGCAATGAAAATTGCAGGGTCGGCACAAACACTCAGTGTCAGTCTGGTTTGCGGATACAGCTATTTTCAGGCCTCACTTAACAATCAGTCAAAACAGGCAAATGTTTGACAGGCCGTATCAGCTGGCAGCAAAGTTGGTTGCAAAACGATGGCTAGGTTGCTGAGGCAAACAATCGGTTCAGGAGTAGTTTATAAGAAATGACCCAGTTTTTAAACTAAATGAAAGTGTAAATCAGGTAGCATTTTAAAAGGCTGCCAAAACAAAGCCATAATCCAGCTGGCTGTCGTTGACTAAACGTACGCCTAAAGCGTTAGCTAAATTATATGCTAAAAGCAGTCTGTTAGATAAGATATCTATTTCAAATCTAGGGAAAAGATGCAACAGCTTGCAATTAAGTGACATCAATGACAGGAACGTCTTTGTGGAATGAAAATGAAACATTCAAAAGCACCGTAGGCGAGCAAAAAGACAATCAAATGGTTCACTTCAGTTTCAGAGAGAAAATAATATCGAATTTCTGAAAACATATGTGATTGAACCATATAAGGTTTGCATACCGAAATTCAACGCAATCACAACGAAATATCCCGAAAGTATAAATAACTCTATTAAAGACCTTCGTGCAACATGGCAGGAGGATCATAGTTCTAATTTTTGCACATATTAAGATCCGCAAGCATTGGTAAGTGGATCTGGCTCATCATCTAATCACTATTCAAAGAAACGTAAAGTGGTCATTGTGCTAAATGATCTGTCTAGCCACAAGATTTAATATGCAAATTAGTTAGCTAACATATATCAGTTCACTGTAAAATTTTCTCAAGTGGCTTTGTGTGAGTTTTCAGTCCAGCTAAACTGAAAAAAAATATCTAAAGTAGATTTTAAGGAAATGTGCGATCATTAAAAAAAATTGGCAACACTTAACTATATCTGAAGAACAGTGATTTGCCAAAAATTTTGGCAAAACTTAACTATATCTGAAAGACAGTGATTTGCCAGACATAGCAAATGACAAGTGGGTTCCGTTACGGAAAACGCGGAATGTACTACAAAAGAATTTCTACAAATTTATGTGCAAAAAAAACAATGCTAATATTAATGACTTGAATAACACAGACACCAAAGACATGCCAGCCCGACTCCAAAATTTTCGTAAGCCTATGTCGTATCCAGAAGTATATACACAGAAATTGCACTAGAAATACCACACACATTTTAAAATAGAAGTTAAGGCAATGATCAGAAATCGATACAATTTACCCACACGTCCAATCAGAGACAACAAAGGAAAAGTAACACGAACTAAACCCCAATGGAACCTCACTAACGGAAAGCCAAAAGGACAGATACTTTCCCACAAAATGGCAAATTGACTATCCAAAACAAAAATATATAGAGGATTTTACATTAGTGTTCATGTATTATTGAATTTATTTAACGAGTTGAGGAAAAGGGATAAAATGCAAGGCTTTGCCGAGCATTTTATCCCTTTTCCTCGACGAGTTCAATAAATTCAATAATACATGAGCACGAATGCAAGATTCTATTTATCATATGACATTTAAAACGCATTTCATTCACGATTGTTTACAAAAATGTCAATATTCCGCCATTAGTAAACGCGACGTCGTTAAGGACATCGTACATGTAACGTTACGGGACGTATCTAGTTAATAATACTGGTGGATTATCGAAAATATTACATGGCGATATTACACTCTCAGACGCGACGTCATATGATAAATAAGCGATACACACATTCAGAAAAAAACTATAACAAAAATCAAGCGCGACAGAAAAACCGCCATTTCACTGGCGCTTTTCAACTGATTTTACGTGGCCACAATCCTCGCCCTTCTGTCGTGGCTTACAACAATAATTTGTTCAGTACGCATGAAAGCTTCCTTATTCCTCAGTGTTACATCTCCGAGAACATAAAATCAAGAAATTACAGAGATGACACAACGGTGGGGACTCGACAGCATGAAATAACTGAAATGCTGGAGCAAAAGAAAACCAACAGTTGGGCTCCTATGGGTCCAACCAAAGATAAAGCATCATCTACTTCAAGTACAACGCTTGAAAGTATTAGCAAGGTTATTTATATTGGTGTATATTAAGGAAACCATGACCAAATAATATTAAGGACCCCTTCTAAACAAGGTGGGTATTTCTATATCAATATGCACATATAAGGGTATAGGTTAGCTCAAAAGCTCAGACAGCCACACTTATTGCTAATCCTGGAAATTACAAGATAATTTATTTTCACGAAAGATTATTTCACCATCATTGCAAAAAAGATGGTGCTTCTTAACCACGTATACAATAGGTTAACTTTAAGTATTGTGATGCTGAAAGAGAAATGCAGATCAAGTCCAAAAGTTGATATTGCTGATTAAGACCCTCGGTCCAAAAGTGAAATAAAGAGTTATACGAGGACTGTTCAAATATGAATGCAATTAGAACGTTTTCTCATGCACTAATGCAAAAATCACCTGGAAATAAAGCGTAGCGTAGAAAAACATTTTACCTATACATTGATACCAAACCTGTTAAAATCCGTCCACTTTAGACATGTATATATATCGTTCGATAAACACGGTCTACTCTTGTATACTAATACAAAACATGGTTGGCAGAAGGTCAGAGTACGCCGCCGTTGAAATACGGTCCTAAATTAAGAATCGTTGTATTCTTGGTATACGGTGCAAAGACATTTTTGATGAAATATGTTCGGTTTATGGGCATAATGAAATGTCTTTCACGAGAGATTTTCGTTGGTGTAAGAAATTCAGCTTTGAGCTAGGCTCAACAGAAGATGCACCACATGATCGTCGGCCGAAAAGAGCAAAATCTGCAAAGATGGTTGCTAGAGTGAAAGAAATAGTTGCTACCGATGCACGATACACCACTAGGCAAATAGCTAGTATGGTTGGCATTTCATTACGAGCAGCTCATTCAATTCTGAAACGGGATTTGAAAATGAGAAATATCTGTGCTAGATGGATTCCCCATCTGTTGACAGATGAGCAGAAAAAGACACGCGTTCAGTGCGCCAAGAAGTTGCTTAAAAAGTTTCCAAATTACAATGCAAGGTCTTTCGCTAATGTCGTCACAGGTGACGAGACATGGGTTCACTTTTTTTGAGCCAAAACGAAAGATTCAGAACAAAATATGGGCAACAAAGTATTGCAAAAGACCATGCATTGCAAAGCGGACCATGAGCGTCAAGAAGGTAATGTATGCCATATTCTTTTCAAATCAGGGCCCTGCTATTCAGGTTGCTGTGCCTAAAGGCAAAACTGAAAATGCGAAGTTTTACAAGAATAAAGTTCTTCGAAAATTGAAGAAATATTTCAAAGAACGAAGACCCGCAACTGGTTTGGCCAATGTCAGATTGCTACATGACAATGCGTCATCACACAAGGCGTTCATTGTGCAAGACTATCTGAAGAAGGAAAAGGTTGTTGAACTCCCTCAGCCCCCGTATTACCCTGACCTTGCCCCGTGTGACTTGTTTTTTTTTTGTTCCCGCGGCTGAAAAAAATACCTTTCAGGTCGAAAATTTGTACAGCGCAAACACCTCGGTTCTGCAATATTCCAGTGCCTTCATGGTATACCTCGAAAAGACTACCAAAATGCATTCAATGATTGGATCAGAAGACTGAAAGTTTGTATATCTGTTAAAGGGGAATACTTTGAGGGGACAAAATAAATTTTTCATCGAAATCTATCACGGAATCATTTTTATGTGCTTAGTTGCACTCATATTTGAACAGTCCTCGTATGCCATTGTCATGATTTGTTTATTCCTTTTGATAAGTATGTATTTCGATATCATTTAGTGTGTAACAGTAAAATTCTGACAGAGTAGCTGTAAGAAGTGAACAATTGGTTCTAAATTATAGCTTCTTCGAACATAAAACTGCTATAAATTATACAGCAGTAAATTGAATCTTAGGTGTTACTATAAAGACAATATATTTTCAGGAGCAGTAGAGATTCAGCATATTTGTATATCTTGATGAAACTTTTCTTAATTTAATTTACTTATCTTTTTTGTTCATCAATTTTAGAAGCTCAGCTATGAAGCCAGAAAAAAAGAAGCATTTGCAATGATACGAGGATTGTTTTTGCCCGCATGGTTCATATGATTATTAGCATGTAATGCAGCGATCTTGTGAACATAAACGTGAAGGTAATGATCAGGAATCGATGCAATTACCTCACACCTCCCCATCAGAGACACAAGCAACATGAAGTAACTAAACCCTAATGAAAGCATCGCTAGCAGATAGCCGAAAGGAAAATTACTTTTCCACAAAATGGCGAAACAAACGGCTATCCAAAATAAAATATATAAGCAATACATACATGCAAAGCAAACTATAACAAGCAATGAACCATGACAGAAGCCAGTCCTGGAAGGTCAGCATATGAGAATCTTATATGGGTGTGAGGGGTGGATTGAAAAATCCGTCCCGAAGGACACTGTCCGGCATCACGAGGCTTGCCGAGTGATGCCGGACAGTGATCCCGAGGGTCGGATTTTTCTATCCACCCCTCACACCCATATTGGATTCTTTTTCTTGCATACCTTCCATTTCTATTGCGAATCTTTAATGCTGCTGTCACTTCGGTTACCGACGTCCGCCATTTTGTGATGACACAACAGGAATGTTTAGTGACGTCACGCATGACGACGGCGCACACAAGGTCGTAATCAACCAGTGCATTTATCAAACACGCGATTATATTCGATTTGGGGTCGGAACACCAGGGTCAGAACATAAATTTCTAACCCAGGGTAAAATCACGGATTTCCTTGTCTGGTGTGCAAGAAAAAAGTATCTCACTGGAGGTGGTTGGCGGGGGTAGGGAGAGGGGGGCTTGAATCGATTATTACAAGCCTTGGTCTTGTCGTGTTTTAGAAGATGCAGCAAAGAAAAATGACTATGTGAAAAAGGTAAATATTATGTAGAATCATTGACCAGGCAACAAAAATGACATGGTCAGAGATTCTCGACACATGTTTGAAATATTTTGATAGCACACTGCAATAGGTTACGCCTGTCTTCCATGTGTATTTATTGAAAAGCACTGTAGCTGACCAGCGGTTCTTGATGTAGTGCAATCTTTATTCTTATGAATTTAAGAATGTCACGGGGCGTCATATTAGATAACGTCAGAAATTGACAACATGACATTCTACGGTAATATATGAATTTAAGAATGTCACGGGGCGTCATATTAGATAACGTCAGAAATTGACAACATGACATTCTACGGTAATATAGCAATTTATAAGTAAATGAAAAGAAAAATAGATTATTGAGAACCCTATAAAGCAATCACTTAGATGACACATACATTACGAAAACACGCCTATACAAATACATTGTAAATTTTATACGAAAATTTTCAGGTGAAAAATTGTGATATCGTTCTTTTTTCTGCTCAAAATATAGATTGTGTGTACACATTAGAACCGCCTCGATGTTTTAGGGCAGAAATATAAAAAAATAAGGTTTACCCCTATATACCCTAGTTTTACTATATAAAAATGGGGTTCAAGGGGGTCAAAATTATATAGGCGAGTTTTCGTGATGTAACAGAATGGTATCTCATCGCCAATAATTGTTTTTTGGCTGTAAATATCTATATATCTATATATACATGCAGATATCAGTGATCGACAAAGCTTCACGATTTTGTTTCAAAGCAGCAAAATAAATGTTATAACATAGTGGCTGTTTGCACACTCTGCTCTGGGTCTACAATTGTGAAATGCGGACATTTTGCAGTCTGATCAGGGTCCACACCTGTCAAGTGGGACATGACCAGCGGGGTCTGCACTGCATTATGATCATGCTATGGATAACGTCTGCACTGCATTATGATCTGTTATGGATGATCGTGCACTTAATATGTTTATAGAGCAGTAATTTTATATGAGCAAAGAACCGTTATAAGCTTCTTTAATAATGACAGAGAATATTGGTAAAATTTTAACAGTTGAAACTTGTCTATAATATGCAGTATAAAATGCATGTATAAGTGGGATGTTGTATTGGCTCAAAAGCAAGTCAATATAATAAACTATGTAAATAATAAGTACAAACCTCATGTGATCGCTACATGTAGGAATTTATTAACAAACATGGTTTGAAATGTATAACTGGTTTTGACAGAAAAGTGCCACAATATATTATTAAATATTTTTCATTTAATTTATAGTTAAATGGGTATGATGGACAGGAAACCATAGCATGATGCAGTTTTGGTATGTAAATCATAAACACAGGTGTCTTTTCAGACAGACCAGGTGCAGTACTAGACTAACTGAGCCCGTGAGTGGAATTCTGCTGGAATGTCCTGAAACATATATAAACCCCCTATCTCAGTCTCTCAGTGTATTGTGTTGTATTATGTTTTTTGAATTTTGGATCATTACGAATCTTGCTCTTGTTCTGTGCAGACATACCAAACTTTTTCCTTCATAGGCGGCGGTCGGAAAAGTCGTGAATTTCCGTTAAAACCTATCATGGCGAGATATTCGAGTTATCTCCCACTGGGATCAAGGTACAGAATATCCAATATTTTTTCTCTAGTCGCTGACCTCAGGGAATCATTAATCATATATCTGCAGATATGACACTTTACCTGTAGGTATTCAAAGGAGCGCTTAAGCAGTGCTTAAATTAAGGCTATCTAAATGTGAAAAAGAACTTCTTGAAGTAACAACCATGCCTTTTCATTTCGAGCCATCGAGTATGAACGAACATATTTGACATACTGAAGAGCTACATTATGTAGAATTGCTTAATAATAATAATTATTATAATTATCAATATTATTATTATTAGTAGTAGGTAGTAGTGTTTTTTTTATTATTATTATTTATTATTATTTTTTTTTTGTCATGTAGGATATTGGGTCTATATCTCTTGTCAGTCTCTTGTCTAGTGATTTTAAATAAGGATTACGGTCAAATATGATACGTGAAATCTCTTGACTCCGATCTTTTTATGCATTTATTTTATCTATTTATTTAAATAAATAACGCCATGAAAAATATTGTTAGCCAATCAAGAACACACGCCTATAAGACTCGATCAAGATGAACTCAGATTTTGTTTGTTTGTTTGATTTGAGGTTTAACGTCCCCTTCAACACGGTAAAGGTCATTTTGGAGACGTTGCTTACAATTTTGTGGGACTTTTACCCGACATTGAGATGAAATGACATCTCAAGCTCTGTCGCCAAATGAAACCAATAGGGTTTATTAGCATCCGCCTCGCACCGCGGTTCCTGGACAGGCTTAGATCCTCTAAGCGGTTTACCAGTACTACTGTGCGGGCCGGATTCAGCTCTGCGTGGAAGCATCATGCAGCCCATATATTTCTTCAAGCCCCTATGGGCGGGAGCCGAGATGAACTAAGATGAGAAAGTTCTTACATTAAAACCAATTTTGTTCCATGACGAAAACACGCCTATACATATACATTGTAAATTTTTCCACCAAAAAATGAAAATTTTCAGATGAAAAAAAAAAATATTTTTCTTATTTCTGCTCAAGACATAGATTGTGGATACTTGTTAGAACCGCCTCGGCGAGGCGGTTCTAACGAGTACCCACAATCTATGTTTTTAAGAAGAAATAAGCAAAATAATGTATACCCCTGCAAACCCAAGTTTTACTTTATGAAAGTGGGGTTATAGGGGGTCAAATTTTCGTGATGGTCTGCCGCAGTCATAATTGGCACCTTAAGAGTTAATATTACACCGATATACAGTTTATTGTAAAAGATATTTCCTGAATAATTAAAAGGACGCCATAGAAAGTAACTTATATGTATACGCATTTTGAAAAATGTTGTCTTCCCAAGTCATGATTGACACCTTAAGAGTTAACACTACACCGATATACAGTATATTGTATAAGATATTCCCTGAATAATTGAAAGGACGCCATAAAAGTTACATATTGTGTAAACACAGATAAGCCTATTTATTTATTTATGTGTTTATTTATTTATTATAAAGGACATTTCACTAATATTTGAATCGGCTGTAATGTTTGTCCTAAACAATTTTAACACAATTTCGAAAAATGTTTTTTGTCGAGCTATGGTTGACACTTTAAGAATTCAAGAAAGATATAAAAAGTGCCTTAAAAGTCGGTCACAGAAGGTGATTACAGATACGGCATATTTATTTATTTATTTATTTATTTATTAAAATGAGGCATGCAATTAATATGTGAATGGGCTGCAATAGTTTTATGATCACATCACAAAAACACCCCATATTACCCACTTTTATGTAGTAAAATATGGATCATTATTTTTCTTATTTCTGCTAAAACATGTATTGTTGTTTGTCGTAAGAACCGCCTCGCTGAGGTGGAACTAACGATTCCATCAATTTATGTTTCGAGAAGAAATACGAAAAGTAGCAAATTTTTTTTTCATCTGAATACTTTCATTTTTTGGTGGTAAAATTTTCAATATTTTTAATAGACGTGTTTTCGAAATTAATCAACTCAAAACCCGGAAAATGTCATCTGCACTTGTTATGATTCACACTTTAAGAGTTAATAAAACTGTACATAAATCAAGACACCACAAAAAATGTATATCAAATCAATCACAAAAAGTGAACAATGATGAGACTGTTACTTTATTTATTTATTTATTTATTTATTTTAATTATTCAAATTGTTATCTTCAATATTATGATTGGCACTTTAAGGGTTACCCATGATTGACACTTTAAAGATTAACACATAGTGGGGGACGACGGGCACGCGCCAACTCGTTGTTAAATTAAAGCACGTTTGTTAACTTTGTCATCAAGATAACACACCTATATAATTCTGACCCACGTGTACCCCACTTTTATATGGTACAACTGGGGTTTATAGGGGTATACATTATTTATTTGACTGTTACTCTAAAACCTCAAATCAGCTGCATAGATAAATAAGTTTTATACAGTAAAACTGGGGTTTACAGTAGTATACATTATTTTTTTCTTATTTTTGATCAAAACAAAGATTGTGGATACTCGTTGGAACTGCCTCACCGAGGCGGCTCTGACGAGTTCCTATAATCTATTTTTGGTATGAAAATAGCGGAATTTCATATCTAAGCATTTTCATTTTTTGTGGTAAAATTTGTCAGTATAGGCGTGATTTCGTAATGTGGATTTGGACAATTCCATTTTTACTGACGGTGGTTTTGGTCAAAGTCATCAACAGAATGGCAAACAGTGTAGATCTGGAGAAAAGACGGCTCATCCTGAGCAGTCGCATCATGCTCTACACTGTTTGCAAAGTAACTGTGCGGACAGGCAGAGTTGAAACTCATTAACAGAATAGCAAACAGTGTTTTGTTCTGCACAAAACATAGATTGTTGTTGCCCATTTGAACCCCCTCGATGAGGCGGATGTGCACTGTACTGGTTAACCGCTTACGGATAAGCTTGCTCAGGAAAAGTGTGGACGGGTAAACTGACCGGCTCAATACTGACCTAAATAGTGTTGACTGGGCCGTTAAACTCCAATACAAACAAACAAACAAAATCAATCACTGGCTTCAGACTGCCAATTAACTTTTCATGGTGGTTTTAATCGCCATTTAATCGCCATTTCACAGTTAATGATTTCGACAATTTTTGCCCTTTAGACATATTTGCCGCCCATTCATAATGAATGAAAACATAAATGTAACAAAACTGAGACAAAATAAGATAAAGAAATCCGAGAAATATAATCACTGTATCACGTATATTATCCGCATGTTGTTTATTACTAGTAATTACAAAATTAATACAAACAAGAGGGCCATGATGGCCCTGGGTCGCTCACCTGATCCACAGGGTAACAAGTGGGCCCCTGGGAGAGCCACAATTAGCCCGGGCTATAATTTGAATAATCTTGGTAGTGGTCTAAAAGGTGAAACTTCATACCAAATATCAAAGACCTAAGCCTTCTGGTTTCAGACAGGAAGACTTTTAAAGGTTTTCCTTATATAAATCTATATAAACCTTGGGGTCCCCGGGGCGGGCCATTTTTGGCCCCAGGGCTATAATTTGAACACTCTTAGTAGAAATCTACAAGATGAATCTTCATACCAAATATCAAAGACCTTGGCCTCCTGCTTTCAGACAAGAAGATTTTCAAAGGCTTTCATTGCCTTGACTTCTATTTCCTAGAGCTATAATTTGAACAATTTTGATAAAACAAAACATTCTGATAGAGGTCCACTAGACAAAGCTTCACATCAAATATCAAAGACCTGGGCCTTGCGGTTTCAGAGTAGACATGGTGAAAAAGAGGGGGGGGGGGTGGGGGGGGAGAACCTTGTGGATAATGGTGGTCAGGTCCTAGTGCACCACACGGATATGAACCGGCTCGGTCTAATATACAGTGCCTTGTGGTGACAAGGGGGGGGGGAGGAGGGGGCGGGGGAGGGTGGAATCAGAAGTTAGACTTATGAGCTGGTGTTTCCCTCTGACAATAGAGCTGACTTGTATTTCACTATCTGGGTATGATGTGGACATTGTTGGCCAGGTCCTAGTGCACCAGATGGAGATGAACCAGCTCACTCTAACTAACAATGTCTTAACTCTATATAAAACCAGTGGGCCCCGGTGCAGGTCCAATTTTGGCCCCGTGGGGCTATAATACAAACAATCTTGTTAGAGGGCCACTAAATGATGCTTCATTCCAAATATCAAAAGACTTGGGCCTTCTGGTTTTAGACAAGAAGATTTTTAAAGTTTTTCTATATATCTATAACCGTTGGGCCCTGGGGCGGGGCCATTTTTGGCCCCAGGGCTAAAATGTGAATAATCTTGGAAGTGGTCCCCAACATGAAGCTTCATGCAAAATTTCAAAGACATGGGCCTTTTGGTTTCCGAGAAAAGATTTTTAAAGGTTTTGCCATATATGTCTTTGTAAAACCGGTGGGCCAGGGCTATAATTTGAACAATCATAGTAGAGGTCTACCAGATGAAGATTCATATCAAAGATCTGGGCCTTCTGGTTTCAGACTAGAAGATTTTTAAAGGGTTTCCCTACATAAGTGGATGTGAAACCAGTGGGCCATGGGGCGGGGCCATTTTTGCCCCAGGGCTATAATTTGAACAATCTTGGTAGAGGTCGACTAGATGAAGCTTCATACCAAACATCAAAGACCTAGGCCTTCTGGTTTCAAACGGGAAGATTTTTTAAAAGGGTTTCCCTATTTAGTCTGTGTAAAACCAGTGGGTCCTGGGGTGGGGCCATTTTGGGACCTGGGGCGGGGCCATTTTTAGCCGCAGGGGTTTAATATGAACAATCTTGGTAGAGGTCCACTAGATGAAGCTTCTTACCAAATATCAAAGACCTGGGCCTTCTGGTTTCAGACAAGAAAATTTGTAAATGGTTTTCCCTATGTAAGTCTATGAAAACTGGTGGGCCCCGGGGAGGAGCCATTTTTGGTCCAAGGGCTATAATTTTAACAATCTTAGTAGATGTCCACTTCATACCAAATATCAAAGACCTGGGCCTTCTAGTTTCAGACGAGATGATTTCGTAAGGTTTTCCCTATATAAGTCTTATGTAAAACCGGTGGAGCCTGGAGCAGGGGAATTTTTGGCCCCAGGGCTATAATTTGAACAATCTTTGTCGAGGTCCACTAGATACAAATTCATACCAAATATCAAATGCATGGACCCTCTGGTTTCAGACGAGAAGAATCTTAAAGGTTTTCCCTATATAAGTCTATGTAAAACCAGAGGGCCCGGATGCTGGGGCATTTTTGGCCCCAGGGCTATAATTTGAACAATCTTGGTATGGGTCCACTAGATACAACTTAGCACCAACTATCAATCACCTGGGCCTTCTGGTTTCAGACGAGAAGAATCTTATAGGTTTTCCCTATATAAGTCTATGTAAAACCAGTGGGCCCGGATTTGGGGGCGTTTTTAGCCCCAGGGCTATAATATGAACAATCTTGATGTGGTCCACTAGATGAAGCTTCATACCACATATCAAAGACCTGGCCTTGCGGTTTCAAGGAAGAAGATTTTTTACATTTTCAGTAAAAACAATCTATTTTTGGCTCCTGTGACCTAGCTGTGCATTTGAACACCTTTGAAACGGGACCACCTAAGGATCATTCCTGTGAAGTTTGGTCAAAATCCAATAAGTGGTTTAGGAAGAGATGTCGTTTGAAGAAATTGTTTACAGATGGACGGATGCACAGATGGACGACGCACAAAAAGTGATCACAAAAGCTCACCTTGACACAAAGTGACAGGTGAGCTAAAAAGAGAGGTTTAAAAGGGTAAAAAAAAAATATTATTACATTACGAAATCGTGCCCATTAGAACTGCCTCACAGGCATATATCCCAGTAACATGGATGATTTATTTGTGAATGCAACATGATAACATAAAATTAAACCACATGTTTTCATTTTCATTTCTTGTGTCCTGAGACTGGTACACACCTAGGGCCACAAAAAACAACAAAAAAAACAACAAAAAAAAACATTAAATACTGAAAACCTGTCGGCAGACTGTTATTACTACACATTTAAAGGCAATTTTCGGACTATTAAAATGAATCTGTTTACAGACATACACAACAACAGGAAATCAACACACAAAATCTGCAGTAATTCGCATATCAAATTATGACAGCTGAACGAAATTTGAAATTTGACCGTTCCATTGCTAGAAAACCATATTTAGCTGATAATAAATAATAATATGAAAAAGATAATAATTATGTCAAATTATACAATTAAATTTAAAGGTGTTTACTGTAAGAGTGTTGTCTGCTTTTCATTTTTCTGTAAGATTTAATGAAAAATAAAACTGTAAATGTAACTAGAGCTATCACTAAAGGTGATGAATACCCCCACAAAAATTGCCTTGATAGCACAACAGCACCATTTTGCAATTTTTTTCACTTGAAAGGGGCCATAACTATGTCGAAAATTGACGAATTGTAGTGGAAATCGAACTTGACCTGTATTTTATGATGTTACATCAGTGTACCAAAAATTATAAAAATCGGTGAAGCGCTTTTTGAGTTATCGTCTGGAAACCAAGTCAACAGACCGACCGACCGACAAGCTCACTCTATATACCCCCCCCCCACCCCCCAAATTTCATTTGTGGGGGTATATATATTTCCATAAAAATCCTAAACAAGAGGACCAAGCTAGCTTGGTCCTGTATCGCTCACCTGAGCTAACAGATTCAAAGTTTAAGGAAGTGCCAACCTTTACTGAAGGCTTTATGGGAGGACATGGTGAGGACAGGGTAAGCATTTTCTGAAAATCAAGTAGAATTTAACTCTATGATAAACAGGCTGACCTCACCGGTTTTCAAACTCATTCAAGCTTTTATTCCTGACTTGCGAAGAAGATCCGATCTAAACTGAAGTGGCTATGGTGATGACAAGTTCAAAAACAAGAGTTTTCAAACTCCTCCAAGCTTTCTGCCTGATTTCCTTGTTTGTAAGTTTCATAAAGATCCGTTCAAAACTAAAGGGGCAGCAGTGATAACAATGTCGAAAATAGGCATTTTCAGCAATCAAAGGCACGTCACTCTATGATAAATGTGCCTACTTGGCCGGTATTCGAACTCACCTGAGGTTTTATTCCCAGCCACCTTACATGTAAGTTTCAGAAAGATCCGATCAGACTTGGTCAGTATTCAAACTCATCCAAGATTTTATTCCAAGCCACCTCACATATAAGTTTCAGAAAGATCCGATCAAAATTGAAGGGGCTACGTGATGACAAGGTCAAAAGTTTGCATTTTTAGCAATCAAAGGGATGTTACTCTAAAATAAATGAGCCGACTTGGCCAGTTTTCGAACTCATCCGAGGTTTCATCCCAAGCCACCTTACATATAAGTTTCAGAAAAATCCGATCAAAACTGAAGGGGCTACGGTAATGACAAGGTCAAAAATCAACATTTTCAGCCATCAAAGGGACAGAACTCTACGATAAATGGGCTGACTTGGCCTGTTTTCGAATTCATCCAAGATTTTATCCCCAGCCACCTTACATATAAGTTTCAGAAAGATCCGGTCAAAACTGAAGGGGCTATGGTGTTGACAAGCTCAAAAATCGGCATTTTCAGCAATCAAAGGGACGAAAATCAATGATAAATAGGCCAACTTGGCCGGTATTCAATCTCATCCTAGATTTTATCTCCAGTCACCTTACATATAGGTTTCAGAAAGATTCGATCAAAACTGAAGGGGCTATGGTGATGACAAGGTAAAAAATCGACATTTTCAGCCATCAAAGGGACATAACTATATAGTTAATGGGGCAACTTGGCCGGTTTTCGAACTCATCCGAGGTTTTATCCCCAGCCACCTTACATATAAGTTTCAGAAAGATCCGATCAAAACTGAAGGGGCAACAGTGTTGAAAAGGTCAAAAATCAACATTTTCAGCAATCAAAGGGACCTAACTCTATGATAAATAGGCCACCTTTGCCGGTATGCGAACTCATCCGAGGCTTTATCCCCAGCCACCTTGCATATAAGTTTCAGAAAGACCCGATCAAAACTGAAAGGGCTACGGTGATGACAAGGTCAAAAATCGGCTTTTCAGCAATCAAAGGGACGTTACTCTGTGATAAATGGACCAACTTGGCTGGTTTTCGAACTCATCCGAGATTTTATCCCAAGCCACTTTACATATCAGTTTCAGGTATATTCGATCAAAACTGAAAGGGCTACAGTGATGACAAGGTCAAAAATCAGAATTTTCAGCAATCAAAGGGACGTTACTCTACGATAAAAGGGCCGACTTGGTCAGTTTTCAAACTCATCCAAGATTTTATCCACGGCCACCTTACAAATAAGTTTCAGAAAGATCCGATCAAAACTGAAGGGGCTACGGTGATGACAAGGTCAAAATCGGCATTTTCAGCAATCAAAGGGACGAAACTCTATGATAAATCTGCGGACTTGGCCGGTTTTCGAACTCATCCAAGGTTTCATCCCCAGCCACATTTCATATAAGTTTCAGAAGGATCCGATCAAAACTGAAGGGGCTACGGTGATGACAAGGTCGAAAATGGGCATTTTCAGCAATCAAAGGGACGTAACTCTATGATAAATGGGCCGACTTGGCCGGTTTTCGAACTCATCCTAGATTTTATCCCCAGTCACCTTACATATAAGTTTCATAAAGATCCGACCAAAACTGAAGGCGCTACGGTGATGACAAGCATTTTCCCATAGTAAGTATATGGGACCTTGTGGTTGCCATAGGAACCAAAGTTTTAGAGCGATTTCAAAAAAAAAGTTTATGTCATCAATGCTCCACCAGAGGCATGCTACAGGTGAGAAATGATTGAGATCAGCCTGCAGGATACAGAGATATAGCTGCTCAAAAGTGTGGACGGACGACGGACGACGGACGACGGAGGGCCCACTATACTATAAGCTCCCCTGGAGCCTTCGGCCCAGGTGAGCTAAAAAGCTTTACAGGTTTGATACGATTTCTGGTACATATAGAAGCCTCCGTGGTGCAGTGGTTACGCTACTATCCTTGTAAACCAGGGATCGCAGGATCGATCCCGGGCTTCTC
Source organism: Lucinisca nassula (assembly GCA_963580285.1). NCBI lineage: Eukaryota > Metazoa > Mollusca > Bivalvia > Lucinida > Lucinidae > Lucinisca > Lucinisca nassula. The sequence goes on along the minus strand of OY757013.1, from coordinate 127,244,436 downwards.
AAGACTTTCGGATGAGTCTTTAAACCTAGGTCCCGTCTCCGTATGACCTTAGCTGTTGGTGGGACGTAAAACTAAAACTCACTCACTCACTCTGGTACATATAATGTGGACTTAGCGATTTTTGCATCATGAACTGCAGTTACTACTGACAAAAACAGCTTATAAACGATTTTTAAGCTCTCGGGGAAGCAATTTATCATTTTTCAGTAGAAATAAACTTTATATCATCGTAAACTTTGAACAACAGTCTAACAATATATAACAGTTACTTAATTCCAAACAAATCATTTCTATTTAAAACTGGCAACCAAACATGGAAATCTGCACGTTTTTTTTAAAAATACATTGCCTTCTTTGGAGCATATAGGCATGACATTAAATTGCAGATGGAAGCAATAAGAATTAATTATTCATCACTTTGAAATGCACAAAATAAAAACTGAATAATTTTCTTACATGAGGATAACAGTGACTTTTTTCTAGTGTTAAGGATAAAAAGATACGAGGAGTTAAGATTTTTTCCTTCATAATTTTAATATATAAAACCTTCACTTTAACTGCCGATTTCCTACGGAAATCGATATTCAACTCGGTAATTTCCGGCGAATGAAGGAAAAAGTTCAACATGCTTGCTGCTCTACAGTTCTCATGCAGTAAAAAACTTAGTTCTCTGCATGAAGTAACTTGCTCAATAAACCAGTAACTGGTGATAGTCGTTTGTCTGACTGTCTGTTGAAAAAACAACGCATAAAACTATACGATTACAGCTCTAACAGGCTACGTTACAATGTCCATTTTCACGGCAACCAATACAGTATTTAAAAATTATCCTCAACTCCAAGATTTTCAGTCTACGCCTATTTTTGCATGAAATATTGACTGCTATGGCGCACTTATCCAAATTCACATGATATTCTTTGTCTCTGAAACATCCTTTATATGTAATCGGCACCCTAGATATGCATTTAATTGATTTTTTGAATGTATGTACTTTCTCTAATGCACTCAACAGTATGGTAGTTCATGCCTGATTGTTTATTTCCTTGCATTTTGACATGAACTGAGACCGTTTCAAAGTTCACATAATATAATTCCGAGGACAAAACATTTTATGCTTTGTCATGATTATTTGCATTATTTTTTATTTTTTTTTTTTTCACTCTCTGCATATCTTTTTCCTCACTATCATTATAGACTGACATGTAATCATTGAAAACGCGGTTCTAGACATACTACATGCCGATATGTTGCAAAAGAAATATACATTGAAATTTCGATAATTCGAACACGGGTGTCTCGTTTATCATGGCTTATTCGAAGTTGATCTTGAGTCCCTAGAGAATTCTACTGATAGGTCCAGATATTGGTCACATGTGAGACGCCAAGTTTTGCAACGAAAGGCCAGGTTTTTTTTCTCCTTGTACTCCGGTTTTCGCCGACCTCTGATTAACGATCGGCTCGATATGAGTGAAATAATCTTGCAAGGGCCGTAAAACCAAAACCCCCAAAAAGGTCATTTTAATAAAGCAAGGAAACTGTACTTGGATTTTTCTTATTTCATCTTAAAAAGGAATGTTGTGTTTACTAATTAGAATCTTCTTTAAACATCCAACTTATGTCACATGACCGTGCTTATCATTTGAGCCAGCGCATGACAAAACATACAAGACATGTGCGCCCAACGAAGACTCAGATCAGCCTGCGCATCCGCGCAGTCTGATCAGAGTCTTAGTTGTGCGCTCTAAGGATAGCTATGTGTCCAATGCTCCTTCACGCAGCAAGAGAAGTCTCTATTTAGACTATATGAACGCGCAGTCTGATCTGAGTCTTCGATGGGCGCACATGTCTTATTGTAGGTTTTGTCGTGCGCTGGCTCATTTACCTTCAATAGTTAGAACAACCACTATTTCGAACAGATTTAAATGGTCCCAAGTTATTCGAATTATTGAAGTTTGACTGTTGTAATTTATTTTGTAAGGCAGGACCAAAGCAATGTTCACACGAGGAAGTTTATCAATTAAGCATCAACGAAAACATAAGATCAACTTGCAATCGCCATTTTCAAGATATTGGACAAAATATTGATACACTGAAGAACACCCCCATCCAACCATCTAATCATATATTGGATGGCATGTTAAAATGTAAAAGCGAAAAACTTCAAGATATCTTAAAACGTAAAGGAGAAGTGAGTAGGTGAGTGTTTGAGTTTTGCATCTTACTAACAGCTAAGGTCATACGGAGACGGGACCTCGGTTTAAAGTCTCATCCGAAATTCTGGAGAAGTCCGGGATCGATCATGTGACCCCTAGTTTACAAGGCGAGTAGCTTAATCACTACACCACGGAGGCTTCTACGTAAAAGAGGACTCTGCGGTACTTCTGTTGTGGTTTATTATTGTTATAGTTGGTCTCTGTGTGTATAAATTGCTAATACTTTTTGATAGCCGCTTTGCCCTTTGGTGAGCGGGTAGCTGTTCGTTAGGCTTACCGCTTGTGATGTTTTCATTTGGTTGAGGTTGTTTTTGTGTTTGTGCCACTTTCCCTTTGGTGTATCTGATGGGAATTGTAGGTAGACTATATCGATTCCTGATCACTGTTTAGTCCAAACAAACAGACAGGTAGTACGAGCGAAACATCAAATGATTTTGACAACGCTCAGTCATATTTTAAATGCCCAATCATATTGAGACAAGGGTTTAGTTTCAATTATTCATACATTTTGAGAACAGGGAGCTGGCATTCTATATACCATCAATAAACTAACGTTGGGTGTGACAAGTTGTATTATGGCGAAGAAAAACAGGGTCTGTGTGGACAGATCTCTCAGAATTATTCCCCTTTGTAACCTTTTACAACTGAATATTCATTTGTCACATCACTTCTTTTTAGAATTATACCACACCCATACCCTTATGCACTGCAGACTTAGTAGGAAAATATGGCTGTGGGGCCTTGAATATGAGATTTTTGTCTTTAAGGTTATTCTCCTGCAAGCTTTATTCCGTAACTGATTTTTTTCAGAATTTATTAGACCTTGAAATTTGGTAGCATTGTTGGATATGAAAAGCTGTATTGCGTAAAAACACGGGCTGCGCGGCTGGTTCTTTGAGTGTTGTCCTAAAGGTTTTTATCTGTAAACTTAGATGTTTCAGGAACTTTACCTATAATCTTGATATTGGATGTGGCTAGTTGTCTACTTGGCTAGCGAAGGAAACAAGGACATATGAAGGGTTCCGGTGTCATTTTATGACAGTTATGCACTCTATCATTCTTGCAACGAAATTGCCATCTAGTTTTGTGAGGGCAAAATTATATAGCTTTGTTCTAAAGTATCATTTAAAATTTGTCCTGCAAATGGCCCAGTTTGTTTGTTTGTTTGATTTGAGGTTTAACGTCCTACATCTTAATCACGTATTATTTACATGACCAACATGCTGAAGTAAAATTGCATCGCATTAGATATTTAACTCATTATGCTTTGAAAAATGAACTTTTATATCTGTGTGTCTGTGACCAAGTAGACTAGTTCGTATCCTATCTGTCGCAACCCGTGAACACAAGTTTTCTCGTGACGAGACTCATATCGATTCTTGACAGTGAAGGGAACTACGTCTTGCTGTTTTTACATTAATGAATAATAGTAGATTCAAGAAAAGAATGTAATGTATTATATGGCGTCGTTGATAACCAGTGGATAACATCGTGTATTAAAATTGTATGACAAAACGTGTAATAACACTTTTGCGGGACAAAGTAACGTCATGACGACGTACATGTCAACAATGCATTTTTGTGGAAAAAAATGTCAAATTGAAAGGCGATAAAAAATCCAAACTAAAGTGGTCATATGATAAACAGGATTTTACACTCATCATTTGTTATGAAATTTATGAAACTCGTTTAAAGCTCGGTTCATAAATATCATATGGAATGGCCACTCGATTAAGATCATCTATTTATTTAACGTTCATCGAAAAATGAGCGACTTTGGGGTTCACTTAAACTTTGCTCGTGGCCCGATGTTGCTCATAATTCGATGAACGTTAAAATGCGGAACAGCGTCACAGGCGCCATAACGTCGCCATCGTCCAATTATATTGATTAGAACTATTGTTTATTTCGACGTCACTGGCGCCGCGTGAGTCAATGTTCTCATTGGGGTTTGAAGACCATTGCTTCCCAGTAGTTCTCTATACGGGTTTTCTGTAAATACACTGGAAATGTGATAGAAACCTCCGTAGTGTAATGATTATGCTACTCGCCTTGTAAATCAGGGGTCGCAGGATCGATCTCGGGCTTCTCCAGACTTTCGGATGAGTCTGTTAACCGAGGTCCCGTCCCCATATGACCTTAACTGTTGGTGAGACGTAACACTCAAACACTCACTCACTCTGAAAATGTAAAGGGGGTCTTTCAAGGTATAGGAAATTTGCATTGGTTTCTGCCCACGCTTGGATTTTGATGACATTATGCACAATAATTGCCTTGGGTATAACCATTTTAATTACGATGCATTCTCTTTTAAATTTTATTTTCGTAGTAAATTTATTTTTTTTTTTTTTTTTTTTTTTTTTTTTTTGGTTTGGGTTTTACGGCCCTTTCAAGATTATTTCACTCATATCGAGCCGATCGTTAATCAGAGGTGGGCGAAAACCGGAGTACCCGGAGAAAAACCACCTGACCTTCCGTTGCAGAACTTGGCGTCTCACACGTGGCCCGAGCGAGGCTCGAACCTACGGCGGTGAGAGACCTAATGACTAAGAGTCAGCGCTCTTATCCACTAGGCCACGGAGGCCCGTTAGTAAATTTATTACATATTTTATGAAGTCTCTATCACAACAGAGAGTACTCTCATATTAACTTGTCTACAGTATTCAGAGTTTCATATATCTAATGCTGCTATGTTTTATGAATTAAAAGCATAATTGGTGAGTTAGTTGATACTATTAATGACCACATATGTCTAGTAATAGTGGCTGGGCATTCAGTTTTCTTTGATGGTGTCCCCATATTTCAGCTCCTATTTTTGTATTCATTAAACTTTTATATGCATTTTTACCATGTTCCAATTTTTGTCAAGACACAATTTTAGCATGAAAACTACCCACATATCTTAGGAACATGTTGATGAATTTTGATGGAAATTGAGGACCGGTAACATTGTGTTTTAACAGACTTAATACTGATAGTCCTGATTCAGCGAAATGTGAAATTATATGATTATCATGTTTTGGTCATGCTGTTTAATAATACTTTACTATAATTGCTTTCAATTTGGATGGCTATAGTATTGTATGGTTTGTGTAAGTAGTTCATAGCATAATTTTAAGTTTTATTTCAAAACATCCATTTCGGTAAATTTTCCCCCTACGGAACAAACTATTTTGTCTACAGAACTATACCGCAAAGGTTTATTTGATGACAAACGTCATCAAACGCACCCATGTAATCATGTGCACAGTTTTCTTCCTGTCTTTCTTGTCTAATTTTGGTAATTGTGCTAAGTTGATGTTTTGATTTAACATTCAAATCAACACAATACCAGTCACTTTAGATGTTTCTTCAGATTTTGTGAGATTTGTTATCCGACTCGAGATAAATGACTCTCAAGTCAAACTATTGTTTGTTTATTTAAACCTAACTGTTAATTTAAAAAAGAAAGGTTTACTCTGGGAAAATCAATAACACTTGAGATTACTTTTCCTGGACATAATTTTTCAGAAGTTGTATCTGCATAGGCACTAGCCAATCTATCTTTTTGTATAGCCCCTGTGAACGAAACCAAACGGCTTCCTGAAGCTGTATTCCAAAGCCATTTGAATTTGCTTTTAGAATTCACATGGTCGTACATTTGTCAGTGTTCGAAAACTTATATGATCATGATTGTGTTGTCTATATATTTGTATAGGTCTTTCACTTCATTTACCTATCTCAGAAGTTGTTGCAGTAATTACAAAGCACATTATGTGAGATATCAAGAAGCATTTAAACTGTTGATAATAATTATTCAATCTGTGAGTAGTTATCGCATTGCTCATAGGATTTCCAATTATTTTCAGTAAATTCTTTGTGATGCTTTTTTCTGTCCAAACACTGCAATGCTCTTTCTAAGCTGAGAGATACATTGCACAGAAATGTACTGGTAATTATTAATGAACAAAAAGCAAGCAAGAACAGTGCTTAAAAAACAGCGAACTTGCATTCAGCAGGAACAGTCAAGAAGTGGTTGAAAGTTTTACAACCAGAAAAAATAGTAAAAGTAGAAGTAAACCAAAGATCAGGAATCGATACAATTAACTTACTCCACCCATCAAAGACACCAAAGGGAAAGAAACACAAACATGAAGCGACCAGACCATAATGGAAACCTAAACAAAGGATGGCCATAAGGACAGTTACTTTCCCCCAAAATGGCCAAATGACCATCCAAAATAAAAAGGCACAAGTAATACACACAGTGAGTAGTAACAAACAACAACATAAATAAACCGCCACAGAAGAACACTTCCGATAAATTAACCACTATATTGACAAAGTTAATAGAAAAAATAAGACACTCAAGAAACGTCAACAATTACAATACCAATGCACAAAAGAGACATATTTATGCATGCATACTATAAGGAAGGAAACTGTTTCTCTCCCTGTCTAATAGCAAAATTTCTCTAGGTCATGGAACAGCTTTGTTTACACCAAATATTCTGCGCCTCATCCATCAATGATATCTTTGCAACAGAAACTCAATATCAGTGACTTTTCGATTTTTGGAATACTAACCAATAATTACTGTAACTTTTTTCTTAGGATAATAATCCAGCGTTCATTAAGACAGAGTATATCTAAGGCTTAATCTGGCCATGGATTTATCAACAGAACTATTTTTACTAGTAACAATAAACCACTGACCATTGCGTCCTTGCATACCAGCTTGGTATGGAAATGAAAATAATGGATCTCCTTGCCTTACACCTATTTGAGTAGCATGACAAATGCAAATTCATTAAATTAAAGTTGCACATGTTCACAATAATTTTGCTGCTAATAAAAAAGCAATATATGTTGTTAAGCCTAATGTGTTGATTAGAATACTTTTTGATTTAGTGTTTTACTATCTACTATTTTGGATAGATCATAGTGCATAATTGAAAGGAAAATATCAGAAATTCATGATATTTTAATAGTTTCTAAGCTAGATCAGCTCAATATGTATTCATTTTGATTTGTATAATCTCATTTAATTACGTAAGTGTTACGAATTGCCTTTTTGTAAGGTTCTTGGATGATTTCAATAAAATAGTAAATTTTGCAGAATCGACATACATCAATTAAAGGTGTAAAACTACCGTATTACCGGTTTCGGATTTTCATGAAATTTGGCATAGCTAAAGAAGATACATATGGCAAGTTTTCCTAGCAAACTGAAATCTTGACAAAGACTAGAAGATATTTATCTTAGGGATTGAATTTTGATAATTTTTTAAAATTTTATTTAAAAAGTGAGATTTTTGATAATTATTTTATCACAAAATGTAAACTTTAAATAATTCAAAAGGTTTTTTAGTATCAAAGGAATGCCTATAGAGTTCTGCATTCAATCCAGTTCACAGATCTTGAAACTAAATAAAACATAAGATTTAAAACGCACTTATTTAGAGACAGACAACAGCTCATGGAGGGAGTCAGTTAGAGTGGCCTCCTGAGCCCTACTTTGATTTATATAATTTACAAAATACATTTTAATAGGTTGTATATGCTGAGTAATTGATATACAAAGTTTAAAGAAAAAGCATGCATCGGCACAGCTGAAAGACCCCCTTTATACATATAATAGGGGTTTGTGGATTGCTTCTCATCACGCTAACAAGTCCGTGAAATAAACATCCCCTAACACCCGACTTTATATAGAGAAAACTGGTGTTTACGGGGGGGGGGGAGAGTATACATTATTTTCCTTATTTCTGCTCCTAGACATACGTTGCGGGTACTCGTTATAACCGCCTCATTGAGGCGGTTCTAACGCGTACCCACAACCTATGTTTTGAGTATAGAAAAGAAAAATATCACACATTTTCTTCAGAAAATTTACCGTTTTGGATTGGTAGAAATGCTCTATGACGCATGGGTGTTATTGTAATTGGTGCATAAAATTATGAATGTTTTGTTACAACAGAAAATGAGAAGCCGTGTGCTATACTTTCAGATGCAGTTTGTTTTTAAGTACTTAAATGAATATGTGATGAGTCTAACTATTTTTTTTTCAAAAGAGCAGGGTGAATAATGAGGATCATACACGAGTGGTCATTCCGTATGAAATTTAATAAACGAGCTTTTACGATTTGCATTTATTTCATATGAAATGACAAGGAGTGCAATATACGGTTTATCACATATAGATGTTACAAGGAATGTCAATAAAATACATCGAAGTTTCGCGGACGGCGTCATGACGTTACGCGCCAGTAACCATGTGTTATTACACGTGTGGCAAGAAATGAAGTTTATTTTTCTGCGGTTTATGAAATTATGAACGCAGTGGATTGCGTGCGAAGTAAATGAACCCCAAAGGGGTTCGTGCAAACTTTGCTAGCGACCCGCTGTCGTTCATACTTTCATGAAAAGCAGATATTCTTTGCCCCTCTTCATCGGGCGTAAAAAATGCTGATATGGCAAAATTTTACAGCTGAAAAACATTTGCACGCTGCTTTTCTACAGAGAGCGGAACAGCCTTGACGTCACCAACGCCCGTAGAGAACCATGGTTTAGGCTGACGTCACTTGACGTCACTGAAAATAATGTGACTCGATGCGTTCATGAAAGTATGAACTACATTGTTTTCAATAGGTTTACATCAGACTTTATACTCGAAATGTAAATATTACGATAACACACCCATGCGACACAGTGCATTTTTTACATCTATAGATGGCTACTTTTCTGATAAAAATCCTTTATATTTTTCTTTTTTTTTCCCCGACCGAATAGGTTCGGGGGATATAGCGATTAGCCTGGCGTCCGTCCGTCTGTGCGTCCGTCCGTCCGTCCGTAGACGCAACCTTGTGATGGCCATAACTCCCATACTATTTGAGATTAATTGATGGTTTTTGGCACAATTGTTCACAAGGCTGAGACGGCGTGTCATGGGCAAGAATCAGAACTCTGGATGCCATACTTTTTGAGTTATCTCCCCTTCTAATAAAATAGAATGACTACTTTGTGATGGCCATAACTCCAATACCCTTTGAGATATATTGATGGTACTTGGCCCATTTGTTCACAAGGCCGAGACGGCGTATCATGCACAAGAACCACAACTTTGATTACCATGGTTTTTGAGTTATCTCCCCTTCCAATAAAATAGAGTAACTACCTTGTGATGGCCATAACTCCAATACACTTTTAGATATATTGATGGTACCTGGCACAGTTGTTCACAAGGCCGAGACGATGTGTCATGCACAAGAACCACAACTCTCGGTACCATGGTTTTTGAGTTATCTCCCCTTCCAATAAAATAGAATCACTACCTTATGAGGGCAACATCTCCAACACTCTTTGAGATACATTGATGGTACTTGGTAAAGTGGTACATGAGGTTTAGCAGGTGTGTCACGTGCAAGAACCACGACTCTGGGTGCCCTGGTTTTTGAATTATCTCCCCTGACAATAAAACCTTGTGATGGCCATAACTCCAATACCCTTTGAGATATATTGATGGTATTTGGCACAATTGTAAACAAGGTTGAGACGGCACTTGATGCCTAAGAACCACAACTCTGGGGGCTATGGTATTTGAGTTATGTCCCTTCCAATATAACAGTATGACCACCTTGTGATCACCCTACCTCCTATACCCTTTGAGACATATTGGTGGTACTTGATGCAGATGTACATGAGGTTAAGCAGGTTTGTCAAGGTCAAGAATTACTACTCTGGGTGCTCTAGTTTTTTAGTTATCTCCCCTGACAATATAACCTTGTGATGGCAATAACTCCAACACCATTTGAGATATATTGAAGAAAATTGGTGCAATTGTATACAAGGTACAGAAGGGGTGTCATGTGCAAGAACCACAACTGATGGTGTTGTGGTATTTGAGTTATCTACCCTTCCAATATAACACTATGACCAGCTTGTGATCACAATATCTCCAACACCCTTTGAGACATATTTTAATTGTAATTCGTACAGAAATACATGAGCTTTAGCAGGCATGTCATGCGCAAGAACCACAATTCTGAGTGCCCTGGTTTTTTAGTTATCTCCCCTGACAGTTTAATCCTGTGATGGCCATAACTCCAAAACTTTTGTGATATATTGCTGGTTTAATTCTGGTGCACTTTCTATTGGTGAACAATCTTCTGAAGGCCATATTGGCTTTTGGTCGGGGGATTTGCCATCTCTTCCGATAGCTATTTTTATATTGCAAACATAAGTTGTGGGTACTGGTTAGAACCAATGAGGCGGTTCTAACGAATACACACAACCTATGTCTTGGAGCAGAAATAAGAAAAATAATGTATACCTCCGTAAACCCCAGTTTTCTCTATATAAAGTGGGGTTTAATGGCTATTCATTCCATGGACTTATTCACGTGATGAAGATAATTAAAGAAACATGAATTTGTTTACTTACACTGTGAAATGGTACGCAAAGCATTTCCATCCAGTTGGCCTTTCCAGAAAATTATACACTTTTATTTGAAATGATGTTTGTCCATGTCTGTAATTTCCATATATAATTTGGGGACAGTTTGTTGTCCCTCCTTTAGTACCCTCTTTCGATTCTTGATAAGACTGTGTCAAAGCTGTTGTAACGTCATCTTCAGGTGAGTCATTGACTTGTAAAGGAGGAAATCCATTTCCAGGACCGTTTCCTAGAGTAGCAAAAAGATAAGAATGACAACAAAATAAGTACAGTCGAACATTACTGACTCGAAGACTTTTGTTACTATGAACATTATATCACCAAAACACGCCTATACAAGTTTTACCCCTTTGAACCCCACTTTTATATAGCAACACTGGGGTTTATAGCAGTATACTTTGTTTTTCTTAAAATATAGATTTAGCATCACGAAAACACGTCTATAAAATTTTAACCCCCTCGAACCCTACTTTTATATAGTAAAACTAGGGTTTGCAGGGGTAAACCTTATTTTTCTTATTTCTGCTCTAAAATATAGATTGTAGGTACTCGTTAGAACCGCCTCATTGAGTCGGTTCTAACCAGTATCCACAATTTATATTTTGAGCAGAAATGAGAAAAATATCACAATTTTTCTTCTAAAAATTCTCATTTTTTCAACAATACAGGTTTCAATGTATTTGTATAGGCGTGTTTTCGTAATGGGGTACTCGTTAGAACCGCCTCAATGAGGCGGTTCTAACGTATGCCATCACTCTATATTTTGAAGAGAAGTAAGAAAAATATCAAAGTTTTACACCTTGAAGATTCTCATTTTTTTTTCGGCGGTAATATTTACAATGTATTTAAATAAGCTTGTTTTCGTAATAATTTCATGATAGGGATAATTTGAGCAATAGCGCCATGTTAGGGGGGGGGGGGCATAATAGGGATAATTAAAGGATATCTTTTTTATCCTCCATCACATAAAAGTATGTTCCTCTTTGAGGCAATTCTAATGAATCATCACGAATTTCATTTACAATCCAATAATGGCACCAAGTACCAAAAATTTGGTTGAAAGCTATTTTTCTTAATTAGATTTATTTATTTATGGTTCAGTAGCTTTGGATTAAATTGTTTTCAAGTCCTGTTTTTCCTACATCTTCAGTAGATTTCATTCCAGAATAAAAAAAAAAAAACATGCATGAATAATTTTTTTGTTTTAAGCAAAATGGCTCACTATTAAAGGTTTCACAAAAAGAGTAATTTTCTCGCTCGTTAAGATTTTCGTTACGACACCAAAACAGCCAGTCTGAAATTATCAAGACATCTGTTGACATGAGCGATTCTCGTTTCCACACACAGCCGTATAATAACACAGTTGAGATTACACAACAGGTATATATCACAGGCCTCAGTCAAAGGGAGATAACCAATATTGAGTTTTATTGTGGCTGTCACGGTTGAAAGCGAACAGGTAAAATGTCAAATAAAGTTGGCCATGTAGCTTTGGATTAATTTTTCTCCAAGTGTTGTTTTCCTATATCTGCAGTGGATTGCTTTAATATTTGTACTTGTGTCTCATTCGAAACACTCCTTCAGTATACAGACCGGTGAATGCCTCATTCACCTACATAGCGTTTTTCGTACATACAAGCATATTTTGAAGATAAACTTTTTGTAAACCTGTTTCCAAGGTGCTATACCTCTACATTTTCCAATGGATTTTTACATATGCAGGTTATAGATTCTTCTTTTTTCCAATGGTGTTCATCTACACAAAAAACGGTAACACAAAACGGTCGGATTTTTGTTTTGAACAGTACTCGCTTTAAGTCGTTTCTATGTTTGACGCTCTTTCAGGCTGTAAAAACCATATTTGCCTCTGCTAAATTTCATAGAAACAGTCATAGGAATAACGCCAGATGTAAACAAAAAGGTTGACCTCAGAATCAAGTGCAAATTGTTCACAATATAAGATGTTTTACAACATCCCAGCTTTTACTCTCATCTAGCTGATAATATCTGACAGGTCTGCAGCCAATGTTTAGATAACACATTTATTTAACTTCCACTTAATTTTTTAAAGTAAAATATTAACAAAATACCAGTTGACTTCTATGTGCATTATTTCTAACAGACTTACAAAGTTGAAATGACGTCATCAACATCGATTCTAAGCCAAGATATCACATCGACGTTGATACGACGTTATTTCGAAGGTGTGCGTCTGTAAAGATTTGGTGGGGCTTAAGATGTCATTTCATTTCAATGCCGATATAAGTCCCATAAAATTTTAATTTAAGTCTCCAAAATGACCTAAATAGTGTTGGCGATGAAATAAAACCTCCGATCAAACAATCAAGTCCTCAAAATCACCTTGAATTTTATACTTGAACCACGGCCCCCCCGCCTATCGGGGCTTGAAGAAATATATGGGCTGCATGATGCTTCCACGCAGAGCTAAGTTCGACCCGCACACGAGTACTGGTAAAATGACCTTCACGGTGTTGACAGGGACGTTAAACCTCAAATCAAACAAAACAAAACAATATACTTGAATCAATCTCACATAGTAGGCAGGTGCCAGTTGTTCAAACTTGATAGTTAACAATTCGTTAAGACTTTGATCATTAAATATGGCAAATATACTAATATTTTGGCTGAAAAAATGTGAGTAGTTTTAATCTTTTTCAGCAAAAATAACAAAATTTTAGATATTGCACTTGTTAGGACAGTTAACAATATGACCATTATCGAGCTCGTTAAGCTAATGAACAACTGACCCCTGATGTATAACCTGCTGTTAGCATAGTGGAAATGTATATGACATATAAAAAAGTGTCCCTAGAATGTATGTCCATTAACAGTTCTTTTTTTTTTTTTTTTTTTTTTTTTTGCAATCTCAGAAATCCCTACCAGGCGCCCAAGTTCTAAATATAAATTATCTTTGATAAGTGTCTGTCCAGATACAAGCATTTGAAATACTACTACTAATAATAATAATGCTAATATTAATAATAATCAGTAATGCGTATAACCAGAGCTCTACAATCTTCCTACATGTACACAAGGAGATAAAAACCGTCCCAACCCTTTATTTTTTAGCTGTAAACAAACAGTGTAAAATCAGATTATATGCTGCATTCTGATCTGGGGCTACACTGTTTGCCAACTACAGTGTTTGCTAAACCCAAGACATGATTCTAGCCCAGATGCTACAGATAGAATTTGACCTCAGCGATAAGAAAGGCCCGGCTAAGTTTACTGGATTTAGTACAACTCAGGGATAGGCATATGAACGCTACTGTGCTTTTTAATGTATTGGTCTATGGAAAACAATCTTTATTTATGCATTTTCTACAGCAAATATAAACGTAAAAACTTTCTTGACTGCTCCGTGGCCTAATAGGTAAGAACGCCGATTCTAAACCATTAGATCTCTCATTGCTGTGGTTCGATCCTCACTTGGGTCAAATGTGGGCCGCCAAGTTATGCAATGGAAGGACAGGTGGATTTTCTCTGAGTACTATGATTTTTCTCCGCCTCTGAATCTATGGGCATAGCTAAATAGAACAAACCCAGGTCAGACGCCGCATAATTTGGAAACTGATATAAGTCTATACTGCTTTTCTAGCAGGATTTATGATAACTGGATATGTCAGTGTCCATCCTAATTGTGTAAATAAGCTTATTAGACCGACTCTAGGGCATAAAATTCATATAAGTTCTCGAATTATATAAAATCTAAAAAGGGCAGATTGTTCATGAAAACTGCATCACTGCTGTTTAACAAGTCAAATTCGCATTGTATATAATGTAAACGACGGTTTTGTTTTTAACGTCCCCGTCAACACTATTTAGGTCATTTTGGGACGTTTCTTTCTATTTTGTGGGACTTTTACCTGAAATTGAAATAAAATGACATCTCAGGCCCTTCCGCCCAATCAAACCAGCTCGATTTATGTGCATGGATGGTCGGACTCGTACCACTTTGTCTGGGCAGGCTTTACTAAGACGGTTTACCAGTACTCATGTATGGTCCATTTCAGCTCTCTATGGAATCACCATGCAGCCCAATCTATTCACGCTCCAAGCCCAAAATGGGCGGGTATCAGTAAACGAGTGTTAACAGTGGTATACACATTTTTTTCTTATTTCTGCTGTCAGCACAGATTGTGGGTACTTGTTAGAACAACCTCGAGCGGTTTCAAAGTTTTAACCAGAACTAACAATCTAACTTAAGAGCAGAAATAAATTAATAAAAAAAAATAAATAAATAAATAAATAAAACAAAAAGAGTACACTTTTTATTCTTGTTATATCACTATATATTATAAGGACATGTTGACTTATAAATGATCTGTAGTATGTGGTTTATATACCTTTTATAAATCCATTCTTTGTTTATAAAAATACATTTGTACATAAATGAGAAGTATGTACATGTACCATGATTTTAATTTAGCTAACAAGAGCTCCGAAAGCGGGGCATTATACGCCCGGGACAATTTGTATTTGTATTTTGTAAGATGGAGCATATATAGATACTGACTGTTGTACAAGTTTGGGTTTGTGGAATATAACCAAGGAACAATATGTGCTCCATATATTCTTAGCTAGCATTATTAATAACCCTCAATGGCTCAAACTACCTGTCTTCAACAAATTTTCATGGTCGGTAATATTTGGTGGAACATAACCTCAAAATAATATGGGCATAACTCTGGCAATAAGTAGTTGGCTGTAACCTTGAAAACCTTGTAAAAGCTAAACCAAACATAAAATTTCTAAAGGAACTAAGGGAGTGTGGGCAGCAAAGTTACTGAAGGGGTGGGGGCATCAATGTTACTGACGCACCAGGGTGGGTATGCATCAATGAAATCTTTGGACTGGTATGCAACATCGATGCAAGTATCAATTGAATTTGTCTTAGAGTTTAGAAAATACAGGCATCTATAAACTTTGTCATAAAACTTTAACCACATGTAAAATTTCTAAGTCTGTGACCTTGGCCTCAAGGTCACTGTGGGGGGTTAGACATGCATCAATGAAATCTTTAGACCAGTATGTAACTTCAGTGTAAGTATCAACTAAATCTATCAAAGGGTTCAGAAGATACAATCTCTTAGAAACTTTAACGCAAAGCTTTAACCAAAATGTTAACGGACAGACGGCCGACCGAATGGCAGGACAAAAACCCACATAGCTTACTTCGTATGCCGGGGGTATAAATATGCGCTGCTCCACATCATAGTCTAACTATACGTAAAGTTTCAGCTTAATCAGATGTAAAATGTGGGAGGTGTTATTCGGAAACAAAATATGTTTAGAAAAATCTGTGAAAGGGGAATAATTCTGGTAATATTTGGCCGACTGTAACCTCAAAATAATATGCGCTGTTCCACATCAGGGTCTTACTATATATAAAGTTTCAGCTTCATCAGATGTAAAATGTATAAGGAGTTATCCGGAAACGGAATGTTTAGAAAAAATCTGTGAAAGTTTGGGGTGTAACTCTGGTAGTATTTGGCCGACTGTAACCTCAAAATAATATGCACTTTCCATATCATGATCTTACTGTATGTAAAGGTTCAGCATCATCAGATGTAAAATGTAGGAGGAGTTATCCGGAAACAAAATGTTTACAGCATTTTCAAAGGGGCATAACTCTATTATTATTTGGTGGACGGTAACCACAAAACAATATGCGCTACCCCACATCATGGTTCAACTATGTATCAGCCCCCGCCCATAGGGGCTTGAAGAAATGGGCTGCATGATGCTTCCACGCAGAAGTGGATACCGGCCCGCACACTAGTACTGACTAGTACTAGTACTAGAGGATCTAAGCCTGTCCAGGAACCGTGGTGCGAGGCGGTCCGTACATGCTAATAAACCCTATTGGTTTCATTTGGCGACAGGGCTTGAGATGTCATTTCATCATTAAGAAAAAAAACATGAAAAAGCTGATATTTTTAGTTTTTCAAAGGGCCATAACTCTGAGAGTCTTGTAGCTAGAGTTACCTTACTTGCCATGAAATTGTGTAACGATATTGTGACCTTATATTTAAAGTTTGAAGTTGATGCGTCTAAGGGTTTTTAAGTTATTAAGAAAAAACATAAAAAATGTGGACGGACAGACGGATGGACGGACAGACGCACAGACAGGGTGATTACTATAGGGCACCCGCAAATAAATTTGCGGGGCCCTAATAAAATCCCGCTGGCTCTGCTATATATTTAGAAGGAAAAACAATGAAGCAGCACCACAGTGCAGCAGCGCCATCTGTGAGTGTACTTTTCCTCTTATCTCTCCCATTATAGGCATTTAAATATAAGTATATATGAAGAATAAGTAACGCCTAGAAAAGTTAAGCGATCTTGGGCCATAATGACCCTCTTGTTTTTTTTTTTTTTTTTTGGTTTTGTTTTTTTTGTGTGTGTGTGGGGGGGGGTGAGTGGGTTGGGGTTTAGTCCATTGACCACCTGCATGGGGGATTGTTGTTCACCTGTTGACCAAACAGCACAACACAAGCTGTAGTGAAGTAAATATCTTTGTATTAATTAAAGGTTAATACAAATACTCAGTGTAAATTAAATTGTTAACACATGTTATGCAGGAAATGAAAAGAATCAGATTTTTTTTGTACCTAATAAATGTAAATTTGTAAAAGTTTAGTTTTTGATTTTTATAAAATAAAGATGATCAATACAAATTATAACTCATATTTCTGTATTATGACATCAAAAGAATTCTGTGATAATTATACATCTACGTTAGTCAAGGGTTAAAGGAAAACCAAACAACAAATATACACAGGTAATGGAACAAAGTAAATGCCGGGGTCAGTCGAACAGAAAGCATACATTGCACACTTGTACCAAATATAGAATAGTTTGGGTTGTCAAAAGCAATGCATGTGGTCTAAGTAACTTATCTACTTGGCTTAGGTACCAGATTAACCATGTAATATAAACAATTTGCTAGCAACACCAGTAAATCAAGTGCCCCACAGCTGCCCTGCTGTAAAGCTTTTACAAGAGGACCATTTTTAACGTTTGTTTACTTCTCAAATTTGAGCTGATTTCTGGAGTTATTCCCATGACTGAGAAAATGGTTTCACTGTGGATGCTTGATTCTGTTGTTAACTGTTTAGGTTTGAAATAGATGTTGAAAACTGTTTTGCTCTAGAAAATGTGATCACTTAAACCTTGTGATAACAATTAATTAGCTGGTAACCTTGTTCCTAAAGCTGCACTGAAAAAAATAAAATAAAATAAAATAAAAAACAAAAAAAAGTCTATAATTGCATTTTTCTTGTTTCTGTCTGTTCTAGATGCCTAAATGATAGCCCAGCAGAATCTGGTGAACCTGACGTTCGGTAACGTGTGTAACAAATGAGACATCACGAAAACACGCCTATATAATTTTGACCCCCATGAACCCCACTTTTATTTATTAAACATGGGGTTTCCGGGGGTATATCTTATTTTTTCTTATTTTTGCTCTAAAATATAGATTGTTGATACTCGTTAGAACAGCCTCGATGAGGCGGTTCTAACGAGTGCTTGCTCTAAAATATAGATTGTGGGTACTCGTTAGAACCGCCTCGATGAGGCGGTTCTAACGAGTGCCCACAATCTATATTTTGAGCAGAAATAAGACAAATATCACAATTTTTCATCATAAAATTTTCAGATTTCGGCCATAAAGGTGGCAATGTATTTGTATAGGCGTGTTTGCGTAATGAACATACAGAAAATACAAAACAAACCATTCTAAAACGCAGTTCATATTTCATAAACATCGTGTCGAACAACTATTGACCGATTGTTTGCTTCAACTTTCTCTGTTTTTGTTTATTTGATGTGAGGTTTAACGTCCCCGTCAACACTGTAAAGGTCATTTTGGAGACGTTGCTTCCAATTTTGTAGGACTTTTACCCGATATTGAGATGAAATGACATCTCAAGCCCTGTTGCCCAATGAAACCAATAGGGTTTATTAGCATGGACGGTCCGCCTCGCATCGCGGTTCCTGGACAGGCTAAGTTCCTCTAAGCGGTTTACCAGTACTAGTGTGCGGGCCGGATTCAGCTCTGCGTGAAAGCATCATTGAGCCCATATATTTCTTCAAGCCCCTATGGGCGGGGGCGTTTCAACTGTCTCTGAGATAACATACAATTATAAATTCGACAGAATGAAATTTTGTCCATAAAAATATAAATACCGCGTTTCAACCATTAGAATCTAGTTTCGTAGTAGCAAAACAGTCTTTGTCTTCTTACATGGCAAAATGAAGAATGAGCATATAAGAATCTTATACGGGTGTGAGAAGTGGATGGAAAAATCCGTCCCGGGCGTCACTGTCCGACATCACGAGGCTTGCAGAGTGATGCTGGACAGGGATCCCGAGGGACGGATTTTTCTATCTACCCCTCACAACGATATAGGATTCTTTTTCTTGGATGCCTTCTATTTCATAGCACGGATTTTAATGCTGCAGTCACTTTGGTTACCAACGTCCGCCACATTGTGATGAAACTAACATGCTCTGACGTCAACCTTAGCGACGGTGCATATGTGGTCGTATTATCAAGCACGCGAGAATATTCGATTTTGGCTAAGAACACCAGGGTTAGAACCGAATTTCTATCCCAAGCTAAAACTATGGATTTACTTTTCTGGTGTACAAGAAATATCTTTATATGCAAAACTAAAATTCATACCCATTGATAAGGCTGACACGATTAATCGTATAATCGATTAATCGATCGATAAATTCCTCAAAAATTATTATCATTTCTGATTTGCTTTTAATCGATTACTTGATAGGTACATTTTACTAACCAAAGTTATGCCTAAAATAGCTGGATGAGTGGCAAACAGTGCAGACCCTGATGAGCCGCCTTCTGCGGCGTCTCATCTGGGTCTACACTGTTTGCTCACGCCTGTCTGTTCAAATCTACATATGGTAAAGTGCAACATATGGTTAGAGTCATGCTCAGACAGAAAGCCAGATAGGTAAATTTATGACAAAAACCTCAGCGATTACTAATCGATTATCGATCGCAACGATAATCGATTATTTTTCAGCTCCGATTAGCCAGCTTTACCCATTGATAACGGTTATGTAGCAGCAGTTCGTGTAAAGTTTGTATCACGACTTCTACATAAACGCAAACACGAACAGCGTCCCATTTGTGAGACTTTGACAAACAGTGTAGACCAAGATTAGACGCAACAGAAAGTGGCGTATAATCTGGGAATACACCGTTTGCTTATGGTACATGCAGTTTTGTAAAATCAAAACAAACTGGTACCCCTTTAATTTGAAATTGACCATTCCAAACCTATTTATTTGGAAGATTTCATTGCTATATATGGATTTAAATTCTTGATCCTGAATAGAAAAAGAATTGTCCAGTTAGGTATACCTATTAACCCTTTTTGTATCAAATGGAATCTTCCTCCTTATATATACCAGGAGGCCATTCCAAACTTAAGGGGTGTCAGGTTGTGTTTTCTTCAAAATGTTCTTTTGGAAAATGGCTTAACTTTTTGCAAACAGTGTAGACGCTGCCGCGTTCTGTGGCGTCTGATTTGGGTCTGCACTGTTTGCCACTTACCCCTTTTTGGGGTTTCCGGTACCAAATCGGATAATGGTCACTGGGGCGTTATTTACTGACACATATTCCTACCGAATTGATTATTACATATTATGAGGCAACATGCAGGTCAATAAGAATGTTAAACTTTGATGATTAATCACTACTTAATATGGCTTTATGATAACATAACGATAGATTAATGTTAACGCAAAGCCTTTGTTTTCTATTCCCGTCGACAATGTCAATACAACACCATTTAATTAAATAAACAGAACATGATTTTGCTCTTAATGCGAGAAATCTACTTTCATACCATTGCAGCTGCATAGTCGCAGACTGATATTCTAACTGCAGATTTGATTTTGATACGTTAATCGGTTTGAATCCAATTAAGTGTGCAGGCGTAATTGTGTTTTTGACGATTGTTTTATACAAATTATCACCCGTGTTTTGATCTACTATGAGAGTTACTAAGGGTGTCGAATGTTAAAGTATTTGTTCCCAGTATGACCTTATTCTACTTAAAGTTTGCGTCTCATCACGAAAACACACCTGTATAATTTTGACCCCCCTGGGGTTTACAGGGGAAAGCTTGTTTTCCTTATTTCTGCTCTAAAATATAGATTGTGGGTACTCGTTAGAACCGCCTCATCGAGGCGGTACTAACGAGTACCTACGATCTATATTTTGAGCAGAAATAAGAAAAATATCAGTTTTACATCTATCTTTTTTTTCGGCATTAAAGTTTAAAATGTATTTATATAGGCGTGTGTTCGTAATGTATTAGAATGATATCCCTGTCCTGACAAACAATCGTATATGAAACATGAAACGAGAACTGATGAAAACGGTTTCGTAATTTACCAAAACTTTTGACCAGTCAAGTTAATAATACATGTACAAGTGTAACAACATATCAATCCACTATTAATCAGGCAAACGCGCCTATTTAAGTTTAATCCCTTTAAACCCCACTTTTATATAGTAAAACTGGGGTTTACAGGTGTATATATCATTTTTGTTATTTCTACTTTTGAATAGATATATCTATCTATCTATATCTATACTGCATCACCCCCTCGCGGGGAATACGTGCAGGTCCTTGTTATGCAAAATATGAGGACTTTCATCTGAAAAACTTCCTTTTTGGTGGTAAAAGTTTAGCAATATATTTGCATAGGCGTGCTTTCGTAATGCAAAATATGTTTCCATGGTAAAGGTGAGACAAAACGAAACGTTAGTTCGCATACGTATTCTGGCGCTGATTTCGTAAAATGCATTTTAATTTTCTTAATACAATTTCAATAACTATAAACGTTCTGCTATAAGTGCCTACAATATTAATCCTAACCAGAATGTCCTGCTGTGACCATCGCGTCGTGCCTATAATAATGCAAGGCATTTTCGGATACTAGTCTTATGGGACAAATAAATATTCAATTAAATCAAGCTCTATATGATGAACTTAGTGACAGCCACTTAGACTAGCATTTTTTTGCACACCTGACAAGGAAATCCGTGATTTTACCCTGGGATAGAAATTTATGTTCTGACACTGGTGTTCCGACCCAAAATCGAATATAATCGTGTGTTTGATAAATGCACTGGTTGATTACGAGCTCGTATGCGCCGTCATTAAGGTTGACGTCATAGCACGTTACGGGACGTCCATTAATATTCCTGTACTGTCATCACAATATGGCGGACGTCGGTACTCGAAGTGATTGCAGCATTAAAAATCCGCGCTAAGAAATAGAAGGTATGCAAGAAAAAGAATCCTATCTGGTTGTGAGGGGCGGATAGAAAAATCCGTCCCTCGGGATCACTGTCCGGCATCACTCGGCAAGCCTCGTGATGCCGGACAGTGACCCTTGGGACGGATTTTTCCATCCACCCCTCACACCCATATAAGATTCTTATATTCTATTACTTTGTTACAACTCTTTGTGCGAGTTTATAAATATATGTAGAGGAAAGCCTTTGTCCCAACTGGCAAACAAACTAGCTAGTCTGCCCCAGAAAACATGATCCTTCTCAATTTTTCTATTTTTAGTATTGAGTGTGTGTCCTTCGTTTCAAGAGTCAACAATTCATCACGTGAACAAGTCCTTGAAATGAACACCCCATTAAACCCCACTTTTTATAGAGAAAACTGGGGGTTTAAGGGGATATACATTATTTTTCTTATTTCTGATCCAAGACATAGTTTGTGGGTCATCGATAGAACCGCCTCAATGAGGCAGTTCTAACGAGCACACACAACCTATAAGACAACTATTATGGATTTTCATCGGAAAAGTAGCCATTTTGGAGATGTGAAAATCTGCACCATGTCGCCAACGTGTTTTATCATACATCACGAAAACATGCCTATATACTTTTGACCCCCTTGAACCCCAATTTTATATAGTAAAAATGGGGTTTCTTGGGGTATACCTTATTTTTCTTATTTCTGCTCTAAAATATAGATTGTGGGTACCCGTTAGAACGACCTCGATGAGGCGATGAGGCGGTTCTAACGAGTGCCCACAATCTATATTTTGAGCAGAAATAAGAAAAATATCACAATTTTTCATCTTAAAATCTTCATTTTTTCGGCGATAAAAGTGGCAATGTATTTGTATAGGCGTATTTGCGTAATGATTATAGATTTATATTTTTTTCCCTGCAGCTGGTGCATCGGGTGCAGTAGCAGTAAAACGTCTTCCCGCAGTTCAAAATAGTGCACTTTCATCACAAAATACGCCTATTCAAATATATTGAAAATTTAATACTGAAAAAAAATATTATTTAAAATTAAAACTTCTGATATTTTCTATACTTCTGCTCAAAACATAGATTGTCGGAACTCGTTAGAACCACCTCGGCGAGGTGGTTTTAACGAGCAGCCATAATAAATGTTTTGAGCAAAAATAAGGGAAAATAATGCATACCCGAATAAACCCCAGTTTTACTTATAAAAGTTGGGGTTTTAAGGGGTCAAAATTATATAAGCGTGTTTTTGTGATATGCTTCTTCAAAGATTTATGATAAATGGGATGTGTTTGATTTTTATTTTGTGATTTTCCCGATTTTTGATGGCGATGTGGCTGGACGTCCTTCTTATGGAGTTTACATAACTAATTGATATCGCTTGAGATTCTTCAAATGTCATCACGAAAACACGCCTATATAATTTTGACCCCCTTGAACCTCACTTTTATATAGTAAAACTGGGGTTTACAGGGGTCAACCTTAGTTTTCTTATTTCTGCATATAGATTGTGGGTACTCGTTAGAACCGCCTCGATGAGGCGGTTCTAACGAGCACCCACAATCTATATTTTGGGCAGAAATAAGAAAAATATTACAATTTTTCATCTAAAAATTGTCATTTTTTAGGCGGTTAAGGTTACAATGTATTTGTATATGCGTGTTTTCGTAATGTACACGATTTCGATAATCGTAATGTGCTTTTGGATCAAGCACATACCGGTTATGTATAGATATTTCCTTTTGGATCAAGCACACACCGGCTAAAACATACATATTTCCTTCTGGATCAAGTACTGTATATACCGAATCTTGAAAATTAATACGCGGGTCACTGATGAGGCCTTATTATCCGATACAAACTAGTCTGTCTCTCGTTTCCATTCGCGTGTGTGTTCCCTTTAGTTCAAAATCAACATTTTATCTGTATTTTACTCCCCTAGAGCTGGTATTAAGTGCCGTGCGGTGTCTATGTAGGTAATGTTGAGCCCATTTCTTTACCTAAACACACTTTTTCCGAACAGGCTTATCATAGTGCGGTTATATTTTCTAGTCCATTGGGATCACTGCGAAATTTATCAAATATTTGATGGTCACTGATGAGGCCAAAATGGCCTAAACTAGCTAGTCTGGTCCAGAAAAAGCTTGTCCACTCCACGGTTTTCGGCTCTGTGCTGAAGTCCTTGCTTCTAAAGGATTACCTTTTTTCAGAGCATTATACATACAGTAGAACTTCGATGCCTCCAACACCGATGGCTCGTTTACCATGGGTGTGTCGAACCCATTCCTGAGCCCCTAGCGAAATTTTCTACATAAGAAATAGTGGGGATAATTCAGGAGATTTAAGTCTTTTATCTTGCAAATGTATGCTGTGTGTACTCATTAGAATCGCATCGATGAGGTGATTCTAATGAGGTGTACTCATTAGAATCGCCTCGATGAGGCGATTCTAATGAGTACACACAGCATACATTTTCATTATAGAACGCCGAAATATGTCTAAAAGTATCTCGTTATGCCTCCTGGCAGTAACCATCAGTGGCTCGAACTACCCCTGTCTCGAACAGATTTTCGAGGTCCCAAAGGTGTTCGAGCCATTGAAGTTTGACTGTATGCGGTTTACCTTTGTACATTCTTTTTCCAGAAACGGATAACTTCACTTCTTGAATAAGCGGAGAGCCCACACTGGGACTCGGAAATTTAAACGAGGGTCAATGATAAGCGCTAAGCTAGTTTCTCTCTCTCTCTCTGTCTCTCTGTCTCTCTCTCTCTCTCTCTCTCTCTCTCTCTCTCTCTCTCTGTACTGGAGTCAACGTGACTATCACTGATTTGTAGGGAATCCATGTAACTTATCGCAGTGAGGTTAGCGTGTTGCGTAAAAGGGTTATCTGTATAATCTGGGCTGAAATCATGGATTGGGCTTGGAAAACAGTGTAAACCCTGATCAGCGCCGCAGGACGCGGTGTCTTATCAGGGTCTACACTGTTTGCCTACAATATAGGAATTAAAGGGTCAGACGCCGAATATACTCAGCATCTGATCAGGGTCTACAAGGTTTACCTACAATACAGGAATGTAAAGGCCAGACGCCGAAAATAGCAGCATCTGTTCAGGGTTTACACGGTTTGCCTTAAGAGTTAAGCAAAACAGTCTAAATCCCCGTCCAGTCCCATTTTCCTAGTCTACACTCAGAGACAATTGACCCACTAGTACTCCAAGTCGGCCCCCGCGCATTGGGGCTTGAAGAAATATATGGGCTGCATGATGCTTCCACACAGAGCTGAAACCGACCCGCACACGAGTACTGGTAAACTGCTTAGAGGATCTAAAAATAGAAGTGAAGGCAATGACCAGGCAAAGCGGTGCGAGTCGGCCCCTCCATGCTTATAAACACTATTGGTTTCATTGGGCGGCAGGGATTGAGATGTCATTTCATCTCAATGTCGGGTAAAAGTCCCACAAAATTGGAAGCGACGTCTTCAAAATGACCTTTACAGTGTTGCACGGGACGTTAAACCTCAAATCAAACAAACAAACAAAAGTACTCGCAGTGCTTTGATTATTATTATTGATGACTAGCTAGTTTCTCAACTTGTGTATGTTCTTGTGTCTGTGTAGAGGCCTCCGTGGTGTAGTGGTCACGCTACTCGCATTGTAAACCAGGGATCGCAGGATCGATCCCGGGCTTCTCCAGACTTTCGGATGAGTCTTTAAACCGAGGTCCCGTCTCCGTATGACCTTAGCTGTTGGTTTGATGTAAAACTCAAACACTCACACACTCACTCTTGTGTCTGTGTTTTTGTTTCCAAAGGCAACATTAAAATCTTTATGATAATTATGATTAATATCTATGTGCGTGTGCATCAAAGCACCAAACCATAGCACACAGGCACTGGCAACTTTAGCGGAAAACTGTATTTACAATTGTCATTTGGGGGAGGTAAATCGGCGGTTTTATGGTCGTAAATTTCGTTTTACGGCGGGTTTCCGTCAGTATATCGCAACATATATGAGCCCAGCCAAGCGAATTTGTGTCTTCGAGCATTCCGTCATGACAAATTTTAACTGCGCATGCCCAGCCATTCAGAGAGGCCAGGGGTATGGCTTTCTGTCTGAAGGTTCCTCTTGATTCACTGCTTGTATGAGCGAGCAGAGAAGGTTCTGTCGAGACTGCGCGGATGCGCAGGCTCGCCTGAACCATCGCTGCTCGCATAGGCGATAAGTACCAAAATCGCTTGACGGGGCCTATATTGTCCCAAATGTTTAACGTAATAAATCAAACGTCGCATATATACTTGGCAAAAATTCCAACGCCCTATTTTTGGGCTGTGTTACTTGATAATTTCGTTTCTTGTGAAGATATTCTTCCCAAACTTTCCATGAAGGTTTCTGACTTTGATACGCATCGTTTTACTGCCTTAAATTGTGTCGAACTAGTCATGTGACCGCATTGTGCACGAACAAGCTCTAAACAGGTAAGTTGCACGTGCAGCACGGTGTTCATGCATTTCTTTTAAACTTTGACTGAGTTGCAAAGTCAAGTGATTCGCAGATGTAAAAACATAAAATGGTTTGCCTTACTGTGAAACAAAGAGCCCGGACAGTTGGTTTAGTCGAGGATGGTATTCCGTAAGGCAGGTACGTGCAATAGCAAAATAATAATTAGCATTTGTTTCCTCGTTGTTTGCCAATAGTATTCATACCTTCTTCCCTTAAAATGTCGAGCTGCCATTTAAAATGTTTTCCCCAATTTTAGAAAAGTCGATAAAACCTACCTGGCGCGTTGGAAGTTTGGTTAAGTATATACTCAAGTACATTAGATTGTTACTTAAACTCAGACTGGCATTGCTTGAGAACATGCCATATGTGGTGTGAAACAACAATTATTTTGTAAAGAATCGTTAAAATAACTGAAGGCAACAACTTGGACAAAACACAAGCCTGAAATGAATTCTGTCTTTTGATATTTGAAATATATAATCACAAGTGTGTCAGCTATGGCATTTAACAACACACGCAAAATAGTGGATATTCAATATTCAAACTACAATGAAATAAGATACACTCTTAAACCTTACGTCTCAAAATGCAGTTACATTCCATTTAAATTTGAATATCGTGAAAGTTTCGCCCAAAGTAAAAACAGTTTGCTCAATTTTAATACGTCACAAAATGCCAAGCTGATGTTCCATTGCTATGAATTGCGTTTGATGTTATCCACAAATCAGAACCAAAATTGAACCCAATGGAAGATGAATCTCGTCAACAGTGCTTATCCAAAAACATGAACTTTGTAATCTGCAGGATGTCGGATCTGAACTTGTGAACGCAAAAACAAAATTTCAGCTGAGTCTCAGCCTGTGTCGGAAAGGAATTTTTTAATTTCGAATATGGTCAGTTTCGATATTTAATGGAAAGATTTTGAACTTTGCGACAACTACATGTATGATAACTTTGAAAACATATTTATGATAGTTTGTTATTGTGACACACAAGGATCAAATATCAAAGCTTTACATCATGAAAACACGCGTACATAATTTGACCCCCTTGAACCCCACTTTTATATAGTATCAGAATCAGAATCAGAATTGTTACTGGTGACACGTCAAATGACATTCATACACCAGGACCTGTGATATGGGAAGTTAGTCCCTAGCTCTAACCAAAGATGAAAACTTAGCTACACAATCCTCAGCACCTTCAGCCGTCAAAATAATAGAATCGGGAAGGGCATTCCAATCTCTAACGGTCCGGGGGAAAAACGATTCTTTATAAATATCCGTTCTTGCAGTAAGGGTCCGAAACGTCATTGAATGGTGCTTTCTACAATGCCTAGCCGGGGGAACAAGGTCATCCGTTGGAATGCTGGCAGCACCCTTTAGACCTTTGTATAAGAGTATGAGCCTACTGTCTCTTCTCCTTTTCTTTAGAGACTCCCATCTTAATTTTCCTAGAATTCCAGTCATGCTCCCAGTTTCAAAGCAATAATTTCCAGTTACAAATCTAGCAGCTCTATTCTGAACTTTTTCAATTTCTTCATTTAGGACCACTCCGCTTGGGTCCCAGATGCAACTACCATATTCCAAGATT
Source organism: Lucinisca nassula (assembly GCA_963580285.1). NCBI lineage: Eukaryota > Metazoa > Mollusca > Bivalvia > Lucinida > Lucinidae > Lucinisca > Lucinisca nassula. Next base: position 127,216,351 of record OY757013.1, on the reverse strand, counting down.
GGGCGAACAAGTCCCCTGTATGCTGTTTCTTTCACATCCTGAGGACACTGATGAAGATTTCGCCTCAGGAAACCAAGTGTTCTATTCGCCTTTGTACACATATTGCTAATGTGTGTATTCCATCTCAAATCGTGAGTGATTGTCACACCAAGGTATTTAATGGAATTCACATTTTCGAGGACCGTTCCCTCTAAGGTGTAAGAAGCCTCAACTTTATTAGATCTCTTCCTTGTTATCTGCATAATATTGCATTTAACTGGTTGAAATCTCATGCCCCATTTTCTGGCCCGACATCCTAATCTATCTATGTCAGCCTGAAGTTTCAGTGAGTCATCTGTATCTCTTATTTCCCGGTAACAAACACAGTCATCTGCGAACAGTCTTATTTCTGAGTCAATATCAGTGGAAATATCACTGATGTACAGGGAGAACAATAGAGGACCAAGAACGGTCCCTTGTGGGACTCCAGACAAAACTGGCGCCCATACTGAAGATTCACCATTAACAACAACACGCTGTTTTCTGTAGCAAAGGAAGGAATCTATCCATTTAAGAGTCTTCCCACCAATTCCATAACCAAATAATTTGGATTTAAGTAGTTCATGAGGAGGGGTGTCAAAAGCCTTCTCAAAGTCCAGAATAAATGTGTCCACCTGCCCCCCTTTGTCCAGGATTTTTGCCCAATCATTAATAACCGTGCTCAACTGAGTTTCGCAACTATGCCTTTTCCTAAATGCATGTTGTCTGTCTGACAAAAGTTTATGTTCATCCAAGTGGGCCATGATGTTTGAGCAGACTATGTGTTCAAGCAATTTACATAGAACACAGGTCAGTGACACCGGGCGATAATTACGAGCAAGAGCCCTGTCCCCTTTTTTGAAAAGTGGACAGATGTTCGCTAGGAGCCATTCTTTGGGAATTTCACCCGTATCGAGAGATTGTTGGAAAAGATGAGCAAAAACTGGACCTAACTCGTTTGCTAGTTCCTTCAGGACTCTAGGATGAAGCTCATCGGGCCCTAAAGCTTTAGAAGGGCTCAAGCCTTTAAGTAATTTGATCACTCCCGCAGAGGATACAACAATATTTTCCATGAAAGGGGCCGATCTTCCAGTCAATGGAACCTCGTTGAACTCAGTTTTATTAAATGCATCATTGAATTGACCAACCAATTCCTCTGCCCTTTCAGAGTCCGATTCAGCGACCCCGTTCCCTCCTCTTTTATTAAGGGGTGGGATACCTTGCCTATCTTTCTTCTGGCTATTGATATATCTGTAGAAGTCTCTGGGATTCGCCTTTACATCACCTACCAAGTTATTTACATACTGATCATGCTGATTTTTTATGTCATTTTTAATTTCTCGTCTCAAGTTTTCAAATTTTGCCCTGAGTTTACCACTTCCCGACTTTTTTGCCTTAGCATGAATCTCATTTCTCCTTCGAATTTTTCTTCTTATTTCTGGTGTGATCGAAGGAATTGAAGATACAGACCTGCTAGTTTTGGAGGGGATATGATTTTCGGACGAAGCTTGAATGAAAGACTTTATCAAATCAAAGTTCTCCTGGACAGACCGAGCGTCTGAATGACCATTAAAGTATTTCTCTCTTGCAAATTTTAGGGCATCCTTCCTCATAGTTTCATAGTCACCCTTTTGATATAAGTACACCTTTCTACGAGGTTTCTTTATAGGTGGTATGAAGATTTTCAAAAATCCAGAGACAATATCATGATCACTTAGTTTGTCCGGGGATTGAATATCCCCAAACTGTCCTGGCAAAGTTGTAAGAATCAAATCCAAAGTGTTTCTATCTCGAGTAGGGAAGTCAACAACCTGTTCCAAGCCATGATCATTCATGATGTCGACCAACACCTGTCCCTCTGACGGACTCAGCATCGTGCCTTGTTTGCTGAGCCTATCTGGCCAAACAATCTCTCTGAAGTTGAAGTCGCCTAAGACATGTACTGCAGGAAGTTTTTTACCCTTTTTCTGAGACTTAATGCGATCAAGCTGATCTTTAAATAAGTGGAAGTTTTCGACAGTGTCGTTAGGTGGTCGATACCAACTTGCAATAAAGTGGGAAGTTTTGTTTGCAAAAACCTTAACCCAAACAGATTCTGAATCGTTTTCCAGTTCCATGAATGGCATATGAGGGATATCTCTGTGAACGAGCAACATCACCCCGCCGCCATGAGTGTTTCTATCTTTTCTGTAGACACTGTATTCGCAAGTTTCAGGGAAAAGCTCCGAAGTCATAATTGAACTGTCAATCTTTGTTTCCTGAATAGCCACAATATGTGGTTGGTGAGTGTCAAGGAAAGCTAAAAGTTCAAGTATCTTTCCTCTTAAACCGTTAATGTTAATACTGCAAAGTTTCAAACCTTTTACAAAATTCGGCTTTCTCATGTCAGTAGTCGGAGATTTAACTCCTTTCTCCTTTGACAGAGGTTCAAATTTATTTCTTTTTTCCAGTTCTATAGGTTCGCTGAAGAACGAGTCAGAAAAAATTAAAAAACTCGCACTTCGGGCATATCCATGAACAACTCGAGTTAACCAGTTTGCCATACTCGGCGTCTGAAAGGAAAGCGCAATCAGTGTGAATCCACATTTCACACTGGTCACACTGAACTGCCTTATGCTCATTTAGAACATCACCACTGCAAAGGCCACAGTCTGCCTTGCAATCTTTGCAATACCAAGTTCCAATTCCAATTTCAAGCTCTAGCAATTGGTTTTCATCCAATTCAGAACACGAGGCATGTAAATGCTTTTCACAGTCCTCACATTCTACCCATTTCTGAGAGTCTTTGCAATATTTTTTGCACAGCCCACAGCGAAATCTTGGACCGGGGTTAGTTTCAATGTCTCCGGCCAGGATCAATAGAATGACCAAATTTGTTCCGCCTGAGGACTTAAAGTTGCGTAAGCCCTCCGAACGTAGTTTGTTTCCTAGCTTCCTAGTTACAGCCAAGTACTGAGAAGTTTTATCGCAGTGTTGCTCTTTTGCAATCCTGCATTCCTGATTTCCATCATCCGGTTGGGTTCTGTTACTTAATTTCCAAAGGGTGAACCAAAGAATCAAGACCATGGGAAGCAGGGAGACCTTCATTTTAATATAAAGGGCAACTTTGAGTCAACAATACTACAAGATAGTCTGCCAGCTGTACGGACAGTCTACACTCGCTGACAAGCTGATAAAACAAGGCTCTTCCAAATGAAAGTAACAATTCTGAATCCGAGTTTTTAACAAACAGTGTACTGACAGCTACAAAGGACTATTCAGCACCCTGTTCTTAATTTTATACAGCTCAACACACTCAAATATCTTACAACTCACCGGCTCTTCAGAAAAATGAATGTGGCAAGCCTCCAAGGAATAATTCAATTTTTGAATTTACCCCACCCACTGGTGTGGTAATGGCGGGAAATTATGTCAACAATGTAAATTAATCTACAAATGAAAAAATTAATAATCTACGATAACCAGCAATAATATTTTGCTGGTTTGTTTGTCTGATATGAGTTAGACAAGAAACCAGAAACAATAAACAAGAAAGAAACTTCTCTTTTTCTAGCTCCAAAATTTTTGTGATCCGCCAGGTCAGACGGATCGCCGCACCCAGTAAAACTGGGGTTCACAGAGGTTAAACCTTATTTTTCCTATTACTGCTCTAAAATATAGATTGTGTGTACTCGTTAGAACCGCCTCGATGAGGTGGTTCTAACGAGTGCCCACAATCTATATTTTGAGCAGAAATAAAAAAATTATTACAATTTTTCATCTTAAAATTTTCATTTTTTCGGCGATAAAGGTAACAATGTATTTATATAGGCGTGATTTCGTAATGAATGCAGAAATAAGCATTTTAAATACTGGTGTCGTAATGGTTCATTATGATAACACACCCGTGAGACATAGTGCATTTTTTCACATCTCCAAAATGGCTATTTTTCTGATGAAAATCCGAGATATTTTTCTTATTTATAATGCTAGCATATGTTTTGGGTGCTCGTTAGAACCGCCTCATTTAGACGGCTCTAACGAGTACCCACAACCTATGTCTTGAAGCAGAAATAAGAAAAATAATGTATACCCCCATAAACCCCAGTTTTCTCTATATAACGTGGGGTTTATTGGGGTTCATGTCACGGACTTGTTCACGTGATGTGTAGAAACCAAATACCCTGAAGTCTTTCACAAATCGTTGCATTCGAATGGAAACACACTAATCATTTTATTATACGAGGCGCCATATCTCTTAGTTTTATGTATATCAACTATAATTATAGTTTTGGTTGTGTTTAAATGTGAAAAGTCTGGAAGGCACACTGTCTTATATTTGAAAATGTTCTAGAAAGGGTTATCCTTTGGAAGCAAGGAATACACCACAGAACTGGAAAATATGGAGTGTACTTATTTTCTGGGCCAGACTAGCTAGTTTCGGCCAATTAGGACTCATCAGTGACCCTCAGAAATGTTCAAACTTCCACAATGGAAGTTATATAGAGAAAACTGGGGTTTATGGGGGTATACATTATTTCTGCTCCAAGACATAGGTTGTGGGTACTCGATAGAACAATTGTGGAATGATCCCAAAGGACAAGAAAATATAAATTACACTATGGCGTAGGGCAGGGAGACCTTTTACGGCCGCCACACGTTCCCAGACACCAGCTGAAGTGACGTTAAATATGTTCTAGACAGACTGATTTGTAAACATATCAAATGAATCAGGCGCCCGTCAGTGTACAGTTTTATGCTTTCTGAAGTTTCTTGCAACATTGTGTAGACTATGTTTTCCAGTCGTCCAATTTGGGAATTTTGAAAAAATTTGGTCCTAATGGCCAAAACTAGAAAGTCTGGTCCAGAAAAAATGAACAGTTTACAATTTCAGTTCTTCGCAGTATTCTTTGTTTCAAAGGATCACTTATTGAAGAACATATTAAACCTAGGAGATTAACTAGTAAAGCCTACTTAACTAGTAAAGCCTACCTTCCTTCACCAGAACGACAAATACCCCTTCTTGAATCAGAAGAATGACCCGAATAATCGTAGAATAAATCTGCACGACGGTATGTAGCCGGACTAAGCAATGTCCAAGCCCGCTAACGCCTGATCACAAGCGCGCGTCTGACTTGGCTATCTGCAAACAAGGTTTGAACAACTGAAAGCACCCAATCTGTTAGTGTCTGGAGTGCTTTTGCTGTGGTAAAGCATCGGACTCGAGATTGAGAGGTATCCAGTTCGATCCCCGCGAGCACCATGTATCTTGTCCGTGAGCAAAACGTTATCCACATGCTTGGTACTAGTTGTTACCACCCGCCCCCGCCCATCGGGGCTTGGGGAAATAGATTTGGCTGCACGATGCTTCTACGCAGAGCTGATACCGACCGCACATGAGTACTGGTAATCCGCTTAGAACGTCTAAGCCTGCCCAGGAAAATTGCTTCGAGTCGGCCCGTCTCTATTGGTTTCATTGGTCGGCAGGGATTGAGATGTCATTTTATCTCAATGTCGGGTAAAAGTCCCACAAAATTGGAAGCAACGTCTCCAAAATGACCCAAATAGAGTTGACGGGGACGTTAAACCTCAAATCAAACAAACAAACTAGGTGTTACCTAAGAATTCCTTCCTAAATGTCTGCGAGAGCGAAAGCAGTATTCAAATATAGATAAATAGCAATTTATTTGGTCATTTGGGATCATTGAATCTATTTTCAAGCTGGAATTGGTCTCATCAGTCAACTTGAAACGCACAAACAGTAGCATTTCTCCCATTTTGATTAAGAACGTTTATTGTCAATGACCTATTATTATCAAGATTGGTTGTTGTAAGTAATGACATTATTGTTAGTAATCACTTTATATCTGTATTTATTTTTTTTGAAAATCATCACGAAAACATGCCTATATAATTTTTACCCCTTTGACCCCCACTTTTATATAGTAAAACACGGGTTCAAAGGGGTAAGCCTTATTTTTCCTATTTCTGCTCTAAAATATAGATTGTGGGTACTCGTTAGAACCGCCTCATCGAGGCGGTTCTAACGAGTACCCACAATCAATATTTTGAGCAGAAATATGAAAAATATCACAATTTTCATCTTAAAAATTTCATTTTTTCGGCGGTAAAGTGTGCAATGTATTTGTATAGGCGTGTTTTCGAAATGTGGCACTCTATTAATATATGTATACGCTAGAAGCATTTTTTTCTTTCAAAGTAAAGAAGACGGAGGCAATGCTCAGGAATCGATACAATTACCTCACACCCTCCATCCAAGACACCAGGAATCGATACAATTACCTCACACCCTCCATCCAAGACACTAGGAATCGATACAATTTCCTCATACCCTCCATCCAAGACACCAGAAATCGATACAATTTCCTCACACCCTCCATCCAAGACACCAGGAATCGATTCAATTACCTCACACCCCCATCCAAGACACTAGGAATCGATACAATTTCCTCACACCTTCCATCCAAGACACCAGGAATCGATACAATTACCTCACACCCTCCATCCAAGACACCAGGAATCGTTACAATTTCCACACACCCTCCATCCAAGACACCAGAAATCGATACAATTTCCACACACCCTCCATCCAAGACACCAGGAATCGATACAATTTCCTCACACCCTCCATCCAAGACACCACGAATCGAAACAATTTCCTCACACCCTCCATCCAAGACACCAGAAACCGATACAATTTCCTCACACCATCCATCCAAGACACCAGAAATCGATACAATTACCTCACACCCTCAATCCAAGACACCAGGAATCGATACAATATCCTCACACCCTCCATCCAAGACACCAGGAATCGATACAATTACCTCACACCCTCCATCCAAGACACCAGGAATCGATACAATTTCCACACACCCTCCATCCAAGACACCAGAAATCGATACAATTTCCTCACACCCTCCTTCCAAGACGCCAGGAATCTATACAATTTCCTCACATCCTCCATCCAAGACACCAGGAATCGATATAATTACCAATCATCAGGGATATACAAACAAACGCAAAACAACTTCACCATAATGAAAACTTCACAAGCGGAAAGCCAAAAGGACAGTTACTATCACACAAAATGGCCAAAATGGTTAAACGGCTATCCAAAATAAAACGGTATTAGCAATATGTACATGCAAATACGAATATAACACCAAAAAAAGCACAACAGAAGAACCGCATTGGAAGCGTCAATAAAATGAGGTCTTACTACGGGGTGGGGGGGGGGAGGGGAGAGGGGACGCTTAAATCGATTTTACGTGGCCAAAATCCGCCCCATTGGTTCTGCCATGGTTTAGATAAATATTTTTTTCCATTTCGCATGGAAGATTTCTAACTCATGAGTGCTTTGTTTGTTTGTTTGATTTGACGTTTAACGTCCCATTCAACACTATTTAGGTCATTTTGGAGACGTTGCTTCCAGTTTTGTGAGAATTTTACCCGACATTGAGATGAAATGACATCTCAATCCCTGCCAACCAATGAAACTAATAGGGTTTATAAGCATGGACGGACCGACTCGCAGCAATTTTCCTGGGCAGGCTTAGACGTTCTTAGCGGTTTACCAGTACTCGTGTGCGGTCGGTATCAGCTCTGCGTGGAAGCATCGTGCAGCCCAATCTATTTCTCCAAGCCCCGATGGGCGGGGGCGGAACTCACGAGTGCAACATCTCCGGTGATACATCAAAACGAACAAACGACTACAGAGATGAATCAACGATAAGTCCGTGTTAATAAAACGATCAGAAATCGATACAATCAATCCACATCTCCCATCAAAGACACCAAAGGGAAAGAACACGAACATGAAGTAACTAGACCCTTGTGGAAACATCACTAGCGGAAAGCCAAAAGGACAGTCACTTTCCTACAAAATGGCCAATTGGCTATCCAAAGCAAAAATCCATAAGCCATTACGATAACACACCCGTGCGACATAGCGCGACATAGCGGATTTTTCTTAACTCCAAAATGGCTACTTTTCTGGTGAAAATCCGTGATATTTTTCTTATTTAAACAGAACACATAGGTAATGGGTGCTCGTTAGAACCGCCTCATTGAGGCGGTTCTAACGGGTACCCACAACCTATGTCTTGGAGCAGAATTAAAAAAAAGAAATAATACCTCCGTAAACCCCAGTTTTTACTATATAAAGCGGGGTTTAATTGGGTGTTTAAATCACGGACTTGTTCACGTGATGGATACACACATTCAAAGACGAACTATGACAAAAACAAACCGCGTAAGAAGAACCGCCTTGGAATGGTCAGCGAAAAGTATTTCTCTGGGGGCCTTAAATCGATTTTGAGCGGCCGCAGTCATCGCCCTTACTTCTGTGGTGGTTTAAATAAATAATTTGTTCAGTCAGCATGAATGATTCTAACTCACCAGTGCAAAATCTCCGAGAACATAAAAATCAAACAACCACACTGAAACAATGGTGAGGACTCGACAGCAAGAAATAACTGAAATGCTGGAGCAAAAGAAATGAAAAATAGACTCCGATGGGCCCAACCATTCCATGTAATGAAAACCCTCTAATTCCCACTTTATGCAGGAAAAAGAGGTTTAATAGGGGGGAGGCCTAAACAAAGTTTTCGCATGTCTGTTTCGAAACATTGTTTGTGGGTACTTATTAGAACCGCCTCATTAAGGCGGTTCTAACGAGCACCAACAACCTATGATATGGGTATTAATAAGAATAATATCACAAATTTCATTACGTAAACACGCCTATACAAATACATTGTAAATTTTACCGCCGAAAAAAAAATGCAATTTTTAAGACGAAAAGGGGGAGTTCCAGCCTATAGTAAATTTCCATAAGGTTCTGCCCACGCACAGATTTTCATGATATTGTGCATAAGTAATGCTTGGTAAATGACTATTCATTATTTAGCTATTTCACTCTTATATCTGTTTTCGTTATAAATCTGCAATGTATTGTTTATGTCCACATCTGAAAGTAGGGGTACCCCTAAACTAGTGTATATATACATTCCACATTTTGATGTTTTGAAGTTATTTGGTTCTCAGGCATCACTGTAGTCATTTGTGATTATCTTTGTATCACATTTAGCATTGTTTAGGCAAAGTTCGATACACCATGCTCAATTTCATATGGAGCAGACCCCAGAATTCACAACCATAAAATCTTTTGGAGTATGTTTGATGTTTGATTTCACACTGTTGCAGTTCTTGTCACCCCATCATTTTAATATGAAAATTGACCATATATATGTTGAACATTTTATCAAACTTTCTTGAAAATCTGAGACCGGTAACATACCGCATTTGAACATTGAATAGCAATGGTCAGAGTTTTGAATTGTTTCAAACCATTTGTAGGTACCATATGGTGCGACATTTTCAATCGAAAAATTGCTCGCCAATATATAATAAACATGAATATATGTATGTTTATATGATGGTGTATAGTATGAGCTCATATATAATTAGCATTTGTATCAATTATGAAGCCCTGATGAACACCAAAAAACACAATTCATTTCGAGCTTTCGATAAATACTTCATTTTAGAACAAGCGTTTTGCATTAATGTAATTCTAATTAGAAGTGGAGGCAATGCTGAAGCTTAGTATGACAAAGATTGTTGAAATGGAAAGTAAACTGGATGGTTCTGTAAACCAGACAATTTTACTTGACTCTAATAAGTATGTATTTAACTGATGCAGTGATCTTAAAAAGTTTGAAAAGTCTGACTGTCATACTGGAATGACACAGGTTGCTTGACTGGCCAAGACTAATGATGTTTGTATTATGTTTCAGCCAGGTAGGTCATAATAACACAGACAATATTTTCTGATCTTTTGGCCCACTGTATACACAGATTACTATAGACAAAATGGCAATGTTGTTTTGGCTCACTCTGACAATGCCCCTTCAGTCTACTTCAATCGCACTAACTGTCACCTCGTAAGGAAGTTATATTCTTAAATATGATCATCTATGTTCTAAAATATGATCCAGAAAACAAGCAGTTATTTTTTGGAAAGCATTAATTAATATAACAGAGAAGACATAATTCAACTTTCAAACACTTTCACAATCTAAAATAGCAAACAGTACATGTGCTAGCAGTACTTTAGAAAAATGTGAAGCCAGCTACACTGATTTTGATGCAGCCAATGTGCTAGTGGTACAGCAAACAAGTGATTCATGTCATTTGTAAATTTTCGTCCCCGTCCATTGGGGCTTGAAGAAATTGATTTGGCTGCATGTTGCTTCCACACAGAGCTAAAACTAACCAAACACGAGTACTGGTTAATCGCTTAGAAGGACTAAGCTTGCCCAGGCAAAGTGGTGTGAGTCAGGCCGTCCAATGTATATAAGCCTTGTAGTTTCATAGGGTGGCAGGGATTGAGATATCTTTTCATCTCAATGTCGGAAACAAGTCCCACAAAATTGGAAGCAGCATCTCCAAAATGACCTAAATAGTGTTAACGGGGATGTTAAACCTCAATACAAACAAACAAACAAACCATTTGCAAAACCGATGAATCCAGAGTCAGAAATCTTAACATAGATGACAAGTATTGCATACATAAGATTACATATGCAAATGGTATTTCAGCATCTAAATACAATATCAGCTATCAAATAAATGTTTTACAGCAACTTGCCTTCCATCTATATCATTTTGGGAAGTGTATGCAAGATGATAAATGTGCAAATAGTTTCAGTGTGACTAGTTATGCATTTATTTTGAAGACTAAAACATTGCAGCAAATACTTTTGCCTATGTTATAATGAACCTAGAAAAAATGCAGAAAATGCTTTTAATGGTCTCACAAAACCATTGATGTGTGTGTGTGTGTGTTGGGGGGAGGGGGGCGGCGGAGAGAGCGCCGTGCGAGTCTCTTTGACCAAGTGATGTAAGAAAAAATACCAATACATGGACTGATCAATAATAAGAACAAATCAGAAAAATCAGCCTGTCCTTTCACAGATGGCAAACTATTGACTGCTGTTTTATTTTAAAGAGGGAAATGTCAACAATAAAAACAATTAAGGAAACAACAGGATTATGAAAGTAATTTATTAAGCAAACTCAATACACCATTGTGTATTACTGATATTAATATCTTTGTATGGTGGGTTTAAAAAAGACCAAATAAAATAGGGTAAAAAATATCCACCTTGTCTTAATCCTATTATGTCATTATACATTTTTTTCAGCATAACCGCTTTTGCAATGCTGTAAACACTAACACTCATCGTGATCAATGCATGAGTGCATTATATTTTTCTCTCTGCTAATGTATGTTCTCATCTACTATTTAAAACCCAAACTAAAAATCATTTGTGTGTGTGTGTGGGGGGGGGGGGGGGTATTTTTGTTTGTGTGTGTGGGCGAGGAGGGGTGGTGCAGGGGCGGAATTCATAAATGCATATGCTAAGCTTTGCATGACAAGGTAACACTATATGGTCATAAAAATACAATAAAAATATACTTAAAGAAAATCTGGTCCCCTGATATTGCAAATGACTTCATCACAAAAATATACCTAAACACATATATGGCAATCAAAAACAATGTTACCGGTTTCTGATTTTTTTAAAATTTGTTTGCTATATAGAGGATATATGTGGCCAATTTTATGTGTAATATCTTGGGGTGACAAGATCAGTAACACATCTAACACTTGGGATAAACAATTTACTTTTTATAAACTTTCATGAAAAATTTAAGAAATTTTGTAAATAAATTCATCAGAAAAATTAAACGACCTAGACACATTTATATTTTTGGTATTATATGAATCCTTATAGAGTTTTGTTGCCAATCAAAGCAACAAAATTTGAAAACAATCGAGCTTGTTGATTTAAGAATGAAAAGTTCACAGGTGTGTATGACCTCTACAGGGGATTACCTCAGGGAGCTCTCCTGAGAACTATAGTAATTAATCAAATAAAACAAAGTTATATATATAGCTGATAGACCTAAAGAAAACAACAACTGAAGTTTCAAGAAAATCTGTGCGTGGGCAGATTTGGAACTCCCCCTTTGTGATATTTTTCTTATTTCTGTTCAAAATATAGATTGTGGGTACATGTTAGAAACGCCTCATCGAGGCGGTTCTAACGAGTACCCACAATCTATGTTTTAGAACAGAAATAAGAAAAATAATGTTTTCCCCTGTAAACCCCAGTTTTACAATATAAAAGTGGTGTTCTAGTAGTCAAGATTATATTGGCGTGTTTTCGCGATGCCACCAGGAAAGTTACCGTTTTGGAGTTATATGCAATATGTACAAGGGTGTTTTATCGTTATGGAAAAGGTACAACGACAAGTGAAATAAGGTCATAGGGCATGTGCACTCAGTTAACTCCATTACACTAACACACCCATGTGACATAGTGCATTTTTCACATCTCCAAAATGGCTACTTTTAGGATGAAAATCAGTGATATTGTTTTTATTTATTCTGCAAACATAAATTGTGGGTGTTCGTTAGAACCGCCCCAACTAGGCGGTTCTAACGAGTACACACAACCTATGTCTTGGAGCAGAAATAAGGAAGATATTATATACCCCCTTAAATCCCTGTTTTCTCTATATAAAGTGGAGTTTACAGGGGTATTCATTTCACGTACATTTTAACGTGATGTCAAATCAGCCGGAACTCCCACTCAGTTTTTTATATAGAGCATCTTACACTCGTGGTCATTTTAAATGAAATTTGTGAAATCAGCCCATTGTGAAAACATGCCTATACAAATACATTATAAATTTTACCACAAAAAAAATGAAAATTTCCAGATGAAAAATTTCGATATTTTTCTTATTTCTGCTCATAACATAGATTGTTGATACTCGTTAGAACTACCTCAACGAGGCGGTTCAAACGAGTACCCTAAATCTATGTTTTTGAACAGAAATAAGAAAAATAATGTATACCCCTACAAACACCAGTGTTGCTATATAAACGCGGTGTTTAAGCGGGTCAAATTTATATAGGCGTGTTTTTGTGATGCTTTGGCGAGTTCCTTCAATGTTCTTATGAAAGGACCACGCGTTTAAGATTCCGTTTATCATGTAAAAAAAAATAATTAAATTTTAATACCGAAGAAGTTCAGAAGAAAACATAGGATTGTCTAGGACGGCGTCGTGACGTTACGAACCAGTAATCATGTGTTGTTACATGTGTGGTCATATGAATTTTATGACGTCTTTATCCACTAAATAGCAGCGACGTCATATGACAAAACATCTTCTCAGTTATGGAGCAATTGGGATTCATAGTGGAGCGCTGTGGTGTAGTGTCAAAGCATCGGATTTGAGATCGAGAGGTAGCCGGTTCGATCCCGGCATGCGCTGTTTCCTAAAGTAAGAGACTTTATCCACATTGTTTAGTACTGGTTTCTACCAGGAAAAGAGGGCCACGTGGAAGATTAGTACCAGTACTAAATGTGTTACCCTCTATAAATAAGGTCGACTATTATTATTATTATTATTATTATTATTATTATTATTATTATTATTATTATTATTATATACAGCACACAGCAAGGACTCTGATCAGACTTGCGAATCCGATTGCTGATCCGAGCTTACGCTTTGCAAAACGTACTCTAAGACACCTTTTCGCTTGACTCGGCTCAAGAGTTAGCGCTTCAATCTGTCGGCTAAGGCAGATCGTAAATGCAATTTCCGCTCTGGCGAAACTGGCGAAAAATTCCATAAACTGTTAAGATATCGTAGATTAACTATGAATAGATGACTATTCTGTAACACCTTTTACTCTACGAGTATACGCCAAAACCAATGTTACAATTATAAACCATTGACGCCGACAATATGATGTTATATCCACCATGGAGCATCACATTTCATTCCGGTAACACACCCGTGCTCTACAATGGCGTTTTCCTTATCTCATTACGAAAACACGCCTATACCAATAAATTGTAACCTTTATCGCCCAAAAAATGAAAATTTTAAGATGAAAAATTGTGATATTTTTCTTATTTCTGCTCAAAATATAGATTGTGGGTACTCGTTAGAACCGCCTCATCTAAGGTTTACCCCTATAAACCCCAGTTTCACTATATAAAAGTGGGGTTCGAGGGGATCAAATTATAAAGGTTTTTTTCGTGATGTCGAGAACTAGTTTTGTTTTCAGATGAAAGTGTTCGTTACTTTTCTTATGTTTTGTCCTGGCATATATTGTTGATGCTTGTTATAATGGCACAGCTCTAATGAGTACCCACAATCTATGTTTTGAGCAAAATTAAAGAAAATATAATTCCCCGTAAATCCCACTTTATTCTATACAAAGTGAAGTTTAGAAGGGTCTTCAAAACACGCGATGCACCGCGGCGACAACCAAGGTTGAATTGATATCACATCCTATTTTATGCCTTGTTTCATTACATAATAATTAAATGATGAGGTGAACCGTGAAGGCGGCAGAAAGGTAAAGGAAAGGCAAAGCAAACAAAAAGCTGATAATTTAATTTTGATTAAATATATGGACAGTGTTTAATCGTTTAAACCATATTAGGATGCTAAATCAAAGGAAACCTGGAAGAGGATAAAGAGGCAAAGAAGAGGTGAAGAATGAGGGGTTAAATAGGCAAAACGCTGATAACGCCGGACTTCATGTGAACGCTGCGATCACGTGTATGAAATTAACAGACTGAAAGATAAAACAAGCGGTAATGGAGAGTTGAAGAAGTTTAAAACGAGAAACAAAAACCGAACAACGATTGTGAAAGAATACAAGAAAACAATCAAAGAGGTCTTTCAAGGTATAGGAAATTTGCATTGGTTTCTGCCCACGCTTGGATTTTAATGAAATTATGCACAATAATTGTCTTTGGTATAACCATTATAATTACGATGCATTCACTTTTAAATTTTATTTCCGTAGTAAATTTATTACATATTTTATGAAGTCTCTATCACAACAGAGAGCACTCTCATATAAACTTGTCTACAGTATTCAGAGTTTCATATATCTCTGCTGCTATGTTTAATGAATTAAAGCCATAATTGATGTGTAAGTTGATACTATGTCTAGTAATAGTGGCCGGGCATACAGTTTTCTTTGGTGGTGTCCCCATAATACAGCTCCTATTTTTGTATTCATTAAAATTTTATATGCATTTTTACCATGTTCCAATTTTTGTTAAGACACAATTTAAGCATAAAAACTACCCACATATCTTAGGAACATGTTGATGAATTTTGATGGAAATTGAGGACCGGTAACATTGTGTTTTAACAGACTGAATACTGATAGTCCTGATTCAGCAAAATGTGAAATTATATAATTATCATGTTCTGGTCATGCTTAGTTTATAGTAATTTATTTTAGTTCGATTGCGATGAAAGCTTCAAGCTTATTGAATCGCTCTCGATTAAACTCATTCCGGGTATTTTCACGCGCGCGCGAGAGAGAGGCAGTTGCTTTTACACCACTGCTACCCATTTACACCTGGGTGGAGTGGGGCAGTGTCATAACGTGTCTTGCCCAAGGACACACCTCGATACCGGTGGCCGGATTCGAACGCACAACCTCTCGATCATGAGTCGAACGCGCTAACCACTGCGCTATCGAGGCTGACTGGTCATGCTTTTTAATAATACTTTACTATTGCTTTCAATTTGGATGGCTATAGTATAGTATGGTTTGTGTAAGTAGTTCATAGCATAATTATAAGTATTATTTCAAAACATCCATTTCAGTAAATTCGTTCCCTATGAAACAAACTATTTTGTCTACACAACTCCACACTACACTTCCCCTCTGCTCCCCAGATTTAAAATCTATGTTTAATTGTTGAATATGATAACTCTTTTTGCTAAGCCTCTTTTTACACATCTTATTTGAATATTATATTCTGTACACTTGTTAACAACCGCAACTGCAACTGTAATTGTATATTCCTCATATGTCATGTATATGACCTGAGAGAAATAAAGTATATGTTCTGTTCTGTTCTGTTCTACAGAACTATAATACCGCAAAGGTTTTGATGACAAACGTCATCAAACGCACCCATGTAATAATGTGCACAGTTTTCTTTCTGTCTTTCTTGTCTAATTTGGTAATGGTGCTAAGGTGATGTTTAGATTAAACATTCAAATCATCAACATACCAGTAACTTTAGATTTTGCTTCAGATTTTGTGAGATTTGTTATCCGACTCGAGATAAATGACTCTCAAGTCAAACTGTTGTTTGTTTATTTAACCCCGAACTGTCCATTTAAAAAGAAAGGTTTACTCTAGGGAAAGTCAATAACACTTGAGATTACTTTTCCTGGACATTAAGTTTTCAGAATTTGTATCTGCATAGGCACTATCCAATCTAGGATTTTAAACTATTTGCAGTAAATACATTGTGATGCTTTTTTTCTGTCCAAACACTGCAATGCTCTTTCTAAGCTGAGAGATACATTGCACAGAAATGTACTGGAAATTATTATTGAACAAAAAGCAAGCAAGAACAGTGCTTAAAAAAATAACAGTGAACTTGCATTCAGCAGACACATTCAAGAAGTGGTTGAAAGTTTAACAACCAGAATCAAATACTAAAAGCTCGCTCTCGATAAATTAACCACTATATTGACAAAGTAAATAGAAAAAATAAGACACTAAAGAAACGTCAACAATTACAATACCAATGCAGAAAAGAGACATATTTATGTATGTGTACTATTAGGAAGGAAACTGTTTCTCTCCCTGTCTAATAACAAAATTTCTCTCGGTCATGGAACAGCTTTGTTTACACCAAATATTCTGCGCCTCATCCATCAATGATATCTTTTGCAACAGAAACTCAATATCAGTGACATTTCGCTTTTTGGAAATACTAACCAATAATTGCTGTAACTTTTTGTTAGGATAAGAATCCAGCGTGTGGTGTAATCCTTGCTTCCAAAGGATAACCATTTTATAGAACATATTTAACTTCACTACAGCTGGTGTGTGGGAATGTGTGGCGGCGGTAAAACGTCTCCCTGCCCTACATCAAAGTGTAGATTATATTTTCTTGTCCTTGGGGATCATTGATTTCATTGTGGAAATATCTGAGGGTCACTGATGAGGCCTAATTGGCCGAAACTAGCTAGTCTGGCCCAGAAAACATGTACATATTTTTCACTTCTGTGGTGTATTCATTGCTTCCAAAGGATAACCCTTTTATAGAACATATTCATAAAGACAGAGTATATCTAGGGCTTAATCTGGCCATGGATTTATCAACAGAACTTTTTTACTAGTAACAACAAACCACTGACCATTGCGTCCTTGCATACCAGCTTGGTATGGAAATGAAAATAAAGGATCTCCTTGCCTTACACCTATCTGAGTAGCATGACTTATGCAAAGTCATTAAATAAAGTTGCACATGTTCACAATAATTTTGCTGCTAATAAAAAGCAATATATGTTGTTCAGCCTAATTTGTTGATTAGAATACCTTTTGATTTAGTGTTATACTATCTACTATTTTGGATAGATCATAGTATATAAATGAAAGGAAAATATCAGAAATTCATGATATTTTAATAGTTTCTAAGCTAGATCAGCTCAGTATGTATTCATTTTGATTTGTATAATCTCATTTTTATTACATAAGTGTTACGAATTGCCTTTGTGTAAAGTTCTTGGGTGATTTCAATAAAATAGTAAAGGAGCATTCTCTATAAGGCTGTTTTCATGGCCACAACCGATTTCCTTTAAACTTTGTAGCTTCAAATTGGTACATGTTGGCTGTCTAATGGTGAATTTTTAGACTCTTTGATCCACTGGTTTTTGCTGTATACACTCTTAAAGTGGGTGGGGTAATGTCACCCCATCAAGGGTATACCAACAAAAATGCTATTATTTTTGTTCAAAGTGCATGACTGGAGGCGATGTTTGCCGTATGCTTACTACCCTTTTAGGCATAACAGCCGGTGATAACAGTCTTATAAATATCAAACAAGAGAAGAGTTTATACGCGCTTGTAAGTTGTACCCAAATATTAGTAATTTTTATTCCCCAACTTTACGAAAAACCACAACACCTTTACAGTTTTCAACTTATTTCAAAGATCTTTCATAAATATAATGTTAATGTAATAGTCATTCTAGGTATATGTCAGAATTATTGTTAGTTCATAAAACTTAAGAGTTACCTGCCCCTGAAATTGAATTTTACTCATTTTTTTAAATCAGAGTGCATTTATCCGTTTGTAGTACTCACAACTTCATTTGGGAGTGAATAAACCGATTCCATGCAAATATAATTAAATAGATGTGGACAAAGAAGTTATTTGATTTAATAGTGCATACTAGCAAGCACATGAGCACAACATCCCACGGTACAAGCGCCACTTCTTCACCAACAGTACCATCCAGTGATTGGGTTCAGTCCTTGTGGTCTAAACACATTGCACAACGAGGAAACAATTCTTACATAGTCGCCAACATATGGTATTTTACTATTGGATATTTTGTTGCTAAGGCCTTCCACTTTGTAATTCTCCCATTAGCTGATTCGACAACCTATCTCACTTTGTATCTAGCCTTGAATCATTCGCCTCTTCAGTCGTATATTGCTTCTGAGATTTGATTAGGAAGTGAAGCATATGAGAATTGATTTCATAACCCTTAAGTATTTCTCTAACATCCCTGAATCATACATCAACTTTTGCAAATGTCCTATTTGGGGATTCAAATTCTGATGTTGCAATCGCAGTGGCTGATGGAACATACATATATATTGAGAAGAGTGGAAACTACTCATTTCAGAGAAGATCTTATTTCGTACGTAAAGGACAGCCTTTGCTGAAACCTATGATGCTTGTGGCCACTGATGGTTACATTTTGACTGTGATGGGACCGTATCTTGCAGATGGTAAAAACACAGATGCTAAGATTACCGAACACATGTTAAAGACTAATGCAGAAAATATTGCTGACTGGTTTGAAAAAGATGATGTTCTCGTTGTAGACCGCGGCTTCAGGGATGCTATAGATATGCTAAAGGATTTTGGAATCAATTCTCATATGCCTTACTTCCTAAACAAATCTCAAAAGCAACATACGACTGAAGAGGCCAATGAGTCAAGGCTAGTTACAAAGGTGAGATGGGTTGTCGAATCAGCTAATGGGAGAATTAAAAAGTGGAAAGCCCTTAGAAACACAATGCCCAATAGTCAAATACCATATGTTGGCGACTATGTAAGGATTTTTTGCTCATTGTGCAATGCATTTAGACTACCTTTGGTAACAAGCAAAGATTCAGGCAAAGTAATTGCTAGAAGAATGATGGCCCTAGCAATAGCTCCAAATAAGTTGCCGGATAAGGTCGTAACAAGAAATCCGCCGAAGGCTATGTCGCGCATGTGGTGCGCAAAGTCATCGAACCATGATATGTAGGTCAAGGTCAAACATAGATGCTTGCTCAAAAGATCCCATTCTCAAATGCAAGCTTGTACTAAGTATCATTAATGAAGTTCTAATAATTCTTGAGAAATTAACTTAACCATTAGGGTGAACGCTAGGGTGGTCACAATATTTTACAAAGTCAGTGAACCATGAAATTTAGGTCAAGGTCAAATATGGATGCTTGCATTTAAGTTGTCATCCCCAGATTCAAGTTTGCACCAAATATCATTAACGAAGCTCTTATAAATCTTCAGAAATAAACTTGACCATTAGTGTGAACGCTAGCGTGGTCACACTATTTTACAAAGTCAGTGAACCATGAGATATAGGTCAAGGTTAAATATGGATGCTTGCATTTAAGTTACCATCCCCAGATACAAGTTTGTACCAAGTATCATAAATAAAGCTCTTATAGTTCTTGAGAAATAAACTTGACCATTAGGGTGAACGCTAGGGTGGTCGCAATATTTTACAAAGTCAGTGAACCATGAAATGTAGGTCAAGGTCAAATATGGGTGCTTGAATTCAAGTTGCCATCCACAGATACAAGTTTGTACCACATATCATTAATGAAGCTTTTATAGTTCTTGAGAAATAAACTTGACCATTATGGTGAACGCTAGGGTGGTCGCAATATTTTACAAAGTCAGTGAACCATGAAATGTAGGTCAAGGTCAAATATGGATGCTTGCATGTAAGTTGTCATCCCCAGATACAAGTTTGTACCAAGTATCATTAATGAAGCTCTTATAGTTCTTGAGAAATAAACTTGACCATTAGGGTGAACGCTAGGGTCGTCGCAAATGTTGAAGCCTTGACGAACGGACGAACGAACGAATGGACGGAAAACGGGGCGCCTATATCGCGCCATGCTAATAGCAGGCGGGACAAAAAATGGCTGGGATAAAAAACTGGGATAAAAAACGGGTTATTTGGATAAAGATCCATGATGAGAAACTTGAGAATTTCCCAGAGATGACTTAGGATGAACTCAGGGATTTGAAACTAGGTATTTACCGGCTGAAACAAGCCAAATCCTACACAGATGAACATTTTGACAACAATGGATCATATGAGATAATGGCACACAAAGAAGAAGATGGTGTTCTCAAAGCACAGATACGTTCTTGCCACACGTCTAATAAAACATATAACATGTGGGTTGAATATACACAAGGACTGAACCAAATCACTGGGTGGTATTGTGGGTGCAGAAGTGGAGCTCGTACCGTGGGATGTTGCGCACATATGGCTTCTGTTCTCTGGTATTTGGGATATTACCGGAACATAACAGAAAATAGTGAAGCAAAACCAAGCCGGGAACATACTGATTTTGTTTATGATGCTGCTGTTGACACATGGAGTACATCTAGCGATTCAGAGGAAGATCAGTTAATTAACAAATTCTTAAACATGTCGTGAGACCATACAGGTTTATATTTAAGCACAGCATCAGTCTAAAATGGGGTTCCACAACATGAGCAAAGCCTGCTTTGGTGGTCAAAAATGTTTGACAGTTGACAAATGTTCCATTTGCACCTGGAAATTAAGAGTTCATATATAACCCCCCCCCCCCAAAAAAAAAAAAAAAAAGGAAATACTAGCATGCACTATTAAATCAAATGACTTCCTTGTCCACATCTATTTAATAATATTTGCATGGAATCGGTTTATTCACTTTCAAATGAAGTTGTGAGTACTACAAACGGATAAATGCACTCCGATTTAAAAAAATGGGTAAAATCTAATTTCAGGGGCAGGTAACTCGTAAGTTTTATGAAATAACAATAATTCTGACATATACCTAGAATGACTATTACATCAACATTATATTTATGAAAGATCTTTGAAATAAGTTGAAAACTGTTAAGGTGTTGTGGTTTTTCGTAAAGTTGGGGAATAAAAATTACTGATATTTGGGTACAACTTACAAGCGCGTATAAACTCTTCTCTTGTTTGATATTTATAAGACTGTTATCACCGGCTGTTATGCCTAAAAGGGTAGTAAGTATACGGCAAACATCGCCTCCAGTCATGCACTTTGAACAAAAATAATAGCATTTTTGTTGGTATACCCTTGATGGGGTGACATTACCCCACCCACTTTAATAGTGTATACAGCAAAAACCAGTGGACCAAAAAGTCTAAAAATTCACCATTAGACAGCCAACATGTACCAATTTGAAGCTACAAAGTTTAAAGGAAATCGGTTGTGGCCATGAAAACAGCCTTATAGAGACTGCTCCTTTTGCAGAAACGACTTACATCCATTAAAGGTGTTAAACTATAGCGTTACCGGTTTTAGATTTTCATGAAATTTGGCATAGCTAAAGAAGATACATATGGCAAGTTTTCCTAGCAAAATGAAATCTTGACAAAGACTAGAACACCAGTGCTTCAGCTGAAGTGCACGACCCGCCGAATGCATTTAGCTTTATGAATGTTACCATATATGGGTATGGCGGCCATTTTGGTCATGTGACCTGGACCTAAAACGGTTACCCAATTAAATGCGCCTTATCGTAAGGAGCAAAAATATATCTTATACTTTAGTACTGTATTCTGAATCGTTTGCAGGATAATTTCCAATACAAAAGCATATGTGTCAAATTTTGACCGAGGCACAAAGAAGGTCAAGGTCAACCCAGGGTCACCATTTTAGCAATTTATGACGAGCCTACGTCCCAGATGCTATTTATTAAGTTTCGTGGAAATCTGCCCAGTGGTTCTCGAGAAGACTATTTTTGAAGGGTTACGGACGGACAGACAGATTGACAGAATGACAGAATGACAGAATGGCACGGTGATTTTAGGGCACTATTAGAAAATCAACCGACTTCAGTCGGTTGCTTTTTCTGCGGGTTGTGCAATATTTATCTTAGGGATTGAATTTTGATAATTTTTTAAAATTTTAATTAAAAAATGAGATTGTTGACAATTATTTTATCCGAAAATGTAAACTTTAATTAATTCAAAAGGTTTTTTAGTATCAAAGGAATGCCTATGGAGTTCTGCATTCAATCCAGTTCACAGATCTTGAAACCAAATAAAACATAAGATTTAAGACGCACTTATTTAGAGACATACACCGGCTAATGGAGGGAGTCAGTTAGAGTGGCCTCCTTAGTCCTACTTTGATTTATATAATTTATTAAATACATTTTTATAGGTTGTATATGCTGAGTTATTAATATACAAAGTTTAAAGAAAAAAAAACATGCATGGGCACAGATGAAAGACCCCCTTTCACCATTTGGGCATATTGAATCAGTTGTTTGAAAATTCAGGGAAGAAAAAGTTGTGAAGATAAAGATGTTAAGAGGATGAAGGAGATAAAGGGAAGAAGAAGCAGAAGAGGTCTATTCCTTGCTTCCAACGGATAACATTTAAATATTATTCGATATGAAAACCCCAAACTATTGAACAACAAAATCTTTTCATAAGCCGGAAAGATGTTCTGAGCCAATTATTGGTCTATCTAATGTGCTAACGTTACATTAGTAGTACGGCAAATAGTATTTATATTATTATCAGATTTTGAATATCATGTCTTTATGAAAATAAACAAATGTGAGCAGGACCTCACAAAGTTATACAAATTGTCCATATTCTCATAAAATGGTATTTTATTCATTAATATACCTGACATATAGGCAACACACCGCTATATATTTGAAAAGCTGAACGATTTCAGAACTCTAATGTAAGAAATGTTGGCTCAAATGGAGTACAAGGCGAAAAAAATCCGTATACAGATGTGTATCAATACGCAAAAGCTTTTGGATAGTTTTGTATTCATACGCGAAATAATGTTTTATTGTACAAAGAGTTGACAGGTCGACAGGGTTGACTGTTCTACATAATGGACATGGCTGACAGGGTTGACATGTCGACATAGTTGACAGGGTTGACAGGTGCACAGTGTTGACAGGTCGAGACGGTCTACAGGGAGATATGTGGACAGGTAGACAGGGTCAGACAGGGTTGTCTAACCCTAACGCTAACCCTACCCCTAACCTAACCTAACCTGACCTTAATCCTAACTAACCCTAACCCTTAACCCTAACCCTAATTCTAACCCTAGCCCTGTCGACCCTGTCGACAATGTCGACCAGTCGATCTGTCAACGCTTTCCACCTGTCAACCTGTAAACCCTATGTCAACAATGCGTGTTTGTCATTTCATAATATCATTTCAAAGACATTTAGATTCCACTTAGGGCTTCTTAATGTAAAGGTAAACCGCATTACATATCACAATCCGCATGGAACAAGTATATATCATTCCACCAAGGGCTTTTTCTTGAATTCGTTCTATTACTTTGCATGGTGAAACCGCATAACATACCATAATCGGCATGGGGCTCTTTTAGTCTTATAATACACTTGACCCAAAATGTTCATTATTATGTACCTAGAATATTTGCCTTTCTTGTTGAGTTGTAAATACATTTGATTGTTCATTGTTTACACACAGTGATAAGTGTAAACATAAGAACAAATCGGACACATTTGCAGAACAGACGGAGTAAGCTATAAGTATGTAAATGTCATGTTAAAACTAGAACTGTCAGAAGTTCTGACTATACCCCCAACTTAAGCTTATTTGTACAGAAACACACATCCTCTTGAGTGAGTGAGTGAGTGTTTGAGTTTTACGTCCCACCAACAGCTAATGTCATACGGAGACGGGACCTCGGTTCAAAGACTCATCCGAAAGTCTGGAGAAGCCTCTCATCCTCTTGATCACCTGTCATAATCATCATTGCAAAGTACATCAAGTCCGAGGCTTTCAGCTTTTACAGTTCCTCAGATCTCTATGTCCACTGTGGATGGAAAGATTGAGAAAAACATGGAAAAATCCCAATGTCTCTTACACAATATAAAGTCATCATAACTAGATTTTAGGCATATGAAGATCGCGGCTTCAAGCTTCTATAGCTCCTTGAAAAGCTATAACATTGGTCTATATGGAGAGAAAGAAGAATGAAAGAACAAATGAAGAAATATGAAGAGAAACGAAGAATGAAAACACAGATGAAGAAATGCGCTGAGATTTTCATTGTCTCTTACACAGTACTAATCAGCATTTCATTGCATGCATTTTCTAGCTTTTATAGTTCCTGAATAATATTTGACAAACATGTTACCATTGGTCTATTAGAGAGAGAGAGAGAGAGAGAGAGAGAGAGAGAGAGAGAGAGAGAGAGGGGACTTAAAAAATAAATAAGCCGAGAAAGCCTGTTTTCTCTAACATTATATAAGTCATAGATTTGCATGCATGGTAATTTCCAATTCAGGGTTGGCAATTTTGCCCCACTCTTTAATTGCATGCCGGTTAGTCAGGCCTCAGATTCTATGACGGTCCCAGCGTAAAGGCTTACTGAGAATTAGAATATAATTTTATGTAATTTGGGTTGGTGCCTGATGCTCTGCGCTCTGGTCGGGCCCATCGAAGTTTATCTGTTTTTTTTCTTTTGCTCCAACATTTCAGTGGGTTCTTGCTGTCGAGTCCTCATCGCCGTTTTGGCTCTGTGGTTGTTTGATTTTTTGTTCTCGGAGATGTTGTACTGATAAGTAAGGAGGCCTTTATGCGGACTGAACAAATTGTTTGTCTAAATCGCGTAAGCTTACAGAGTGTGCTACAAGCTACGAGCCCTCATCTTCAATTCCATCACGAAAACACGCCTATATAAATTTGACCCCTTGAACCCCACTTTTATACAGTAAAACTGGGGTTTAAGGGGTAAACATTTTTTTTCTTATTTCTGCTCAAAAACATAGATTTCGGGTACTCGATAGAACCGCCTCGTCGAGGCGGTTCTATCGAGCTCCCACAATCTATGTTTTGAGCAGAAGTAAGAAAAATATCACAATTTTTCATCTTAATATTTCTAATTTTTGGCCCAAAAAATTGGCAATGTATTTGTATAGGTGTGTTTTTGTAATGATCACAGTTATTCGATTTGATTTGTATTTTTGTTTGCTCTAATTTGTACGTTATTCTGTGATGGTCTATTGACTGAACTAGTTATCTTCAGGTGGGCCAACTATTTTTTGTGCCGCAAATAATATACAGACCAGCTACCGGTAATAACCTATTTTTTTTTTTTTTTTTTTTTTTTTCGTTTCGCGGAGAAAGCGCCTAACGCGAAATCGGCTATTTTCTCCGCAAAACAGCGAGAAAAAATAAAATGAGCGAGAAATTTCTCGCTGAAATTTCTCCCGGTTTCGCGGAGAAAATTCTCGGATATTGTCGGCGAAAATTTGACCAATTGCTTTCATTGAAAATGAAATTACCCGCGTTTCGCGGAGAAAAAAAAATAAAACTGGGCTTACGTGAAATTTTCGGCTCATTATTATTTCTTCGTTTGTTTGGCGTTGTTTTTGTAAACGAAGGCAAATGGTAGTCATTGTTAAATCATAATAAAATATTCTTTCATTTTACACAATTTCATTTTAGTAATTTATTTCTCCTTTGTATAATCCCTTTTTAAAAAGTCTCATGACAACTTTTATTCACATCACGAAAATAGGCCTATTTATTTGTCACCCGCTTTTACCCCCTTTTAACTGGGGTTTACAGGGGTATACATTATTTATCTAATTTCTGCTCACATAGAACCGCCTCGCCGAGTTGTTTTAAAGTGTACCCAAAATCTTGAGAAGAAATATGAAAAAATGCCAGAATTTTTATCCGAAAATTTTCCGTTTTTAGTGGTAAAATTTTGCAATATATTTGAGTAGGAGAGCTCTCATAATGAGACGTACATGTAGGTTATTAACACCATAATGATGTGTGACATTTACCAAAAGCTCAGCTTGATGAAATAGATGGGCTGTATGATGCTTCCACGAAGAGCTGAAACCGACCCGCATGCGAGTACTGGTAAACCGCTTACAGGATCTAAGTCTGCCCAGGCAAAGTGGTGCGAGTCGGACCGTCAATGCTTATAAACCCTGTTGGTTTCATGGGGTGGCAGGGCTTGAGATGTCATTTCATCTCAATGTCGGGTAAAAGTCCCACAAAATTGGAAGCGACGTCTCCAAACTGACCTTTACAGTGTTGACGGGGACGTAAAACCTCAAACAAACAAAACCAAAAGCTCAGATTCGCCTCATTTATTTATGATTACAAACTGTCAAACTGGTACAGCAAGCGGTGCTTTGAATGCAAAGTTAGTGACCAGTTAAAGAGGAACACATGAATTCCACCGCAGGCTAGGTCTATGTCCCGGACGAACGGACGAAAAACAAGACACCTATATCGCGCCATGCTTCATGCAGTTGCGTGAAAAAAGGAATGCTACTTCGCATTTCCGCTACCAAGTCTCCTTCCACGACACCTCACCCATCCCTAACTAATAAATACGCTTTAAGGATGCCCGTTATCCTCGGGGTGTTTAGTCGATTTACGACACTTTCAAGATTATTTCACTTATTTGGAACGGACCGCTAATCAGAGTTGAGCTCAAACCGGAGTAAGACCACCTTCTGTTGCAGATCTTGGCGTCTCATATGTGGCAAGAAATTTCGCGGCGTTTCGCGGAGAAATTAACCGCTTTGAAACGCGATTTTTTTTTCTTTTCGGAGAAATTTATCGTTTGTTCTCCGAGAAAAGAAAGCCTATTACCGCGGAGAAAAAGTAAATATGGATTATTACCGGTAGCTGGTCTGTAAATACCTAGGGTGAAGGTTGGGCCATAGGGGCTTGAATCATGAAAAAAAAAATGAACAATTGAAAAAAAAAATACAATACTGGTACTATATTAGAGACAAGGGGGGAAACTTCGGCTCCATTTTTGTGGGGGGGGGGGGTTACCTCATTTTACCCAGTGTATCTTTTTCGCAAATGCAGTTTTTCACCTGCTTATTACGAAATATACAAGTTAAATATGTCCACTTTGCAACAATAATCCAACTCTGTCTGTCACTTGCAGGAAACATGTTGTTCTCGCATGGATTAACTCAGCAAAGCCAAATTCGGCATAAACGTGTGACAAAAATTTTCAGGTTTTCATCAATCACAAGCGAACTAGTGTTACGGAGGAAACCTTTTTCGCTTTCAACTGATGTCTTTCACTGAAATGAACCTCTTTTGACCAATTTGAATCCAAAATGATGTATTTGCAGCTCTAAATTTAGATTTTACTACTTTTACATCGCTTTATGTAACAGATCAAGAAAACAATCGTCGCGAAGCTTGGTTTTTCTGCTGATTCCGGGCTACTCTATCGATAACCTGACGACCGGAACGACCGGTGCTGTTTAATTTTTATACCGGTTTAAGTAGTGACAAATGAGCATTATCGCTATTTTTCTTCGATTTTCAACTAAACCCCAAGAGGGGACACAGACGTTGTATACTGCATACACTCCAGTTTTGAAGGCGGAAAGAGTACACAGTCACCATGTAATTATGGTAGGGTTCTTTAACCTGCACAGGGGATGGTTCTCCCTGCACAGGGGGTCTCCAGTTAACGTCCAGATTCGAAGGACGATGCACTTTACGATATTCATACCTGCAAAATTTATGATGCCAATGGAACATGTTCTGACGCCGAAATTTTGTCACCGCTGCTGGGGATCGAACCTGGGACCTTTAGCATCTGAGGCACTGAGCTAGGTGGGTGGCTAAATTTAGGAAGGCAGGAATTAGCCGTAGTTATCTCCTTACCGGACTCAGAAAAAGTTAAATGTTTTTTTTTTGTTGAAATCGTGGACGTTTTGTGTTATTTTCAAAACAGTTTCACTCATGCTTGTGTAGACAGAAATAAAAAAAAAAGCCAGCTTGTTAAAAATTCCACCAATACGTAAATGTTCAAAATGATGCAGCATGGAAACAATTTGTTCCCTATTGCAACATACTCCTTTTTATGTTTTGAAATTTTGATCCTGGGTCGCTAATGGCCAGTAAATGACAATTAGCACTACTTAGGCTGGGCCCTTTGGGTCATTTTCCAACAGGGATTTAAGGGGACGAAACCCCTACAGTGCAGCACACACATGCTCTTTTATCCGCGAGTTTCTGAAGTGGACGCTTCTATTTATGAATTCGGCCAAATCCATTGATGTAGGGACTTGGGTAAAAAAAAATGCTCAATTCTTCTGCTCAGCAAGTTTGTATTAATCTGAATAGGCACAACAACTCACCACAACACGGCAAACAAAAAAGGTCAGAATAAGCTAGAGCATATTAACCTTGATTTTTTTTTTTTTTTTTTTGGGGGGGGAGGGGGTGGATGGGGGAGGGGAGGGGGTGGAGCGGGGATCATTTTACGGTCCTTTCGAGTTTATTTCACTCATATCGAGCCGATTGTTAATCACATGTGGTCGAAGAACGTAGTATCCGGTAAAAAAAAAAAAAACAACAACAAAAAACACCAGGCCTTCCGTTGCAGAACTCTTGAATGCCTTAAAATAGATCACTTTTATGAAAGGTTTGATTGTGAAGTGCTTAGATCTATTGAAACAGTACTTGTATTAGCCTAGAGTGTATTGGAAAGTAAGTGAGAAATGGGGCATTTTCAATATATAGGACATTTAATTTTGGTGCTGTTGAGTAAAGCGGCATTCCAATCTTAGTGTTTCTCGACCAGGCTATTAAAAGGTTATAAAACGTTTTTCATGCTCAATTCAGTCGAGCTTTAAATTTGTAATGCTCGCTATTTTTAAATACTAACAGTTCATAAATTTTCCTGCTTAGATTTGTTTGTTTGATTTGAGGTTAAATGTACCCGTCAACACTGTATAGGTCATTTTGGAGACGCTGCTTCCAATTTTGTGGCACTTTTACCCGACCTTAAGATGAAATGACATCTCAGGCCCTGCCGCCCAATGAACCAATAGGGTAAATTAACATGGACGGGCCGACTCGCACCGCTTTGCCTGGGCAGGCTTAGATGCTCTAAGCGAATTACCAGTACTCGTGTGCGGGTCGGTTTCAGCTCTGCTTGGAAGCGTCACACAGCCCACCTAATTCTTTAAGCCCTGATGGGCGGGTCCGAAAACTTTAAATAATGCGTTTTGAGCTGCACAAATATACAGAAATTAATAAGCGATGAAGCACATTCACACCAATGTAACACAACAAAATGTCAGTATTTTAATATTCATACCTCCTGAAGAATATCGTCATCATTTTTTCCAGTGAGCCGCTAAAGTTTGTGTCTAAATCCGTTTACATGTAAAGTGCTACCAAGAAATAAAAACAATTGCATGTACATTTCAATACCTGCTTTCTTTGACACTTGACAGCAGTTTGATGACAAATTGAATGTCCATTTCATTTAAAGTTGATAAGGACATGTCATTCTGACTGTTAAAAATGTACATTTAAGGGGAAACTGAGAAGTTGCTCCCCTAATTGCATGGATAACAAAACATGCTACAGAAGACGGTTTTGAAAACAAAATAACCTCCGGCTCAATGTGGGTGTTTTGCAATGACTGACATAATGAGATAGCTAATAAACCCTAGAATGAGGCAGCAGTATGAGGCAAAGAAATGAAATTTATTTTTCTGCTTAATATGATAGTACGAACGCATTGGGTTGTGTGCAAACTAAGTGAACCCCGAAGGGGTTCATGTAAACTTTGTTAGCGACTCGCTGTCGTTCATACTTTCATGAAAAGCAGAAAAATTAAGTTTATTGTTATATAATTACATTCTTTGCCCCTCATCACTGGGCGAAAAATAATGCTTATAGGGCAAACTTTTTAAACTGAAAAACATTTACACGCCATTTTACTACAAAGAGAGGAACAGCGTTGACCTCAACAACGCCCGTAGAGAACCATGGTTTAGAATTACGTCACTTGATGTCACTGAAAATCATGTGACTCGATGCGTTCACGGAAGTATGAACTACACTGTTTTCTTTGTGTTTCATATTACATTTTTCATTTGTGAGCCAGATAAATTTCATACCCTATCAGTTGAGCATGAAAAAAAGTTTTATAATCCTTGGGCCAGTTTGGTGCAGTTTAGGTCTGTACACCGTTCTTTCTACCTCTGGAATGAACAGTACAAATTTCCATACCCCTCTACTTAATCTTAAGACCTCCACAAATTTTATCGAAATATCTGAGAGAGAGAGAGAGAGTGAGACAGAGATAGAACAGCAAACATTAGACAAAATACATGTTGAAACGCTTTTCCTTGGTTTCCACTTATCACTTATCACAAAGAAAAAAAAGATGGAAAATTTCTACAGGCCTATTGGCACCAAAACAGCCATTGTTATTTAGGTAACAATATTAGAACACACGCTTAAAGTCGTCAGTCATTCCGACCACTATGAATTCAAATTTGTAAATCAATTTCAAGTTATTTCTATATAGCCGTATCTCTTTTAACTAAAATTCTGAACCGTTTGGCTTAACACTGCTGCATTTTTATTTATTTTTTTTGCTTAACTAACCGTCGCCGTGTACCGAGAACGAGCGTTTAAACATAAGGTGACGACGTCATGTACACAGCGGCCCCCGCCCAAAGGGGCTTGAAGAAATATATGGGCTGCATGATGCTTCCACGAAGAGCTGAATCTGGCCCCCCACTAGTACTGGTAAACCGCTTAGAGTATCTAAGCCTGTCCAGGAACCGCAGTGCGAGGCGGACCGTACATGCTAATAAACCCTATTGGTTTCATTGGGCGACAGGGCTTGAGATGCCATTTCATCTCAATGTCGGGTAAAAGTTCCACAAAATTGGAAGCAAACGTCTCCAAAATGACCTTTACAGTGTTGACGGGGACGTTAAACCTCAAATCAAACAAACAAACAAACGTCATGTACACACGTTCTTTAGCACTCTGCCAAAAAAAACATAGATTTTATACGATACCCGTTGTGCAAGAAACTGACAAACATTTCCCTTCAATACGGAGCTCTCTAGCAATCTCCTCGATAACGTGGGTTGTGCCCGTCCCAGCCTGGACATAAACAAGGCAGTTAGGCCTTGTTTTTTTTTAATCAGATCAGAGGCCGTCTTTTGCTTTTTAGTAAACATTTTATTTCCTTTTCTGCGCATGTGTCAAAAAAGTTACAGCGCCTGATTGGAAGTTGACCGCAAAGCGATACAATTCAAAATTCCCAGAGCACAGCCCATTATACGTAGAAACACCATCCAGTTATCTGCGTTATACGTGAATACGTAGTCCTAGCAGAATATGTTACATTGAAAAAATAAATCAAAGGAGAAACCAAGGCTATGACACACATTTTAACAGTAACAACTCCACTGCCGGACGTAGTTTCCGAAGTTCCGGATTATATCTGTCCTGCACGTCTCGCTTTTTAAACACGATTATGGCAAGCGCCCTGGTTTCTGTACCGATCATTGACAGAACACTGCGATAAGTGAAGCAAAAGTTGCAAAATCTATATTTAGAGCTGCGAGTACACCTTTTTGGATTCAAATTGGCAAAGCGAGCAAAAGTTAAATGAAAGACAACGGGTGAAAGTGAAAAAGTTCCCCCCGTATCACTAGTTCGGTTGTGATTGATGAAAACCTGAAAATTTTTGTCACACGTTTATGCCGAATTTTGCTTTGCTGAGTTAATTCATGCGAGAAAAACATGTTTCCTGCAAGTGGCAGACAGAGGCGGAATATTTTTGCAAAGTGGACTTATTTAACTTGTATAATTCATAATAAGAAGGTAAAAAACTGCATTTGCGAAAAAGATACACTGGGTAAAATGAGGTAACCCCCCCCCCCAAAAAAATTGAGCCGAAGTTTCCCCCCTTGTCTCTATTATGGTACCAAAAAAAAAAAAAAAAAAATTTTTTTTTTTCAATTTTTTCATGATTCAAGCCCCTATGGTTGGGCCCATAGAATTGATTCAATCTCCCCAGTGGTTCTCGCTACTGACCGTCCTAAGGCCATTACGAAAACAGGCCTATATAATTTGACCCCCTTTAACCCCACTTTTATATAGCAAAACTGGGATTTACAGGGGTAAACCTTATTTTTGTTATATCTGCTCTTAAATATAGGTTGTGGGTACTCGATGAGGCGGTTCTAACGAGTACCCACAATCTATATTTTGAGCAGAAATAAGAAAAATATCGCAATATTTCATCTGAAATTTCCATTTTTCGGAGGTAAAATTTGCAATGTATTTGAATAGGCGTGTTTTCGTAATGGATGGACCTATTGTTGTTTATTCCGACGGAACTTTTCATGTTGTAAGTGCTTATGGTTGTGTATTATTATTATAACTTATTTAATTTTCATTAATTGTGACTGTTGTACCATGATTACATCACGAAAACAAGCCTATATAAATATACTGTAAATTTTACCGCCGTAAAAATGAAAAATTATAGTTGAAAAAGTGTGATAATTTTCTTATTTCTGCTCAAAATATAGATTGAAGGTACATGTTAGAACCGCCTCATCGAGGCGGTTCTTACAAGTACAAATAGTCTATATTTTAGAGCAGAAATAAGGAAAATAAGGTTTACCCCTGTAAACCCCAGTTTTACTGTATATAAATGGGGTTCAAGGGGGTGAAAACTATATAGGCATGTTTGCGTAATGACCTGATGTGCTGTTTGTGATTCGTTTTTGGGTCGATTGTTTATCAATCGACCCAAAGGTATAAAGGACAAAACCTCTATTAGTGCTGGAGTCCACGTGACTATCACTGATTTTTAGGAATCCATGCAGATTATTTTTAGAATTTTATCGCAGTGAGGTCAGCGTGTTCACGTGAAAAGGTTAACTGTAAAATCTGGGCTGGAATCATGGGTTGGGCTAGACAAACAGTGTAGACCCAGATCAGACGCCGTAGAACGCGGCGTCTGATCAGGGTCTACACTGCTTACTTAGGGTATAGGAATTTTAGGGTCAGGCGCCGAAAACGCAGCGTCTGATCAGGGTCTACACAGATTGCTTTCAGTAAAGGAGTTTAAGGGTTAAACGAAACAGCTCAGTCGCATTTTTCCTTACTACACCCAGAGACAATCGACCCACCAGTACTCTCAGTGCTTTGATTTTTTTTCTGTATTGATTTCCTCATTGATAGTTACCCTTCCTCTTGGTCTCGTTGATAGTGTGTAATCTTCAATTGTGGCCTTTCTATGTTTTGTGTAATTTATATAGTTCCTGATAAATCTTTGGCGAAAATTTAATATTAGCCTCTACAGAGAGAAAACAAGAGGACCAAGCTGGTCCTGTATCGCTCAACTGAGCTAACAGATTCGAAGTTTCAGGAAGTGCCAACCTTTACTGAAGGATTTATGGGCGGAATTGGTGATGACAGGGTCAGCATTTTCTGCAAATCAAGTAGAATGTAACTCCATGATAAATAGGCTGACCTCACCGGTTTTCAAACTCATTCACGCTTTTATTCCTGACTTGCTAAGAATATTCGGTATAAACTGAAGGGGCTAAGTTCAAAGATAAGCAATTAACTGCTGCAATTAAAGGGATGTTACTCTGTGATAAATAGGCAAAGCTCATGAGTTTTCAAACTTTTCTCTGAGCTTTTCTGCCTGACTTACTTGTTTGTAAGTTTCATGAAGACCCGATCAAAACTGAAGGGGCAGCAGTGATGACAAGGTCGAAAAGAGGCATTTTCAGCAATCAAAGGAACTCTATGATAAATGTGCTGACTTGGCCGGTATTCAAACTCATCCGAGGTTTTATCCCCAGCCACCTTACATATAAGTTTCAGAAAAAAATCCGATCAAAACTGAAGAGACTAAGGTGATGACAAGGTCAAAATTTGGCATTTTCAGCTATCAAAGGGATGTTACTCTTTGATAAATGGGCCTACTTGATGACTCTAAAAATATAGGTTGTGGGTACTCGTTAGAACCGCCTCGATGAGGCGGTTCTAACGAGTACCCACAATTTATATTTTGAGCAGAAATAAGAAAAATAACGCAATATTTCACCTGAAATTTTCCATTTTCAGTGGTAAAATTTGCAATGTATTTGAATAGGCGTGTTTTCTGATGTTGTTTATTCCGACGGGACTTTTCATGTTGTATATGCTTATGGTTGTGTATTATTATTATAACTTGTTTAATTTTCATTAGTTGTGCCTGTTTTACCTTGATTACCTCTTGTTGGGACGAGATAACTGGTTGCTGTGCTGTTCATTACGCAAACACGCCCTATTCAAATGCATTGCCACCTTTATCGCCGAAAAAAATGAAGATTGTAAGATGAAAAATTACGATATTTTTCTTATTTCTGCTCAAAATATAGATGATAGGTACATGTTAGAACCGCCTCATCGAGGCGGTTCTAACGAGTACCCCCAATCTATCTTTTAGAGCAGAAATAAGGAAAATAAGGTTTACCCCTGTAAACCCCAGTTTCACTATATATAAGTGGGGTTCAAGGGGGTCAAAACCATATAGGCATGTTTGCGTAATGACCTCTTGTGGGGACGAGAGAGCTGGTTCCTGTGCTGTTTGCGATTCGTTTTTGGGTCGACCCAAAGGTATAAAGGACAAAACCTCTATTAGTGCTGGAGTCCACGTGACTATCACTGATTTGTAGGAATCCACGCAGATTATTTATAGAATTTTATCGCAGTGAGGTCAGCGTGTTTAACGTGAACAGGTTAACTGTAAAATCTGGGCTGGAATCATGGGATGGGCTAGGCAAACAGTGTAGACCCAGATCAGACGCCGCAGAACGCGGCGTCTGCTCAGGGTCTTCACTGCTTGCTTAGAGTATAGGAATTTAAGGGTCAGGCGCCGAAAAACGCAGCGTCTGATCAGGGTCTACACGGTTTGCTTTCAGTAAAGGAGTTTAAGGGTTAAACGAAAGAGTCCCCGTTCATGCCCATTTTTTCCCAACTACACCCAGAGACAATCGACCCACCCGTACTCTCAGTGCTTTGATTTTTTCTGTTTTGATTTCTTCATTGTTAGTTACTCTTCCTCTTGGTGTCGTTGGGAGTGTGTAATCTTCAATTGTGGCCTTTCTATTTCTATGTTTTGTGTAGTTTATATAGTTCCTGATAAATTTTTGACATTACGCAAACACGCCTATACAAATACATTGCCACCTTTATCGC
The DNA here is from genome assembly GCA_963580285.1 of Lucinisca nassula. Taxonomy (NCBI): domain Eukaryota; kingdom Metazoa; phylum Mollusca; class Bivalvia; order Lucinida; family Lucinidae; genus Lucinisca; species Lucinisca nassula. The sequence continues at coordinate 127,180,880 of OY757013.1, read as the reverse complement.
CGAAAAAAATGAAAATTTAAGATGAAAAATTATGATATTTTTCTTATTTCTGCTCAAAATATAGATTGTGGGCACTCGTTAGAAACGCCTCGATGAGGCGGTTCTTCTAACGAGAACCCACAATCCATATTTTAGAGCAGAAATAAGAAAAATAAGGTATACCCCCGGAAACCCCAGTTTTACTATATAAAAGTGGGGTTCAAGGGGGTCAAAATTATATAGGCGTGTTTTCGTGATGTTTGTGTAGTTTATATAGTTCCTGAAAAATCTTTGACGAAAATTTTATTTAGCCTCTACGGAGAGAAAAAATGTTAGAACAATGGATAAACAAGCCGAGAAAGCCCATTGACTCTTACACAATGAAAGTCATCAATATTGCACTGCATGCCAAGATTAAGACATCTAGCTTTTATAGTTCCTAAGAAATCTTTGACACAAATTTAACACTAGTCAGTGACCAATATGGAAAGACGAATGAAGGAACAAAATAAGCCGACAATGCCCACTGCCTCTTACACGATAAAAATCATCATCTTGACTAGCATACCGAGTTTGAGGCTTCTAGCTTTTATAGACTCTGAGAAATATTTGACGACAGAATCAACAATAGCCTATATGGGAAGGAAAGAAGAATGAAAGAACAAATGATTAAATAAGCCAACAAAAGTTTTTTGTCTATGACACAATACATGTATGTCAAAATCATTTATATTCGCATACCAACGTTGAAGCTTCTAACTTTTACAGTTCCTGGGAAATCTTTCATGAAAAAAAATACATTTGCCTATATGGAGAAAAAGAAGCATGAAAGAACAATTAAATGAGGTGAAAAAGCTCATTGCGTCTAGCATAATATAATTCACCATTAGTGCAAGGCATACCAAGTTTTAGCGTCCTAGATTTTATCGCCGATGAAAAATCTTTGATAAACAATTTAATACAGGCATAATATGGAGAAGATTGAGAGAAATGAAAATCAAAAGCCAACAAAGCCCATTGTTTCTGACACAATTGCATGGTAAACCAAGTTTCAGGATTCTAGCTTTCACAGCTCCTTAGAGAAATATTTGACGAAAACTTTCTTGAGAAATCTTGGACGGAAAAATTATCATTGGTCTAGGTGGAGAGAAAGAAGAATGAAAGAACAAATGAAAAAAAATAAGCAGAGAAAGTCCATTGTCTATTACACAAAATAAGCCATGATTCATTACGAAAACACGCCTATACAAATACATTGCCATTTTTTTGCCAAACAAATAGAAATTTTAAGATGAAAAATTATGTTTTTTTTTTCTTATTTCTGCTCAAAACAGATTGCGGGGACTCGATAGAACCGCCTGCCTGTCTGTGATGATGTGGACAGATGTGCCTCAGCTGGGATGTCCACTAGCTGATGTATGATGCTGAACATCATGGTGAGCCTGGTTTGGTCTCTACGCCTTTCCAGGATGTACCAGTTAAGTCTCTCCAACATTGCAGTAGCGCTACGTGTGCGGCTGTAGTCGTTAATCACAAACCGTGCGGAACGCCGTTGGACAATCTCAATTTTCTCATTGAGTGTGACTGTCTTTGATGCCCAAGCTGTGGAGCACTTCTGATGTGTCTTCTCAAGACAGTCATGGTGGAATTTGCCTTTTCGACTATGTCGTCTGTGTGCTTTGCCCACTACAGGTACTTTGCATCAGTTTTTTTATAATTGTGGATGTAGTAGTCCAAGGTGGTTGGTCGACGCTTGTTTGTTATGCCTGGGACTTCGCATTTATCTGGGCTGACGAACATCTGCCACTTTTGTTCCAATTGTTGGAGGGTGTCTAGGTCTTGTTGCAGTGCACAGCAATCAGAACCCTGTTTGACCTTCCTATAGACCAAGCAGTCATCAGCAAATAACTTTATCTTGGAAATGACACAGTCTAGCATATCATCACGTGAACAAGTCCGTGAAATGAACACCCTCTGAACCCCAATTTATATAGAGAAAACTGGGGTTTACGAAGGTATACACTATTTTTCCTATTTCTGCTTCAAGACATAGGCTGTGGGTACTCGTTAGAACCGCCTCAATGAGGCGGTTCTAACGAGCACCCACAGTCTATGTTTGTGGTATAAATAAGAAAAATATCATGGATTTTCATCAGAAAAGTAGCCATTTTCGAGATATGATAAAATGCACTATGTCACAAGGGTTTGATATAGGAATGGCATTGATATAGGCAAAGAACAGAAGAGGGACAAGGACCATGTTACCGTAATGAAAACCTTTGACGAAAAATTATAACACTGGTCTTAATAAGGAAAGAAAGACGAATGAAAGAAAATGATGAACAAATGAGTCTAACAGGCCCGTTGTCTCTAGTATCTTAAGTTTAAAGATTCTAGCTTCTACTGTTCTTGAGAAAGCTTTGACCAAACTTTTAACATTGGCGTTTATGGACAGAAAAAGAATGAATGAACAAAGAAGCCGAGAAAGCCCATGATCTTTTACACGATATGTCATAATTATTGCAGTGCATATCAAATTTGAGGATTCTAGCTTTCATAGTGCCCGAGAAATCTTTGACAAAAATTAACATTGGCCTTATATGGAGAGAGAGAAAAATGAAATAACAGATGAACAAATAAGCGTACTAAACCCACTGTCTCTTACAGAACATAGGCATAGACAAAGATATATATATATAAATATAAAAGATATATATATAAAAGAAAACCAACTAAAAGGCTTTTATTTTGCCGGACGTTTCAATCGGAACCCCGGTCTTCTTCGGCGACATATTTTTAATGACAGGTAACTAACAACGTCATGAAGACAAGAACATATACAACTGCACGTCATCAAGTATTTGTCGAGTATTCGTAACAATTTAACATAAGCCCTGTAGGTCTTTTACTTCGATAAACCTATGTAAAGCAACAAGTTAATTAAGAAACATATATCACAAGATGCAAAAATAAGAGAAACATATATCACAGCATGCAATATAGAACACATATCATATGAGCATCTAAGAACTAGGGGCATATCAGAGCACTAAATATACTCTTTTATACCGCAATCAGGCATTCAAGTAACCTAATAAACTTTTTTTTTTTTTTTGGGGGGGGGGGGGGGGTCGATTAATTGCACGCTATAATCGGTAGTGACCTATAATACCTTCTACTGACCTATAATACGTCTAGTGACCGTTTATAGACCGGACCTACTTTTCAGGCCCCTACTTTACATGTGTACATAATAATATGCAACCTTTTATACATGAGAAAACAACGAAAATGCAAGTTCAAATCTTTGCAATATTTATTTGAACAGATTTTCAGAAGTTTCAGCCAAATTCTTACCTTCTCGGCCTTTCCTGGTTTAAATGGCCCGTTGGAATAACTGCGCACTGCTACTGCAGTTGTGCCTCAACCCCGAAACTAATTTCTAAAGCTAAAATAAACTATTTATTTGCAGATTTTCTTACGACATGAAAGCCGTAGCAAAGGAAAGAAGCATAGCCTGAAAAAATCGCCGCCTATGGTGGGATTCGAACCCGGGTCGCTGGGGAGATAGTCCAGTGCTGTAACCGCTGAGCCAAAGAAAATTACATCACCTTATTCCACAGTCCTGTGGAATATTCTAGAAAAATCTTAGGGTCTATAAAAGAGCTAGCCGCTTGATTTTTCGCATTGAGTAAGACTGGAGTTTGAAGTTTGGGCTTTTAAGAAAACTTATTTCTGAATTCTGTGTTGGATTGTTAAAGGATATTACTTTTCATTTTGGACTGTGAATTCTGTGGGATCAATTCATTCACGATATTTCATAACAGAGCTTAGCACATTTAATTTTCTTACTTCTACAGCTTGTAAATAAATTTTGTTAAATTTTTCCAAAAGGTTTGTTTGCTTTTTCTTTCTGCTACGCCTGTCTCGTAACAATTTTCATACAGAATATAAAGCGCTGAGAAACTTTTATTCGAGCGTCCATGTTGTTTCCAACGGCTTTGTGGCGCGGTGATGTCAGAAACTTTGCACTCGTTGACGTCACGTTATACTACGTGTGCGCGCCATGGCACTGAATGTCGTTTAACATGCCACACAGTCTGCTGTCTTTTTAGCTTAAATTTGCTTACTTATTGCAAAACCTTTTGATTGTTTTGAATTGCGGTATAAACTAAATACATGATAAATGTCTTTAGTAATAAAATATAATCGGTTCACCGCGACAATTTTATGGGGGCTCGCTAAAGCTCGCCCTTATAAAATTGTCTAAGGCTCACCGATTATATTTTATTATTAAAGACACTAACCATGTATTGACTATATGTAATTCAGATTAAACTTCAGTTTAAATTTATATAATTGTTAAAAAAATAAAGGAAAATAAAATACCGTTTAGAAAACTTTGAGAAAAAAAAAGATACTTCAGGCAGGTCTAGAGGACCACTTCTAAACGCATCGACCCAAAGATACAACCTTTGCGCGAGAAAACGAAAGGATAACAATCATCATCAGTGCAAAGTTTTCTTTTTCAATTCCTGAAAAATCTGACGAAAATTAGACATGGGGAGAAAGAAGCATATTATGCTGAGTTTGATTCTAGCGTTTATGATTCTTAAGAAACCTTCGACAAAGAGACACCGACTCATCACGTGAACAAGTCCGTGAAATTAAGACCCCCTAATCCCCACTTTATATAAAGAAAACTGGGTTTACGGGGGTATACATTATTTTTCTGATTTTTGCCCCAAGTCATAGGTTATGGGTACTCGTTAGAACCGCCTCAATGAGGCGGTCCTAACGAGTACCCAATACGGCCTATGTTTGCAGTATTTTAAGAAAAATATCACGGAGCTATCAGAAAAATGGCCATTTTGGAGTTGTCATTACGAAAACACGCCTTTATAATTTTGACACCCTTGAACCCCACTTTTATAAAGTAAATCTGGGGTTTCCGGGGGTATACCTTATTTTTCTTATTTCTGCTCTAAAATATAGATTGTGAATACTCGTAAGAACCGCCTCATCGAGGCGGTTCTATCGAGTGCCCACAATCTATATTTTGAGCAGAAATAAGAAAAATATCACAATTTTTCATCATAAACTTTCATTTTTTCCGCGATAAAGGTGGCAATGTATTTGTATAGGCGTGTTTGTGTAATGGAAAAATGCACAATGTCGCATGGGTGTGTTATCGTAATGTGAAGAAGGAATGTAGATCAGTGTATGGCATTATTATAGCATCCATAGATGTTTGAAACCGATCTTTAAGACCTTAATAGTCAGACTGAATAAAGTTCTTCTATGAAACGACTATAAAATCTTTTCTCCTCGATTGCTTTGTGGCGTCCATATGCATATACATATGCATAATTACATGTACTCACAAATAACTTTTCCATAAAGTCACAGCTCGACAGATGCTCATCAGAAAAAATATTGATGCAATCCGAGTTCCTGGTGCTTTTTACAACCGGGCCACGTTAGGTTTTGGGTCTAGTTGGCTAAAATGTCAGACAGAAATAAAAGTTTAACTTAAACATTGAAGTAATTGTGTCAAAGTTGTTATAGAAGCAATTGGGAAATCAATGGGAACCACGCCTATATAATTTGACCCCCTTGAACCCCACTTTTATGCAGTAAAACTGGGGTTTACAGGGGTAAACATTATTTTCCTTATCTCTGCTCCAAGACATAGGTCTTGTGTACTCGTTAGAACCACCTCTTCTAACGAGCACGCACAACCTATGTTTGCAGTAAAAATAAGGAAAATATCACAATTTTTCATGTTAACAATTTCTTCTTTATTTTGGCCGTAAAATGTGCAATGTATTCACTATTTGTATGGGCATGTTTTCGTAATGAAATACAAATCCAGGGAGAACCACTATCATGTTAACGGGTCTGTTTTATGAAAACCCATTAAACCCCATTTATATAGAGAACGCTGGGTTTATTGGGGTGTTTGCTGTTTTCCTTATTTCTGCTCCAAGATATAGGTTGTGGGTACTCTTTTTAACCGCCTCATTTGATGCAGTTCTAACGAGCACCCACAATATATGTTATTTTGTTTTGTTTGTATTGGTTTAAACATATTTATTCATAATACATGTATAATACAAAATACAAATATGCATTGCAATCAACAGTATATGAAGGGATCCAGAAAGAAGTCAATCGACTTATATAAATCTGCTTCCCGAGAAATGTACATATCCATTGCAATCAACCGGTGAGAACAAATATAAAATTGACATGTTGTTAAACCAATTTTATAGTTCTAACAGTATAACTACTATATTGTAATGGCGGTATAACTACTATATTGTAATGGCGGACAGTTCAGTCGACTGGGGACTGGCACTCTTTAATATAGGCGTGTTTATGGATTTCTAGGACTCGTTTTTACCTCAAATATGAATGAAAAGCTTCCTGAATTGTTTCTTTGTTGAAATTTTGTGGATATTCCTATGATGATGTTGTCAAATAGTCAGAGTTTAGGGACATTCAACAACCGATTCAGATATCGGTCGAAGATACTCTCAAAAGCTTGAAATTAGGAAAAGCATCAGGCCCGGATAACGTAAATAATAGAATTCTTAAAGAACTTGCAGAACCTCTGTCAAATCCGTTATGTGACCTCTTCAATTATTCTTTAGCGAAATGTGTTTTCCCAGATAAATGGAAGGAGGCTAATGTTTCTCCTTTGTTCAAAAAGGACGACCCATCACTTATAAGTAACTACAGACCAATATCTCTTCTCAGTACAATAGGAAAAGTCATGGAAAAGATTGTCCACAAGCATCTTTTCAATTATTTTAAAGAGCACAGCTTAATCACATGCTTACAGTCGGGTTTTTCTCCAGGAGACTCAACAGTCAATCAACTTGTTGACATTTATAACACTTTTTGTAAAGCCTTAGATGATGGTAAAGAGGTGAGGGCAATATTTTGTGATATAAGCAAGGCGTTTGACAGGGTTTGGCACAGAGGGTTGTTGCATAAGTTAGAAAAAGTAGGTATAAAGTCAACTCTTCTACATTGGTTAGCGAGTTATCTTTCAAACAGAAAACAGAGAGTAGTCTTACCAGGGGGGATTTCAGATTGGCTTAATATTCACGCTGGTGTGCCACAGGGCTCTATATTAGGACCGCTTCTCTTTTTGATTTATATTAACGATATCGTTGATAACATAGATTCTTCTGTCCGTCTCTTCGCCGACGATACAACCTTATATCTTATTGTCGATGACCCTCATGTAGTTGCCAGACAATTAAATTCCGATTTAGAAAAAATACATGTTTGGGCAGAACGCTGGCTTGTCAAATTTAACCCCGCTGAGTCCGAATCCTTACTCCTTTCCAGAAAGAAAAATAGACCTCTCCATCCGCCACTTCTGATGAATAACGAACCAATTCAAGAAGTAAGTTCTCATAAACACCTTGGCATTTATCTCTCTAGTGACGGAACTTGGCATGAACATATTGATTATATAACCTCAAAAGCCTGGACTAGAATAAATGTTATGCGCAAGTTCAAATTTACTCTTGATAGACAGGCCCTAGAAAAGATATACGTCTCTTTTATCCGACCACTTTTAGAATACGCGGATGTCGTATGGGATAACTGCACCAGGTACGAAGTAATTGCCCTGGAAAAAATTCAGATAGAAGCAGCACGAATTGTAACAGGTGCAACTAAATTGGTATCATTAGAAATGCTCTATAGAGACACCGGCTGGGAAACTTTAGAAAACAGACGTAGAAATCACAAACTTTTTCTATTTTATAAGATGACTAATGATATTACTCCTGCTTACCTTTCCGCTTTAATACCTCCTCTTGTAGAAAATACCACGACCTATGATCTTCGAAATGCAACTAATATCAGACAAACAATGTGTAGAACCCAGTTATATTATAACTCATTCTTACCCTCTTGTATCAGAGCCTGGAACGAACTCAGTCCTGACGTACGAGATGTAAACTCCCTGGCAATTTTTAAACACCGCATGAATGAAAATACAATGAAACCCCCAAAATATTATTTCATAGGTGAAAGATTTTCTCAGATTCATCATACTCGACTGAGAACTTCTTGCAGCTCCCTCAACCATCATCTCTTTCTTAAGAATATCGTGAATGACCCCAACTGTACTTGTGGGGCAATCGAAACTAGCAAACACTACTTATTTGAGTGCCAGAGATACAACGGAATACGAATTGATATGCTGACAAAGGTCACAGTGTATTGTCAACCGACCACCAACACTCTCTTGTTTGGTAATACCGAGTTAAGTTATAACCAAAACTGTGAGATATTTCTTGCTGTACAAAAATTCATCACAGACAGTAAGCGCTTCAAAACGTGAGGACTCTCTATCTCTCTCTCTTTCTCTCTCTTTCTCTCTCTCTCTTAGTGTTCTCCTTCTACTTCCCGTATGTATGATAACTGGTTTATTTAGTTATTTGATTGTCTTTGTAATATTCTTTTCACCGAATATTTGTAATGTGCAAGTTAGAAGGGAAACAGATTCACATAAGCCTATTGGCTTCTTTCTGGATCCCTATGTAAGTTATTGTATTTATGTTGAAATATGTTTGTAACATGTTTGGAAATAAAATATGTTTAAACCAACCGATTCAGAACAATAGGCGAAAATATGGCGGGTAACATGGCGGATGATGCCGACTTTGAGACTGTTAGATCAAAGCGTAGAAAACGAAATGTGACTGAGGAAAGTGAAAACCGAGATATATTTGTGAACAGTTCAATGGAAAATAAACTCAATATGATTTTCAATGAACTTCAACAAATTCGTATGAATCAAGACCAAGCAAACACAGGTATGAAATCATTTCAAAACTGTTTTGTCTCCATGAACGAAAAAATGGATCAAGTAGTTGATGTTATGAATACCAATACGTCCGTGCTAAAAACTCTGGCCTACAAGTCTATAGACTTAGAGGCTCGGTCAAGGAGGAACAATTTGATATTTTGGGGATTTTTCGAGACCCCAAATGAAAACTGTTTTGCCATAATTAGGGATTTCATTGATAACAACCTTGACCTTGACCCTAGGAAAATGTATCTCACAAGGGCCCATCGGCTAGGACCTCGGAAAATTGGTAGTAGAAATCCTAAGCGCCCAATAATCGTCAACTTTAGGGATTTCTGTGATACCCAGATGATTATGGACAATGTACACATGCTAAGAAATACAAATTTCAGTGTAAGTTATGATTTACCGAAGGAAATCAATGATGCGCGCAAAAAGCTGTGGGACGAGGTCAAAACAATAAAATCGAGGCAACCGAGGGCAAACACCCAAATACTATATCCTGCAAAACTTTTGGTTAACGGAAAAGTGGTAAGGGACGAATTCCCAGACTGGAATGTTACCATGAGATGTAGTAGGCTGTCTGACTTTACACACATTGACAAGAATTCCTATTTTGAACAACCCAGTTTGAATCGTCCAGAATTGCGTGGCCATGATTTTAATGTTGTCAATGAACCGTGTTGGCTGGACAATGTTGTGAGCGATTTTACAACTCGTAGTACACCTTGTAGTAATACGCTTGTCACGCAGCTAAACATGAATGAACAGAATGACCCACGTGACCATGATACGAGTCAAGGTGAAGTTGATTCATCTCAAATAAACCCAAGCTCGACATTGATGGAAATGACGGAGATGCACGCTGAAACTGTTAATGTGGAAAAGGAGCAAACTGTGTGTGCAAATAGATTGTTGTCACCAAGCATTCTTTCCCCAGGGTCATCTCGTAGTACGTCAATTGATAAACAACCTTCTACGTGTATATTTAGACCATATACTGATCAAATTGTGAGTTCGCAGACTACAGAAGGTGTAAAAATAATTCAGAGTAACTCACCGTCTCAAAATGTAGCTGTTAAATCTCGTGTCTCTCGTACTCTAGAACGGGGCGTTAGACGCCCACCTTCGAAGTCCGTAACAAGGTCTCAAAAAAAGACATCTTCAGTGTCAAAGAAAGTGGAAAGTACGGGTTCTAAAAATAGACTATCGAGTGACCGAAATAGATCACAATCTAACATTAGCACAACTGGACATAATACTACGTCACCTACGCCCCCGCAAGTGTTTAAAAATAGTAGCACAGGTACAAATACGAGCGATTCATGTCAATCGATTTAGGTGTCACAGGGGAAGGTGCCTTTGCGCTTTTCATTATTAAATGTACAGGGTCTGGTGACTAAGCGTACAAATAAATTAAAATCTGTAGAATTCCAAGATATTTTTAGTTCTAGTGACATTGTTTTGCTGGTAGAAACTTGGACAAATGAGTTTTCCGATATAAATGTAAATAACTTTGAGTCTTATGTATTGAACCGAGGGGAAAATAAGAAACGTAGCAAACGCAGCTCTGGTGGGATAATCGTTTATGTCAGAAATGAATATGTGTCGAAGGACACATTGTTTTTCACGAGTCAAGACGACATTATATGGATAAAAATTAACAAGTCTTTGTGTTCTCTTGAGAATGATTTATATATTGGTTTATGTTACGTAGTGCCTGATGATAGCAGCAGGCAGTCTATGACCGAAACGAACTTTTTTGATAGATTGTTAGACTCCATAGTTTTTATTGAGAATAAAACACAGGGTAATTGCAATTTGTTGGTGTGTGGAGACTATAACAGTAGAACTTCAAATAACCCGGATTATGTTGTTGATGACACGACATCGCATATGTCAGTTTTACCTGATGATTACATCTCAGATACACAATTGCCCCGTTTTTCACAGGACGAGGGCCATACAAATAACAATGGGTTATTATTACTTGACTTATGCAAGCAGACGGGCCTGAGAATTATGAATGGTAGAGTAGGGAATGACCAAGGCATAGGAAAATACACTTTTGTTGGTAGCAGAGGGTGTAGTCTGGTTGATTATGTTTTAGCTTCTCAAAATATGTTTTCTTATATTAAATGTTTTGAAGTTCAAGATCCTAACATACTCAGTGACCATTGTCTTATAAATTTCTCTTTTGAGTTTGAAAGTGATTGTTTAGATTGTCAGTTGTCTGAAGAGTATGACACTATCGAGACTAAGTATAAATGGAATAATGAGCGCAAAGAAGATTTCAGGTATTTGTTACAGCAGAATAATGAAAACTTAGCCTCCTTAAATTCGGATATCTTAAATTGTTGCAGCAGTAATGAGATCGAATCTTGTGTATCAAAACTGAGCGATATTATTGGCACGGCTGCGGCCCCATTGTTTAAGAGAAAAATTTATTCTCAGGAATCTAATGAGTCAAATAGACAGGGTTCTGAAAATAAAACTGATGCGCCCTGGTTTACAGATCTGTGTCATGAGAAAAAAAATATTTTCATTCAAATGCTCAATAAGTATCGTGAAAATAAATGCGATACAAATCGCATTAATATGGTTAAATCACGATCAGAATACAAGATGACAATACGCAAAGCTAGATTTAACTATGATAAAGAAAAAACTAAACTTTTCGAGGATGCAAAATTTAAAAATGCAAAATTATATTGGAACTTACTTAAAGAATCAGCCGGTATAAAACCAGCCAATATTCCATTGACAACCTTTGAACAATATTTTAAGGCCGTTAATAACCCCCTAGACCCGTTCTACTCAACCGATGAAGATATATTATATTTTAATGAGCGTTATGAAAATAACGAATTTAATATTATGTTTGAAGAGTTAAACGCGCCATTTTCACAACAAGAAGTCTTAAAAGCTGTTTATCAGTTGAAAGCGAACAAATCAGGTGGACCTGACCAATTAATTAATGAATTTTTCATACACGGAAAAGAAATTTTAACACCCATATTAGTTAATTTATTCAATAAGATTTATGAAACTGGGCATTTTCCTGAGATATGGTCAGAGGGGTATGTAGTTCCCCTGCACAAGAAAGGGAGCGTTAATGACGTTGAAAACTACAGAGGGATCACCTTACTAAGTACAATGGGCAAACTTTTTACTAGGGTTATTAATATCAGATTAGGGGAATGGGCAGAAAGATATGGGGTACTTATTGAAGCTCAAGCTGGTTTTAGAGCAGGCATGAGCACTGTAGATAATATTTTCGTTTTGCATGGACTGATTTCACATATGCTTAATAATGGCAATAAATTATATTGTGCTTTCATTGATTTCACGAAAGCATTTGACTACATTGTTAGAGATAACTTATGGTATAAATTAGTAAAACTAGGTTTACGAGGGAACATTTTAAACATTTTAAAATCAATGTATTCGTCTGTAAAGTCAAGAGTGAAATTTTGCAACAAATTAGGAAAGGAGTTTTACTGCAGTTTAGGGGTCAGACAGGGAGAGTGTTTCTCGCCTTTGCTTTTTTCATTATATTTGAATGACATTGAAGAACAGTTTATGTATTCGGGGCTTGAAGGTATCGATGTTACAATGTTTAAAATATTTATGTTATTATATGCAGATGATATTGTTATTTTTGCAAATTCACCAGAACAAATACAGACTGGTTTGGATTTAATGCTAGAATATTGCACTCGATGGAAACTTACTATAAATGTATCTAAAACCAAAATAATGGTTTTTAGAAAAGGTGGCCAATTACCTAGAAACATGAAATTCTATTATAATGGACAAGAAATTGAAATAGTTAAGGAATTTAAATACCTAGGTATAGTTTTTACAAGTGGGGGTTCCTTTTCTGAAGCTCAAAATACCCTAGCGGGTCAGGCACAAAAGGCACTTTTTAAGTTAAACAAATAGCTGTATAAATTTACCCATATTTCACCCAAACACAAGCTAGATCTTTTTGATAAACTGATAACTCCCATCCTTAATTACTCATGTGAGATCTGGGGATTTATACAAGCAAATTCGATCGAGAGGGTGCATTTACAGTTCTGTAAAAAAATATTGGGCGTGAAAAAAACAACGCAAAATGACTTTATCTATGGGGAACTTGGTAGAACAAACTATATGACAAAAAGATATGTTCTAATCATAAAATATTGGTTTAAAGTACTAGCAGCAAATGAACATAAGTATGTTAAGATGGTCTATGAACTCATGCGGAGGGACACAGAACGGTTACCAGGAAAGTCTAACTGGGCATCTTTAATTCGAAATTTATTAATGTCATTAGGTTTTCACGACGTTTGGTTAAATCAAGGGGTGGGTAATGTTGACTTATTTATGTGCTTATTGAAACAAAGGGTTAATGATAATTTTGTTCAAAACTGGCATTCGAGGTTAGAAGAATCGTCACGCGCAGTATTTTATAGATCAATAGCAAACTTTAATCTCAAATCATATTTAGAACACATTAACGTGTCAAAATTCTGTGTAGCACTAACTAGATTACGTGTGTCTTCCCATCGACTTGAAATAGAGGCTGGAAGATGGGTTAGGCCAAATAGTGTACCAATAAATGATAGAAAATGCCATAAATGCTCACTCATTGAAGATGAGTATCATTTTGTCATTGAATGTCAAATGTATAATGATTTACGGAAGAAATATATACCAAAATATTATTGGCATAGACCAAGTATGTTTAAATTTACGGAGCTTATGAACACAAGTAATACTCGTCTTTTAAAGAACCTGGGTGCTTTTGTTTATCACTCTTTCAAATCCCGCACAGAGCTGCTATATTGATCTATATCGATTTTACAGTACTTTCAATATCTGCACTTTATACCTTACATGTAAGACATTCCTATTGGTCAAATCACAGCTGATGACGTCGGTTCACCGCCGGTGTGGGGTTACTACGTTACACAGACGTTGAGGCGACGTTATCAACCTTTTATGTGTCATCTGATCTCTAGGTAAAGAAGCCATATAGTCTGTTTTATCAAAGACATCGATTCAACTACATTTTCAATAATAACCATAGTCTATATTTATTAATTACTACGTTTTATATTAACAGTTGTTACAGTACTGTACATTTTGTTGTAATATGTGTACACATGTAGGCTGTATGTGTTGAATTGTATATATTGCCTTTGTTCAGTGTGTCTACAATGTAAAAAATGGGCGATTTTAAACCCTAGTATCTCGGCCTTTATTTCGATTTCGAAAGGCTGAGTGCGTGGGGTTTCTCATTTTCCCATCTTCTGTATGTAAGCTGGTGGGAGGGAATATCCTTCTCTGAGTGTGAGAAGGAGTCCCCCCCCCTTCAGCTTGACTTGTTTTACAGTAAAGTTACTAGCATCTTCTCCGCTGTAGATAGTTTATGTGAGACAAAAGGATGTGACTGCTTCCTGGGTGGGGACTGATCCAATCAGGAAGCAGCTGGCTCCTCTACGCTCACAAATTTCCTCCCCCTTTCACAATTTTTCTGTCAAAATATGAAAGTATGCATTAATATGCAAGGGCATATATCTATGTATTTATAGGATGGGTATACGTATGTCTATACATATATGAACATGTGTATGTATATGTGTATATGCATTCTGGAATTTTGGATTTCGATTTAAATTCCTTCGTCAAAGGGAAATATAATCGAGCTTATAATACTGGATATATATGTATGTTAAGAATACCTCTCTACAGTCTTTGTTCTGTCAATTACGCCATTGTATATGTTTTGTTTTATATCCTCATGGGCTTTATAGCCTTCTGGACTTGTTCAATAAAATTTCTTCTTCTATAATGAAATATGGACGTTAACAATAACACAGAGACTAAGAATAATAAATCTATAAAATTCTGATTATGTTAAGACTGAAGGAAACGCCAAAGGAAACATGAAAGGGAAGACAAACTAACTATTTATTTTGTGTGTGTGTGTGTGTGTGTGTGTGTGTGTGTGTGTGTGTGAGAGAGAGAGAGAGAGAGATGAAGAGATGGTGTGTGCCCTAACGTTTCGAAACGTTTACTATCAGGTCTGTACTTTTGAACTGCAAGGATTATTTGGGTATTAGCCTGATTGTATAAACTGTTATCACCGAATAAAATGGATTTTAGATTTGGAGTACAATAGGGGCTTAGAGTATTCAATAAGACTATTCTTTCATCATTGAAGCTTTGGCATTCCAAATAAAAAATGTTTGGTCGTTTCAATGACTCCACATACACAGTGTGGGTCATCAATTATATTTTTCGAAAACAAATGGTGTTTTAAAATACTGCAATTCGTTCTGAGTCTAGTATGTTGTATCTGTAAACTCCGTTTGCCTGTATGATAGTACTTGGGCGGTATATTCTTATTTTTACTGAGGTTGTATTTCAGACTTGAAACTGAAGAACATTCTCTAATATCAGAAGATGTGTCATTCCACAACCTTATACTAGCAGGAAGAAAGGAGTTGTAATATAGCTGTGTTTTGGCCATAGCGGGTCTCATATTATTAGCGTCCCGTAGATTATAAGGGGTTGTATCGTCAATAACAGGCGGAATTAATGTATTTAAATAGTTTGGGGACATACCAGTTGATATTTTGTAAAATAAACAAAGTTTGTGATTTTGACGCCGTTGTTCCAAAGTTTCCCAACCCGTTTCCTTATACAGTAGTTCAATGAATACTAATCTAGAAGTTCCCGTGACAATTCTGGCGGCTTCAAGTTGAACTTTTTCAAGGGCATTCTTTTCATATTGTGTAATAGTTTCAAAGGATTGACTGTCAAGAATAAATTTCAACTTACGCATGATATTAATTCTAGCCCAGGCCTCAGCTGTTATATAATCTATATGCTCGTGCCATGTTCCATCGTTAGACAGAAAGATACCTAAATGCTTATGACTATAAATTCTTTGATTAGTTCATTACTCATAATAAGTTGGGGGTGATTGGGTCTGTTAGTTTTCCTAGAAATGAGGAGAGCTTCTGATTTTGACGGGTTAAATTTTACTAACCACCGTTCTGCCCATCGATGGATGACATCTAAATCAGAATTTAGTCGTCGAGCTGTCTCGTTAGGATCGTTCACTATCAAATATAAGCTGGTGTCATCAGCAAAAAGACGAATGTTGGAACTGATCTCTAGAACTAAGTCGTTAATATAGACCAAGAATAAAAGTGGTCCTAAATTTGAGCCTTGAGGTACACCAGCTTCTATAGAGACCCAATCGGAACAGGCACCCGGGATAGCTACCCTTTGTTTCCTATTTGATAAGTAGCTAACTAGCCATTGCAAAAGTGTTGTATCAATCCCTGCTTGTTTAAGTTTAAAACGTAGACCTCTGTGCCACACTCTGTCAAAAGCCTTGCTTACGTCACAGAAAATTGCCCTAACTTCTTTGCCTTCATCCAAAGCCTTACAAAAAGTATTATAAATATCAACTAGTTGGTTTACGGTGGAGTCGCCAGGTACAAAACCAGATTGTAAAGATGCAATTGCAAGTTGGTCAAGGAAAAAGGTGAACATATGCTTATGAACGATTTTTTTCAATTATTTTACCTACCGTACTTAGTAGCGAGATAGACATGTAGTAAGAAACAAGGGAAGGGTCGTCTTTTTTGCAGGGGCGTGACATTCGCCTCTTTCCAAAGGTCGGGGAAAATACCATTAGACATAGAATAATTAAACAGGTCGCAGAGCGGTTTAGATAAGGGAGTAGCTAGTTCTTTCAAAATCTTATTATTGATGTTGTCTGGTCCTGTGGATTTACCTAATTGTAAAACTTCAAGAACACCTTGGACCTCACTTGGGATAAAACGTATATTATGTAGAGAAGGTCCATCACAAGCTGTGGAGTCAGGAAAAATAGAAAATCGATCATCAAGTAAACTCTAAAAATATCACAATTTTTCATGTTAACAATTTCTTCTTTATTTTAGCCGTAAAATATGCAATGTATTCACTATTTGTATGGGCATGTTTTCGTAATGAAATACAAATCCAGGGAGAACCACTATCACGTTAACGGGTCTGTTTTATGAAAACCCATTAAACCCCATTTATATAGAGAACGCTGGGTTTATTGGCGTATTTGCTGTTTTCCTTATTTCTGCTCCAAGATATAGGTTGTGGGTACTCTTTTTAACCGCCTCATTTGATGCAGTTCTAACGAGCACCCACAATATATGTTTGCAGTATTTTGTTTTGTTTGTATTGGTTTAAACATATTTATTCATAATACATGTATAATACAAACATACAATATACAAATGTGCATTGCAATCAACAGTATATGAAGGGATCCAGAAAGAAGTCAATCGACTTATATAAATCTGCTTCCCGAGAAATGTACATATCCATTGCAATCAACCGGTGAGAACAAATATAAAATTGACATGTTGTTAAACCAATTTTATAGTTCTAACAGTATAATGAAATATGGACGTTAACAATAACACAGAGACTAAGAATAATAAATCTATAAAATTCTGATTATGTTAAGACTGAAGGAAACGCCAAAGGAAACATGAAAGGGAAGACAAACTAACTATTTATTGTGTGTGTGTGTGTGTGTGTGTGTGTGTGTGTGTGTGTGTGTGTGTGTGTGTGAGAGAGAGAGAGAGAGAGAGAGAGAGAGAGAGAGAGAGAGAGAGAGAGAGAGAGATGAAGAGATGGTGTGTGCCCTAACGTTTCGAAACGTTTACTATCAGGTCTGTACTTTTGAACTGCAAGGATTATTTGGGTATTAGCCTGATTGTATAAACTGTTATCACCGAATAAAATGGATTTTAGATTTGGAGTACAATAGGGGCTTAGAGTATTCAATAAGACTATTCTTTCATCATTGAAGCTTTGGCATTCCAAATAAAAAATGTCTGGTCGTTTCAATGACTCCACATACACAGTGTGGGTCATCAATTATATTTTTCGAAAACAAATGGTGTTTTAAAATACTGCAATTCGTTCTGAGTCTAGTATGTTGTATCTGTAAACTCCGTTTGCCTGTATGATAGTACTTGGGCGGTATATTCTTATTTTTACTGAGGTTGTATTTCAGACTTGAAACTGAAGAACATTCTCTAATATCAGAAGATGTGTCATTCCACAACCTTATACTAGCAGGAAGAAAGGAGTTGTAATATAGCTGTGTTTTGGCCATAGCGGGTCTCATATTATTAGCGTCCCGTTGATTATAAGGGGTTGTATCGTCAATAACAGGCGGAATTAATGTATTTAAATAGTTTGGGGACATACCAGTTGATATTTTGTAAAATAAACAAAGTTTGTGATTTTGACGCCGTTGTTCCAAAGTTTCCCAACCCGTTTCCTTATACAGTAGTTCAATGAATACTAATCTAGAAGTTCCCGTGACAATTCTGGCGGCTTCAAGTTGAACTTTTTCAAGGGCATTCTTTTCATATTGTGTAATAGTTTCAAAGGATTGACTGTCAAGAATAAATTTCAACTTACGCATGATATTAATTCTAGCCCAGGCCTCAGCTGTTATATAATCTATATGCTCGTGCCATGTTCCATCGTTAGACAGAAAGATACCTAAATGCTTATGACTATAAATTCTTTGATTAGTTCATTACTCATAATAAGTTGGGGGTGATTGGGTCTGTTAGTTTTCCTAGAAATGAGGAGAGATTCTGATTTTGACGGGTTAAATTTTACTAACCACCGTTCTGCCCATCGATGGATGACATCTAAATCAGAATTTAGTCGTCGAGCTGTCTCGTTAGGATCGTTCACTATCAAATATAAGCTGGTGTCATCAGCAAAAAGACGAATGTTGGAACTGATCTCTAGAACTAAGTCGTTAATATAGACCAAGAATAAAAGTGGTCCTAAATTTGAGCCTTGAGGTACACCAGCTTCTATAGAGACCCAATCGGAACAGGCACCCGGGATAGCTACCCTTTGTTTCCTATTTGATAAGTAGCTAACTAGCCATTGCAAAAGTGTTGTATCAATCCCTGCTTGTTTAAGTTTAAAACGTAGACCTCTGTGCCACACTCTGTCAAAAGCCTTGCTTACGTCACAGAAAATTGCCCTAACTTCTTTGCCTTCATCCAAAGCCTTACAAAAAGTATTATAAATATCAACTAGTTGGTTTACGGTGGAGTCGCCAGGTACAAAACCAGATTGTAAAGATGCAATTGCAAGTTGGTCAAGGAAAAAGGTGAACATATGCTTATGAACGATTTTTTTTCAATTATTTTACCTACCGTACTTAGTAGCGAGATAGACATGTAGTAAGAAACAAGGGAAGGGTCGTCTTTTTTGCAGGGGCGTGACATTCGCCTCTTTCCAAAGGTCGGGGAAAATACCATTAGACATAGAATAATTAAACAGGTCGCAGAGCGGTTTAGATAAGGGAGTAGCTAGTTCTTTCAAAATCTTATTATTGATGTTGTCTGGTCCTGTGGATTTACCTAATTGTAAAACTTCAAGAACACCTTGGACCTCACTTGGGATAAAACGTATATTATGTAGAGAAGGTCCATCACAAGCTGTGGAGTCAGGAAAAATAGAAAATCGATCATCAAGTAAACTCTAAAAATATCACAATTTTTCATGTTAACAATTTCTTCTTTATTTTGGCCGTAAAATATACAATGTATTCACTATTTTGTATATGCATGTTTTCGTAATGAAAGACCAATCCAGGGAGAACCACTATCACGGTAACGGGTCTGTATAATGAAAACCCATTAAACCCCATTTATATAGAAAAGGCTGGGTTTATGGGGGCATTTGCTGTTTTCCTTATTTCCGCTCCAAGATATAGGTTGTGGGTACTCTTTTTTACCGCCTCATTTGATGCAGTTCTAACGAGCACCCACAATATATGTTTACAGTATTTTTTTTTTTTTTTGTATTGGAGTTCAGCGGACCAGTCAATACATTTTAAGTCATTTTGGGCCGGTCATGTTACCTATCCATACTTTTCCTGGACAGGCTTATACGTATGTTGCATCCCTAAACGTCCGACATCCCTAAGTGTCCGACAAAATTTTGATTTCTCGCAAAATTGTTGGAAACGGTGGGGAATGTTCAATTATGACATTTTAAGTGAAAATTTCCAAAAAAATATTTTTGGAAATATTCGAAATTTAACTTCAATTTTTTCTTGTCGGACATTTCGGGGTGCCCCATGCATCCCTAAGTGTCCGCCATCCCTAAATGTCCGACAATATGAAAATTGACTAAGAAAGCATTTTTATTGTTAATAATCAATCAATGATAAATAAAAAGACAAATTTAACGTTAAACCTATGTTAAAAATGTTCACCTTTGGAAATAAGCATTGCAATATATGGATCCGAATATACCGGCATCCTTAGATGTCCGCCAGCATGACAAAATCTTAGTTTCTCGGGAAGATGTCCGAAACGGTGGGGAATGATCAATTGTCGTTCAAATAGTTTACGCGACTATATAAAATATATGTATATCATAATTTTAATGCTGATGAATACGGGCATACGACTTTAAACCAGTTTTGGTCCAACCAAGGTACTGAGTCAAGTTTGACATCACGCCTATTCAATCATATGCGTAAGATCCCCCACCCCTAAAAATCGAAAAAAAAAATTATAACCCAAAGCATGGATTGTGGGTATCCGTTAGAACCCGCGTCAGGGGTACGGCTATAACGGATATCCACGAGCTTCTTTTTTGTGAAGAGGTAAGAAAACTAATTTATCATATGGCGTCGCGTCTGAGAGTGTAATAACGTCACGCAATAAATTCCGTAATCCACTAATGGATTAAATATGCAAATTAGTGAGATACGCCCATAACGATACACGTACAACGTCCTTAACGACGTCGCGTTTACTTACTGCGGAAATATTGACATTTTTGCATACAGATTTTGAATAAAGTACGTTTTATAAGTCATATGATATATAGACTCCGTGGCCCAGTGGATAAGAGAGCTGACTCTTAGTCATTAGGTCTCTCACCGCCCTAGGTTCGAGCCTCGTTCGGGTCACGAGTGACGGAAGGTCAGGTGGTGTTTCCCGGGTACTCCGGTTTTTCGCCCACCTCTGATTAACGATCGGCTCGATATGAGTGAAATAATCTTGAAAGGGCCGTAAAATCCAAAACCGAAAATAAATTTAATCTTGCATTCGTGATCGTGTATTGTTGAATTTATTAGGCTCGTTACGGGGAAAGGCATAAAATGCTCGGCAAAGCCTCGCATGTTTTACTTGTTCCTAAACTCGTTTGATAAATTCAGTAATACATGAGCACTCGTTAGATTCTCTATGTATGCCACGTGGAACTCCAGTTATAAATTATAGGTTTCACGTTTTAATTTGACTTTTCAAATTAATAATATTTGATTATTAATGATAAAATTACTTTATCAGCCGTTTTTCATGTTAACGGCCACTTAGGTGTATATCAATCAAGATGCATATGTCCGAAGGTATTCTTTTTTAGCATAGGTTTAATTACTTCACCTTTTTCTTTATAAATCATTATTCATTATTAGCGGTAAGAACTATTTTCCAAGTTACTTGTCATGCTGGTGGACATCTAGAGATTGCGGACATATTCGGATCCATATATTGCAATGCTTATTTCCAAAGGTGAACATTTTTAACATAGGGATGCATGGGTCATCCATAAGTGTCCGACAAGAAAAAAATGAAGTTAAATTTCGAATATTTTCGAGAAAAAAAGCGAATTTTTCACTTAAAATGTCACAATTGATAATTCTCCACCGTTTCGGACATTTTCCCGAGAAACTAAGATTGTGTCATGCTGGCGGACATCTAAGGATGCCGGTATATTCGGATCCATATATTGCAATGCTTATTTCCAAAGGTGAACATTTTTAACATAGGTTTAACGTTGAATTTGTCTTTTTATTTATCATTGATTGATTATTAACAATAAAAACGCTTTCTTAGTCAATTTTCATGTTGTCGGACATTTAGGGATGGCGGACACTTAGGGATGCATGGGTCATCCCTAAGTGTCCGACAAGAAAAAAATGAAGTTAAATTTCGAATATTTTCGAGAAAAAAAGCGAAGTTTTCACTTAAAATGTCACAATTGATCATTCTCCACCGTTTCGGACATCTTCCCGAGAAAATAAGATCTTGTCATGCTGGCGGACATCTAAGGATGACGGTATATTCGGATCCATATATTGCAATGCTTATTTCCAAAGGTGAACATTTTTAACATAGGTTTAACGTTAAATTTGTCTTTTTATTTATCATTGATTGATTATTAACAATAAAACTGCTTTCTTAGTCAATTTTCATGTTGTCGGACATTTAGGGATGGCGGACACTTAGGGATGCATGGGGCACCAAGAAAAAAATTGAAGTTAAATTTCGAATATTTTCAAAAAAAAATTTTTCGAAATTTTCCCTTAAAATGTCATCATTGAACATTCCCCACCGTTTCCAACAATTTTGCGAGAAATTAAAATTTTGTCGGACACTTAGGGACGTCGGACGTTTAGGGATGCAACATACGTAAGCTGTTAACCAGTACAGTGCACATTCTTCCGCCAGAAAGTGACATCTGACCTTCTTGAATCAGCGGAAGGGAGAGAATGTCTGTAAAAATCTCAACGAATGAATGTTTCTGACCCCGGCAGGCATCAAATCCGCGTCCTCCTGATCACCAGTCAGATGCGCATCCGACGTGCTACCGAGGCAGGCAATGTTTGCAGTATAAATAAAAGGACATATTCCGGATTTTCATCAGAAAAGTAGCTATTTTTGGAGATGTACAAAAAATGCACTATGACGCACGGCTGTGTTATGGCACCAAGGCTTGGCGAAAATGTCCCTTGTGTAAGCCTTTACAGATATTTTGTATAATAAACATGCCTGCTTTTCCTGAGCTTCAAGTCGGTACAGCTAGAAAGAACTGGTCTTCGCAAAGCTGGAAGGCACTTTGTACAGCGGTTCCGAAATCGTATCGATGGGTCATATGTACAGGTAATATTTCTTTTAAAGTAGGAATAATTTGGACAAAGTTATCATCAACACAATGAGGGGCTCCTTGTCAAAAGAATGAGCTTTCGACGGATTAAAGTCTTTGTTCTTCAGTATTTTTAAACGATTGACTGTAAACAAAGTATTGTTTTATATATGGAAACATCTAATCCACTGTATTCAATAACATATCATGGCAAGGCAGTGCTATCTTGCTTAACCAATTTTGTACCGGAAACCCCAAAACGGGTATCCTGGCAAACAGTATAGGCCCAGATCAGACACCGCATAACGCGGCGTCTGATCAGGGCCGTCACTGTTTGCAAAAAGTCCAGCCATTTTCCAAATAAATTTTGAAGAAAACACGCATCTAAAGTTTGAAATGGACATGTTCTATATATAAGGAGGGAGATCCCATTTCGTACAAAAAGGGTTAATTTTTGACGCGAAATGTGTGCGTTTTTCGTCTCTTCTCGAAGTGTTCATTTGTGATGCTCATTAGTGCCATTGTTATAGACACCTCTATTCTCACTCTGTTAATTGGGGTTTAGCTTGGAGAATTTGTATTGACTAGTTACCGTGATTGTTATTATTATTATTATAATTTTATTTATTAATATTTGTTTATTTATTTATCTATTTTTGTTTTGGTTTTACGGCCCTTTCAAGATTTTTTCACTAATATCGAGCCGATCGTTAATTAGAGCTTGGGTAAACCGGAGTACCCGGAGAAAAACCACCTGACCTTTCGTTGCAGAACTTGGCGTTAAACATGTGACCCGAGCGAGGCTAATGATTAAAGGCATTTATTCTTAGATGGTAGGACACACCCGGGTGTTCATAATTGTTTTATTGCCCCCTGTGATATACTGTCTATAGCAGATAAAAGGCGGCCTTTAATAGGGTGATTAGTAGCTCCTGTTGCATCCTCTGACTGAGGCACTAAAGAGGAAAATCAATAAGGTACACTTTAGTAATTATTGATTTTCCCCAAGGCCCCTTACCTGTTGCAGACAGAGGATTTCTCTTTTGTCAGCACTAAGGGCTACATAATATTATGTAATGAAATGATAGTTCTCAATAATCAAGAATAAATGCCTTTAAGAGCCAGCGCCTCTTATCCACTAGGCTACGGAGGCCCGTTGTTACCGTGAATGTGATTTGGAATTATTTGAACTTATGCATGCATTACGATAACACACCCTTTCGGCATTTCACATCTCCAAAATGGCTTCTTTTCTGATTAAAATCCTTGATATTTTTCTTATTTATACTACGTACATAGGTTGCGAGTGCTTGTAAGAACAGAGGCGGTTCTTATGAGTACCATAACATATGCCTTCGAGCAGAAATAAGACAAATAATGTATACCCCGTATACCCATGTTTTCTCTTTATAAAATAGGATTTCGGTGGGGGGGGGGGGTCATTTCACGGACTTGTTCACGTGATGGTGTCATTTGTTATAAACACATCTATTCTCACTCTGTGTCCCCCGTCCATCGGGGCTTGAAGAAATAGATGGGCTGCATGAGTACTGGTAAACCGCTTAGAAGGACTAAGCCTGCACCGGCAAAGTGGTGTGAGTCAGACCGGTCAGTGCAAATAAGCATTTTGATTTCATTCGGCGGCAGGGTGTGAGACGTCATTTCATCTCAATGTCGGGTAAAAGTCCCACAAAATTGGAAGCAACGTCTCCAAAATGACTTAAATAGTGTTTGCAGTGACGATAAACGTCAATTCAAATAAACCTAAAAATTCTCACTCCGTAATTTGGGTTTTAGCTTGGAGCATTCGTACTAACTGGTGAACGTGATTTTTATTTTCGTAGCATTATTTGAACTAGTGCATGAAAATATCGAATGCATGAGAGCGATTTGCAAAAATTGCATATTAAATAATGATTCTGCAATTGATTTATGTACTCTAGCTTCATAAAATTAACAACAAGAGGTTATCCATATATGAATTTTACAAGCAATATGACACTGTGTGAATTGGGCACTCCAGATTTATAGTTGTATTCAGAAATTTCATAACCCGAATTGATTTTGTCTATTTCCGAGCAGACTACAAGCCGTGTCCCCCCAACCAGTGAGTTATTCATTACGAAAACACGCCTATACCAATACAGCGTGAATTTAACCGCCGAAAGAAAAGAAAATTTAAGATAAAAATTTTGATACTGTTCTTATTTCTGCTAAAATATAAATTGCGGGCACGTTAGAACGAACCGCCTCCTCATCGAGTCGGTTCTAACGAGTACCAACCATCTATACTTTAGAGCAGAAATAAGTTTAATAAGGTCCACCCCTGTAAACCCCAGTTTTTCTATATACAAGTGGGGTTCATGGGGGTTAAGAATTATATAAAGTCGCGATTTCAGCGATCCTGTGGTAATTAGATAATGATAATAATAATAATCATAATAATAATAATAAACTAACACATGGATTAAATAATTAAACAAGTATAGGTTTTATAAAAAGCTAGGTCTACGCTTAACATATACTAAAAGTGAATGTTTAGAGTTATATCCCAGAAATGTGGCCCCCGCCCATCGGGGCTTGAAGGAATAGATGGGCTGCATGATGCGTCAACGCAGAGCTGAAACCGACCCCACAAAAGTACTGGTATACTGCTTAGAGGATCTAAGCCTGCCAAGGCAAAGCGGTGTGAGTTGGACCGTCCATGCTTATTAACTCTACTGGTTTCATTGGGCGACAGGGTTTGAGATGTCATTTCATCTCAATGTCGGGTAAAAGTCCCACAAAATTGGAAGCAATGTCTCCAAAATGACCTATACAGTGTTGATGGGGACGTTAAACCTCAAATCAAACAAACAAAAAAAATATCCCAGAAATGTGTTTTATACAATTAACTGTCTTTGGCAATATTCTAATTGCCAGTCTGCCCCGAGGTCCCTGCCGTTGTAAGTATAACCTCTGAAATGTCAAAGTTGCAAATTCTGTTGTTTTTTTTTTTTTTTTTTTTTTGTCAACAAGTACTTTTTCATCTTTAACCCTTCTCTTCCTGAATATTCATTTAAGCCACACCCATTTCTGTCTATCAACCAATTAAATTACTTGATTTAATTTATTGCTACAAATTCATAAACTGAATGCCAAACAGCGTAGATCCTGATCAGATGGCTTCTTCAGAAGCCATCTGATCTTGATCTACACTGTTTGCACCGGCCCCGATAGCTCAGTTGGTAGAGTGTCCGCTCCGGGGAACGGGAGGTCTGGGGTTCGATCCCGGGCCGCGACATACCAAAGTCGTTAACAAGAGCACCGCATGCGGGTGCCAACGCTCGTCTGCAGTTTCTTTTAGAAAACCAAAGTTCTAAGTCAAACAAGAGCAATCAAATTGCAAGATGGAGTTATAAAACTTGTAGGGAAAGTGTGAGTATGAAGTTTCATGAAGGCAGGCCAAATACTTCTGGAAATATGGTCAAGGTTAAGTTTTTTGGTTAATTTTTCGAAAAATAGGTCAAAGTTCAAAGGTCAAGGTCACAGGTCAAAAAGCGTGGTATGACTGAAAAGGTCTCACCCCAAGGAACATTCATGTGAAGTTGGAAGGCTCTGTTGTGAATAGTATTGAAATAAGAGACAAAAACAATTTAAAAAAAACGGAGGGAAAAGGGGAGATAATTCAATCAAATTGCAATATGGAGTTATAAAACTTGTAGGGAATGTAGCTCTTGTGATGGTGCGTATGTGTATGAAGTTTCATGAAGGTGTGTGTGTGTGTGTGTGTGAATTCGGGTTTAACGTCGCTTTCAACAATTTTTCAGTCATATCACGACGGTGTCTGGTTGCGACAGGGAGCTCAATGCTCACGTTTATAGTGCTGCCTCACTGAAGTATCATGTCCCAGACACATTACATGATACCACACCCAGTCACATTATCCTGACACTGGATCGACCAGTCCTAGCTCTACCCCGTAAATCTGAGTGCCAAACGAGGAGCAGCTAGTACCATTTTTAACGACTTTGGTATGTCGCGGCCCGGGATCGAACCCGAGACCTCCCGTTCCCCGGAGCGGACACTCTACCAACTGAGCTATCGGGGCCGGTTTTCATGAAGGTAGGCCAAATACTTTTGGACATATGGTCAAGGTTAAGGTTTTCGGTTAAATTTTCGAAAAATAGGTCAAAGTTCAAAGGTCAAGGTCACAGATCAAAAAGTGTGGTATCAATGAAAAGGTCTTGTCCCAAGGAACATTCATGTGAAGTTTGAAGGCTCTGTTGTGAATAGTATTAAAATGAGAGCAAAAAATGTGTTTCAGAAAAAAATTGGAAAAAGGGAGATTATTCAGCCAAAATCAACAATGTTGTTATGGTCCTTGGTCAAAATGTAGCTCTTGTGATGATGAGTGTGTGTATGAAGTTTCATGAGGCTAGGTCTAATACTTTTTAAGTTATAGCCAAGGTTAAGTTTTTTTGGAACGACGCCAGACGACAACGCAGACGCCGGAGTGATGACAATAGCTCGAAAGTTTTTTTTTTTTTTTTTCAAAAAAACAGACGAGCTAAAAATGGTACTAGCTGCTCCTCGCTTGGCACTCAGGTTTACGGGGAAGAGCTAGGACTGGTCGATCCAGTGTCAGGATAATGTGACTGGGTGTGGTATCATGTAATGTGTCTGGGACATGATACTTCAGTGAGGCAGCACTATAAACGTGAGCATTGAGCTCCCTGTCGCAACCAGACACCGTCGTGATATGACTGAAAAATTGCTGAAAGCGACGTTAAACCCGAATTCACACACACACACACACACACACACACACACACACACACACACACACACACTGTTTTCAAAGATAGGGGTTGGCGTGAACAGCAAGATAAGGGTTAAAAGGCATATGTGCAAATTCAATATGCTTGAAACAGCTTATCAAATGGAATGCTTGAAAACAGAACACAGTTTTCCGACACTTTTTCAAAGACATATTGAAGATTTACCCAACAATATTGCTAACAGCGAGGTAAGTATTTTAGCTCACCAGAGCCCAAGGCTCACGGGGAGCTTATAGGATAGGCAGTGGTCTGTCGTGGTCGAGAGTCTCTAGATGAATACTTTGTATTAACCTGTATACATACGAATGCAAATAAGGGCTTGTACAAATGTAAGAGAAACTCTGTGCCAGAGCTCTGTCCGTGGGCCTTTTTTGTGTGAAAGCTTATACAGAAGAACTTCGATGGCTCGAACACCGATGACTCGTTTACCATGGCTGAATCGAACTCATTCTTGAGCCCCTAGGGAAATCCTCTACATAAGAAAAAGTGGGGAATAATTTAGGAGATTTTAGTCTTTTATCTTGCAAATGTATGCTGTGTGTACTCATTAGAATCGCCTCGATGAGGCGATTCTAATGAGTACACACAGCATACATTTTTCATTATAGAACAACGAAAAGCTGTCCAAAAGTATCTCGTTATGCCTCCTTACAGTAACCCTTGGTGGCTCGAACTCCCCTGTCTCGAACAGATTTTCGAGGGCCCAAAGGTGTTCGAGCCATTGAAGTTCCACTGTACTTCTTTTGGGCCGATTTTATCTTTTTTTGTGAAGGCTTATACTTGTTGTTGCATAAATATAGAGGCCAACCTGCATTGTGGGTTGTTGATGTTGTTGTTGATTTGAGGTTTAACGCCCCCCCCCCCCCCTCCCAGAACTGTATAGGTATAGGAGCCGCTGCTTCCAATTTTGCGGGACTTTTACCCGACATGAAATGAGATGAAATGACATTTCAAGCCCTGTCGCCTAATGAAACCAATATGGTTTATAAGCATGGGCGGTCCGACTCTCACCGCTTTGACTGGGCAGGTTTAGATCTTCTAAGCGGTTTACCAGTACTCGTGTGCGGTCGGATTTAAGCTCTGTGTGGAACCCATCTATTTCTTCAAGCCCCGATGGGCGGGGCCGTCCTGCATTGTGGGTAAGTAATGGCTGTGCATCCGTGTTAAACTCTACATCTACAATGTTTATGACCATGTCCGTAGACAATAATTATACTTAGCAATAAGTATGGAGCTGCACATTACGAAAACACGCCGTGCTTCATAGTGCAATTTTAACATCTCCAAAACGGTCAATTTTCTGATGAAAATTTGTGATATTATCCTTATTTATACTCAAAACATAAGTTGTGGGTACTCGTTAGAACCGCCTCACTGAGGCGGTTCTAACGAGTACCCACAACCTATGTCTGAGAGCAGAAATAAGAAAAATAATGTCCCCCCGTAAACCCCTGTTTTCTCTATATAAAGTGGGGTGTAAGGGGGTGTTCATTTCACGGACTTGTTAGCGTGATGATGCGTACTATGGCGTATATACAGTTCAATAGAAGGTTTTGAAACACTGACTTTTCTGACTTGAGGGTTTCTAATTTTTATTTAAATAATGAAACAATGTATGCTCGCTTTAAGACATTTTATTTATTGACACACTTGTTGTAACGCACCTGGTGTCAGTCAGTCACAATGGTGTCATAAAGGTCGAGCAAAACACTTACCAATTTTTATCTTTAAGGCATTTATTCTTAGACAGAAGGACACACCGTGTGTTCATAATTGTTTTATTACCCCCTGTGATATACTGTCTCTAGTAGATCAAAGGCGGCCTTTAATAGGGTGATTAGTAGCTCCTGTTGAATCCCCTGACTGAGGCACTAAAGAGGAAAATCAATAAGGTACACAGCAGTTAACAGTTAGTCAATTATTGATTTCCCCAAAGAAGGCCACTTACCTGTTGCAGACAGAGGACTTCTCTTAATTCAGCACTGAGGGCTACATAATATTATGTAATGGAATGATAGTCCTCAATAATCAAGAATAAATGCCTTTAACCCTTGTCTTGCTGAATATTCATTTAAGCCACACCCATTTGTGTTTATCAACCAATCAAATTATTTGATGTAATTTATTGCTACAAAATCATAAACTGAACGTCAAACAGTGTAGATCCTGATCAGATGGCAGAAGCCATCTGATCTGGTTCTACACTGTTTGCAAAGATAGGGGTTGTCGTGAACAGCAAAATAAGGGTTAAGTAACATGTGTGGCTACCTCTGATTGCTATGCCTATTGACACGACTCTTCGTGCTCGAGTCAATATTTCCCAAAATTGTTCGCTCGGATTCATGTCCGGCGAAATCTTAAAGGAGGTTGCACCTGAACCAGACGATGAATGACGTCAATACCGACGTGCAGTGAGTGTTTGGTCAAGAATTGTGAGGTTTGCTTTACCATTAAGAGAAATCCCTACCCACACAAGCACACAAGGGGCATACCACAAAGTGCCGTGTCAATAGAAACACAACTCTAGCACAGCTGAGGGTGATGCTTACACAAGAATGGGGCAGGATAGTCCAGGACCTATAAGGCGACTCATTAACAGTATACGAAGGCGATGTCTGGCGTGCATAGTCGTCAGAGGTGGCACTAAAGTTGAAAATACTCCATTACGATAACTCACCTGTGCGACATAGTGTATGTTTCACATCTCCAAATGGCTACTTTTCTGGTGAAAATCCTTGATATTTTTGTTATAAATGTTCAAAACATAGGCTTAGGGTGCTCGTTAGACCCGCCTCCGTGAGGCGGTTCTATTGAGTACCCACAGCCTATGTCTTGGAGCAGAAATAAGAAAAATAATGTATACCCCCGTAAACCCCAGTTTTCTCTATATAAAATGGGGTCTAGGGGGTCTTCATTTTACGGCCTTGTTCACGTGATGGATCCCTTTATAACGTCATCTTGTCTGACAGACACAGTTTACTCAATGAATTTCAAGTAACAGCAAATGTGTCAATAAATAAAATTTCAAAACGAGAACATGCCTTGTTTAATTATTTCAATTAAAATTAGAAATCTTAAAGCCAAAAAAGTCAGTGGTACAAAATGTTTTGAACTGTATAGCACTGGACCAATGATCTGTATGAATGTTAGACAAGACCAAAAATGTACAGAAATGGAAGTACGTGTGATGAACACAGCAGCCCCGTTTTTTGATTACAGAGAAAAAGGAGACATCTCAAATGCTACTGTTATCTGCTTATTTGTGCTAAAACATTCATTTGGGTATCAAAATTTTGTTAGGACAAATAATGCGATTCTGTCGAGCACCCACAACATTTAAGCATACTTGGTGCAAAGCAAGAAAACACATCATTTTCGTTTCAAGCAGAAAAAGAAGATATTTTAAGGGGTCAGAAAGAAGTACCGGTCTTTGTAGCCCAGTCGGATGCGCAACTGACTGCTGATCAGGTGGTCGTAGGTTCGATACTAGCCGGATCGGAAATATTCTATCGTGGAGATTGGCCATGTCAGAAGGCTTTTCTACGGGCATTCTCTACCTTCCGTTGATTTAAGAAGGGTAGTAGTCAGATTCTGGCGGACGAATGCGTACTGTACTCGTTAACCGCTTACATATAAAAACAGAAGTGAAGGCAACGATCAGGAATCGATACAATTAACCCACAGCTCCCATCAGAGACACTAAAGGGAAAGAAACACAAACATGAAACAACCGACCTTAATGGAAACATCAACAGCGGAAAGCCAAAAGGACAATTTCTTTCCCACAAAATGACCAACTGGTGGCTATCCAAAACAAAATAATATAAGCGGCACAAACACTCAAAGACAAACCATAACAAATATAAACCGCTATAGAAGAGCCGCCTTGGAACGGTCAGTGAAACGAACTCCACTGGGGTTGGGGGTGAGGGCTAAAATCGTTTTTACGTGGCCACAATCCTCGCCCTTACTTCCGTCGCGATTTAGACAAATATTTTTTTCGGCCGCATGAAGGTCTCTTAACTCATCAGTGCAACATCTCCGTGAACACAAAATCAAACAACCACAGAGATGAAACAATGGTGAGGACTCGACAACAAGAAACAACTGAAATGCTGGAGCAATAGAAAACCAACAGTTAGACTCCGATGGGCCCGACCAGAGACAGAGCATCAGGCACCAACCATCATTACATAGAATTAGATTCTCTCTAATTCTCAGTAAGCCTTTACGTTGGAACCGTCAAAGAATCTCAGGCCTGACCCACCGGCGTGCAATTAAAGAGGAAAGCAAATTTTGCTAACTACCATACATGCAGTCTGTCGTATAATATGTATGTTGTACCCAATCTTTTTATATCGAAGAATGATTTTACGAAATTGGGTGCTGAAGTCATTGCGGTTATATATTTTTCTGAATTTATATACTAAGTCACCATAAAATTCTGGCTCCGATAGACCTTGTTGCAGAAGATATTTAAGCCCAATATTGAATTTTGAAATTAAATCAGAATGACGTCTATAAAATTTTGAAGAAAAAAACTTTGCGTAGGTTATGGTACCGGCCACCCTGATTAAGAAGTTTAGCAGTTATAAACCTGTCGAGGAAAAGTGTACTTTGATCAACTGGGCGGCTACATATCACCTTAAAAGTGTTGACTGGATCGTTAAGCTGCAGACAAACAAACAATCATTATCCAAGCGTAGATGCGAGGTGGTTAAAATCATACAAACGGACTTCAATAACTCGAACACCTTTGGGACCATGAAAATTTGTTTGGGATACGGGTAGTACGAACTACCGAAGGTAAATCATAGTGCCACGAGGGACATGAGGCGTAATGGGGATGACTTAATGATATGCTTTTTATTTTCTAGAAAATAAAGGAATGTTGTGTGTGCCTGTTAGAATCGCCTCAAAGAGGCGATTCTAATGAGCACACACAGCATACCTTTTCAAGGTAAAAATCAGAAAAAAAATCATAAATTACCCTAATAAAGTTAATTTTATATTCTAGACTATATGGATATCTGGAGTTCCAGTGGACTCAAGAATGAGTTCGAATTAGCCATGGTAAACTAGTTATCCGTGTTCCGAGTTATCGAAGTTTTACTGTATATGATAGAATACAGTCCAACCTATATTAAGCAAGCACCCAAGGGATGATCAAAATGTGCCTGCTTAAGACAGGTGTTTGCTTAATACAGGTGAATTTTAATGCATTTTTCCTTTTTGGGGGGAACTGAAGGCCTGCTTGCTTAAGACAGGTTGCTTGCTTAATCGAGGTGGCCACTATGACAGGTTTGACTGTATGAACAGAGAAGCGGCACCTACAGTCAAACTTAATAACTCGAACACTTCCATGAAAATTTGTTCATGGTAGGGGTTTTCCGAATTTCCGAGGTTTACTCGTAGTGCCAGGTCATAAAGCATCTTGGGGATCACTTAATGACATCTCTACAATGTTCTATAAACTACCACCGCCACCTTTAGCGCATTTTATAGAACCACACTTAATCCCGCCCATCGGGGCCTGAAGATCGGCTGCATACTGCTTCCACGCAGAGCTGAAACCGGCCGCACATGATTCCTGGTAAACCGCTTATAGGACCTAAGCCTGCTCAGGCAAAGCGGTGCGAGTCCATGCTTATAAAGATGCTTATAAAGCATATTGGTTTCATTGGGCGACAGGGCTTGAGAGGTCATTTCATCTCAATGTTGGGTAAAACTCCTGTAAAGAATATGCAATTTTGCAGTTGCAGGTATAGTTTATTTGTTTATACCAAGATTATCTACCGTCATTGTGTGAAAAATATACTTTTGCCCATCGGATAGGATTTTAAAGTTTATTCGGGTTAGTAGCATCTTTATACGTGATTGTTTTTCAAGAACATATATATTTGCTATAATTTTACCGGAGATTTGATTAATTTCATTTTAAATCAGAGATTTATAACATATTTTACGTTTGGAAGAAAACACAAATACTTAGTAGATTCTTTATCATAGAAACGATTGTTTGCATGCAGTTCTATGGTAAAATCAAGCATCTGCCAATCATGAACAAGCGCTAGATGCCCTTTGAGTTTGATTGGATATTTAACACACAATACCGACCAATCAGGTATCATCAGATTTCAATCCACCTAGGGAGTATAAAAGCGGTAGCTTGTACCTTTATCAGTTAGTTGTCGGTTTGATTCCGAGGTGTCCACATCGTAGAGAAAGCAGTGACGCATATAATTAGATTGTTTAATAACTTTGAGCCAAATAGTGGCAGCTATCTTTCTCGTGTCTCTAGAGAAGCTAGGCTACTCAGAGAGAGACTGAAGCAGTCCATTATAAGTGTTCGGGTTGTTGGCAATCTATAGTAGCTGAGCGAAGTGATAGAAATAAGCTGGGCTCGTGAGTTGAGCCACAATAGTTTGAGCTCATCTAACCTCGTAAGCCAGGCTTACTGGTTAGAACTGCAACTGGTAAAACTTTTGTTTTTTTGTCCTTGATAATACAGAGGGTAGTTTTAGCAGCTGGGTGCTGAAGAGTTAAGATATAACTGTAAGCAGGTAGCTTAAGTTTGACATGTAATAACCATCTAATTCTTTAGTGATTCTATGTTTCAATAATAATCAAGTCAATCATTGGTAACCAATCAACAGGCAAAGCAGCCCAAAGAAAAATTTATATATCTGTATCATTTAACTTAACTTTAACTTGCTATCTATTATTGAATAATTGTTTCAACATCGTTTTTGTTGAACTTGTGGCTCTGTAAGAAGCATTTACAGAGTCCTGACTACATTTTCATACCGGTACACGTTACAACTGGTGGCAGCGGTGGGATTCAGAGGTAACAATAC
Source organism: Lucinisca nassula (assembly GCA_963580285.1). NCBI lineage: Eukaryota > Metazoa > Mollusca > Bivalvia > Lucinida > Lucinidae > Lucinisca > Lucinisca nassula. The sequence goes on along the minus strand of OY757013.1, from coordinate 127,146,393 downwards.
CATTATCTCAACCCTAGCTATATATAAGTATGAGTGTTAGTAGTACATGGTCAGAGGTAGGTACGTCGAACATGACGAGACCGCAAGCTGTTGCAGGACTTAGAAACGAGATAAGTATACTTCAGTCACATATTTCACAGCTTGAGCGAGAGATCGCTGAGCTAGATATTGCTGACAATTCTCCTAAAGTTAAGTGTAGCTCAACACAAACGTTTGATGGGCCTATGGACCTCAGTTATCCAGGCAGAGAGCCATTATATAAGCCACGGCTACGGTTTGCTGATATGGGGACCGATACATCAGAACAAATTGAGCACTTTGATCAGTTTGTCACTAAAAGGAAGCAACCACTTACTTCCACACCAAGAGACGAAGTTAGGGCTGAAGCTTCAGGTAAGAAAACAAAGATTATCCATGAGCCTTTGGGTCAAAAATATGAAAGTTGGGAACGCCATAGCAACGCCGAAACACCAGCCAAAAAGGCATTATATACTAAGATTAAGCCTGCTACGTTTGATGGCACAGGAAGTTGGTTAGACTACAAGGCACACTTTGATGTATGTGCTCAGCTAAATGGCTGGACAGAGAAGGATAAAGGATTATATTTGGCAGTATCGTTGCGAGGTCAAGCGCAAGGGGTGTTCGGCAACCTCATTGAAAAACAGAATGATTATGCAGCACTTGTCAAGGTCTTAGAAGAGCGCTTTGCTCCCCCAAATCAAACTGAGCTTTACCGAGTCCAGCTAAGAGAGAGGAAACAAAAAGCTGCTGAGTCACTTTCCGAACTCGGACAGGATATAAGACGATTAACCAACTTAGCATACCCGACTGCACCCTCCGATTTGCGGGAAACTCTATCAAAAGAACAGTTCATAGATGCCCTTGTGAGCTCCGAAATAAGAATAAGGGTAAAGCAAGCTCGTCCAACAAATCTCAATGATGCAATCCGCCATGCAGTGGAACTTGAAGCTTACAACAAGGCAGAGAAAAAGCATCTAGAAGGGCAAGGCTATATGAGATCAACGTCTGGCAAAAATGATGAAGGAAAATTAGAAGAAGATATGAAACGCCTGCAGAAAACCGTTACAGAATTGCAAAAGTCTTTTGACTTATGGAAACAACAACCGAGGACGCCAAATAGAAGTTTTGAGCCAAAACAGAGGGATATGCTACCACAAAAACGAAAATGTTTCATATGTGGATCTGAACAGCACCTCCAGTTCAAGTGCCCAAAGAACAAAAAGAAAGAAGGAAAATCAGACGCTGTTACGGAAGAAAAGGACCAACATCAGACAAAATATGTTGCAAACAAAAGCTCTGGTTTATATGTAGATTGCAAAATAAACAATATTCCCACAGAATGTTTGGTTGATACAGGAGCAACACTGTCCATAATCTCAACAAAGGTCTGGGATATTATCAGCCAAAGCAGCTCGAAGTCGTTACAACCATTCAAGTCGGAAATATTCACCGCTTCGGGGACCTCAGTAGATATAAAAGGCAAAATATCTGTAATGCTAGAAGTAGGTGGAATAAAATGCATCACTGACATGGTTGTTGGTGATATTGATTTAGATGCAATATTGGGTCTTGATTTCTTAAAGACAAATGAGTGTCATTTGGACATAAGTAGCAACATTTTAACCATTAAGGACAAAACATGCCCTTTAAATATGACGGGAAAGATAGGTTGTTATAGGGTTACAATCACCAATACAACTGAAATACCATCAAGGTCTGAAATTATTACAGAAGGAACGGTACACATGCCACTCTTGCGAAAACATGATGTAGCTATTGTTGAGCCAATAGATCAGTCATATATCAGTGAAAAAGGAATTGTTGCCAAAGCTTTAGTTCACACAAATGACAAAATTCCATTAAGACTTCTAAATCCAAGTGATGAAACCAAAAAGCTGTATACTGGGACTCATGTGGCAAATATTAGCCCGGTTTCAAAAGTTTATGATATAGATAAGGCAGATAAGTTACAGATAAGCTCAGCAAGTGTACCACAGCATTTATCAGAGCTTTATGAACGCTCAAGTGATGGTTTGACTCCAGAGCAATGCAAGCAAGTTGCAAGACTGTTATGCAAGCATGACAGTACGTTCTCAAAATCAGATGAAGACCTTGGACGAACGGGAATTATCAGACATCAAATTCCAACTACGGAAACTCGTCCAATAAAGCAACCTTTAAGAAGAATGCCGATTGGAATGAACCAGGAAGCAGACAAGCAAATCGATGAGATGTTAAAGAAAGATGTTATACAACCTTCAGTGAGTCCTTGGGCAAGCGCCATTGTAATGGTCAAGAAAAAGGATGGGACGAACCGCTTTTGTGTAGACTACAGAAAGTTGAATGACATAACAGTTAAGGATGCGTACCCACTTCCACGCATAGATGACTCACTTGATCAGCTTTCTGGAGCAAAACGGTTTTCTTGCCTAGACTTAAATTCAGGATACTGGCAAGTTGAAGTAGATGAAAAAGACAGAGTCAAAACTGCCTTTGTATCAAGACGGGGACTTTTCGAATTTAAAGTCATGCCGTTCGGGTTATGTAACGCCCCAGCGACGTTTGAAAGGCTAATGGAGACCGTCCTTGCGGGACTGAACTGGCGAATATGTCTTATTTATCTGGATGATATTATAGTAACTGGCAGAACATTTGAAGATATGATAGAAAATTTGGATCAAGTATTGCAGAAACTTCATGAAGCTGGACTGAAGTTGAAGCCTAGGAAATGTCAGTTATTTGCAAAACAAGTGGAATTCTTAGGTCACATTATATCGGAAAATGGTATTCAAACTGACCCGAAGAAGACTAAAGTCGTCAGAGATTGGCCTCAACCGACCAGTTCATGATGTACGTTCATTTGTTGGATTCTGTAGCTATTACAGACGTTTTGTATCAAACTTTGCCGAGATTGCGAAGCCTTTACATAAATTGTCAGAAAAGGGTCAAAAATTCGTATGGACGGATGAATGTAACGCAGCTTTTGAAAAGTTAAAAAGTATGATGGTTAAATCGCCAATCTTAGCCCATCCTGACTTCTCAAAGCCATTTATACTGGACACAGATGCTAGCGACCAAGCTATCGGTGGAGTACTTTCGCAGAACATAAACGGTCGTGAACAAGTAATAGCATATGCCAGCAGAACACTGTCAAGAGCAGAGCGGCGATATTGCGTAACCAGGAAAGAGCTCCTAGCATTGGTACATTTTGTCAAGTACTACCGTCATTACTTATATGGAAAATCATTTACAGTCAGAACTGACCACGGATCTCTTAGGTGGTTAATGCAGTTTAAAAATCCTGAGGGTCAAATCGCAAGATGGATGGAAATTCTTTCCTCTTACGACATGAAAATCGAGCACAGAGCGGGAAAAAGTCACAAAAACGCAGACGGCCTCAGTAGGATTCCGTGTAATCAGTGTGGTAAGGAAAGAGTTTCTGTTGATGAAACTTCTTCCAGCCGCATAAACAGAATAGCCGAAGATGAAAATGTTGAGTTAAAAGCACTTAAGGTCTTACAGGAAGAGAACGATGACATTTTACAAGTTAAAACATGGATAAAAGCAGGTGAAAGACCTGAACATAATAAAATTGCAGATAGTAGCTATTTCTTAAAATCTTTATGGTCCCAATGGCCAAGACTTGACCTTAGAGATGACATAGTTGTCCGGAAGTGGGAAGTTCTAGGGTCGGATATTGTGCTCTGGCAAGCTGTTATACCAATGGGATATAGACGAGAAGTGCTGAGGTATGCTCATGATATAAAGGCCTCTGGTCATCTTGGAGTTAAGAAAACGCTCAGTAAGATAAGACAGAGATATTATTGGCCTGGATTGCAAAATGATGTAAGAACGTACATAGCAGGTTGCGAGAAGTGCTGCAAAAGAAAAGAACCGATTCCAAGCAAGAAAGCTCCAATGCAAATAATACGTAGTGGCTACCCAATGGAGCGAATAGCTGTTGACATAGCTGGAGAATTCCCTGTGACAGAGAGAGGAAATAAGTACATTTTGGTAATACAAGACTATTATACAAAATGGGTTGAATGTTTTGCCATGCCCAATATGGAGGCAGCTACAATAGCAAAACTCATGATAAATGAAGTAGTTTCTAGATTCGGAGTTCCGAATAAGATACACTCTGATCAGGGCAGGCAATTTGAAAGTGTACTGTTCAAAGAAATGTGTAAGTTACTTCAAATTGAGAAGACACACACGACAGCCTATCACCCTCAATCCGATGGAATGGTGGAAAGATTTAACCGAACGCTCGCTTCAATGGTTAGTATGTTTGTTAATGAACACCATTCCGATTGGGACGACCTGTTACCATATCTCACTATGGCCTACAGACCTACAGAGCACGAAACAACAGGTATGTCACCTAATTTATTAATGTTAGGTCGAGAGACTACAACCCCATTAGACCTAGTTTTCGAGATGCCATCCGCTATCAAGACAATCCCTCGAAACCAATGGGTTTGGGAGCTACAAGAAAGGCTGGAATCAGCATATCGGTTGGTTAGAGAACAGACAGGTAAAGCTATGTTTAGGCAGAAGAGGTATCATGATAGAAAGCTGTCATTTGATCAAATTGATGAAGGTGATTCAGTTTATGTTTTATTTCCTATAAGAAAGACTGGCTGTTCTAGAAAATGGACTTGCTTCTGGCGTGGCCCATTTAAAGTCAACAAAAAGTTTTCAGATGTTCTGTTTCAGGTAGATTGCGGTAGATTCGGTGAAAATCAAGTTATTCATATTGATCGAATCAGGAAAGCAGTTGGTCAGACTTTAGCACATGAGGGTGAGGAACAACCACACCTGGTTTCTGGGGATGATGAGATACCTGTTGATACGGAGATATTTGACGACGATGAGGTAGAGGAAGATAAAAGGCCTCGTAGAGTCACAAGAAAACCTGCATGGTTAGATAATTATATTTTATCTGCTTTCAGGGAAAACATGCCGCCAATCAAGATTACCCCTAGGAAACAGTTCAAACCAGGATTTATTTGCCCGACTTGTAAGGAGAAGTTTTCAACACAAGAAGAGTTCAAAAGCCATGTTGTGGAGTGTGCGATCAAGAGATATGAATGTGATGTTTGTGACTCCACGTTTAAGAAATTGGCATACAAAAATCAACATATGAAGAGATATCATAATCAGGAGAGAACGCAGAAGAAAGAGGAAGGTGGAGATAAGGAACGGTCAGATAGTGAAAAAGACAGTACTAAATTTGAGGACAGTGATAGTGAAAAGAGTGACTGGGATAGGGAATCAGCAGATATTTTTCTTGGTGATGACGAAACGGAACATGGAAGTGATAGTGGTGTTCAGATAGGAATAAGTAAGAATGAAGCAGATAGGAGAAATGTCAATGACATTAGGGCTGGTCGTATGATTCGGAAAAGAACCAATCCTGACCCAGTCATCGCACCAGTAAAGAAAAGTGTGAAGGCTGTAGCTGTGATAACTGAGACAGACGTTTACTGTAAGAAGAAAGATTCAAAGGAAGACAAAGAACAAGTACAAGATGTGTGTTCATCTAGTCACGCTAGCAAAGATGAAAAGAATAGCTCTGCAAGTTCAGAAAAGATAGAAAGCCAGAAACAAACACTTAAACTACAATTCTCTGTGGGTCAAGAAAATGATTTAAAGAGTCGACAGTCATTCAAGTTGAGTGTGGATGACGAAGAAATAGTCTCATCAAGTATCATAATCCAGGCTAATAGAGGCTTAGGGGTTATGGACTTCAATCTGGGGGATTTTGTCTCTTCCAAATCAGATAAGCCTGAAAATATTAATATTAAGGTAGATAAGGGAAAGCTGGTAATGAGTATGGATACAGAGTAAACAAACTAACAGTTTTCGTTGCGTAGGGAAAGGCTTATCTGCAAGCTCAGATATCTAATTTGATTCTTTTAAATAATGAAGGTATCATTATATATAGCATTTTAACTTAAGTTTCATGTATGCACAAAAGAAGCCTATCATGTTTAGATAAGAGTACTAGAGTAATATGAGTGCTTATCTGTGGTGATATTCATATAAAAAAAAGGAAGGAAGGCAGAAATTTAAGTCTTATTGTCATTATTTCTATATCTTTAAATCAGAGAATGATAAGATTACTGCGGGACGCATTACCCGGAGGCGTGGGTAGTGTAAAGAATATGCAATTTTGCAGTTGCAGGTATAGTTTATTTGTTTATACCAAGATTATCTACCGTCATTGTGTGAAAAATATACTTTTGCCCATCGGATAGGATTTTAAAGTTTATTCGGGTTAGTAGCATCTTTATACGTGTTTGTTTTTCAAGAACATATATATTTGCTATAATTTTACCGGAGATTTGATTAATTTCATTTTAAATCAGAGATTTATAACATATTTTACGTTTGGAAGAAAACACAAATACTTAGTAGATTCTTTATCATAGAAACGATTGTTTGCATGCAGTTCTATGGTAAAATCAAGCATCTGCCAATCATGAACAAGCGCTAGATGCCCTTTGAGTTTGATTGGATATTTAACACACAATACCGACCAATCAGGTATCATCAGATTTCAATCCACCTAGGGAGTATAAAAGCGGTAGCTTGTACCTTTATCAGTTAGTTGTCGGTTTGATTCCGAGGTGTCCACATCGTAGAGAAAGCAGTGACGCATATAATTAGATTGTTTAATAACTTTGAGCCAAATAGTGGCAGCTATCTTTCTCGTGTCTCTAGAGAAGCTAGGCTACTCAGAGAGAGACTGAAGCAGTCCATTATAAGTGTTCGGGTTGTTGGCAATCTATAGTAGCTGAGCGAAGTGATAGAAATAAGCTGGGCTCGTGAGTTGAGCCACAATAGTTTGAGCTCATCTAACCTCGTAAGCCAGGCTTACTGGTTAGAACTGCAACTGGTAAAACTTTTGTTTTTTTGTCCTTGATAATACAGAGGGTAGTTTTAGCAACTGGGTGCTGAAGAGTTAAGATATAACTGTAAGCAGGTAGCTTAAGTTTGACATGTAATAACCATCTAATTCTTTAGTGATTCTATGTTTCAATAATAATCAAGTCAATCATTGGTAACCAATCAACAGGCAAAGCAGCCCAAAGAAAAATGTATATATCTGTATCATTTAACTTAACTTTAACTTGCTATCTATTATTGAATAATTGTTTCAACATCGTTTTTGTTGAACTTGTGGCTCTGTAAGAAGCATTTACAGAGTCCTGACTACATTTTCATACCGGTACACGTTACACTCCCACAAAGTTGGAAGCAACATCTTCAAAATGACCTATACAGTGTTGACGGGGACATTAAACCTCAAATCAAACAAAGAAACAAACAAAACAGAACCACACATCCTTCTTGATCACGAGTCAAAAAGCCAACTGTCTCTATAAGTGATATGAGTGATCATCATTGCAAAGTAAAGCAAGTTTAAGTCACCTAATTTTTATAATTCTGGAGACACCTTTAACTGGCCAATATAGAGGGCAAGACGACTGAAAGAACGGATGAACAAACACATGGAGAAAGTCAATTGCTTCTTACACGATATAAATCGTTATTGCACTGCAGATGAAGAATGAGACTTTTAGCTTTTATGGTTCCTGACAAAATATAAAATCTAAGGGAAAGAATTATATAAGAACAAATTAATAACAATATGTGTTTGTGAAACACTGATGCCCCCGGACAGCGCATGTTAAATATGAAAGCAGTATCACTATGTAATCGAACGGTACAGGGATTGTTGAAAAGGTCTTGTGAAATAGCAAGCACATTACCAATTGAAAGTTAGGGCCAATGTTAAAGTTTTTAAAAAGTAGGTCAAACGTCAAGGTCACGAGGTCAAAAAATATGGTACCACTGGAAAGGTCTTGTGAAAAAGAATGCACATGTGAAATATGAAAGCCCAATCACTTACCAATCAACTATATTAAGGTTTTAAAAAAGTAGGTCAAACGTCAAGGACAAGGTGTCAAAATTATGGTACCACTAGAAAGGTCTTGTGACAAGAAATGCACATGTGAAATATGAAAGCCCTACCACTTACCAATCGAAAGTTATGGCCAATGTTTAAGTTTTAAAAAAGTAGGTCAAAGTCAAGGTCATGAGGTCAAAAATCATGGTAAAACTAGAAAGGGCGTGTGATAAGGAGTGCATATATGAAAAATGAAAGCCCTACCACTTACCAATAGAAAGTTATGGCCATTGTTAAGTTTTTTAAAAAGTAGGTAAAACATCAAGGTCAATGTCACAAGGTCAAAAATTATGGTACCACTAGAAAGGTCTTGTGACAAGGAATGCACATGTAAAATATGAAAGCCCTATCACTTACCAATCGAAAGTTATGGCCAATGTTAATGTTTTTTTTAAAAAAATGAAAAAGTAGGTCAAAGGTCAAGGTGAAGGTCACGAGATAAACAAAAGGCCCATGGGCCACAATGCTCACCAGAGCTCAGAGGGCCACCGCCCACTGACAGCAATGTATTTTAATTAACCATGGAAGCCCTGCTCCCAAGGCTGCTACAGATAAAATTTCGACCCGATCAGACTAGTGGCTTCAGAGGTCTGATGTCGCTTGAAGACAACAGATGTCAATTGACAATTTCCCATCTGAGCCAATAGGCCAAAAAGAACATTATTAAAGGAACATTTCTATGAAAGTTTGATAAAATATCTTGATAATGTCATTTTTCCCCCATTATAAGTCAATGGAAACTCTTAACTTGCCATAGCAAACAAACCAAAGAGCCAAATTTCATAAACCAGAGCTCAGGTGGGCACTGCCCAATGGAGCCCTGATTGGTGTCACTAAATGGGTCTTATAAAAAGGAACAGAGACATACATGGTTTAGTGGTGGGGATATGTATGGTTCCTGAGATGTAAGGCCTTTTAAGCAATGGAGGGATTCGGGCATGGCAGATCCCAGAAAAGCCAAAGATTGTTGTCACTGAATATGTCTTATCATAAAGATCAAGAATATATATGGTTAAATGGTGAGGATCTGAACGGTTTCTGAGATATAAGGCTTTTATGAAGTGAAAGGAAGAGAAATGGCCCCTGCTGACCACCCCTCAACCCACCCCCCAAGACAGAGTTGACTGAATGTGTCTAATAACAATGAACAAGAATATGTGATTATAGGATGAGGATATGAATGGTTTCTGAGATATGTGCCCTGTTATTAAGTGGAGTCTTATCATCTGGAACAAGAATATATATGGTTTAGGGGTGTGAATCTGAACGGTTTCTGAGAAATATGGATTTTATAGAAATGCAAAGGGGTGGGGCATGGCCGTGGCACCACAGGGTACCCCCATGCTGGTGTCACTGTTTGCGTCTTATCATAAGGAACAAGAATTATATATGGTTTAGGGGTGGGCTCTGACCAGCTTCTCAGATATATGGTCTTCTGTGAAGTCGAGGGGTGGAGCGTGGCCCGGGCACACCCTGGGTGACCCCTAGGTTAGTGTCACTGAATGTCTTATCATAAGGAACAAGAATATGTATGGTTTGGGGGTGGGGATCTGTAAGGTTTCTGGAATATTTAGCCTTTTATGGAGTGGAGGGGGTTGGGCATGGCCCCCGCACAACCCGGGGGACCCCCAAGTTGGTGTCACTGAATGCGACTTATCATAAGGAACGAGAATATATATAATTTAGGGGTGGGGATCTGTAAGGTTACTGGAATATTGAGCCTTTTATGAAGTGGAGGGGGTGGGGTATGGCCCCAGCACATCCCGGGGGACCCCCAGGTTGGTGTCACTGAGTCCATCTTATCATAAGGAACAAAAGTATATACGGTTTAGGGGTGGGGATCTCAATGGTTTCTGAGATAAATGGCATTTTATGAAGTGGAGGGGGTGGGCATGTCCCCGGCACATCCCGGGGGACCCCCAGGTTGGTGTCACTTAATGCATTTTAGCATAAGGAACAAGAATATATGTAGTTTAGGGGTGGGGATCTGAATGGTTTCTGAGATAAATGGCATTTTATGAAATAGAGGGGGCAGGGCATGTCCCCAGCACATCCCGGGGGACCCCCAGGTTGGTGTCATTCAATGCATCTTATCATAAGGAACAAGAATATATATGGTTTAGGGGTTGGGATCTGTAAGGTTTCTGAGATATAATAAGACTTTCGGATGAGTCTTTAAACCGAGGTCCCGTCTCCGTATGACCTTAGCTGTTGGTGGGACGTAAAACTGAAACACTCACTCACTCTGAGATATAAGGCATTTTATGAAGTGGAGGGGGCGGGGCATGGCCCAGGCACAACCTAGGGGACCCCCAGGTTGACATAAAAGCATATGGCTGAGAGAAGTTTACTCAAGGAACATGTCTATGTAAGTTTTGTCAAAATATCTGCAATGACTTGGCAGTAAATGCCATTTTTCAGTTTTCCCCATTGTAAGTCAATGGAAACTCTAAGTTGCCATAGCAACAAACCTAAAAGGCCAAATTACATAAAAAAACACAAAACCTGTAAAGGCAAATATGGTGAATATTTTCATAAAGTCTCAGCTTCCTAGAGCATATGGTTTCTGAGGAGATAATTTTAAAGTATTTTTTTTATATTTTTTGCATTTTGGTTTCCATGGCAACCAATAAAAATGAGCAGAAGGCCTAAAATCATACGGCAGATAGTAGATTACCTATGGAACATTTCTATGCAAGTTTTGTCAACATATCTACAGAGGCTTGGCAGTAAATGCCATTTTTTTATTTCCCCCGTTATAAGTCTATGGAAACTACAAGTTGCCATAGCAACCAAACTAATGAGCCGATTTTCATAAAAAACACAACTTTCAATCCCCCAGCCCAAGGATGCTACAGATAAAATTACAGCCCAATCGGCCCAGTGGCTTCAGAGGAGATGTCCTTTGAAAATGTTGACGTCATAGGACAGACGACGACGACGACGACGGACAACTGCTTATCCTATAAGCTCCCCCGGAGCCTTCGGCTCTGGTGAGCTAAAAAAAAATATGGTATCACCGGAAAGGTCTTGTGATAAGGTATACACAAGTGAAATATGAAAGCTCTTTCTATTACCATCCAAAAGTTATGCCCAATGTTAAGGTTTGGGTAAACAGACAAACGGACAAACAGACAAACGGACAAACATACTAAAAACCATATGCCCTCCGAATCTAGATTCCGGGGGCATAAAAATGGAGAGAAAGAATAATGAGAGCACAGATGAAGAAATAAGTTGAGAATGTCTATTGCCTCTCATACCAATTAATTTGCAGCTTCTAGGTTTAATAGTTCCAGGGAAAACTTTGACAAAACATTACCATTGGCCTATATGGAGATACGAAAATGAAAGAACAACTAGGCCGAGAAAGCTTATTGTCTTTTACATAATACAGTCAAACTTCAATGGCTCGAACACCTTTGAGACCACGAAAATATGTTCGAGACAGGGGTAGTTCGAGCAACTGAGGGCTACTGCCAGGAGGCACAACGATATACTTCAGGACATCTTTTCGGTGTTATATATTGAAAAATGTATGCTGTGGGTACTCATTAGAATCGCCTCATCGAGGCGATTCTAATGAGTACACACAGTATCCATTTGCAAGATAAAAGACGAAAATAACCAAATATTTACCCTCCCTATTTCTTATATAGAGAAATTTCATAGGGACTAAAGAACGGGTTCGACTCAGCCATGGTAAATGAGCCATCGGTGTTCGAGCCATCGAAGTTCTACTGTATGAGTCTTCTTTTCTGCATTGCATACCCAGTTTGAGGCTTCTAGATTTCATAGTTTTTGAGAAAAATATGATGCAAACACCAGTATATATGGCAAGAAAGAAGAATAAAAGAACAAGGAAAAATAAGTTAAGAAAGCCCATCGTCTCTTACAAAATAAAAGTCATCATGATTATTGCACTGCATAACAAATTTGAGGTGTCTAACTTTTATAGTTCCTTAAATGTTTGACGAAAATTTTAACACCAGCCAATATGGAAAGAAAGGAGAATGAAGGAACAAATGCGCCAATAATGCGCATTTCAGAATAAAAGTCATTATCATTGCCTACTAATGCCTAGCATACCAAGTTTTGGTGTTTCAAGTTTTTATAGTTCCTGAAAAATCTTTGACGACAGAATTAACATTTGAATGAAGAATGAAAGAAGAAATGAACAAACACATGTTGGTTGTCTGTCGCACAATATAAGTCAATATTAATGCTTTGCATACCAAGTTTGGGCCTTTTAACTTAATTAGTTCCTGAGAATTCGTCGTGTAATTTTTTACATATGCCTATATGGAGCGAAAGAAGAATGAAAGAACAGATGGAAAAATAGGAAGATAATGACCACTGTCTCTTACGCGGTACAAGTCATCGTGATTGTATAGTATGGCAAGTTTGGGGATTCTAGCTTCTGTGGTTTTTGACAAATTTTTGACGAAAATAACTTTGGGATATATGGAGAAAAAGATGAATGAAAGAACAGATGAACAAATAAGCAAATAAACATTGTCTCTTACACGATACAAGTTATCAGCATTACACAGTATTTCAAGTTTTAGGTGTCTAGCTTTTACAGTTCCTGAGAAATCTTTGACAAAATTACTTAACAGTTGCCTATATAAGGAGCGAAAGAAGAATGGAAGATAAATGAACAAATAATCCTATAATGCATTGCCTCTTATGTGATTCAAGCCATCATGGTTGCATAGTATATCAAGTTTTAGGGCTCTGAATTCTACGGTTCTTGAGAAGGCTTTGGCGAAAAATTTAGCACTGGCCTATATGAAGAAAAAGAAGAATGTTTGTTTGTGTTGAGAATTTTTACGTTCCCATCAACACTATTTAGGTTATTTTGCAGATGTTGCTACTTTTACCAAACATTGAGATGAAATGACTTCTCAAGTCCTGTCGCCCAACAAACCAGAAGGGTTTATATGTAGGAACGGTCTGACACTTTGCCTAGGCAGGCGTAGAACCTCTGATCGGTTACCAGTACTCGTATGCAGTCGGTGTCAGCTCTGCATGGAACAATCATTCAGCCGTGTCTATTTCTCTAAGCCCCGACGGGCGGGGCCTAAAAGAAGAATGAAAGAACAAATTAAATTTAAATTATTTTTAAACGTTTAAAACAACCATATAATTCAAAATTTTCTTCAAACCAGACGGAGTAAGTTTTTTACATGCCTTTCAAACAGTAATGTAAGTTCTGCTTGTTCTTTTATCCAATTACAAACACAGAAACTGAAATTTAGATATATCAATAAATTATTTACATTTTGAATTTAAGGTTTGCGATTGAAATTATGAGAAAATGTGTTTAATGTATCAGTCGTGATCAGTTTCAATAAATCAAATAGTTCCTGAGGACTATAAAACAAAAGCTTTTTCACATTTAAAAAGTTTAAAATTTGAAAGTGCATCTATGAAATCATAAAATACCTCATGGATATTAATGAGTTTAAGTTTTATCAAGTACACCTCTGTATTAAACAATTATGTACACGTACTATGGTTCAATGAAACAATTACTATAACATCAGGTATTCGAGCAAACATGTTAATTCATGGCTCACAATAGTATAAATGAACATGAAATATGTTCTAAGTACAATATATTTAACAACTCCGTATACATTTTTAAGCCCCCACTTCGAATAGACTGCTTCAGTGTCATTCGTCCGTTGTCATTCATTCGCCCGTCCGTTTTTATGCACAGCATAACGTTTGAACCATGCATGCTTGTGTTTTGAAATTTAATGTATGGATTTCTTATAACAAATAGCCGGTCCTTTTTATTTTCAACAGGATTATGCCTGTTACCTGAGTTATGACCATTTTATGAACATGTCAGCAAAATAGCTCGAAAGCAACCTGATGAATATATTAGTAGTGATGAGTAGATGACTTGTTTAACTATTAAATAATTTCTAAACATTATTCATGAGTAATGACCCTTTATTGATTTGGACATTTTACCCAGTCGGCAAAATAGAAAAAGTCAGAAAAAAGCAAAGCTAGAATCTTTGAACATGGTGGATATATTAGTAATGATGAATAAATTCTTTGATTGACTTATGTTTAGCTACCGAAAAATACTTCATTAGCATTAGTTATGGCCCATTGTCAGTTTTATATACCTTGTCAGCAAACTATCCTCCCAAAAATTTAACATCACGAAAACATGCCTGTATAATTTTGACCCCCTTGAACCCGCTTTTATTTAGCAAAACTGGGGTTTCCAGGGGTAAACCTTATTTTTCTTATTTCTGCTCTAAAATAAAGATTGTGGGTACTCGATGAGGCGGTTCTAGCGAGTGCCACAATCTATATTTGGGGCAGAAATAAGAAAAATATCACAATTTTTCAGCCTAAAATGTTCATTTTTTCGGCGATAAAGGTGGCAATGTATTTGTATAGGCGTGTTTGCGTAATGGCTTGAGCATTGAAACATGGATGATGTGCAGATGCCCTGATCAAGGTCAAGAATACGTACATGGGCTCTCCCATGGAATTTGTTAAAATTTTGCAAGCGAGCACATCTTCGCATTCTACACCGAAACATGTAATATGAAGACTGGTTATTGAGCTCGTTTAGGCGCCAGGACCTCTAGAAACCCCACATATACTTGGGGTCAGTAGAGCTTTCTTTTAGTAGAGCGGATGGTCAAAAACTGATCTCTTGGATTTTTTCTCTTTATTTTTGCATTTTAGCGTACTTGAACAAGACCTGAATATGGATAATAATATCCATAAAATATCATTATTGTCAAACACTTTTCTAGACGTGACACAACTATTTGTATGGATTAAGGTGTTGTTCAAGTACGCTAAAATGCAAAAATAAAGAGAAAAAATCCAAGAGATCAGTTTTGAACCACCCGCTCTACTAACCGCAAGAAAGCTCTACTGACCCCAGGTATCTGTGAGAAAACCAGGATGATGTTTATAGAAAGCAATGGGAATCCGGCTAAAAATTCCGAATTTTCAAGCTTCATTGCCAATACCAATTATACTGGCACATAGAATTTTTCTGAACACTGATAGTTTGTGTCGTATTAATTGTTGATTAGAATGATGTGAAATGTCCTTGACCTTCGAGTTGGTTAACGAACTAAAGCAGCATAAAAAGAATAGGGTATGTAAAAATTGGGCACATTTTGACGTAATTATAAATGGCGTTTCAGAATGTACTTTCATTACAAGAATCTGTAGCCTAACATCGATAGCGACTAAAACATAAGTTACCAAACATATTATACATTAGCAAATATGTCACAGTGTAGAGCGTTTCAAGGCGGGACGAGCGGTAGTTATGACATTTTTCATATGTTAATTCGGGCTAAACTTTATTCTTACGTTTGATATTCCACAAATATAGATTATATATGCCTGTGAATAAGCCTTACATGATGTTCTTCTTATGCCAGCAATAATGGTTTCAGCATGAAAATAACTGTTAAAGCACTGTAATCTCCACTTGGTCTCATAACAAGTATCGTTTCTGGGCTGCTACATTTAAATTCGTGGTTTGATCAAATTATGTATAGATGAGCATGTTATATAACATTTCCTCTTAGTGGTTTTCATTTGTATCCAGTTTTTTTTTTTTTTTTTTATTTAAAAACAAAAGCAGTAAATTGCTTGCAGTCTTGAACTGTGCGCAATAATTAAACAAATACATAAGTAAAATATAACATATGATGACAAGTAGAAGTAAAACAAAGATCAGGAATCTATACAATTAACTTACTCCGCCCATCAAAGACACCAAAGGGAAAGAAGCACAAACATGAAGCGACCAGACCGTAATGGAAACCTCAACAAAGGAAGGCCATAAGGACAGTTACTTTCCCACAAAATGGCCAAATGGCCGTCCAAAATAAAAAGACACAAGTGATACACACGGTAAGTAACAAACAGCAACATAAATAAACCGCCACAGAAGAACCGCCTTGGAAAGGTCAGTGGAAAGAATTCCACTGGTGGGGGGGGGGGGGGGGGGGGCTTTAATCGATTTTACATGGCCATAATCCTCGCCCTTACCTCTGTCGCGGTATACACTAATTTTGTTTAGTCCACATGAAGGCTTCCTAACTCACCAGTGTAACATCTCCGAGAACATACATATAAAAAAACTACAAAGATGAAACAAGGTTGAGGAATCGACAGCATACAACAACAGAATTGCTAGAGCAAAAGAAAACCAACAGTTAGACTCCGAGGGGCCCGACCAAAGACTGATGCTCAGATAGTAGTTTAAACATATTTTATTGCATCCTTCAAACAAGCAATAGGGTCGGGCCACAAGTTCTACCAACATTAGTTACTGCCCTCCCCTAATAGATCTTCATTACAGCAATATACAGACACATGATAATGGCAAAGTAAACAAGTAAGCACTACAAAAATACGAAAAGGTGATGTAGTAGAAGTTATAATAATGTAAATAACATACTAATCAAATAAATGATAAGATAACGGAATGGAATGTCATAAGATGAATTGCCATACTGGCCTTAGTGAACAGCAGACTAATCAGTAAACCTTCTGGTGTCCTTGATAAAAGTTTGGACGGCTGTGAAAATAGTGACATTTTCTTCTGGTGTGAGATTTTCATTTCCAAACAAAAGTTTATTAATATTTAGTGGATTGAAATTCCTCGTGGATCGAAACAATGCGATTCGTTCATTGGTAAAGTGTGAGCATCTAAAGAAATAATGCTCTGCATTTTCAACTTCTTCAGAACAACTGCATGTAGGACTTGGTGACAGATGATTAATATACAGATCAAAAAATAAATTACTACAGTTATTTCTAATTCTCGCATGTAGGACTGAGATGCGTCTACTACCAACTTTGTAATATGTAGGAACTATTGAATTATTTTATGTTTTTTTTTTTCAACTGGTACTTAAAGCTAGACAGAGACGATGAATTACGTAATTCTATGTCAAGCGAATTCCATGCCGAAATAGACGAAGGAATACATGATTTTCGAGAAATTTCTGTCCTGCAAAAGGGAACAGTAATATTGTTATTATTTAGTAAATTATAGGCATTTGTTTCTCCAACAAGTGGTGGAATTAAATCGGATACATATGAAGGAACAAGACCATTAACTGATTTATACATGAAGATAAGTTTCTGCTGCTTCCGTCTTTCGATAAGTGACACCCACCCACTCTCTTTATAAAGGTTATCTAAGGAAACTGATCTTGTTAAGCCTGTAACAATGCGGGCAGCTTCGTTCTGAAGTTTTTGGAGAGACTCAATGTCTCGTTCTGTGCAACCGTCCCATACAACGCAAGAATACTCGATGATGGGCAGTAAATATGAAAGGTATATTTGGTTTAGAGCAACACGACTAAATGTATATTTAAGTTTCCTCATTATACCAATAACTTTAGAAGCACTTTTAAGAATATTTTCAATATGGTTATGCCATTGTCCATTATTGCTAAATGTTAAACCTAAATGTTTGTGTTCTGTTGCAAATTTTATAGGTGTACCGTCAAAAATTAAATTTGGTAGTGATTCAATAAATCTTAGGGTAAAAAGCATTGCTTCAGTTTTAAGCGGATTGAAATTGATTAACCACTGAGCAGCCCAGCTGACTAACATACGTGAGTCATGATTGATAATACCTTCAATGTCTTTGATGTTTGCTGCAGAGTAAAATAGAGAGCTATCATCAGCAAATAAACGTGTAAGACTAAGTAAAGATTCAGATATATCATTGACATAAACCAAAAATAATAAAGGGCCAAGAACAGAATCTTGAGGAACCCCAGCAGTAACTCTCCTCAAGCTTGATGAGCTGTTTCTTATAACAACTTTTTGCTTTCTCCCACTTAAATAGTCACTTATCCATTCGAGTAATTCCCCTTCAATGCCAAACTGTTTTAATTTAAAGATAAGACCCGTGTGCCACACTCTATCAAAAGCCTTAGAAACGTCTAAGAAAACCATGCAAGAATATTGATTATTGTCGAAAGTTTGACAGATGTGATGGTATATGCCAATAAGTTGGAAAGTTGTAGAATGATTTGGCAAAAACCCAGATTGATATTTATAGAGTAAATCATTTTCATGTAAAAAGTTAAAAATATGTTTAAAAGCTATTCTTTCCTGCAGCTTACCAACGTTACTTAAGAGTGAAACTGGTCTAAATGTTGAAGGATCAGAGTTATCTCCCTTTTTGGGCAACGGTATTACATTAGAATATTTATAAATTTCTCCAAATTTACCTTCCCTAAAAGATCTGTTAAAAAGAATGCTAAGGGGAACTGCTATTTCTCTAGAAACAGCTTTCAACATTTTATTGCTAATTCTATCTGACCCTGTTGCTTTGTTGGGATTTAAAAGTTCAATGAGGGAAGCAACTTCGTCTTGGGTACATGTAATACAATATATTCTATTTAGACATTTATATTCAAAAGCAGGCAATATAGCATTTTCATCATTTACAGTGGAAACAGATGAAAAATATTTATTCAACAATTCAGCCTTATCTTCGGTTGAAACACAGAAGTCGTTTTGACCAGTGACCGGATAGGAATTGAGAGGTGGAATTGAAGAAGAGCTGCTGATTTCCTTTAACAAAGTGACGTACAACCTTCCAAAATTGTTTTTTGTCATTTGAGTGAAAGTCAGATATGGAAAATTCCAAATTATTGTAAAATTGCTCTTTTGCATGCCGTTTTAAATTATTAACTTTATTGCGAAAAAACTTGTACCTTGCCAAAATGTTTTGATTTCCTGATTTGTTGAATTTACGTTTTAACCTGTCTCTTTTTCTAGACACTTTTCTTATTTCACAATCATACCAAGGTTTTTCGTCCGGTCTGATAAGTACATTTTTTGATGGAACACACAAGTTAACAAAGTTAAGAAAATTATTATTGAACTTAGAACAGGCTTCATCCAGAGTTCCTTCCCTTAGACAAGTCCAATCAAAGTTAGATATTTTTTGTTTCAGTAATGTAAAATTTGTCCTCTTATATAAAAAAATCAATCTATTAAAAACACCTTCTGTATCATATTGAAAGGGTAATGTTAAAAATGTTGCTTTATGGTCACTAATGTTGTCTGGAACAGCTATGGTGCCAGAGTCAAGAAAAGGCATGTCCTCTGGAATAATAATTGGGTCAAGAAGTGCTTGTATTCGGGTTGGTTCATTAATAACATTTGACATGGAGTTGATAAGTAATACATCCTTTAAATTTTGAAAATTTGGATTAAGTTGGTCTTCATTTAGGTCTCCAACAATAATAAGGTTTTTGGAATGTTCAATGGCTCTTTCAATGTTTAAGTTTAGGTTGTTAAAGAACTGAGCATCTGCTGTTGAAGGGCTGTAAAATAAACCTATTAAATATATTTCATTCTTTACCTTGATTTCTATCCATATTGATTCTGCACAAAAGATCTCAAGATCCAGTCTTCTCACATGGAGCAGGCTTGAGTTTACGTATGCCATAACACCCCCGCCATGATTTGTTCTGTCCTTTCGGTATGGTGTACGGTAACAATTGGAAAGAGAAAGCATGTCTGTAGAAACGTTTGCATCTAAGTGGGTTTCCGTAAAACACAAAATTTTAAAATCAGAAAAATTATCAAGTATAAAATCTAATTTGTTTCTAATACTCCTGATGTTTAAGTGCAAAATTGAAAGATCGTGTACATTTTCAGGACCTGGATTGGTTTCAATATCTCTGGCTTGAAGTAGTAAAAAAAAGAATCACAAAGAAGCATTGTAGATTGCAAAAATTAACAACCATGAGAGTATACGTATGGTGACAAATGCATGAAAATAGCTTTTGAAGTGACATAAAAAGAATAAACAATGAGTACAGATTTAGAGTTATTGTGAACAAACTTTTGCTGCTTGAGATGCAGTGATAAAACAGACCAACAGAGGCCCTCCACTGATCAATGGAAATGCCCATTGCACAATATATTTGACAATTAATTTGGGTTGGGGTCTCTGCTGGTCCATCTCACAGCTACATCGAGCACCAGCCAGCATGACAATGATAAATGAAGATAGAATGAAAATGATAAGATCATAAATTTAGGTACCATATAAGAAATAACATTTATAGAAAACATGATCATGATAACAAACTTTGGAAGCTACAAGTGGATTATGGTGTCAAGGTGGGAACTAAATGGAATTTTTCACAAATAGCAACATCTTGAACAGTAAAACAGACATTCTTAATATCGCAGGATCAGAGTTCAGTGAAAAATCTGAGCTGAAGCATAGATAGTAAGCCAGAAAGGTAAAATTATGACCAAATCTTCAGTGATTATTAATCGATTATCTCTCCCGATTACGGTACTGAAACCTGATTATATTTTCAGGTCTGGGCAGTGCTATAGGATGAAGTATGATGTAGTGGACTAGGGGATGTAGCTGTAGCTGTCGAGATGGGTGTGGGGAATTATGGTGTGACGGGCGGTGTTGGAGGTTTAAGATTCAATGACGTAGCGATAAAAACAATGTCAACAATAAAAAGGGCTGAAAAGTCAAGGACCTATACACCGCACTAATGACACAGGTAGTCCCATTTCGTTTGGGTTTAATTTTGAATTTACGATACTATCATTTTTCAAGTTGACACGTGTACATTATCGATAATAATTTCATGTGTTGAAATATTGACTGGGCCTGGACTACAGACGGCATAGTTTAACTTTCGAAGTCGGTAGCTGGTAGTCCGATGATAGGGAATTAGTCGTTGAACTGGAACCATTACGTAAACACGCCTATACAAATACATTGTAAACTTAACCGCCGAAAAAACGAAATTTTCAATTGAAAATTTGTCATATTTTTCTTATTTCTGCTCAAAATTTAGATTGAGTGAAGTCGTTATAACCGCCTCATAGAGGCAGTTCTAACGAGTACCCATAATCTATATTTTAGAGCAGAAATAAGGAAAATAAGGTGTACTTCTGTAAACCCAAGTTTTACTATATAAAAGTGGGGTTCAAGGGGTCAAAATTATATAGGCGTGTTTTCATGATGGATCAGTCAGGCAAAATCAGACCTGGAAGTCAACACTATAACAAAGTTTCGATAAAATCAGCTAACACGTCTTGAAGTATTCAAATATTCTGGTTAATCCAAAATCTCCACGTCCTTAACGTCGCCCAAAATTTATTTATGCCACATATGAAATACCACCTAGGAGTGAAAGAAAGATCTTATTTTAAAATATGATGTTTTGCCTATTCCCTTCTGTTCAAAGGTAACTGATGAGGTAATATTTTGTGATTACAACACTTTACAGAACGTATTTTACTTGCTGCTTTTCATAGATTCAGCAACTGTTACAAATACTCGACTACTGTAATTTTGCAGATTGTGACCGTGTGGCTAGCCTGAAGATTATTCTTAAATTAATAGCCAGACACTGTAAATTAATAGTCAAACGGCGTATACTTATCAGACTGCCCATTAATTATAATCCAATACGCAATATTTGCTATGGTGCTATAAATGAAACTAGCGAAAAGACATAGGACTGTCCTGGTGTGCAAATAATCTGTCAATATAGTAACACCTAAATAAACTTACCAATTATAACTTTCTCCATAATTCTATTGGTCCTTTTGATCTCCTTCCTAATGAAAGATCTTCGAGGGCTATAATCTTCCGGCATTGACAGGTCAGCCATGTTTAACATATATTCTCCACAAAGCAATAAAATCCGTCTCACTGCGTTTTGAATCACATCACTGCTAATGAATTACTGTCGTGTTGTCTAACAGATCCGACATGTCTGGTGTTGTCTCCCAACATTGTTTTATCAACCAAAGCAAATCTGCGGAGAACAAAAAAAAAAATCTGGTCATTGATCTTGTTTCTACCTTTCAGAACGTTAAACTTAACCTGCTGTACGGAGCTATAATATAATGTTATAAATCAAGTAATTTTATATTGGCCCAGTTACAGCTCCTAGGTCTGCTGTATTGGCCTCCGGCCTTCGGCCTCAGGCCAATACAGCAGACCCAGGACTTGTAACTGGGACAAGCTCCGAGGTCTGCTGTATTGGCCTGAGGCCGAAGGCCGAGACCAATACAGCTGACCGAGGACGTGTAACTTGGACAATACGAAATTACTTGATTAATGACAATTTTATTAATTGACACCATTAAAAATATGATTATTTATTTTTGACCTCAGTGTTAATACGGATGACCTCCGAACAATACAGGATAGTCAATCAATAATTAGGCATAATGTTAACAAGGCCGTGAAATGAGCACCCCTCTAAACCCTAACTAAGGTTAACAGCCGCATACATTATTTTGCTTATCTCTGGTCCTAGACAAAAGTTATGGGCATTCGATAGAAACGCCTCAACGAGCGCCCACAGCCTGTATTTGACGTAATCACGAATTTTATATATCGGAAAAGTAGCCGTTTTGAGATATGAAAAAATGCACTATTTCACACGGGTGTGTTATCGCAACTGAGATAACTGTCTTCAAGTGGCCTTTTTGGCGGGAAAATCGGCAGTTTTATGGTCCGAATTTTGTTTTAAAGCGAAACGTCAGCATGCCGTAAAACGAAATTTAAGCCTGTATATCACGTTAACAAATAGTTCTACGTTTGATCCTCTGGAAGCAAAGAATACAGCAAATAAACGAAAATAGCAGACACGGTTTTATTGAGCCTGTTCATGACCAGTACTGAAATGTGCAACACCGGCCACGCCCTCTAGCGCCGGCTTAAGCAGAACTCTATTTTAAAAATGATTCAGACATTACGTGCTTGTTTTCTCCACGTGAGTGTGCAGTTCCCTAGCTCAGGTGTTCAAACTAATGACATCGTCAGTTAATATACGAGGACTGTTCAAATATGAATGCAAGTAGGCACTTAAAAATGATTCCGTGATAGATTTCGATGAAAAATTTATTTTGTCCCCTCAAAGTATTCCCCCTTAACAGATATACAAACTTTCAGTCTTCTGATCTAATCATTGAATGCATTTTGGTAGTCTTTTCGAGGTATACTATGAAGGCACTGGAATATTGCAGAACCGAGGTGTTTGCGCTGTACAAATTTTCGACCAGAAAGGTATTTTTTCAGCCGCGGGAACAAAAAAAAAAAGTCACACGGGGCAAGGTCAGGGGAATACGGGGGTGAGGGAGTTCATCAACCTTTTCCTGCTTCAGATAGTCTTGCACAATGAACGTCTTGTGCGATGACGCATTGTCATGTAGCAATCTGACATTGGCCAAACCAGTTGCGGGTCTTCGTTCTTGAAATATTTCTTCAATTTTCGAAGAACTTTATTCTTGTAAAACTTCGTATTTATAGATTTGCCTTTAGGCACAGCAACCTGAATAGCAGGGCCCTGATTTGAAAAGAATATGGCATACATTACCTTCTTGACGCTTATGGTCCGCTTTGCAATTCATGGTCTTTTGCAATACTTTGTTGCCCATATTTTGTTCTGAATCTTTCGTTTTGGCTAAAAAAAGTGAACCCATGTATCGTCACCTGTGACGACATTAGCGAAAGACCGTGCATTGTCATTTGGAAACTTTTTAAGCAACTTCTTGGCGCACTGAACGCGTGTCTTTTTCTGCTCATCTGTCAACAGATGGGGAATCCATCTAGCACAGATCTTTCTCATATTCAAATCCCGCTGCAGAATTGTATGAGCTGCTCCTAATGAGATGCCAACCATACTAGCTGTTTGCCTAGTGGTGTATCGTGCATCGGTAGCAACTATTTCTTTCACTCTAGCAACCATCTTGGCAGATGTTGCTCTTTTCGGCCGACGATCATGTGGTGCATCTTCTGTTGAGCCTAGCCCACAGCTGAATTTCTTACACCAACGAAAAACTGTCGGAAAAGACATTTCATTATGCCCATAAACCGAACATATTTCATCAAAAATGTCTTTGCACCGTATACCAAGAATACAACGATTCTTAATACAGGACCGTATTTCAACGGCGTACTCTGACCGTCTTTCAACCATGTTTTGTATTAGTATACAAGAGTAGACAGTGTTTATCGAAAGATATACATGGCTAAAGTCAACGGATTTTAACAGGTTTGGTATCAATGTATAGGTAAAATGTTTTTCTACGCTGTGATATTTATTTCCAGGTGATTTTCGCATTAGTGCATGAGAAAACGTTCTACTTGCATTAATTTTTGAACAGTCCTCGTATCATCATTTCCAATTTAAAAAATATCTGATGGAAAAATATGAGACTCTTTGCAAATGCTTAAGCTGCTGATATTGTTCAAGCAAAAGCACAAGAGTACTAGATAGTCCCAGTCCAGCAAAGAATGTCGGGCCAACGTCGGGCCGACAGCGATACGACGGTAACGTCGTATCGCTGTCGGCCGACGTTGGCCCACTTTTTGTACTAGCTAGGTACTGTACTAGCTAGGTACTAGCTAGGTACTGTACTCGCTAGAAACCATTAACGCGTTCTTTGCGCTAACGATGTTTTGAACCACCGGGCCCTTAGTTTTGCATAAGAACCTATGTCTGTCGTCTTTGGTGGCCAAAAGCCGTGTTCAAAGACCAAAGCTCGTGTTCAAATCATGCAGTTCATATGCTGTTTGATCAAGTTGTCCCTTAAAAATCCTCCAGCCGAGCCGTGAATTGTTTTCGTGCTGTTACGCTGCATAGAGTCGCCGCCCTGGAATACGTATTTGTTAAAAACACTTTTGTTGACATCATTGTCAGTTTCGTATTTGCGGAATCTACGTCATTGTTTCCAACAAACAGAATACACGGTCATTTTGATGTGGTGATTTTCCGAGCGTTCTTGATTAGTTTATGCTGATTGTATGGATACTTTTGACAATCATTGCGCTGACAGCACTGGTTGGTCGATTGCCGCTATGAGTGTAGGCTGGTAAAATGGCCCTGCACGGGGACTTAACAGCAGGCACATGGCGTAATTATGACGTCACAACAACGTGGTAAAACGTTATGACATTTATGCAACGTCACATACCCACGTTAATTTGACGTTGCCCTAGCGAGATGTGCTTGTTGGGCTAGACTGTTTCATATATCCATTTAATTCCTAAACTATGAGCAATCTGTACAGAACCTGATCATGGGCCGCATTTTGCAGCGTTTTGTTGGGGACTTCAATGTTTGCCCAACCCAACACACCCCGCATACGCAACAAAACACTCTAACCTGACAGCGGTAAGAAAAGTGCAGATATTTTGTATAATAACCGCTACCTGGACCTGCTACAAAGCACTAATAGTCACGTGGAAATCTACAACGAAAATATACTGTACTTAGTAACTTTGGGTCTATTAACAATCGACAATCGATTAACAATCGACAATCGACCCAAAATTGCCTGTGGGAGTGTAAGTTATTTTTGATAGAGGTATTTCATGTTTGTTTCAATGTAATTGCAATTGTCAGGTCCATCCGAAGATGTTTGAATGCTCGCCATAGGCCTCGCTGGATTCGGTAATTGCGATACATTAGCACTATACTCGGTATCAATGATTTTAATGTAAGAACACTGAACGTGCATGGAAACTGCACACATCAGGCTTTTCAATCCACCTTACAGTAAGTGCCATCAAGAGAACACGCCTATTTAATTTTGACCCCCTTGAACCCAATTTTTATACAGTAAAACTGGGGTTTACAGGGGTAAACCTTTTTTTTCTTATTTCTGCTCTAAAATATAGATTGTGGGTACTCGTTAGAACCGCCTCGATGAGGCGGTTCTAACGAGTGCCCACAATCTATATTTTGAGCAGAAATAAGAAAATTATAACAATTTTTCATCTTAAAATTTTCATTTTTTCGACGATAAAGGTGGCAATGTATTTGTATAGGCGTGTTTGCGTACTGAGGATCCACCTTACAGTAAGTGCAGTATCAAAATATCCAAATACAGCATTTTCAAAGCTAGTCAATGCACTGACAGTACGGGTGGGTCGATTGTAGAGTTTATGCTGAGGAAACGGTCCTGAACTGACGAATATCCCTTAAAGTCCATGGCTTTTTTTTTAGCCAACCATTACGATAACTCGCCCGTACGACATAGTGCATTTTTCACATCTCCAAAATGGCTACTTTTCTGATAAAAAACCTTCATGTTTTTCTTATAAATGCTCATAACATAGGATGTGGGTACTCGTGAGAACCGCCTCATAGAGGTGGTTCTAACGAGTACCCACAACCTATGTCTTGGAGCAGAAATAAGAAAAATAATAAATAGCCCCGTAAACCCCTGTTTTCTCTATATAAAGTGGGGTTTAGAGGGGTCTTCATTTCACGGACTTGTTCACGTGATGCAGTGGAGACACTGATCAGACACCGCGACTATAAATAACTGTTCCCGAATTTCGTACAAATCAGTGATAGTCACGTGGACACCAGCGAAGTAAAGCCACTGTGCTTAATAATTTTGGGTCGATTGACAAGCAATCGACCAATAAAATAGACTCAATGATCAAAAAGGAAATAAAACTTGTTAATTGCACTTTATCATCTGACGTCGCGTCTAAGGCTGTAATATTAACACAATAGTATTAACCCTTATCTTGCTGAATATTCATCTAAGCCACGCCCATTTCGTTATATCAACCAATCAAATTACTTCATGTAATTTATTGCTACAAATTCGTAAACTGAATGTCAAACAGTGTAGATCCTAATCAGATGGCTTCTTCAGAAGCCATCTGATCTGGATCTACACTGTTTCAAAGATAGGGGTTGTCGTGAACAGCAAGATAAGGGTTAAATTTATTTAACTCGTTGAGGAAAAGGCACTTACTGGTCGACGAAGCCTCGCATTTTATAACTTTTACTTAACTCGTTTGATGAATTCAATAATATATGAACACTCAGGGGAGACTTTCTATATTGTGAGAATCCCCTTTTGATCAAAGAGAACGTCTGTACAGTTTTATTGGTCGGGATAATTAGTTCAATATAAATACTACAAAGTACGTCAAAACGTTTTATTACCAACCGATGATCATTTATAAACGATTTGTACGACTGACTGCCATTGAAGCTTTTGTGAAAAATACTATGTAATAAAACTATTCAGATGTGAATGATTTAAATGTCTTTTATTCTTCAAAGGCGGTCACAGATCTGAAAAATATAACAATTTCCATACCGACAGACACGATATATATATTTATATATAGGATCTTACATGAGTGTTCATGCATTTATATTTAAATTTCCAGTGTAAAACCTAATGTAAACCTACAGAAAACAATGTAGTTCATATTTCCATGAATACATCGAGTCACATGATTTTCAGTGACGCATGTGACGTCAGTCTAAACCATTGTTCTCTACGGGCGTTGATCCTCAAGTGACGTCAGTCTAAACCATTGTTCGCTACGGGCGTTGGTGACGTCAACGCTGTTCCGCTCTTTGTAGAAAAACAGCGTCTAAATATTTTTCAGCTTTAAAATGTTGCCCTATAAGCACTTGTTCGTCCAGTGATGAGGGGCAAATTTGTTTGTTTGATTTGAGGTTTAACGTCCCCGTCAACACTGTAAAGGTCATTTTGGAGACGTTGCTTCCAATTTTGTCGGACTTTTACCCGACATTGGGATGAAATGACATCTCAAGCCCTGTCGCCCAATGAAACCAATAGGGTTAATATGCATGGAGGGTCCGACACTCGCACCGCTTTGCCTGGGCAGGCTTTGATCCTCTACGGTTTACCAGTACTCGTGTGCGATCGGTTTCAGCTCTGCGTGGAAGCATCATGCATTTATTTCTTCAAGCCCCGACGGACGGGACCGCATGTGGGGCAAAGAATGTAAATATAAAAAATAAACTTGATTTTTCTGCTGTTCATGAAGGTATGAACGCAGTGGGTCGCTCGCAAGAAAACGAACCCCGTTGTGCGATGGGATACATGTAAAATTTTCTTAACTGAATTTATTAAACGAGTTGAGGAAACTGGATAAAATGCGAGTCCTTGCCGAGCATTGAATCCCTTTTCCTCAACTAGTTTAATAAATTCAATAATACATGAGCACGATTGCAAGAATCTATTTATCATATGACCTTAAAACGAATTTTATTCACGATTTTTGTGCAAAAAATGTCAAAATTCCGCCATTAGTAAACGCGTCGTGGTTAAGGATGTCGTACGTGTAACGTTACGGGGCGTATCTGACTAATTTGCATATTTAATCCACTACGTAGTAGATTATCGAATTTATTACATGATGTTATTCCATTCTCAGACGCGACGTCATATGATAAATATACATCTACTTGCATCACATTTACAAATCTGTCGAGCAGTCGTTTTTCAAAAGTATCAAAATGTTGAGGACAAGTTGGCAAAATAGAAAGTATCCATTGTATTATAACAAAGCTGTGGTCGATCATTTTATCAAAACATTTCGGAAAAAGAACAGTTTGGGATTTATTTTGAAAATTCGTTTGATTTGATAAAATATCGGAGAATTGACAATGTTTTTGGTTTTTGCACTGAACCACATTAACATTTACAAAATTGTTTAAAACAGTAGATACCACCAGGGCTGCCAAGAACGGCAAGGATTCTACTGTCTAATGACGTCAAACGCCATTATTCCAGGCAGCACTTTGGACAAAGTAAACATTTCTATCCATTCCATCCCAAATGTTGATTTGCGCTAGTCCATATAAAAGGTTGATTTGCTGGTTACATTTCTGCCCATTCTATCCCGAATGCGTTCAACGGGATTTAAGTGGGGGAGTAACTCAGTGCCGCGGTTAAGAAAAATTGTAATTTTTTGTATGGATCAGTGGAATTCGAAATAAAACTTTTGAGGTCACCGACCGAGGATCCGATATATTTGTTTGTTTGATTTGAGGTTTAACGTCCCCGTCCATTTCGGAGACGTCGCTTCCAATTTTGTGGGACTTTTACCCGACACTGAGATGAAACGACATCTCAAGCCCTGCCGCCCAATGAAACCAATAGGGTTTATAAGCATGGACCGTCTGACTCGCACGGGCATGGGCAGGCGTAGATCCTCTAAGCGGTTTAGCAGTACTCGTGTGCGGTTGTATTCAGCTCTGCGTGGAAGCATTGTGCAGCCCATCTATTTCTTCAAGCCCCGATGGGCGGCCACCTATACGTCACTCAATCATTTTTACAATACTGAAGAACCGCCTCATTGAGGCAGTTCTAACGGGTACCACAACCTATGTCTAGGAGCAGCAATAAGCAAAATAATGTATACCCCTGTAAACCCCAGTTTCCTCTTTATAAACTGGGGTTAAGAGGGGTGTTGAATTCATGGATCTGTTATCATGATGGTTCTTGCAATAACAGGCAATTTCGTCGTTCACCAATTCTTTGATTATGCAATCTTTTTTTTTTTTTTTTTTTTTTTTACTTTCAGTTCTACTAACATATTGAGGTATTTGTTTGTTTGATTTGAGGTTTAACGTCCCCGTCAACACTATTTGGTTGCTTCCAATTTTGTGGGACTTTTACCCGGCATTGAGATGAAATGACATCTCAAGCCCTGCCGCCAAATGAAAACAATAGGGTTTATAAGCATGGACCGTCCGACTCGCACCGCTTTGCATGGGCAGACTTAGATCCTCTAAGCGGTTTACCAGTACTCGTGTGCGGGTCGGTTACAGCTCTGCGTGGAAGCATCATGCAGCCTATCTATTTCTTCAAGCCCCCGATTGGCGGGGGCCGCCGACAAGAATCATCTAGTTAGTTAGAATAATGATGATGATAATAATAATAATGAAAATAATAATAAAAATAAACGATTTTGCAAGTATTTCGCTTTAAAAGGATGACAAGACGTCTCGTAGTTTGAAGCACAGCGGAATAATATTTCCCACACAAAGGTGCTAGATTTCGATGTTGGGTCAACCCATAAGCGCACAAACACGCGTTTACTTTCTTCTTAACCCTTTTTGTAACAATGGAATCTTCCTCCTTATAAATAGCAGGAGTCCATTTCAAAATTTAGGGGTATCAGGTTGGGTTTTCATCAAAATTTATTCGGGAAATTGCATAACTTTTTGCAAACAGTGTAGGGCCTGATCTGGGCGTGCACTGTTTCCCAAGGTACCCCTTTAGGGGTTTCTGGTACTGAATGGGTTAAATATGGGCTAACGATTGGAGCAAATTGACATTTCATATTAAATAAGACGTGATTTTGCCCAGTGGCTTCAGGGGGAAAATGTTTGCAAATGTCAACCGCGGATGACGAAGACGGACAACGCAATACATCCTACTGTGAAAAAAGGTCGGGTGTATATCTGTATGCTCCTACTCAATACCCTCTAAAAAGCTGGTCCCCAGTTCATTGAAAGAGCTGCTATCTCTCCTTTTAGTGTGTCTTCCGCGAAACTGAATAACCTTCTACACTCAGCCTCAGGACTATCCAAACAAGTCCAAACTGGTCAATACGAAAACACGCCTATACTATACAATTTAAACGTTACCCCCAAAAAGTCGAATATTTAGATGAAAAATGTGGATATTTTTTCTTATTTCTGCTCAAAATATAGAGTACGGGTACTCGTTAGAGCCGCCTTATTGAGGCGGTTCTAACGAGTACCCACATTCTATATTTTAAAGCAGAAATAATAAAAATAAGGTTTACCCCTGTAAACCCCAGTTTTACTTTATAAAAGTGGGGTTCAAGGGTGTCAAAATTATATAGGCGTGTCTTCGGGATGGCGACTCCTTGAACGAGATGTTTTCAACTGTGCTTCTTTGACGGTCTGAAACTGCTTAGAAGTGAAATATGAGTGGAATTACACTTTCTTGCCATCACACCCAGTTGCTATAGTAATCCGATCATTACGTTACACTGCACTTTTCACTGTGATCCTGCTTCTCAAAGATGCTACCATTTTCGTCACATACAAATAAATCTATCTAAGCCTTCATACTAAATGCAAAAGGACTTTTCATGACGTCAACTAGTCAGTGTAAAAGGGCATTTCATAACGTTAACTAGTCAGTGTAAAAGGGAATTTTATAACGTTAACTAGTCAGTGTAAA